>JABTXL010000001.1:40659667-40689997 GCA_025134845.1 Neodon shergylaensis
TCTCTCTCCTTCCACACCATACTTTTGCTCACCATAATAGTACCCTTGTTTTCTCCTCTGCCTCTGGGGCAGGTTGCCCTAAATATGTGTGTGGGTCTCCTTGTCCTGCTCAGCCATAATGCCCTCCATGTTTTTTGTTTGTCTGTTTATTTTTTTAAGTCAGAAACTGAAGGGAAACCTTGATACGAAATGACATCACAGCAGTAGCAAAGAGAAAGTGAGCCAAGCCAATGTATAGTCTTGTCCTAGGTGACAGGGAACCAGAATTCAAAAAATAAAAAATAAAAATAAAAAACCCTCATGGATAAAGGTTGCCAAGTTGCAAATTGGCAAGCCTTGTTGGGCCTAGATCACCAGCTCATTTTAATTAAATTGTCTCTGGTTGAGCTTTGGGCTATGCCTTTTCATATTGAATTTGGCTCCATGGTGAACCAGCTTGGGCTTGTGTTAAAATGTTCAGAGCTGTGCTTGAACCATATTTTAAGCCCCCCAACTACTTGACTCACTATAGGCTCATATCACTGGCATCACCCACAGACCTGGTTTGTACTGGTCACGCATTGTGACGTATTTCCAGGAGGACACAGTCCATCATGGGACATAGAGGGGCCTAAGCAGCTACCTAATTATCAGCTAGCTAGTGATCAGTTGGAGCTCTTCTCTATTCTCACTGCTGTGTGAGAGGCGCTGTGAAAGTCAGGGGTAAAGCTTTGGGTGCTGCAGCTGCTCTGTTGCTATCCTGGCTTGCAGCATACCCCGCCTTGCGGCTCCCAGTCTACATGAATGGGCACTTTGCTCTGCAGAGATAATCCATTTGATGTTGCTCCAGTGCCGTCCAGATGGGGCTGGAGACCTTTCCAAAGGCAGATGGAAGGGAGCCACCTGCTCCTACTGTCCACACGAAAAGCCATCAAGTGGCTGACACATAGAGCAGGCCTTGGGTGTACTGCGTGTCATCTAATACTGAATGATAATATGAAGCCTTGTCCCCAAACTGTGGGTGACCGTCATTGACTGGTGAAAATCAATGCAGTGCTTCCATGGAACGAAGCTCCTGTCCATACTTCCGCCCCCACCTCCTCTCAGTGCTCCCTTCCCCTGATCATCCATTAAACTCCCTTTTTTCATTGTTTGTTTTTTCTGTTTTGTTGTTGCTATTGCCTGGTTTGTTTGGTTTTTTGTTTTTTGGGTTTTTTTTTTTTTTTTTTTTGTAACTGTCTCTGCTACGTTTCACCTGGAATACTGCTGTTTTTCTTCAAAGCAGAAGCTTGGGTGTCAAGAGTTTCGTATCTCAGAGAATGCTCCAGAGAAGGGTTGGCAGAAAGCAAGACACCCCTTAGCTGACCTGTCTATACTCTGTCTAGTCGTACCTGCAGTGGCTGTCCCTGCTGCTGCTCTTAATGACCCTGCTCTGAAAGACTCGTGCCGAAGTCTTGGCCATCTGCTGTTGAGACATGCACACTTGAGGTCAGGAAGGTGCTCGCTTTGATGTCTTCCTGTAATTATTCATTCTCTCAAGCTCAAGTCCAAGAGCTGAAGTTTTCTTCTTCTTCTTCTTCTTCTTCTTCTTCTTCTTCTTCTTCTTCTTCTTCTTCTTCTTCTTCTTCTTCTTCTTCTTCTTCTTCTTCTTCTTCTTCTCCTCCTTCTCCTTCTCCTTCTCCTTCTCCTTCTCCTTCTCCTTCTCCTCCTTCTCCTTCTCCTCCTCCTCCTCCTCCTCCTCCTCCTCCTCCTCCTCCTCCTCCTCCTCCTCCTTTTTCTCCTTCTCCTCCTCTTCCTCCTCTTCCTCCTTCTCCTCCTTCCTCCTCCTTCTTCCTCCTCTGGAGCCACAGAATTTACAGGAAAAGAAACCTGTGTCTGTCTTATTCTCTTCATGAAGCTTTGGTGGGTGGATGACTATCTGTACTCTGAATGCTGATACCATTTCAGTTAGTGGAGGTTCTTTCTGCCTCTTGCCTTCAGGGGCCATGCTTCTACCACCGGGCTCCAAGAGAGCCAGGCCTAATGCAGAAAGAAGCTCAGTGGTAGACTTAGGACTCAGGCCTAAGCCTGACTTTGATGCCTCTGTTTCTTCAGAGGGCAGTGGTCATTCTATTTCAGGGAATCAATTCTAAGGTGATCTTAGTTTCTGTGGAGAGCTAACAGACTTCTTCTTCATATCATGATACAGAAAATGGTAATAACTGGGGCTGTGTTTTTTGCATTCTCTTTTAGGATGATAGACTATTAGTTCAGAGGTATTTGGGTAATCAATAGATTTTTAGGCTATTAGGACTTGGGAGATGACTAACTTTACTATTCCATGTTGGGTAGATGGTCATGAATTTATGTTACTTTTTTACTTGAAACACCTTGTTTGCTCATGAGTGAGAGCATGAATTGTGTTCAGATAAAATAAAAAGTCAAAAGATTAATATCAATAAATTCCATGCTCTTATGTATGACATTTTATATCCAAAAGGCATGGTGCCTGCAGCCCCGAGCCATTTACCATGATGCTTGTTCACTGAGATCCAGCAGCACGTTTGTGCTGGCAGCTGGCTCTGCGGAGCTGGGATGCGTCTTGGTTAGCCTGTGCTGGATGCTGTGTCCCATTCCCTGGGACCTACAGGGTTCATTTCCCTCCCCTTCCTCTCTGTCTTTCCCTGTAGCCCTTCCTGCACACTCTCACCTAGAATGCTTCATTCTTACTCCCAGTATCTCAGGAGTTCGGAAATTTTTCCAAATTTCTCCATCTAGTCTTCACCCCTCCTGGCAAAATTATCTTTTGATTGCTTTCCTTGAACATTTTTATTCAAACTCCTCCATCCTTCAGCTTTGGGAAACAGAATCCTGCACCCTAGTTCCCTGGTAGTCAGCACTCCAAGACCACTGTCTGCAAGCAAACCATTTTCCAGTGTACTTCTGGTTCACAGCCAGGATAAATACAGTTTCTACAGATGTACAGACCTGTCAGCCCACGGTACTCAGAGTCTGGCTGAGCGTGTACATGTTCCTGTCTTCCTCCAAACATGAGAGAGTTAAGGTGGGGTTGGGTTCCAGATCCTAACCAACGGTGAAGATCCAAAAATGTGGTTGGTATGAAGGCTGCAGGCAACTTGAAACTGGATCAAGCAGGCTCTTTTCGTCAGTGACCTCTCACCTTCAACTATTCATCAAATAGCAAGGAACGTGGGTATGATGATGGTTGGTTATAACGTCAACTTGGCACAGCTTAAAACCACCTAAGCAGGGAGCCTCAGTTAAGGAACTGTTTACAACAGGTTTCCCTGTGGGGTATTTGTGGGAAATTGTTTTGATTGCCATCCTCAGTATAAGAAAGATTCACCCCAGATGAGGGAGACACTTCTGGAATATTGTGGGACTTTTGCTTTCTCTCATACACTTGTTAGTTTATGGTTCCTTCACTGATACTGAAGTCAGCAGTTTTTCAGGTTACAGGTTGACCAAGTCTCAGGGATTCCAAAACTCTAGAGGCCTTCAGTACCACATTGAGATTTCTGAGCTACTCTAGCTCAAGGAATAAGCAACTACCCAGGTTGGGCACATCAGGCATGAGACAGCTGTTGTTGGATTATTTTAGACATATTGTACAAGCCAGTTTAATAAATCAAATCGTGTGTGGTCTGTCTGTCAATTCTGATTCTCTAATAGCTAATACAGTGAGTAGGAATATAAAAATAAATCTAAAAACAGTTTAAGCATTCAAGAAGAGAAATTGAATGTTTTCATATTAGACATCAAAGTTGTTTAATTACTAATCCACATATTTTAGCTAGATATTCTATATCTTTTAAAATGTATTTACATGTATAGTTTCAAAAAAATTATATGTCCTTGTAGAAACTGGGGCAATTTGACAGCTTATTATATATACATTCTATAGACCCACCTAACTTTGAGAGACAGCAAGATTTTTCTTATGAATGGTCTGGAAGCATGTTGAATAAAAGCTCTGAATACTTTTAGAACCTGTTAAGACTAAATCTATAAACTGCAGAAAGCCCATTGTCTCTTGTTCGATTTTAACACTATAGGATTGGAGGATGAGAATGAGTGAAGACCATGTGTTCTCAGTCTCTTATTTCCTGAGCTGCCTCTCAGCTGCAGCAGAGAGGGCTTGTTAGAGAACATTCACACCACTGCAGGGACTTCACAGATCTAAGGCAGCACAGTTAATCACCTCTCCCTTCTCATCCTCAAAGATGCCTTTCCCACGGTCTGGTGAATTTCCATATTATAGGCTCACTCTGTGTGTCGTTGTTGCTGAAGCCAATCATTTTTCAAAACACACCCTACTAACTGTTGATCCCTTGAATACCAGAGGTTTTGGACTCCAATACAAGCAGCATCTTCCTTCCAGATGGGAAATGCATATTTGTCTTATGTTGGACAAGGATGACTAAAACTTGGTAAAAATGCCACACCTTGGTCAACAAATTTAAACCATGTGCATTTGGAGAATACTCTGTACAGATCGTGTCCCAGTGATTATGACAGAGGACCCTTCAGTGGTAGCAACTGCACACTGAGCATGTAAAAGCCAGTTGGCTGATGGCAGTGATGACTTGGTTTTGCTTAAATTCTTGAAAGCATAGTGGCAATATCTGCTTAAACTTCTGACTTAAAACTTCAAAGTACAGATGGGAAATTGCATAAACTGTTTGCTCTCAAATGTGCATCCTAAAAGGCAAGTATTGTTTTTAGTTCTCATTGCATTTTCACTGCCTGTGTTTAAAACCAGCAGGACTGACGCATTGCTGAAGATGGGAGTAGTGGGCTCGTGGGGGAGGGGCTGTGTAAATGGGGTGGGTGACCTCCATTATTTCTGTAGGCAGAACATCAGGATACCTTGCAAATTCTATAAGAATCACCTGGACACATTCTTAGGCATAAACAGACAAGGGTGAACTACCTTAAGAGCAGATAAAAGGAGAAATATGCATGTCTTGTTTATGTCAGAAAGTTTGTTGGGTTTTGCTTGCTAATGGGCTGTTGTATAGAACATCCTTTGCAGAAGGATTTGTGGGGCCACAGAAACAGTGAGGAACTGGAGTTCAGCTTACTCACAATGGGAGTCCGGCGGTAGATAACATGATGAAGAGAGTTTGGGTCAAAAGCAGGAAGAGCCTAGAGCACAGAAGAGATATGCAGCTATTTCTGGAGTTCCCTGCCTCTGGCTTGCCCTGTCTCATACTAAATTTAGGTGGAGGACAGAAGAGGATGAAATCATCCTGACTTCGGGTTTCCTGAAATCACAGCAACTAGAATATGATACAAAAAAGCAAATGGGAGAGAAAAAGTCAAGAAGGGAGAACAGGAACCAAGTAAGTTTGCTTGATTTTAAGAGTTTGGAAGTTCCGCGAACTGAAACAGAATATATTTGCAGAAAATGGAATCTTTCAGTTACCTTATTTTAGCTTCTATACTGTACTGTTCCTTCCTGCATAAAGATTCACTTCCTTCCTTGGATCCATGGAAGTTGAAAACCACCCCTAAAACTTCTCTGCCTCATGGGCACCAAATGAAAGTCAGTGGTGGTGTTCTACCATGGTGTAGCCCCGAGATGGTGGATCAGATTTGTTTTATCAGACAGAGACTATACTTTTGGGTAATTTTAATTTACATTTTTTGCAGGCTTACTTATATAGTTATAATTTAAGTCACACTAGGCTGGTTTCCAATCCTGTGGGGTTTTTTTTTCAGACTAGCCATTATAAAAATTCAAAGGCCAGCACAGTCATGTTTGTTTTCTGGGACAGCTTAGGTTGTGCCATATTCCAAGATCTTAACATCTGGGTTTCTGATGATTCTTCATGCAAGCATTGAGTCATTTCTTATTCTAAAAAAGATCAAAGCCCAGGACAGAAAGATCTTTATTGTCTTTATGACATGGTATTAGTTGGTCAACTCTCTCTCAAAGCTTATCTTGTGTTTATTGATCACTACACAAACACAGAGAGAGAGAGAGAGAGAGAGAGAGAGAGAGAGAGAGAGACAGAGAGAGAGAGAGAGACAGAGAGAGAGAGAGAGACATACACACAAGTTTTTCAATCAAGCCTCTCTTTCTTGTTGTGTGGTTCCAAGAAGACACGATTGGGCGAGAGGGGTGAGTTATGATTTCTGTTCTCAGAATGATTATTTTCCTCTCCAAATAGGTAATGTCATTCCTCGCCCACACAGTGTCTACCACAATAAAACCCAAAAAAAAATTCAAAACACGGTAACAGCTTATCCCAACCAAATCATCAGTGCATCACTCTTGTCTACAGTTCTCAGAGTGATCACAGCCCAAAGGAAGCAAAACCTCAGGGGTTTCTCTTCCTTCAGGCAATGCCCATGAATCCGTTAATTCTCCATTCTATGCCTTGCCTATGACCTCATAAGAATAGCTATTCTTTCCTAGAATGCAAAAGAATGTTTATGATTTGATAATTAAATCACCAACACCATAATTGTCCACAGACTATGTCACGGCACAGAGCCTCAGGCATACATAGTTAAGGGCTTAAGCTTTCCTTGCAGACTGGAAAGACTATGCCAAGCTGGACCCACGAGGCCTGAGAATCATTCTATCACTGCATGCTGTGCCCTGAACCAAGGAATGGATCTCCTAGACATCTCAGCACCCATACTTCCTGGCTAAGAACTTCCTGACTGACTAATACCCCTTCTGATGTTTCTTCCTAACACAGGAGCCCCTCAAGTGGAAGCATTCATTATAACAGCAAATTTTGTTTCTGAAGTCTTAGCCTTCCCTTTTATTAGTGGATGTCGTACATGGCAGTCAACCCAAGCTTCCGGGAGCCAAGAGGCACCCAGTACCATCCCGCTTTCTGTAAATTGGTCTCAAGCAAAGCAAATGAGTAGATTTTTAATCATTTTCCAAAACTCCCATGAGCGCAAATGGAATACGGCAATGGACCCCTGTGCCTCAGGCATTGATGAACTCTGAAGAGAAACTGACCTGTGTAGATGTTCTTTTGCCTTCCTCCAGACAGAGAAAGTCCTGGCTTTTTAAATTGAACACTCTGCTTGATATTTTTCCAGCTGTGTGACCTTTCATGAATTATTTTACTTCTCAGTGCCCTTAGGAAGAACTGAAGACATGATATATTAAGTGCTGGTAACTCTACTTGGTACGTTTTGAACACTCAAGGCATGCAACACTTTTAAAAAACAGCCAGGTATTATTTATGAACTACCGCTCTCAGTTGTCACACAATTCCTGGCATATAGTGCTGTATCTCTTTTGTCATGCAGTCAGAAAACCTGACATACCAAGCTTCCCAGGGAATGGTACCCCTCACAGTGGGTGGGTCTTCCCACTAAGCATGACAGTTTTCTACAGACACGCTAACAGGCCAAGCTAATCTCGACAGTGATTCGCTGAGACTCCTTTCTCAGGGGATTGTAGATGGTGTCAGATAAATGATAACACTAACCACCAAGCTTCTACTATAATGTTCCTGAGTGCAGAGACTGAATGCTTGGTCTTTAGAGTCTCTCCAGCTACAGTGGTGTGTATGATTAAAAGCAGAAATCAGAATATGTTTATTGAATGAATGAATGAGCAAATGTAAAGAATGTTAAACAGTAATTACAGTTGTATGCTTATATACACACAGGATTCCTAATAAGACATAAGAATGAACCACTTAATAAGAACGGTAAGAACAGGATGTATTTAATCTTCAGTTGTTATGAAAAGCCTCTGTGTTTAAGTTTATGATGTCATCAATTATCTGTCTTAGAGAAATTAATAAATGAGGTTACATTATATATCGGCTTGCTGCTTAGCTTGCAAGTTTGCAACACCAAGTTTCCTTGTTGCCATAGGTTTGGGGGTTTTCCCAGGATAGACTGTCAATCATTGTGCTTTCTGAGTCCTACCTGGCTGCAGCTGGAGAAGGAATTGCTATTCATTCCCCTCGTATGAGTCCTGGGGCAGTACAATCTGTTCATTATAATTTCCGTGACAAATTTTATCCATGAAAAGATCTCCTTATGGCTTTTCAGGGCTTTATTTGGGACATAAAGAAGTTGGTTTCTCCCAGACTGCATAGAAAGACATGAATAACCTTTCTAAAAAGGAGCTTTAGCAGGGGAGGTTGTACACGTCTGGCATTGTGCTCCGTATGGCAGGACCCACACTTTATGGAAATAGATTTATAACATAGCCTAAAACCACAGTTAACTTCTGTGTGGACTCTAGGAAACAGCAAGTGATTTATCTGAAGAATTTACTAAGCATCCTCTGTGTGCAGAGACACAGCCACCAGGGGACAGGACCTCTCCTGTCTTGATGACATCTCCATCGGCCTCTCCAGACATTTTCTTCCTCCCTCAGTCTTTCCCCACGTCTTTCCCATTTTGATGCAAAGCAGAATCTTACATTCACATGTTCAAATAACATTTACTTTCAGCTGAATTCTAGGATTATAGAAAGCCAACAATTCATCTGATCCTTTGAACTCTGTGTTGTGCAGAGCATTTGAAGTCAATACAAGCCCTTCTTATATCCATAGATCCTCATTGTTTTCTAGTTCAGAGTCAAGACTGTTGGGAACATTGAGCAGGTGTATTGACCCTTTGACTGATCTCATATGTTCTTGTATTGGTATTAACAGTGCTTGTGTGAGCACGAGGATCTCCCTGCATGTTGATGGCTGCATTACTCAAGTTTTTCATGATGAGTATCCACTGGCTTCTTGGGGGCTTTAGTTCATTAAGTCTCTGGTGCTCTGCTCATTGAACAGTCACACTTGGGAAACTTCTGATATTCTTTAAGCAATTGCACTTACTGCTGCAGTGAACAGGGAGGGGATAGATGGAGGTATTGTTGACCAAGTACCCTTGCAGCTGTACATCCTTTGATGCTGCTGTACCCTTAGACATTCTAGCTGATGGCAGTGTGACTGAGAACAAACCCGGGGCTTCGGATCCTGACTCAGGATTCAGGTCCTTTTAGAACATTAATTTGTCTGTCTCTTTGTTTTCATATGTGAAATGGTGGTGAGAATGCTGAGTCCCAGTTGAGAAGATTAAATAATATGCAAAAGTAAGAAACTTCAGCCGGGCGATGATGGCTCACGCCTTTAATCCCAGCACTTGGGAGGCAGAGGCAGGCGGATCTCTGTGAGTTCGAGACCAGCCTGGTCTACAAAGCTAGTTCCAGGACAGGCTCCAAAGCCACAGAGAAACCCTGTCTCGAAAAAGCAAAAAAAAAAAAAAGCAAGACACTTCATGCTGTGCAGTTTTTAAACATTGTATACAAGCTGGTTTAGTCTTTCTTAAGTGCAGTGTTTGAATAAAGACTGCCACAGCAACAGATCTGTTCAGAAATAAGTGAAGCCAGGGTTTGTTTTCAAGTATCTGTACCTCGGAGCCCACTCCCCAAAGCCAGGGAAGCACGATTTTAAATGCATGAGGGTTCCCACTCGGGGGATGAGGATGAAATGTCCAGACAGTTGAGAACATGGCTTTTCTCCTGCAAGGCTTCTGCATAGCAGGGCTGTAAATCATTAGTCCTATCGATCTTCCTCTTTGATCGTTTTGGTGACACATTTCAGTGCAGAACACGAATACAAATACTAATTAATAAATCTGGATTCTAACAGGCTGTCTGACACTTAGAAATAGGAAACTACTATTAAACATAATTGAACCTAATTCCCTTCTGGCCTATATTCAAATAGTGCTTCTCCGAGCCACATTCCATCTAGAATTTCAGAAAACACATGGGCATGCACACATACGTACCTTCAGTGTTTTAAAAACCCAATGCCCTGCTTTTCCTCATGCATCCCGTTAGCGCCCTTCAGTGTCTAGGATTCACTACTTTATCCATTTTCCTTGCTTGCATTTCTCCTCTCCTGGACTGTAAGTCCTGCAGGGCTGTGCACATACTTGCACCTGCTGTGTCAACACTTAAAGCAGATCCAGAATGAATTCAGAAAAGATGCCTTTGCGTCTGTTCACTCTTCCTTCTGCCTTGACTAGAGAATCCAACTTTCCCAACTGGTTAAGCATCCACTATTTACATAGTGAGCTCCTAGTCTTCCTGGTGTTTTGTCTCTGCTCTGTTAATCATTATGACATCAGCTCAACAAGTAAGTAAATCTCACAGATCTGGGTTTCTTTAGTGATGTGTAAATTATTTGATGGAACAAGATTATTTAACATTTCAATTATAGTAGGAGGCCATAGTGACTCTTTTCTACCTTGACTTAAGGTCAGAGAGTTCAAGCTTGTTCTTGCCACACAGGACCAATTAATGGGATGTTTGGCCAAAGGTGCAGGTCACTAGATGTCTTGTTCCTGAAGGTGAAATAACAGGATGTTTGGCAAAAGGCGTAGTTACTAGATGTTTTGAGACTTAAAGAGGTGACTGCACTTACTTGTTCGTTGAGCCATGATAAGGTCTTTTGCCCTCCCCTTTTTGCTTTGGGTATATAAGGGGTGTAAGAAATAAATTCGAGACTGCTACAGTATTCACTGAGAGGCCTCCTGACTCTATTTTCTGTCTCTTGTCTCTTTATTCTCTCAATCTTCACTCCCCTTGTCAGACACATTCGACAGGCTGGTCCTGACATATTATCCTATCTGCAGGATGAGATATTAGAGAAATCATATAACAGTGAAAGGAGCAAGGAGAGGAGGAGAAGATACATGCAGGAGGAAGAACAGTAGACAGAGAATGTGGAGAATCACTATCTGGTGGCTACTAACCATGTGACCCTGGAAAAGCAATGAACCAAGTTTCTTTCTTGGAAAGGCCCTCCCCAATGCATTCCCATTCTAGGTCTATCCATTAGTAGATCTGATCAGCTCTAATGTTCTATTTCAAGGTGTAGGGGTGACTGGAGAGACAGCTCAGCAGCTGAGAGCACTAATCACTATTCCAGGAGACTAGGTTTGCTTTAGAGCATCCACATGGAAGCCCATAACTACCTGTAACTTTTGTTACAGGATACTCGTTAACTCAACACCTGCTTCTGACCTCCAAGAGCACCAGCCATGCAAGTGGTGCACAAACATACACACAAACAAATTACCCGTACTCCTAAAATAATAAAAATAAGCACATGACTTTAATTTAACATTTTGTAATATCAAAATACTATTCAGGTTTTCTCTCTGTCTCTCCCTCCTTTCCCCTCTCTCTTCCTGTCTCTCCAATATGCACGTGTGTGTGTATGTATGTATGTGTGTGTGTGTGTGTGTGTGTGTGACTTGAAAAACTTAGTTGAACATTGTGATCCCCAGACATCATCTAAAAGGAGTCTCAGATAAACTCAAAAATGACTTTAACTTGGGTAAGATTGGATAAAAATATAAATATTTTGTGATCATTAGCATATAGACAGGATACTGATAAATGAATTTGTTATTTAAAATGTTAAGCAGAATGACTTTGACATAGATTAACCTTTGTTGAACAAGTTCTTCATAGAAATTGCCAAAAATAGCCCATGCACTAGATATTTGAGGGAGATATTGTTTGCCCATCAAACTCATGAAAAAAATAACCTTCCTGAAGCTCAGAAATTTGCCTAAATTAGCACAAGAGCTGTGCCTGCAAAAATTCATACGTTGAGGCATCAGCCCCAAATGTGATGGGCTTATAAGATGAAGCTTTGGAGAACTAAGTAGGTTCCATGAAATAAGCCCTTATGATGAAGAAGAAAGAAGGACCAGGGCCACCTCTCGCCCACACAGAGACAGAAAATATGCCATCTAAAATACTTCAAGAGTGTGATTGTATACAAGCCAGGAGCTGTCCCCAGAAATATAGTCTTTAGCATCTTTACCCTGGACTTTCTAGCCTTCGGAACTTTGAAACATCAATGTCTATGAGTCGGCTCACAAGGTCTGGGTACTTTATTATAGGAGCCCAAAATAAGCGCCAGAGCTGGCAGGGGAAGCTTGCCTCGTCCATGCTGATGAGGTCCATGCTGTATGGTGCAGACAATGCTCTATAATAGCTCTCCCCCTTCGTCCCTCCCTCAACTCAGTCTTCATGATCCCTCATGTTCCCATCCTCCATCCCCTCCTTTATACAACCCCTCCCAGTTTACCCAGGGAATCTTAACTAATTTCCTTCCTGGGGCCCTCCATGTGTGTCCCTCTTAGGCTCCTTTTTTTTTTAACCTAGCTTCTCTGGGATTGTGGAATGTAGCCTGTTTATCCTTTGTTTTATATCCAATATCCAGTTATTTGTGAATACATACCATGTTTGTCTTTCTGTGTCTGGGTTGCAAGTAGGCTTTTCTAGGAATAAATCAAGAAATAAACACAATACAATAGATTTTGTAGCTAAGAATGTATGCAAATATAAATGGTGCATATGTAAGTTAATCACTGTAATACTATTTATAAGATGTTTTTTAAAGATTTACTTTTTATTTTTATTTTATATAAGTACAGGTGTTTAGCCTCCATGTTTGTCTGCACCATATGCATGCTTACAGAGGACAGAAGAGGATGTTAGATTCCCTGGAACTGGATTTATAAATGTTTGGGATCTTATGTAGGTTCTAGAAATTGAACCCAGGTCCTTTGGAAGAACAGCCAGTGCTCTTAATACCTAAGACATGTCTCAAGTTTTTTACACAGTACTTTTTTCACCCCAAATGGCAAAGCAGTTCACAAATAGTCTCCATTCATCAATAGATTATTCTGTCCATATTTGTTTTCAACCATAAATCTTTTTCCAACCCTCATCCATCTACCAAATGATGCTGTGGTAATTTGTTGCGTTAACAAAGGGACCACATTCAGAGGCGATGCCTTTGTTGATGTAGACTGAAGTGTATCACAGGTGACATAAACATCTGGGTGTCTAGAGGCATTTCATCAGTCTGCATTTGGGTTTGCGGAAATGTATTGCATATCCATCAATGCCACTTCTAATATTGCTGATTGAAACTAGGTTAATGATTACCACGAGGGCATTGAAGGTTGCAGAACCTCCATGCATGGTTGTTTTAAGAGCACAGTCTTCTCCTTCTAACTATGGTATTTGTCATATGCCTTCACTCACTGTCTCGCTTTGCCTTCTGTGCCTGTTTGACTCACTGCCGGGTCCACTGTACACCCAGGACCTGTGGGAACTGACTGGCTGCAGAGCCTTCTCACATGTGATCCCAGCTCCCTCCTTCTGTTTGAGTTCAAAGCAGTGTCTCTAAAGAGCCTCAGCTTCCCCTCATATTATATTTTATTTCACCCTTTTCAACACAGGGCAGACTTTTTATTGGATTATTATTTTTGTCTTTCTCATGTTACACCTTGAGTGTGAACAGAGATTTGGGGTCTTCTCTATCCGTCACTCCCAAAGACAATGCCTGAAAGGCAAAATGAATGAGCAGACAAGTAGCTGAGCAAGTGCCTTGGCTAATATCTGTGGGCAAACGTAATCAGCATAATTCTGTACAGCTGCGGTTGCTCTCCACACTAAAGTGTTAAACTCGCTCTTTCAGCTGCAGTGAGTACAGATATGTTTGAGGTTTCATACGGCTTGTAATTTGGTAGTGATATTTCATTGGTGTTTTAATAAATAAAGCATACCTGAAGATCAGAACACGAAACAGTCACACTTGTCAGCCATACAGGCCAGTGATGCTGCAGGCCTTTAATCCCAGCACTAGAGAGGAATATAAAGCAGAATGAGACAAGAAATCACTCTTTTCAGTCTGAAGATTTCATAGAGGTAAGAACTCTCTAGTGCTTGGCTGCATTGCTTTTCTGATCTTCAGGTTGAACCCCAATATCGGTCTCTGAGTTTTTATTATTCGTTGTTCGTGCTATGTAATTTTAACTAAATAGTCCCATAAAGAAAGACAGCTTCATGATCCACAGATTATCATTAAGCAAAAACTTTTAACTGCCATGCAGATAGAGGATAAACTGGAGTGCTGAGCTACTGGACCCAAATGCCATCAGTTACAATTCCTTTTCTGCCCATGGTTGCCTCTGTCGCCACGGCATCTGAGACAGACTAAATCTGTACAGCACATACATCACATGCAGGCTTCGCAGCTGCTTCTGAAAACACAACAGTAATATAGTTGTGATATATGTGCTATACGTCAACAATTTCAAAGACTTTCTAAACCAAACCAAATGGAAAGTCTCTTCCAACTGCTAGATGCCAGATGGTTCTGTCTGTTACAGCTGTTTCCCAGAATTCCACAGGCTATCTGCATTGTCTTCAATTATGACTTTGACGCATTTCATTTGACCACTCTGTTCCCAATCACCACAGAACATCTGCTTCTATAGTCTATTGTCAGCTCCCATGCAGCTAAGATCCAGACAAGCAGAGAACATTGCCACAAACGGGTGAGACTGCAGAATTTCTTTCTTGCTGGTCCATTTAATCCCACAGAGAAAAAATAGTCCTCTATGAATTTTGACCATCAGAGGGACCACTAGCCAACAACCCATTTTGCTGTTGTCCAACTTATGAGAAAATACCTGATATAGAGAGGGAAGAGAACAGGTAAAAGTGTAAAAACCACATTCAGCTACAAACAAGAAAAGAAAACTTCAAAGTCAGATTCTAGAGACAGGGTATCCATGAGTGTATACAGTGAAGAGTTGGGACAGAGTAGTCAGAACAACTCAGGGCGAGACACAAGGCATTCATATGTTCTCAGAGGCCAGTGTTCTCAGCTGCGTCCCTTTCTTAGACTATATCTTGGCCCGAGACAGGCAGGCCTGACTTAAAGTCTACAGAAGGGTAGACCCAGACTTCATCCAAAACGAGCAGAAATGGTCATGACATTGCTGATGATAAGGTACAAAGAAGGGAGAAATTTTTGGTTCTTTCAGATAGAAGGAGAGAAATTCAATACGCCTTTTAAAAAGTGATGAGAGACAATCCAGTATTAAATACAAGAGGTACAGGAAGAGAGAGGGGAAAGCAATTTGCTCAAACAAGAGAAGAGAAATGAAAGGTTCTGTGACTTTCTGGAGGGTGTGACTGTACATTGCTACTCGAGCACCAGAAAACAGATCTATGACAAGCAGCTCTCTACTTCCCCCCGCTTGGGCGGGGGCTGTGGTTCTCTTAAAGACATGACCTCTTCCTCTTCTAATTACAAGGAAGTAGAAATCACTGAGGGAAAATGCACAAACCCTGAGTTACCATCTTTAGCATCACCATGCCTATAGGATAAACTGAACATCATATGAGCTGGGAAAAGACTATGGAGCTCGTGCACATAAACAGGGATTTCCAATGTGAAGTTTCTGTCTCTTCTACCAACTTACAGGGATGTATCAGAACTTAGAGACACTTTAGGAAGTGCTAGAACAAAGAAAGATGGAAAACTCCAGTGGCATTGAGGTAGGAACATTTTTCCAGGTTTTAGTATATCCAGGACTTGAGAGGTTAGAGTATAAAATGTGGATGGGAAAGGCAGTTATCTCAAGATCAGTAAGATTAATTTAGGAGCTTAGACAAAAATTTAAGACAGCTGGGATTGTTCAAAACAGAAAATATCTGAGTTATCTCAGGTTATAATATGTATTGTTTCTCTGTCGGGTATGACAACTAAAGTTATGTTCCACCCTTCAAGGAGTCTAATAATAGTAATTAATATTTATGATATTTCATTTACTTTATAATGAACATCTGTGCAAATTGTGAACCTCAGTTTCCTAGCCACTCTGTGGTTAGTTTGGTATTATTATTCCCACTTCACAGGTGAAGAATTAAGACCCAGAAACTTCAGTGATTGCCTTGAAGGTACAGCACCATCATTAATTAGAATAATACACACAGGTTGATGAAACAACAAGATCCAGGCAACGGGGTTGACAAGACATATTTTTGCAGTAAATAAACAAATGCCTGTAAGTATCATATTAACAATAGTTGAGACATTTTGGTGAGCTTAGGGATTCTGGTCCTTTTATATTTTCTATTTTTATCATGCAGTTTTATTATTTTATAATGACTATCATATTATGAATGATGACGCATGACCATTTCAGTGGAAGATGTTACCACTCTGAACGGAAGGGTAGGCCAATCTGGAGCTTCCCTCTCTCGGTGTGTCTCATGGGCATTATTCCACAGGCTTCTGGAAGAGGTCAGCTGGAAAATAATGAATTCTATAAAATTTTGTGGGTCTTATGAGATAGCTCATGACTTTAACTGAGACAACCTTAATTTCCTATTTGAAAATATTAATTTAGAAGAAGAATCCTAACCAAGGAATGGAAGAAGACGTTAGGGAATGAATGGAAATGAAAGATTGCAAGATTAATCGGAAAAAACTCCCAGAACCATTTGCCTCTGCCTTGCTTGGTGTGTTCATTACACCAACTAATGGACATTATATAATGGTGGAAAGACATTTGGAAACAGCACACACGTGTATTGATTTGCCCATCATGAGCACATTGCGCTCCTCCCTTCAAGAAACTGAAATGGATAGAGAGAATAACAAGATTCTCCATAAATTAAAGTCATTCATTTTCTTTTTGAGATTTAAAAAGGATACAATATTATTAGCATTTTAATTGAGATCTAGCAGATGAGAACTTTGCGAGGTAATTATTCTAAAAGGAATTTATTTCCAGCTCAAGAATAAATAGGTGTAGTAATATCAGTGTTAGCCGGAAGGTACAATGTTGTGGAAATTGTGCTGGCACACATACTTTAATATTTGTTAGGCACAACTGCTGTATTAGAAAATCCGCTTTTAAAGTTAAGAAATGATACAAATAGTGTAACACAACTATACCAAAAGCAAGCCCCACTTCTAAATAGCTTCAGACATAAAGAAGAATTTCAGTGTGCAGTTCTTGCCATTGAAAAGGAGTTTGAGGCTGGAAAGGTAATACTAGAAGAGCCCTGGGTTAGGTCTCGGTCCAACAACAAAATGCTGAAGAAGAGGGAGGGCTGGCTAGGGAAACGAGGCTAACAGCAACTGTAACAGCTTGCTCGACATAGGCTGTGCACATGGAGTGTGTCTATTTCATTAACCTCACACTGCCTCATTTCCCCAGGGTCATGCCTGCTGCCTGGGACCCATCCTGCCCAGGTGGAGATGGTACTCCCATGGATAGGTGGCTCTGCCAGCTAGAAAGGAGTTCTGATTGAGTGAAGTCCCAGAGAAGTGAAGGCCATGTGTTGATCAGACTTATGTCCCTGCATTTTAATAAAGTGTCTGTGATGTTACAGAACTCAGGTGATATTGTCTGACCTTGGGTGTGTTCCTTCCCAAGAGAACAATGAGGTCTCTGGCTGCTCTGACTCTGAATCTCTAGAAGATTCAACCAACTATGAATGAAATGTTCAGGACAACTTGATACCTATGATGATATGTACATATTTCTTCTTATAGTTATAATTATAGTTCTTAAATAAGACACTATAATTACTTATACATCATTTGTATTGCAGTAGGCATCATAAGAAATCTATAGGTAATCTGAAATCTCTAAGAGGACTGTGTGGATTTTGTGTAAATCCTATGTCATTTTCCCAAAGGAACTTGACCATCCGAGGGAACCCATTCCAGAACTGACCTCCATGGTCACTGTGGAACAACAAAATGTTAAAATGCATCCGCATTAGACAATGTTGGAGACACTGCTTTAATAGGAAGCCTTAAGTGATCTAGAGTATTCCAAAGTCTCTCATTCTCTGCACATTGTCCATTATGCATCTATTAATCCCTATCTACTACAAAAGGAAGCTTCTTTGATGATGGCAAAGTGAGACACTGGTTTATGAGTACAGCAGAACGTCATTGGTAGTCTTTCTATTACATGTTCCTTTCTCAGAACAAGAGTATTTGGTTTTCCTAGGTCCATGGCTAATTCAAGTTCCATGTCATGGCATGAGCCTTAAATCAAATCAGAGAGTGGATGGGTACTTGTGCCAAAGTTACCTCAGCATTTCATGCAGGAAGATCACCATTGCAGATCACAGGGTTTGTAGCTGGGTTCATGCTTATGTGTCTCCTCTAGTAGAGTCCAGAGTACCTCCTTGTAGCACCATAAATATTAGTCAGCAGGGGATGAAGGCTTAACTTCTCCACGTTCAAGGGGAGATGTAGATATTGACATTTTTCCAACTAATTTGATAATGGCTACAGAATTGTCATATATAATATTATGTTATACTCCCTCTATCTCTTGCATCAACATGAATTCATCATTTCAAGATGTTGCATGTTTCAAAGGCTTTTTCTGTGTCTATTAAGATTATTGTGTAATTTTAAGAACACCTAAGAAATGAGTTGTGTTTATTAATTCATATATGCTAAGTAATTCCTGGTAACTACATTAAAATCAACCTGGTCATGATGAACACTCTATTTAATCTGATCTTGAATTTGGTTTTCAAGAATTTGTTGAGAATTTTTATATTGTAAACGTAAGTCAGCAAATTTTATTTTTGTTTTTGTCTGGCTTTGGTTACAGGGTAATATTGGCTTCATAAAGGGGGTGTGGAAACCATTCTTGTTTTTCTATTAAATGGATTAATTTGAATACTTTTGATGTTCTCTTTGAAGTTCTGGAAAAATTCTGCATGTGGTTTTGGGCTTTCTTAGTAAGCAGACTTTTATTATTGCTTCAACCTCATTGCTCATATAGTTCTATGTAAATTATCTGTTTCAGCTTGGTTTAATTTTATATATTATATGCATCTAGAACTTCATCCAACTTAGTGAAGTAGTCATCTAAAAAATCCTCATGATTTTATGGATTTCATTGGCATTTGTTGTATTATTAATAGCTCCCTTTTCATTGCCAATTTTATTAGGTTTTATTCTTCTTTCTCTTTTGTTTGGTCAATTTAGCTGAGAATATTTTAATTTTCTTCATCTTTTCAAAGAACCAACTCTTTATCTCATTAATTTGTAATTTTTTTCTTCCTTTCTTATTAATTTCTGCCCTGATTTTGATAATTTACTTCAATCTACTGTTTTGGGTTTTGGTTTGTTTTCATTTTTCAAAGACCTTAAAGTACATCATTAGTTTGTTTATTTGAAATATCTCAAAATTTTTCATGTAGGCACCTAAAATTTCCTCTTGCAATTGTCACTGTTGTGTTCAATAGATTTTGACTTGTTTGATCTTCGTTTTCATCCAACTCTAGTAATGTTTTAATTTCCTTCTTGATGTCTTAGTGACTCATAAATCATTCAGTAGTATGCTGTTTAGTCTTCATGGGTTTTTATACATTTTTATATATTCTCTGGCTGTTGACATATAATTATTTCTCATGGTGATCAGATAGAATATGTGATGTGATTTTAGTTCTCCTATATTTGTTGACACTTGCTTTGTGTTCCTAATATGGGATCAATTGTGGTGAAAGTCCCATAGACTGCCACAAAGTGTGCATGTTCTTCCTTTCCTAGGTGAAATGTTCTATACGTGTTTGTTAGGTCGTTTTGATTTAATGATGTTATTTCTTACCAACACTTCTCTGTTTATTTTTTGGTTGGATAAGCTGTCTCTGGGTGAGTGTTGGGTATTGATGTCACCCACATCATTGTGCTGAAGTTAGCAGGTAGCTTTACATTGAGTAGTGTTTATTTTATAAAATTGGCTTCTTGATTTTTTTCATTTCAATCATCAATTTAATTTGGTTTCTCTTCAGAAAAATCTATATTTTTTTAAAAAAAATCTATTTTCATATCTTGGATTGGCTTCCTTGTTTTGACTCAACTGGACTCTACTGGTTGAGACTGTACTGCACTGCACCAGACCACAGCAGATTTCACAGGACTACACCACACAGCACTGGACAGGACCAGACCAGGCCAGACTAGACCCTTACAACATTATCCATGTATCCACTGATGGGCTCCAATATTGATTAGCTGTTTAGTTAATTTTAGGCATAAAGCTGTCTTTTTGGAATGCTGAGTTCTCTTCCCACAGATATGTACTCAGAAGTAAAATAGCAGAATCATATGCATTCATTTTCAGTTTTATCAGGAAATTCCATATTCCTCTCAACAACTACTGCACTAATGTTCATTCCCATAAATTCTCCATTCTTCACATTTATGGTATTTATTTATACCTAATTATCTACTTATTTATAATATTCATTTTAATAGGGATGAGATGATAGTCCATCACGGTTTTGATATAGAGTTACTGAGCATTTTTGTACACATGTGTTCTGGTTTTATTTCTTCTTTTAAGATTTTGCTATTGTGGTTATGGGGAGATGGTTCACTGGGCGAAAGGACTTGCTGAGAAAGTCTAATCACCTGAGTTTCACTTGGGTAGAACTCGTGTGAAAGCTGGTCACAGTAGTCCAAGCACCTGTAATTTCATTGTGTCCCCACAGGAAGTTGGAAACATGAGAATCTTCAAAAGCTCACAGCCAGGTAGCATGGCTAACTCACTGGGGGAAAAACACTGTCCTATAAAAGGTAGGAAAGCAAAGGTGACACCCAAAGGTTGTCCTCTGACCTCCATGTATACACTGTGGCATGAGAGCAAGCTCACACATGAACAATCACCTAGTGCACACACACACACACACACACACACACACACACACACACACACACCTGTAAAAAAAGAATTCCAAAGCAGTATAGTTTAAAATTATTTATCCTATATTAAATTGGATTATTTGACAGTTAAATATAAATAATCAGCAAACATTTTCTCTCATGCTGCAGGTTGTTTTAGGTATTTTCTCAGGTTTTTAGTTTTACATATTCCCTTTGTCTGTATTTCCTTTTGTTTTCTGTGTGTTAGGGGTCATATTAAAATCTCCTTGCCTATTCCATTGTCTTAAAGTATACCAGAATGCTTTCTCCTAGTGATTTAGTAATTTCAGAACTTACAATGTGGATACCTAATCCATTTTCAGTTAATATTTATAGAGGCAGGGGGATTTTCTTAGTTACGATTTCTATTGATGTGAAAAAATACCACAATCATGGCAATTCGTATAAGAAAAACATTTAGTTGATGTGGCTTGCTTACAATTTCAGAGGTTTAGTACATTATCATCATGGTAGGACACAGCAGCATGCAGGCAGACATGGTGCTGTAGAAGGAGTTAAGAGGTCTATATCCTGATCCATAGGCAACAGGAAGTGAACTGCCTACCTCACTGAACATAGCTTAAGCAAAGGAGACACCAAAGCCTACCTTCACAGTGATACACTTCCTCCAGTAAGGTCACATCTCTTAATAGAGCCATTCCTTTTGGGGGCCATTTTCTTTCAAAACACCACATTCCACTCCCTGGCCCCCAAAGACTTGTTACCATATCATAATGCAAAACTGCACTCAGTTAAACTTAAAAAGTCCCCATAGTCTGTAACAATCTCAAAGTTTTTTAAAAATCTAAAGTTCAAAGTCTCTTCTGAGATTCATGCAATCTCTTAACTGTCATCCCCCATAAAATCAAAGTCAAAAAACAGATCACATACTTCCAACATATAATGGTACAGGATATACATTACCATCCCAAGATGCAGGGCAGGGAGCATGGTAAGGAAATACTGGACCAAAGCAGGATCAAAATCAGCCTGGTAAACTCCAAACTGTGCATCTTCATGTCTGATGTCAAAATACTCTTCAGATTCCCAAGTGCTTTCAGCTTTGCTAACTACAACACACTTCTTTATTCTGGGCTGGTTCCACTCCCTGTTAGCAGCTCTCCATGGCAGGTAGCCCATGACTCTGACATCTCCAACACCTCTCAAGGAGCAATCCAGGCTTCACCTTCACAGTTTCGCATAATTGCCTCTCTGGGCCTGCATTCGGGGACATGCCTGCCAAATATCTGGCGTCAGTGGCTTTCGTTAGTCCTGGACGAAGATTCTAAAGCCCCTTTCTTGTTTCCTTGACTCTAAAAACAGAACCACGTAGCCAAAGTTGCCAAGTCCTGCTGCTTGCTGGGGCTGGAACATGGCCCCCTTGTTCAATTACATCTTCACCAGATTTCTGTTTTCAGTGGTTACTTTCACTGCCTAAGCATAGCTATCCTGGAACTTGCTCTGTATGCCGGACTGGTTTCACATTCAGAGATCTGCCTACCTCTGCCTCTGGAGTACTGGGACTAAAGATATGTGTCTCCACACCTGGACCTAAGCTTTTCTTTAACTCCTTTCCACATATTGGAAACTTAGCTGAGGGGGATCTTGCCCCGAGGTCCCCACTCCTTTTACTCCATTTCTTGATCTGTTTATTTCCTTGAACACAGGACTTAGCTCCATTTCACTTCCTGGAGCCCCTTTCTCCTCAAATTGTTCATTTTGTACTTTTCCTTTCTTAGCCTGCTTCTTTTCATTATAAATCTTCAGTCGAGTTAACACTAACAATCACATGACAGAGTCAATACTAGCCTGTTTGGAGATTTCCTCTGCCAACAGAATTAATTCAAAAATCCTTCACCTTAGCCTCAGGCAAACTTTTTACATAAGGGCATAAAGCACATTCTTCACCAAAATATCACAAGGCCAGTCTCGGGGCCACATACTAACATTCTTCTCCCATTTTCTTTCAAACTACCACAGGGGTAAGCATCAAGTTTCATCCTTCTGTATGGGACTATCTCATTTGCCCAGCACTGTATGTTGAGGAGACTGTCTCTCCTCCAGTGTGTGCTATGGAATCTTTGCAAAAACCTCTTGCCCAAGGCTTCATGATCTGTCTTTGTGTCTCTTTTCATGTTAGTGCCATGCTATTTGATATACTACAACTCTGCTCTAGGACTTGGATTCAGGCATGTGATGTCTCTACCTTTGTTTTTTTATTTAGAATTATTTTGGTGTCATGGGGTCAATATTGTTTCCATATGATTTTTAGGATCCAGTCTAGTTCTAGTTCTGTGAAAAAAAAGTCTTATTTTTTGTTTTTGTTTTGTTTTGTCTTTTGATTTATGTTTACTTTAAAAGCAAATTCCAAACTTCAAATTTATTTTTTTCCTTATATACTTTTTGACTTTTTTTAAATCGCATCATTTTCTCCTCCCCCCCCCCCTTCATCTAACCTTTCCCATTGTCTTGGTATTTTTAATAGGATTGTATTAAACCTGTACATCTTTAGGTAATGTTGATACATGAAATTCCCTTTCCTTATCTACTGTTCCCTTCCTAGATTAAGAGAGAACATGATGTCTTAAGGTTCATCATTATTTCACATAAATGTAAGGTAATGAGAAAAGTAGGGTGCAGAGTAGCAATAAAAACTACTACTAAATATATTTAGACCCTGTGGTGGTTTATGTAGATTGGCCTCCATAGACTCAGGCGTTTGAATGCTTAGCCCATAGGGAGTGACACTATTAGAAGGTGTGGCCTTGTTGGAGTAAGTGTAGCCTTGTTAGAGAAGTGTGTCACTGAAGGGAGGACTTTGAGGTCTCCTATGCTAAATGTTCACCCAAGGGCACAGTTCACTACTTGTTGGCTGTGGATCAAGATGTAGAACTCTCAGCTCCTTCTCCGGCACCATGTCTGCCTGCACACTGCCATGCTTCCTGTAATAAAAATAATGGATTGAATAAGCTACCCCAATTAAATTTTTTCCTTTATGAGAGTTATTGTGGGCATGGTGTCTCTTCAAACAATATAAACCTTAGCTGAGACAGGCCCTAATTGTAAAATAAGATTATGGATAACAAAGGTAAGTCAGTCTATCCTTCAGTGATTTTATTGTTGTTGTTGCTATTTTGATTGTGAGAGCTCCTGCAAGAAACAATGGAGAGAGGAATGGTGGAAGGAAAATCTTTGAACTAAGGAAATTCAATCAAGTGTAAAAGGAAAAGACTGCTGATTCTAAGTGTGGTAGAGTACTTGGTCAGCTGGGTCACTGTAAATGATAGAGACTCATTGGCCAGCCAGCAGGAGTTGGAAGGCTTTGTGCTAGGGAAAGGATACTCTAGGTGAGCTCTGATTGGAGGTTATTAACATGTGGAAGCTGCTGGAAATTATCTGAATGAAGATAGCTGTGTAGTGATTAGAGTGCATTTTGACTTCAGCGAATTTATATAAATTGAAAACAGGAGACTAGGTTAGGGAAACGGTTGTAAATCAAGATCAGACCATGTGGGGTAATTGTTACTGAAGTCCCTGGATGGTTTCTCTGACTATGAATGTAGATAGAAATCTGGCCTCCTGAGTGCAGCTAAAACACAGGCTGTCCTTCTGTGCTGTATATTATCTATCAGGGAGGTAGGTTTCATGGCAAAAGTACTGGGTTAGGAGCCAAAATTCCTATTAGTAACATGGTTTTGTCATTTTCAGTTTGTATGCCTGCCCTGTCTCTCAAGATAAAGATTTGAACAGAGTTTGTAGGTTTGTGTCAATCCTGAGATTTGCAAGAGAAAAACTAGTTCCACAATTTTGAGCCAAATTTGAAGCAATCTTTAATTAAATATTAAGGAGTGGCCAGGTAGATGACCAGGTCCACTCCCAAGAATCCTAGCAAGTGGCAAATTTTACTTGTTACAGGGATTTTTCAAGGAAAAAACTCTATGACCACAGTATTTCTCATGTACCTTTGTTCATTTCCAAGAACTACAATTCCCAGAATTCTAGGAAATTACCTGGTCCTTGGGCAGGTGGGGCTTGCAATTTGCCTTTGGTGCCTACACTTTGGCATGAGAGTGGTGGTCACAATGGATGGAAGAGAGTTGAATATGAGATGTATAGATGGAGCAAGACCCTAAGAGAAGCAAACTTTGAAAGAATGAAGACTAAAAGATAATGTCCTGGGAGCTGGAGAGGTAGCTTGGTGGCCAAGAGCACTTGATGCTCTTCTAGAGGACCCAGGTTTGATTCCCAGTGCCCATCTAGCAGCTCACAACTGTTTGTAATTCTTCTTAGAATTCTTCTAAGAATATAACAGTAGCCTCTTACATTCTTTTCAGGCACCAGGTACAGAAATGGTACACAGACATATGGGCAGGCTAAAAACTCAAGCACATAAAACAATTTTTAAAAATCTTAACTAACGTGCTACTGTCCATGACAAGCAGTTTCCACAGTGGCTGTAGGCATTTCATATGGGAAAAGATCAAGTGCTTCTGTTGTCAGAGAGAGCACACAGCTGAAGGCTTTTGATCTTAAAAAGAGAAGGGGAGTAAGAAAAGATAAGTTCAGGGTTCAGTGGGAACCTGTGGAGCAAAGGCAGCTGGGTAGTAAGTGAAGAGTCAAATTGGGCAAGCTCTGCATTATAGATGATTCCCCAGGAAAGTAACTATATAATAGGAGAACCTTAAAAGTAATGATGGCAAAGTTGGGGTTCTTTGCAAAAGAAATGAACAGAGTCTTATATTAATTATAAACTATTTGGCCTATTAGCTCATGCTTATTTTTAACTAGCTCTTACAACTTAAATTAAGCCATAATTCTTGTCTATGTTTAGACACATAGCTTGGTACCTTTTCTCAGTGAGGCATACTCATCTTGCTTCCTCTGCATCTGACTGGTGACTGACTCTCTGCCTTTTCTCTTCCCAGAATTCTCTTAGTCTGGTTGCTCCACCTATACTTCCTGCCTGGCTATTGACCAATCAGCCTTTTATTAAACCAATATGAGTGACAAATATGTACAGTGTACAAAAGCATCTCCCACAGTAGCATTCCATCCAAGATCCTTGCTTTGTTTTCATTGCCAGCTTACAGCTCTTACTCAATCTATGATGCTGACTAATTCAGCATTAGCCCAAGTGCACCTTGGTTCCAATCTCTTCTAACCCCAAACAAGGCTCCACCAGCCTACCCAACCAGCATTAGTCTGTACATAGTAAATATTCTCATGCCCTCAGATTTGCTCCAGATGGTGTGTCTCTGTTCAGCTGCTATTATGGCAAATAGTTAATTAATCTATTCTGCTCTTTAAAGAATAATTCCAAGAATTATGTTTCAGAGTAAATTTTAATTAGCTGTGGAATGACTTACTTTCCTCTAATTAATTATGTCTGGAAATATGTAAGCTATAGGGCATAAACTCTTCTGATAAATACCACTGCCCCCTTTGGCAGTTATTTAAATTTTTTATTAAAATGTCTAGAATTCCTCTGCCTGTCTTGAATGGTGTGAAGTGATAGTGTAATTCCATTCCATGGAAGAAAACAGGTCAGTACACAGCAGCTTCATTTTCCCAGCGTCAATGTGGCTAGCTCAGAACCATAGTAACATACTATTAGCAAAAGAAGGATACATTTATGGGGTACAGTGGGTGGACATGTGTGTGCATGTGTGGTTATATGCATCTGTGTGGTGCCATACTACAATAAAGCATGTCATTGTTAAATTCCTTATGAGTCAGTAGCACCATGTTGTGGACATCAAAGAGGGGAAGGATGTGACTGCCATTTAATTCTGTATTGTTGCCTTATTCTGGCAATTTTACAATGGGTGTGTGGAACATATTTTTAACTCAGCACCGAGGAAGCTGAAGTGTGAGGATGGGGAGTTATAGTACAATGTAGCCTGTATAGCTATTTCAAGTACAGTCTAGGCTATGTAGCAAGATCCTAGCTAAAAAACAAACAAACAAAACCATAAAAAAACAGAGAAAAGTCCTTGTTTACTCAGAGCCATTTACTTCTCTCCACCCATGCATATTCCCAGCAACTGACATGAAGACCCTGGACACATTCAGGACTTAAAGCCACCTACATGTGATTAAGAGAAACTTGATGGAGGATGAAGGAAGAGAAATGGGCAGCAGCAGTGTTTTCCTTGAGAATATTTGTCACTAAGACTCCCCTGAGAATGCCATAGGCTGGGTGGCTTGAGCAAGGCAATCTCTTCTCTTGCAGTTCTGGGATCTATGAGACTAACATCAAGGTATTGACAGGTGAGGCTTCTTTTGGGGGCCTTGCTGATGCTGACCTCTGTGCTCAAAGATCATTCTCCACACGTGCACTCTTTGCCACACTTCTATTTCCAAAGGACATCAGTCATATCAGATTGGAGACCACCTCATAGACTTAAATGTAATTGCCCTCACTGAAGACCCTATATCCATTTTGAGTCTTGTCTGATGTGTTGGCAGTATCTAATTTGGGGATTAATGATTTGCAAATTTCAATCCATAGCAGATACAAATCCCAGTATGAGCATGTTCTTTTCTTGTGTGCCTGGGGTAAAAAAATAGTATTCCAATATAAAATACTAATCTTAAACTACATCGTCTTTCCTAGGGAAAGATTAGAAAATTGGAATTTTAAAATCTTACTTTAAATTCATCAAGACTTTTATATACTTTGCACAAAAATCATTGCTACTAAAACATCTGTATAAATATTTTGAAAATAGTGTGATGTTTTCATTCTGAAGAAAATCATTGCGATTTAAAAAGTGAAAATATTGATCGCTCCAAATCTCTATTTTAAGATACCAAATGGAAATAATTATCCAATGGCACTTTTAAAGCAGGTGATTTTGAATGCCTTGGGAGATGGTTCATTCTGGAATCTGCTTGCTGCACAACTGTGAGGACCTGAGCTCGGATCCAAGTACCCATGTAAAAAGGCTCATGTGGCAGTACCTGCCTATAATCCTAGAGCTGGGGAGGTGGAATAATGTGGATCCCTGGATTTCTCACGCGTGCCAGTCTAGTCAAATTGATGAGCTCCAGGTTTAAGGAAAGATTCTGTCCCAAAAAAGGTATAGAGTAACCAAGGACTACAACAGGGCCTTCTGGCTTCCACAATTCGTGCACACACATGTGCATCTGAATTTACACAGTGTGAACTCCCCCTCAAACACACATGTACCCATATACACATATACATATGCACATGTACACCACACACACACATATGCACACACGTACATAAGCATGTGATCTCTAAGAACGTGATATTGTCATAAGCCGCCCCCATTCTATTGCTATAAAGTGCAAATTAATTTTATAATAGCAAATGTAGATGATAATTCAAATTAAACAATTAAAATAAAAGGAAATATATAATCAAACTTGCTTTTTAATTATACAGGGGAAGAAAATTGATATCATGTATATATCCTTGACTCTTTTAATATTATGTAATAAACATATTCATTTAGAGATGAACAACATTTTGTGTTAGATGTAACTAAGATAAGATACAGCCAAAGTGAAACCGGGAAATGTGTTTCTTTTTCACATTCTGCTTAGAATACTCCATGCTCGCTGGAGCATCGTTGGCCAAGACATCCCCATGAGCTAACCTTTTCTCCCAACTGTCCACCTCTGGGTGGGACATCTGCTGCCCTTTTTTGTCCATTAAAATAAAAATTAAAATAAAAAACTAGCAGATGTTCCATTAGCGTTTTCATGCTTCCCTTGAACATAAACTCTTCGAAGCCTCTCTTAATAGTGTTTCTCAAAGTGGGTTTTTTTTAAGGCCTCTGGAAAACTGATTTTTTTAAAAAAAGTATTTTTAAAAAGTGTAAACAAGTCTTTTTGTTTTGAAAGATCAAAATCATTCACATGGTGCATCCCTACTAACAGAACTTCACCTCCCACGGTAAAGTGTCGCTATTTTTCTAGGTCTCTGGGGTCTTATTTACACGACATCATCGGTGTACTCTTTGCTGGTGTTGCTATGGCAATGAATAATGTAAAGTCAACAGTACTTTTACCAAGCTTCTCAGCAATACATTACATATTTTATGACATAGAAGGTTCTGGGAGTTGGTCCAGTGGTCTGCAAAGATTATGTGCCCTTTTAATCCCCTGTGCTCCAGTATGCAGCATAGGACTAAACATCACAGAATAAAAACGGTGAAGAAAAGAGAGCTTTTGCAGAAATCACTAAGTACCCTCTCCATCATCGACGTCTGCAGAAGACAGCTTGAACACTGGCAGAGTGAAGTTCAGTTCCTTGTGGTGACTTCAAGACATCTAATGATAAAATCTGTATTTATTTCCATTTATTATGAAGTCCTTTGAAGCCTACAGATTTGGAGAGTCCAATGATAGGAATGAGCCATTTTTTTTTTAGTTTTTAAAATAGTAAGATAAAATTTGAGTTCCACTATTTTGATAAATATTAAACACATTAATTGTTGTTTTTGAATTTTCAAGACAGAAACAAATCATTATCTATTGTTCTGTTACGCGATCATTAGAAGAGGGCAATTTAATATTGTAGTGACCTTGCTCACTTTTACCACAAAAGCAGCCATACAATGCAGGAGGACGTTAGTGCTTTCCTCCTAAAACAGCCATTAAGTGGCTGCTGTCAGATACTGTTTATAGCTCTTGAGACTATCAAGAGACATTTTTTATTTGTGAATATACAAAAGATGATTCTTTCAAATCCACTCTTTTTTTTAACCACACGAGAATGGCATTAGTTAACAAAAGAGAAAATACAAATTTTGTTAATGCCTGGCAATGTTTACATTGTAATCTATTTCCTTTCTATTTACTATGGGGTGAGAGAGGAGAGAAGTCTTAAAGGAGGTGGGGTTGCTGAATAAGATGGCGTCATGAAACATGTAAAATGAAAGTAGAAAGGAACTAAAGTAAAGGGACAAGCTGGAAAATGTGGGGAAGGACTAGAAGGGCAAAGATGAGCTAAGTACAATATGTACAAACTGTGACAAGCAAACCCCATTCTTTGTATGGAAACCCAACAAACAAAAAAGAAAAGCTACGGCAATAGTTTAGTGCTGTGTGAGCTCATTTTAAAACTGGCTTGGCGGGCTGGAGAGATGGCTCAGAGGTTAAGAGCACTGACTGCTCTTCCAAAGGTCCTGAGTTCAATTCCCAGCAACCACATGATGGCTCACAACCATCTGTAATGAGGTCTGGTGCCCTCTTGCTGGCCTGCAGGCATACACACAGACAGAATATTATATGCATAATAAATAAATAAATATTTAAAAAAAATAAATAAATAAAACTGGCTTGGCGTGTGTAAGTGAATAATTATGTGGTTTTTGTACTGTTTTACCCAATATATGATGGGTTTTACAAAAACTGATATGCTTAGGGTTTGATATGCTTTAGTGATTTGATTTTGTTTTTGTATCTATGCCTGCAAGTGAACACACAAATATAATTTTCTCAATAATGTGTAAAAAAAAGAGGGCAATTTTATTTTATTTTATTTGCATATTCCAGAAAAGTATCAATATCCCATATCTGAACTGGAAAGAAAACAACAGAATAAAGCCAATGAGACAACAGAAAAAAAATAATACTAATAAATAACATTTAGACAGACCCATGCAAAGTTTTAGTATTTCCAGGAACATATATTGTTTTGAAGCTGTTTATGAGGGGTTTAAGAGTAACAACCAGCGCCTGTCTTTGTGAATACCTGAGATGGACAGCATGCAGAGGAAGCCCATGCAGAGGAAGCCCATGCAGAGGAAGCCCA
>JABTXL010000001.1:40690007-40728737 GCA_025134845.1 Neodon shergylaensis
CAGAGGAAGCCCATGCAGAGGAAGCCCATGCAGAGGCAACGTGGTGATGGAGCATTGAGCCTCCCTTGGCAGAATGATGTGGTTTGGGTGTATAGAACAATACATCCTGCCTGGGGAACATGGAGACCACACTGAACTCAGCTTAAACTACAGATGTGTGATCTTCAAAACAGTTATTGTGCAATGGCTGCATTATCCTTTATGAAGCTGATACACCAAGTTGCTACTAATAAATGTGTTAAATGAATATTTAATGGAATAGAGAAGCACACTGCTAGTGTATTGATTACAGAAAAAAGACATGGTGTGAGTACAAATGTATGCTTACATATACACACAGTCTATGACATTCTAGGTTGTAAGACAATACCCAGGGAGGCTAATCAATCATATCTAAATAGGTCTTAAAGATTCATTTTCTTTACATGTGTGGGGGCAGGGGTCCAGAATGGGGGGGGGGGGTGCTGCTCACAGCATATCAGACTTCAGATCCCTTTGAGCTGAGTTAGAGTGATTTTATGAGTTTCCTATTGTTGTTCCTGGGATAGACTCTGGCCCTGTGATAGAACAGCAAGCATTTGTTAACTGTTGAGTCGCCTCACCACCCCATCATGTCTACATATTTAAGCCATACATAAGGTTTACAAATTGATAAGATAAATATGTCCTACTATGTTCATCCTCTGACCTTGCTGAAAATGCCTCCAAACCTTCAAAACAAAATAAAAATGCACAGAAGGATTAACTATATGGTTTACAAGTGAATGAAGTCAGGAAAATATCAGAGTCAATATTGAGTTTAATTAATAATGCATAGGATTGAACATTAGGCTTCAAATCAGATGTACTTGCTAAGTAATATGTCAGACATAATTCACATGTTATTATATATTATTTAAAAATATTATCTTTCTTTGCCGTACTTCAACAAAATCAGTCAATGCACTGTTGGTATCAGCATCTTCACACTTGTCCTGAAATAGTCTGTTTTCCTGGGTCACTGTAACTTTTAGAATTTGTTTTGCTAATTTCAACTTAAGAATCCTTGTAAAGGTACTACCAACTTAGATTGTTAATGAAATTTGTAACAGTAGTTAGGTTCAGAAATTATATTAAAATATTATGAGGACTCATAGATGGCAGGCTACCATTAATTTATAAAGTATAAACTCTTTAAAATATGTATTTAATATATATATTTATATATAAAATGTTATAAAGCCTGTTACCACACACAGCTCATTTCTTTTTCATAAGAAAGTTAATTCTTATTTATTGGTAATAAGACAATTATCTGTTGTTGGTTTTCATAAGTTTGTTCTCCTCTCTTCTTTTTCCCATTTTTAAAAATAGATCCTTTTCTCATACAGTATATCCTCTGTATATACAGTTATAGCTTCCTTTCCTTCTCCTCTCCCCAGTGCTCCCATCCCCTCCCATCAAGATCCACCCCCTTTCTGTATCTCATTAGAAGAGATAACAAAGCAAAGCAAAATAAAATATGCGGAGGGAAAACAAAAAAGCATCACTTCCAAGTTATTTGAGGAGAGCCAACAGAAGGGGAAGAGCCCAGGAGATGACACAAGAATCAGAGACCCACTCATCCTCACGCTCAGTAATCCATAAAAGCACTAAACTGAAATCTGTTAATACACACACAGAGGACCTGGTGCAGACGCACATGAACCTTGTGCTGTTTTAGTCTCTGTGAGTTCATCTGAGCCTTGCTCAATTGATACAGAAGGCCTTATTCTTTGGATGTCCTTCATCCCCTCTGGACCTTATATCTTTTTCTGCCTCTTTTTCCTTGGAGTTCTCTGAGTTCTGGAGTGAGGGATTTGATGGAGATATTCCATTTAGAGCTGAGAATCCCAAGCTTCAGCATCTGCCTCCCTCTCTCTAATGTCTGGCTGTGGGTCTCTGTATTTGTTCCTATCTACTATAAGAAGAAGCCTCTCTGATGATGACTGGATAAGACACTGATCTATGAGTATAGCAAAGCACCACTAGAAGTATATCATTTTATCACTATTTTTTAAGACCAGTAGCATTTGGTTTTATCATAGGTATTTGGGCTATCTAGTCTCTGGTTCTTGGTCACCCAAGCAGTGTTTGGTATATGTTCCATATCGTGGAGCAGGTCTCAAGTCTAATTAGACATCATTGGTTATTCCAGAAGCTTTGTGCCACTATTGCCCTCTCATATTTTGCAGGCAGAACAGCGTATAAATCAAAGACTGGATGGCTGGGTTGGTGTGTACATTTCTCTTGGTAGCCTGCAGAGTAATTTCCATACCAAAGACACTAGAACATAGGTGTGTAAGTTCTATGTAGGTTCCAGCTCAACCTCTCTGTGTCAATGAGTTGTATGGGTTTTCAGCAATGGGGCTTGGCTGTCAGTTTGTGGAGAGCAATTGACTTTCCTAGAAAAAGCCTAGGTGTTGGAGAAGGGCCACTTGTTGGTTCCCAGCTGCTCAGCCCCAAAATGATCGCACAGAAACTATATTATTTAAAACACTTCTTGGCCCATTAGCTCTAGCTTCTTATTGACTAACCCTTACATATAAATTTAACCCATCTCCATGAATCTGTGTATCACAACGTGGCAGTGGCTTACCTGGTAAAGTTCTGGTGTCTGTCTCTGGTGGGGCTACATGGCTTCTCCTTGCTCTGCCCTTCTTTCTCCCAGCATTCAGTTTAGTTTTCCCTGCCTAACTAAGTTCTGCCCTGCTATAGGTCCAAAGCAGTTTCTTCATTCATTGATGGTAATCACAGCATACAGAGGGGAATCCCACATCACCTGGGTTGTTTGAGGATTTCCATGGGACCCCCCTTTGGACAATAACTCAACTGGACGTAACCCAGCCCCAGAATTGGAAGTTTCATTTGGTGATAAGAGATGGCCAGTTGGGACCCTACTTCCCATTAGTTGGAGACTTCATTATGATCATCTTTGTATATTTTAGGAAGTTTCCACTGCACTGTTTCCACAGAACCCCTCAAATATCCCTCAGCTCCAGCTGTCTCTCCCCATATTCCCTCACCCTTCCCACCTGGTCCTCCAGTTTTAGCTCATCCATGAAATCTATACTATTTCCCCTTCCCAGGAAGATCTATGTTTCTTTCCTAGTTCCTACCTCTATGCTTAACCTCTTCATAAACCACATTTCGATTACTGCTTCTGGAAAGGATTGCTGGATCCACTGCCTAATGTTTACAATGTCTGAGCTTCCTGGGGTAATTCTTAGAGATGTAGTCTAACTTGTAGGTACCTCAAGGAAGCACAAATTGGAACATGAGAACTGGACACAGCTTGGAAATCATGTTTATTTAGGAACTCCGTGTTCTCACTCCTTCTCAGAAGACTTCAAGACTCTTGTTTTCCTTTCTCTTGCTTAATCAGTTCCACCGTTTAACTTCTCCTCACACATTAAGCAGTATCCACCTCCAAGGACATCATAGCACAAACCTTCAAGATATCGCCCCATGATCTCCTATCTTGGGTACAACACAGGCACTATAAGGAAGCTTGAAAATCATGAAGTCTCATCCAACTTCCACATTCAGGGCTCTCTAAGGCACCAACTGCACTCCTGACCTGCAAAGTATCTGTAAATTCACCCAGAGGACTGAGGCAGAGACATTCTCAAGTGCTCTCCTCTTTCTTTGGCAGAATGTAGCAGAATTATCTCAACTGTGATGGACTCTGTTGGTTCTCTTGTAAGGTCTCCAGCTATTGTCAAAATAAACCTATGATTTGCTCTGCTATAGTGTGATATACCAGAGCTGTGAAGAGTAGGAATGGGGCCAAAGTATCTGTCTCTAAATTATTGAAGATTGTAGAACTGAGATAAAAATGGGTGGAGAGGAGAGTCAGGTAGTAGAGTTGAGTAGTGGAGGCTCCCTGTCTTTATCTGTTCCAAGGCAGAAAGCTAATCCTCTTCTCCTGAAGATCATTACCTTTTGCCCAGAGAAGACAGCAGCAGATGCCAGAGAAACCTGAAGGCAATTTTACTTCATTAGTTTCTGTTTCCCATTTTCCCAGCTCCGCAAAATAAGAATTACTCTTGCGATTTTGTCAGTGTTCTTGGACTTGCTGTTCATTGTTAGTCTGCTGTCTCAGCAACGATCCTAGGCTACTGAGTTATTCACCACGATAAGTATAACACAGGTTGTTTAACCTGCCTAACTGTCTCTTCTAGTTTGTGTTTCAGGAGAGCGTCTCCACTACAGACATACAGGAGTTCTGGGGAGAGTGATAGATTTTTGTCCCCCTCAGAAGCAAATGATATTGTTTCACTGCTAGGGGTGTTTGGGATGGAAGTCTGGGCTTCTCATGCCTGCTTAACAGGCACCCTACCACTAATCTGTATGCCCAACTCAAATAATATAATCATATAATCTAGTGTAACTTTGTATCTCTTATTGGAGATCCTTGGGGCCAGAAGAGTTTTCAATTTGAGATAATTTTTGTTTTGAAATATATGCATATTGATAATGAAATATCTTAGAGGTGGGACCCAAGTCTGAATTATTTTTCAAAAACACATTATTGACACGGACAGAGGATATTTAATATATTTTTAGTAGTTTTAACTACAGCCTATTACTGGAAGCCAGACATAAAATTTTCAGCTTATGGTATTATATCAATAGTCCCTTCCTGATTCTGGAGTATTTGGGATTTCAGATCTTTGGACTAATCACGATTGTCATCTATTGATTAAATATACTTAACCCAACTGTCATGGTTTGCCAATTTGAGAGATGTCCTCGTCTGGAAAGAGCCTTTGTTTTCTTGCTAGAGCAGCCATGCAAATGGTGAAGACATATTGGCTTCCTTCAGAGAGGTGACAGTTGCGTGGCGTCTGGTTCCCTGAGAGACTCACCTTTTGCAAACCAGCAAATAATTAGATGAGTAAAACAGGTGTGAGCGGTTGTACTTTTCCACCAAAAAAAATCATCTTTTTCTCCTTTCTCAGTGTGAACCAATGGCAAAGTGAACATGAAGTAAACATTGTTACAGTAGGAAATGCTTCCCTTGTGACCCCCTTGCCATGTGTGCATTCTTCCCCCCCTCATGTTTCATGCCAATGGGACTCTATGACCATCACAATTTTTAAATCTGTTTCTGAAGCAATGCATCAAATGTATAAAGGTAGCAACATTATTACTAAGAGCCAAGTATTTTTCCCTGGCTTTGTACTGTGTTTTTGTTCTGTCCAAGTTACCTAATATTAAGGCCATGCTTTGGAATCCTGTATCAGGAACATGTCAATGAGCGTAGCAACATCCCCCCTTGAAGATCAGGAGCTCTGGGGACAATTAGCTAACATTTGTGTGCTTGTGAGAACCGTGTTCCTCCTTTCTTCTGACCCCTATCATAAACCGTAAGCATTGTGGTCGGTGTTATTTCACTGGCGTGTAGAAAAGAAAGAGGAACATAGACTTGTCAAGACTCATTCCTGACTTGGGGGGAACAGAAAATATTTAGCTATGAGATGTGCGAAGTCCCTTCTCTCTTTCCACGTTGTGGAGTATTGGCTTGTTCTGCCAAAAACTTCCCAAGCATCTTCAATGCATGTCCTCAAACATGAAGCCTGTGTGGACAAGCAACTCTACATGATTTTGTGCATAGCACTGAATATTCCAAAACCAATCTGGCTAAGGAACTTTGGAGCTCCTTTTGGCTCTTCTTTGACTAAATGATTCTCCGCAGGAGGTGGGCAGGGCCAGCAGCTTTCTACCATCGAAGCTGCTGGCTCCACTCTAGTGAAAGAGGCTAATGCCATGGCACCGCTTCAGTTCCTTTAATGCTCATGATAATGACTTGTGTTTACCATTACAAACTCAGTGTGTGGCTGAGAGCTTCACCTGCCTGACAGTTGGGAGACCTAGAGAAGACCTCAGAATTCACAGAGTTCAAGGCCCTCTTTGGAGTATCAGGTCTGCCACCCACTGTGCTGAGGCACAAGCTGTTCTAAACCCAGAATCCTGTCTGTCAACTTTACAAGTCAACATTTCCTTACAAGTCTGCAAGGCGGATGACAAACCCCCTAGTGTGTGTTGAAAGTGCTTTACAAACTGTAAAGGTCTGTGCATATGTTAGCTGTGACTTTGATTAAAAGTATCTAGTAAATGAGCTCTGGAATCTAAACTACCATACCACCCCAACAGTCAGGGAGCAGATGTCATGTATGTTCCTGGAGCAGAAATGTCACTTATGTTTTCCTCTAGTTAAAAGACATTGTGGACCCTTCTTTCTCATAGTTAATCTTATAATTAGCAAGGCACGTTTCTGCAATTGAAGTGTGTGTGTGTGTGTGTGTGTGTGTTCATATATTTGTAGGTGCTATCCTTAAAGTTTGCACACAACTCCTACTTATCGGCCTTGGGTCAGGAGTGAGGCCAGCCTACTTCACAGCTGGTGTTACTGAGACATTACTAAGAAAGAGAAACGGGAAAACACCAAGGGTTGCCTCTGTCAGTTTGTAATGGGATAAATCCAAATGGTGCCTCTTTGGGGCTGAACCTCCTCTCTACCAACCCCACTGTTATTCCTCAATGAAGACTGGCTGGGAACAGAAGTTGAATACAAGCACTTTATAGGTGCAAACATATACTCCTTTTTTTCCATCTCATATTGATGACTGGAGAATAATCTATCCCTGATGTCTCTCATAAGATATATAGAGATTTTAGTCATGACAAGATAAGAGAAAAAGCACAGGAATCATGCCTATAAATATGCTAACTTTTATAATATGACATCTCATCAGCATCTATAAACATTATCTTAAATTTTGATAATTGGCTGGTATGTTTCTTTAAAACGAATATTTCTTTTATCCTAACTTCCATGGCTCAGAAATTCAGAATTAGCATAGCAGAGTGGTTTCTGGCTGAAAGAGCCGCGAGATTGCTGAGAACCTAGGACTACAACCATTCAAAGGCTTGACTGAATTACAGAATCCATTTCTCGACGACTTCACTTAGAAAGCTATTGACAGAGCTCATCTCTCCGAACACTATTGACCTCTTTGCTATATGGCTGCTTAAATATCTTCAGAGCATTTCAGTTATCTTCTCCCAAACCATGATCAGTGGGATTAGCAGCAATTTTTGTGACCTGGTCATGTGGTGTAGTGGTGTCAGATGAGACTCATAACAACCCTTTAGCCCCGTTCCATTCTTAAGAGCCAGTCACTGCATATAGGACATCTATGGGGCCATGGTTAGTCCTCACTGTCCTTCACAGCAGTATGAGGGTTTGAATTCAGCCCCTCTCTCATACAAGGCAAGCACATCTTCATTTGGACAATGACAAGTCTGGACACTGAGAAATAACCTCATCCTTGTCTTCTGGTGGAATTAATAGAGGCTCTAGAAATTCCTGAATTACTGCTGACTCTGTGCCTCCAACAGGTGCTGCAGAGAGCCCTGCTCACCTAGGTCAGGAAGAGCTATGGTGTTTGTTTCTATGAGAATGAATCCCTACAGATGTTGTCCGATTATCCCCAGGCTCTGCACCTTAGGCAGCAACTGTGAAATGGATGATTCTGAAAGGCGAAAGGACAGAATAGGAGAGAGCAGTCATCCCCACCAAGAGTGTCTTAGAGGGCTTGGAGACAGGGAGGGTAGAATTGCCTATGAAAGCAAACATGGAGTTCATAGAAACAGGAAGTGGGTCAGTCGAGAGCCCTGGAACACGTGTCTCAATTGGTATTCCTGTTCCTGTGTTAGAAAGCCATGGCGAAAGAACCAGTATAAAGGGTTAATTTCAGCTCAGAATGGAAGGGCAGTCAGGGGAGCAGAAGCTTGAAAGTGCTGGTCATGTTATGTACACAAGTAGGGACAGAGAGCAATACACGTCTGCTGCTCCTCAGCTCACGTTCTCCATTTTATAGAGTTCAAGAGCCCCTACCCAGGGAAGAGCCCCACCCACAACTAAGATGAGTCTTCCTACATCCGTTAACTGGACCAAGGGAATAGCCACACTCCCGTCTAAAGGCCTATCCCCCAAACATTCAGCCAAGTGGACAGTTCACACTAATCACCCTTGCCTGCTTCATCTCCAAGGCTGCTACCCGACAGCAGAAGGGTCCATGCTCTTATTTTTCTACTCTAAGTGTCAAAAGCAGGAGTCCACCTAAGGCTTTGCTCCAAGGGTAACCTAGAGGTTGTGTCTTACAGGAAGAGGCTACAGTAGGCCCGGAGAGAACAAACCAGCAAAGCTAGTAAAGATACCTGGCCACCAGTTTTATCCAGACCAAGCAGAGATGGGCCTCTCGAATGACACAGAAAGACATAGACATTGTAAAATATACAAAAAAAATTCATTACTTTTAACAAAAAACAAATTGAAATATAGAGAAGCAGATTAGAAAGGCAGATGTGGGAGCTCAATCTGCATGTTTAGTTGATCAGGTGCTACGAGATATGAAGTTCAAGGTCAGACTTGGAAATGCATTTAGATCTGGGCGTACTATAGTGCTAAGGACCTCCAATCTGTGTACTCATTCTGACATGCATGCAGGCTTCAGCAACCTCACCACCCAAGATGCCAAGATGCTTTGACTTCTGAGAAAGTCCTAGGATTCTAGGCAACAAGCAAAAGAAAACAGGACATCCATCTGTGCCCTATGCTCCCCAGAGGCCTCCGTGCTGGCAAGCTGTGGCGTCCCTTGGTAGCTCTGGACAATGAATGACCTGCTGGGGTTTCCTCCCCTTGTCATCTTTGCTCTCCCCAAAGGCTTCCCACCTCCAAACCAAGCTAGAAAACTGGAGAGCATTCTGCCATACTATTCGATCCCAAGGAATCTCACTGCACAGAGCAAAGAGCACCCCCACCGCTGCTCTATCTTCTTGTATATCCAAGAAGATGAAGGGGAACCCCTGTCTGTTCTCCGGGCACTGTGTCCTCTCCAAGGGAATGCTCGGCATTCAGCCCCACACAAAGGCCTCAATTCAGCTTGTGAGGGCTGAGGGAGGGAAAGAGCTGTGCCATATGTGAAGAACTCAATGCCTGGTGACTTAATTGTAGGCTTTGCTGTTTTGCAGTTAATTAAAAAATAATAGCCAAACGTGTTGCCAAGAAAAGGAAGGGATGTAAAATTCATTTAATTCACTTAAGAACTTTATGCTCAAATTTTCCAAAGTAGCGCTTCTATAATGGCTCCTGAAGGTGCTCTCTGGAATGAAACCAGATATTTTAATTCACTTGTAAAAGTAATTTCAGCCTCACCCTCACGTTGTGCCAAATAATAATGAATTTTATAGTTGGAGAAAATTTAAGCTGAATATAGAGCAAAATCTCTTAAAGTAGACATCCGTTGGTTCCTCCAACTGCACCATTTTTGTCTATTGTATTTTTAACTCCACTTTTCATTTGAAGAAAGTTGCAAATTGACATGCCGCTGTAAGAATTAATAGCGAGAAATTCTCATTCCTTTGATTCTGTTGGTCCCAGTGGTCAAACCTTGAAAAGCTTGATTATGATATCTGAACAGGAGAGTCCTCGTGTTGTCCTTTGCAGCCACACTCAGTCCCCACTTGTCACTCACAGTTTTAATTGTGGCAGCAACTAATCCATTCTCCATGCAAAACACAACATTAAATCGCAGGAGACATGGCTCTGCCTGTGAAGCGCTTGCTGCTCAAACATAAGAAACTGAGTTCGTATTCCCAGCTATCCCCAGTAATTGTATAAAGAGCTGCATGCTTTTTTTGTCTGCCTCCTCTGCTGCCATGGCGCCCGTGAAAAAGCTTGTGGCAAAGAGGGGCAAAAAAAAAAAAAAAAAGCAGGTTTTGAAGTTCACCCTTGATTGCACTCACCCTGTAGAAGATGGGATCATGGTGGACGCTGCTAATTTCGAGCAGTTCCTCCAGGAGAGAATCAAGGTGAACGGCAAAGCTAGGAATCTCGGCGGAGGGGTTGTGACCATCGAACGGAGCAAGAGCAAGATCACTGTCACTTCCGAGGTGCCTTTCTCCAAAAGGTATTTGAAATATCTCACCAAAAAAATATTTGAAGAAGAACAATCTCCGAGACTGGTTGCATGTTGTCGCCAACAGCAAAGAGAGCTATGAGCTGCGCTACTTCCAGATTAACCAGGATGAAGAGGAGGAAAGGGATTATGACGCATTGGTCTGAAATGTTTTGTATTAATTCATAAATAAAATTTAGGAACAAAAAAAAGAGTTGCATACTTGCCATATGCCTGGAATTCGAACTCGTGGAGGCAGACACAGGAAGATCACTGGGGCTGACTGGGCAGTCAGTCCAGCCAAACTGGTGAGTTCCATATCAGTGAAATACCTTGGCCCAAAACAGAATGTGGACAGATATTGAGGGAGATAGCCCTTCCCAGCCTTTGGCGGCCACAAGCAGTGCATACACATGCATTCACACCCACAGGCTCTTGTGCATGCAGGTGAACATGTATGCAAGTGCACACCACAGGCTCAGCGTACAAATAAGGCACATAGCTTATAACTTTTGAGACTTGATCTATTTCTTCTCACCATCGAGAGATCCAACCAAGTCGCGGCACATCTCAGCAATCTGAGCTTTCTATTGCCAAGTGAAAGGTTGGCAGGTTATGGTTTTGGACACCTTTTCTCATACTCATTTGGCATTTTTATATCCATACAGGTTGAAAGCCTTTTCATTTTTGCTAATTTTATCTATATTATTTTTATTATGTATATTCTAGATATTAGTCCTTAGCCAGATATTTAGTCTGTAAATACTTTATTTTAGATTTTATATTCATTGATTGATTTGACCTCCACTGCGTGCTGGTGGAGATGAGATGACAGCTTGAAGAAATCAGTTTGGTCCACTGTGTGGACCCTGGGAACAGAACTAGTATGATCAGACTTAATCAGTATCGCTGAGCCACCCAACAGCCCATCATAAGTAGTCTCCTACATTGTGGGTCCTTTGAAGAGTAAATCTGTAGTTTTATGCAAATTACTTCATTAATATTCCTTTGTGGTTCACATCTTTGGTATTAAATTTAAGAATCAAAGTTTGTCTACTTCTAAATCCAAGAAAAAAATCTCCTTTGTTCATTATAATTTTGAGAACATCATGTTCCACATTCAAAACTCAGGTGCACTTCAAATTGGTTTACTTGTAAATGTTAAAATGTGATGTATAGCCTGGAGTGGATTTTATTTTGCTTTACTGGGTTTCTTTTGTTTCTTTTCTCAGTACTCACTGGGCCTAAGTGTATGGTTCCGTGTGCTGCACCTCCAAAGACTCTTTCTAGTGGTACCCAAATGATTACTAATGCTAAGCCCAGAAACCGTGTCAGCAGACTGGAACGGCTGTTCTCTCTTAGAACAGTGTCCAGCTAGTCTCCTTACTTTGCCTGTCCTTCTAAATGTTAGGGTGATCCCGTCTCAGCCACAAACAGTTTTGCAGGGATAGCTGCAGACATGTTTAAACCCATATGTCGATTTGGGGGAAATTGCCATCTTTACCATGCATGTCTTCTAATGCCATGCCGTCGTCAGCCTCCCACGTTGCTGAGAACACTGTTCTTACTAGGACCATGAAGACCTAAAGGCTTTCAGGTTGTCAACATGGACACACACCTAGGTGCTTCACCCCATGTGAATGGTTGTAAGAGGCTGGCTTCAGCATCCGGTATTCATTGTTGCCCAGTGGGAACACTACTTTCCTCTGCTCTGCAGCCAGGAGAACTGACCTCAGAACGCAAGAAAGATTGTGCTTTAGTATTTGTTTTAGGTTCAGTGAGACTTTAAACTTAGAAAATGAATGTGTTGCCTACAAATAGGAACCCAGTAGATAGGTTTGTAGATGCTCAGATCAAGTTGCAGAAGTGACTTCTACTCTAATGTTGCTGATTTTTCCTTCCCTATTAAAGATAGATGTTGGCTTTTACAGATTATTTTTCTCATGCAGTTGATATGATTTTATGATTCCCTATCCTTAGACTATTCAACTGATTATATTAATATTCAAATATAAAACAATCTTATATCTCTAGAATAAACTCTACTGATTATGATGCATTTTTTGTGCTACTTAGTTCTACTTGTCAATATTTTGCTAAAGAATTTGAGTCTATATTTAAAATGCATATTGATCTGTAATTTGATTTCTGTGTGTTCTAGCTTGCCCTAGTTTTATAATAAGGTAACAGCAGTGTTACAAAAGGAACCAGAAAGGTTCTGAACCACAAAGGTTTCTTCACAGAAACAGGAAAGACAAATATCTTAAAATTGATATGGAATCACAAAAGACTCCAGATAGCCAAAGCAATCCTGGAGCAAAAAGAATAATACTGGAAGAATTGCCATACATGATCTAAAGTTATCCTCAAAATCGTAGTTTAAATGACAAATTTGTTTTTTTAAACAATTATAGGATTTTCAAATTATAGTCCATGTGAGTGAGTTATGGGAGGTTCTCATATGGTTCATGACATCCAGGTGTCAGACTTCATTCCTTTTCTTTTCATCATGACACCTGTTCTCATTCTTTATTATATTTTGCTGAGAATTTCATAAATAAAGAGAATTCTTTGGTCAAATCTACATCTAGTCCTTTCCTTCTAATCCCTTTCCTATTCCCCCTCCCCACTATGATTTCCTTTCCACATCTTATCTCCCTTTTTAAAAACACACCAGCTCCATGGAGCATAGCATGTGTGCTTATGAGTGTAGGACTATCCACTGGAACATTGGTAATCTCTCAGGAACCACATCCCTGAAGAAAACGTCCCTCCTCCCCTCCAGTAGCCATCAATTCCCAACAGCTCTTCAGCTAGGGGTGGAGCATCAGGAGCCCCTCCTTTTACGTTGGGATTTCAGCTGTCTTGATCTTGTATAGATCTTGAGCATATAGTCATAGATTTTATAAGTTCATGCATGCATCAACTCTGTCCTATCCAACAATATTTTCCCCCTGTGGATATCCACTCCCTCTGGCTCTGACAAAGGTTTCCCCCTCTTCCATGATGATCTCTGAGGTCATGGTGTAGTACAGAGTTGAGCACTGGAAAGTATCTTATTCTCTATACACTGACTACTTAATGATTATAACATCTGCTGGGGTACAATCTGTGGGGATAGTATAAAATTAGGGGCCAGTTATTGTTTCTTCTCTTTTTTGCAGAAATGTCTTTTTTATTTAAAAGCATTTTTAATTTTACATACCGACCACAGTTCCCTCTCCCTCACCTCCTTCCACTCTCCCGTCTTCCCCAACCCAACCCTCCATTTACTCCTCAGAAAAGGTAAGGCCTCCCTCCCCTGGGGAGTTATCAAAGTCTGGCATATCAAGTTGAGGCAGGATCAAGCCCCTCCTCCCCTGTATCAAGGCTGAGCAAGGTGACCCTCCATAAGGAATGGGTTCCAAAAAGCCAGCTCATACACTAATGATAAGTCCTGGTCCATTGCCAGTGTCCCCACAGACTTGCCCAAGTCACAGAACTGTCACTCACATTCAGAGAGGGTATAGTTCGAGCCAATGCAAGTTCCCCAGCTGTCAGTCCAGATTCAGTGAGCTCCCACTAGCTCGGGGCCGCTGTTTCTGTGGGTTTCCCTATCATGACCTTGACCCCTTTGCTCACATAATCCATCCTCCCTCTCTTCGACTGGACTCTGGGAGCTTGGCCCAGTAGTTAGCTGTGAAACTCTGCATCTGCTTCCATCAGTTGCTGGATGAAGGTTCAGTGATAACAATTAGAGTGGTCATCAATCTGATTACAGGGGAAAGCCAGTTCAGCACCCTCTCCACTACCAGAAGTGTCTTTTAACATCCGCTGGAGCAGCTAAACTGTGCTATACCACTATGAGCAGAGAAGTTTGGTTAAGTTATTGGGCAGAACCTAATGGCTTGGCCATAATTACTTGTTAAAACCCTAAAAAACTCATTTCAGAGATCACAGACTTTCATATCTTTACCAATGCCTGGATGTTATTTTCCTTGTGGAAGAAACAAATGAAGATGAAACCTAGAAGGCCATTGATGGAACCCACTTCCTTTGAAAATTTAGACAATTAATGGACAACAGTGACTCTTACTTGAATGAAACTACTAAACTCTATGTCCTGATATGATCAGAAGATATATACTACACCTTTAATTAGAAATTCCCTAACACCATATAATATCATTGGAGACCCCAAAACTGAAAAAATATTAAGAAGAAAACTGAAAGGCAGTCAGCAATTCTCGCACTCACTGCAGCTTTTGCTTGGTGTCAAATACTTGCTTATGGAGACAGGTGGGAGATACTTAAAGAAAGAACACTGCTTATACTGGAGAGATGGCTAGAGGTTACGATTGCATTCTGTTTTTGCAAAGAACCTGAGTTAGGCTCCCAGCACAAGTGTCAGGTGACTCATAATTGGCCCTAACTCCAGCTCCAAAAGAATTTGTCATCTTTGGTCTCCAGTGGGGCCCTTCATCTCATGTGCACATATAAACACATAATTAAAAATTAAAGTTAATGTTTTAAAAGAAAGAAAGAACACAAGTATACATAAAAATAACAATGGCATTGTTCCACTAATAATTCTGAGTTCTCCATCCTTCAACTTTCAGTTATATGCCCCTGAGCTATGCTATCAATTTCTAGGCTATCAATTTCTTCATCTGTGAGGGAAGAACGAAAAAATGTCTTTTGAATCATCTTCTGGATTGAAGTACATAATATATTGGTGCTTTGAAAAGCTCCTCCTGTCTTGGATTGGAGTTTGGAATTGTCTCAGACTAGTGGCAGGATTACTGCAATATTCTAATCAAGGCAAGAAAGAAAAAGGCTCTGAGTTCTGTGAAACATACTTAATAGGGACTGTAAAAACAACAAATCTGATGAAAAAGCAGTATAGACTCCAATTTTACAAATGAAGACAAGTCCAACATTAAACTAACATTTGCAATCAATTTTTAGGGAAAATAACATATTCAGTTAAGGCAAGATGGAATGCCATGATGTACAGCCACACAACGTATTTGTTAAAAATCAGTCTGTGCCTGATACTTAGCCAAGATTGGACCAGGAAGACTCTTGCCCTTAAAGCCACACACACTGCTACTATAGAGAACTCTGGATTTGGACTTTGAGATTTAGCATAGAGGATTATGTAATGTAGTTGTGAATTACAGAATCATGTCCTTATAGAGAAAAGACCAGGATTGCCATTTTACTGAGAAACTGATGAAAATAAAGAAAGGAGAACTGGAGAATTGTCAAGACTTTTCAAACTTTAAAATTTTGTGGATAGTTCTTTCTCTTAAAAAAATGCAAGGTCAGCCTCTTTAGATATATGGGCAATCAAATAATCTAAGACATCACTCAAGAGGGCTTTGTCTGGATGATTTTTATCCCTCAGACATCTCCAGCCAGAACTCTTGGGTACAAGCTTTCTTTTCTTTATCTTCATGTTTATAGCATAATTTTCTGGCTTTTATCCAGAAGCATTTCTTAAGCTAAATGAATTTAATAGAAAACAAAATACAAAACAAAAAATATTTCAGAGAACAGAAATATTTAATCCTTTCCCCCACATTAGGTTTCTGCTTTGTTTTTAGAGCACAATTTGGAACTCATGAGTGTGCAGTCACGATTTGTTCGTATGTTCACCACACCGGTCCTGCAGTGAGGGGTGGAAGCAGAGCATTGAGAGAAAGAAAAAGACACCAAAGGCCACATCTCAGAATAGATAGTCATCTGGAACGCCAACATTTCTGGAGTCTATCTTGTGACTTATTCAAAGTTATTCTTTATCATAATTCTGTTGATGGTGCTAGGGATGGAACCTTGGACAACTAACACAAGTGCCGAGGCCACCCTCTGCCCACCGTAGTGTTTCTTCCCAGGGTCGAAAAGTGCTGACGGAAGTGCATCACCCAGAAACTCTTTCAATAAAATATTTATACTGTAGGAATTCTATAGCACCTTCAATGTTAGCACGTATATGCTAAAAATAATGCTGAGAACAGAATCCCTCACATCTACTCAGCCAACATTACAACGCTGGAGTCAAAGAATCCTAGAACTCCTCTTTTAATTTTTATAAAAATAATTTTAGTCTCATATAAAAGTCACCAGAATAGATGGATCTCCTATGTCTTTTCCCCCAAATTCGACAAAATTAACCCTGGTTATTACTCTTTTTCTCTCTTCTTTGTTCTTGCTCCGGCTCTCACACTCCCTTCATATTTATGTATTCACATATATGTATACATTAACATAGTATAAACATATTTAGCATCATATAACTGTATATGCACACATATTCATGTACATAAAATTTATTTTGCCATGCCATAGATTTGAGATGTCATGAACCTTAATCCTTTAATACTTGGTGAGTATTCTAAGGAAAAGTGTTGTGTTCCAATGTGACAGGATTCCAAGAAATTAACACTGATCCAAATCCATCGTGATCTGCCCCACCTAGCCCATGTTCTTCAGTCACACAACTCCTGCAGCATCTTCGCTTGTGTAGGATGCTGTCCAGCCTATACCCACTTACTGCATTCAGTCCTCACATTTCTTCCATCTAAAACAGGCTTTTCTCCCTGTCTTTCATTCCTGACATTTTGGAAAGCACCAGTCAGTGATTTTACAGAATGATTCTCAAAACAGATTTGTCTGGCTCTGCTAATTTTAATAAGTAGGTGCTAATAAGTACCCACTGGGAAAAAAATAGAGGATAAAAATACTCCTGGCATCATGAACAGCACAAGACAAAGAAAGAAAAATAGCCTTGTCACAAATGAGGAGATAATGGAGGCTGAGTGTGCCCTGATTGTCATTTGAGGAGGTAAAGGACACAGTGAGGTTCAAGCCTTGAGACCAAGAATTGGCTCTTCCAGAGGCCAAAGTGATCAGAACGTGAGCTTGATCCTGAAAGGGAAGGGAATCATTAAGGATTGTCAGTTAAGAATATGGTAGTTTTTGTTTCTAAGAAGCAAATGCCTTAAAGATAGTTCAGTACCTAGAAATGAGAGAGTACAGCTAATGACACCAGAGTTCAGATCAAATAAACGTGGACTGAACTGGTTAGGACAGAAAGATGGAGCACACTGGGGAAAATGTAGGAGGAAATTAGAGGGACAATGAGTAATTGAATAGAGGTGACCCTTGTGACTTCAGGAATAACCCCATGAGCAAACAGTCAGATTCATAATCTACCAAGGCTGGGAACACACAGGAAGCCTCTCGTGGCAGAAGAGACTGGAAACGGTTGTGGACATTGTATCTGTTACTTTTCTGCTGCTGTGATCAAAGACAATAGCCAAAAGAAACTTTGAGATGAAAGTGTTTATTTTTGCTGAAGTTTCCTGAGGGGTAAAAGTTTCCCATGGTTGGCAGACATAGAAGCAGGAACGGGAAGCTGAGAGGCTGTAGCTCAGCGGCACATGCAAGGAGCAGAAAGAACAAATCGGAAGTGGGGGTGTGCCTATCAACTCTCAAAGCCCATCCCTAGTGACATACTTCCTGCAGTAAGTCTCCATATTTTAAAAGTTTCATACTCTCTCCACCATCCAATGGTGACCAAATGTCCAAATCCATGAGCTTCTGGGGGATGTTTCTCATTCAAACCAAGTAGATATGTTTTTGAAGGGTATATGGGGAAAATGGGAGTGCCTAATGAGAGGGATTTGAACCAGAGGGACTGAGTTAGTCATCATGAGTCATCATGATCTCACAGTTACTGGGAAACTGAGCAAGAGGAGATCCTCCAGGAGAGAGGAGACTTCCTGGAGAAGAGAACTGGAGACTGTGGAAACCAGCAGTGCTAGCAGTTTTGATCGTCTGGGAACTTAAGTAGCCACAGGTTTGTGGCCACCCTCAGTTGATGGGATCGGTTTTCCAGCAGTACATTATAGCTCTGTAAGAGGGAACAAGGCAAATCAATTGCTTTGGGCTGGAGGTCAGCCAAGTGAAAGGCGGGGCTCAACAAAGGGAAGGAATTGAAACCATTAGTCAATGAACAACTTAAATGATGGAGAGCAGACTCTAGGCTGCAAAGGAGGGGTAAGATGGAGACGGAAACTGAACAATGAGTTCTGGGAAGCTCTACGAGTCAAACAAAAGTATCAGGAACTATGCTTGAATAACAATGAGGGTGTTGCTTATAGAAGATCTGAATCAGAGAATGGGAAACATGTAGCATCCGGATTTCTTGAGTAGACTTTTCTGTCTAGTTTGGGGATAGCTAGCTCAAGTGGAGTGGCATAAATTGCAAGATGAAATAAATTGAGTATGACCACAGTTTGGATATGGCTTTTTTTCTCTAAATTCATGTTAAATGTGATCTCCTCTGAAATGGTATTGAATGAGGTAGAAACTGTGAAGGAGGGAGGTGTGGTTCTACTGTCACAAAGATGCTCTTGTTATAGAGTCAACCCTTGGGTTTTGCCTATTCTTTATAAATTTCTCAGTCTTGGGTATCCTGTTACAGCCATATAAAACAATTTACGGCAATAGTGATAAAAATGTTGGACAGTGAAGAATTTTGGAATAAAAGGACATCTATGAACCAGTAACCAAAGAGTTCAATGTATCATTGAAAGAGGTGGTAGAGCGACATTTGTGTGTGGACATTTCTGAAAAGAAGGGAGAGATGCTGGGCTGTCTTCCACGTGGCGTTCACCAATGTGGGGTAAAGAAATGTTGAAATGTTTTCTCCTGAGAGCCTACAAGACAAAAGTCAAGACAGCATAGTGACCTCCCATACAACAAGGATGATACCACCTTCACTCAAGAACTTCCAGGAGAATAAGACTTCCAGAGGTCAAGGATATTGTAGGAGGAGAAAATGGGCAAGGAAAGGTTGACACCAACGAGGCTAAGATCACACTTTAAGAATAATTGTGATGAGATGGGGTCCAAAATCTTCTCCCACTTTCTCATCAATGTTTCACTAACAGAGACAGGACTATACTTATAATGTCAGGAATAACAAAAGGGAGATTATTAAATACTTAAAGTTAATAAAATTTAAAATATTTTCATTTTTGTAAGGAATAAGATCAGAAAAAGTACGAAGTGAGGAGGTGGTCAAATTATAATCAGCTAATAAAGACAGGGAGCCAAGAAGATCTAGACCCAGATGTTCATATATAGCATAGTGGAAGTAAAATTCTACTCCCACCATGCCATGTTGAGTCTTTAAGTGGCCACACACAATCTGACACCATGCTGGGCAGCATAGACTTAAGGCTTTTCACTCGTGAAGGAGTGCGGCCCCAGAGCAAGAACACTGACCTGGGCAGATTGGGCCTGATGCTCCTGGAGTGAGGATTTCTGGAAATGTCCATGTTCTAGAGAATCAGGAGATGATACAGTCAGAGCAGCCCTGCTGAGAGTTTCTCATCTCTTCCAAATTAGCCTGAAAGGTCTATGACTCATAACAATGACCTGATCACTAATGGACTGCATGTATGATGTAGTCCCATAAAATTTTATCTCTGGAGCTATCATAGCCATTTTTGCTCATAAAAATGCACTCTGTATCATGGACCACAAAGTCAGCTAATAGAGAATCTCTCAGGAAGTATAACCATGACTAGACAATGCATAGCTCTATGGTTTGGTACTGGAGATGCTGAATTTGTGCTTAGGGTATGTCATTTAGCAACTCTAGTTTTCAGACCTTATTTACCCAAATTGGATGCAATACCTCACAACAGTCATGAGGGTATAAATTTTAAATATTGTGCAAAAATGATTATCACCAAACATCAAATGCAATGACTTGTGACTAATACAAGCTTGTGACTAATGCCAGTACTATGTGGAAAGGAGCCTGATGGGCTTCAGCAACCTGGTTTTTTGATCAACCTAACTCAACAGTCCCTCAAATTACTGTCAAGAAAATCACAATCTGATCCAGCTATAGAGGGTATGGTTCTTTTATCATGCACTCCCCAGAACAAATACAATTTGTATTTATACCTTGTACCACAAAATGTTAAAGTATAAATTAATGGTCGATATAACAAGAGTAAAAGAGTATGAATGTGTCTGAATTGTCAATGGATATGTGGTATAGATTCCATCTTCTGAGCATGGTCCAAACACGAATAAGTGAGACTGGAAGGACTGGGGGAAGGAGGGGGAAAACTACAGGCAAGACCATTTTTACAGGAAGGTGCATTTGCCTACTCCTAAACAAGGAAGAATAAGTTATGTGCATATTTACTAGAAAGCTGTGCATGTATGCCAGCAACTTTCCCCTTACCAGTTAGAAAAAGGTAGCCATGCAGAGGTTAAAGACCACGGAGGAGAGTAACTAGTGCAGCGGCTGAGTTACAGGACTTTCGTCATTAGGTGAAGGAAGGGGGAAGGATTTGGGAAAACAGAGAAAATGGTCTAGTCAAATACAGAGAACATGGCGTGGGGGAACTAAAAGAAACTCAGCTTGACCAGATCAGAGGAGAGATAGCCACTGGGGATGAGGCTGTGAAGGATGTGGAATCCAGGCGCTAATTAAATTGCAGGAATTGCTAGTTAAGGGTCAAGCTGAGTTTGGTAGAGATGAGCCACAGCCAGAAATAGAACTCCAGTTTCTCAACCTAAGAGAAGATGCCTCCCATTAAGTCCCCACATGACGAAGAAGAGGCACCAGGGACATGAGCTCTCTGTGAAAGAGTTCATCTTAGGAAGGTTTAAGCACCTTTTCCTTTCCCTTGCATACTGGATGGTAAAAGAAAAAAATCATATAAGGACCATGACAACTAAACCCATCTCTGTGATTTAGCTTTTACAAAAGAAAGAGGGTCCATGGTTCTGTACCCACAACGCTCTGGGTTTCCCATTTGGCAGAGTTGCCGAGCATCCACTGAAGTAGATTCTGCTGCAGATGTGTTCAGAAACAGCCTGTTCTAGCACAGTTTAATTTCATGGTCAGATGGGGATAATTATTCCAAAGGGCTTTCAGCCCTGTTCCTCTTGTGACTTTTTTTTCTCTTTTAGAGCAACATGCAGCCACGCCTAAACCCATGCTGTAGTTTTTAGGCACAGATTCAAGAAAGAATTGGCCCTCGCTTACTATGACTTGTTTTCCGTTCTGTTTATTTATCTTCTTTCTTTTCAACTAGAAAGATCAGATATTTCCATTTGAAAATGGGGGACTAGCCCAGTGGGTGTCTGCAGCTTCAGCTCCGACACTATCTTCTCAAAGTAGTTAGAGGTAACACCAACAATTCATACCTTTAAAATCCATGACACACGCAAATAGATAAAAATTAATTGCCTTTTTTCAAGAACCAGAAAGTGAGACTTTTAATAATAAACTTGTTGACTACTCCATCTCTTTCTATGACCAGTTATACCAGCATTATAATTGCATTGCTTGTTTAAAAAGTTGATGGCCTCTAGCTACAGCTTCTCTGCCACCTCTGAGATCCCTATTTAGGAAGGAATCCAACACCTAAGGATTTGAACAATTAGTCTGTAAATTATCAATTTTGCAAGCACTTTAGGGTATGATCATTGGAATTTAATCTTATCATCAATATTTTTATGTTAGAATATTGGAACAATAGCCCATCTTTAATGTTATTAACCCTTAAGGACCTTATTTAGAGATATTCTGTTTCCATGGATTTCTGAAGATTATTTTTTATACAATGCAACAAATGCCTTGGTCTACTTTCTGTTGCTAGAGCCTGAACAAAAATGCCTAAAGCTGTATAATTAAAAGAAGTATGTGGGGGGGGGGGGGCTCATTGTTCTGAAAGTCAAGGTGGAAAGCATCAGGGTGGAAAACAGAAGGCAATGAGTAGGTATAGAAGAACGGGTGTCCCAGAGGGGAAATAAGAGCAAGGTGGGGAACCCAAGCTTCCCTTACAGTAGCCTACTTTCCTGGAGGTTTACCCCAAGTGCTAGGGAAGCAAGAACTTCCACACGAATGGGGGTGGGGGGGAGCACAAATCCCTTCATGCAATGGATTTCGGGAGACCCTATCCACCCCTCAGAAACTCCAGCCCCTCTCAACACTAATACACTAGCCTTGAAGGACTTTTCCTGCAGAGACAAAAAAAAGATTTCTTCACTGCAGATAGTGCACCAACAGACCAAGCCCCACTTAGAACCAGGAAATTTACTTGGATTTCTCGCAGGGGCATGGGTGACTCGTGACAGCTTCATCATGGAAGTCTCACCCCACACTCAACCTTCTATCTCTCCTGTCTTCTAACACAATCTAAGACCATGCACAGCTGGGCCCAGAAGGGAATCTTAGCAAGAATGTCAGGTGTGCATGTGACGACCACCTCCACCCCCTCCACCACCACCACACGGGAGAATACCAACAGCCTCCTTATGATCACCTTTATCAGGCTGTCACCATGTTTTGTCACCGTGACTGTTGGCAAAGGCACGATACTTCATATTAACAGTTCCACGCAGAGAAGACAGCCACACTCAGTAATTTAGCAACAAGTGTCAAAATGAATTTGGTCAGGGACAAAGGAGATTCAAATACCAGGGCAAGGTGTCACTTTCCCTCTTTTTGACAGAGTTCTAGCCACTAGAATTCCAAGCGTGCTAATCTGGCCATCTTCCACCTGTGAATGGGACGGAGATAGCAGAGACTAGACTAGAATTAGTGGATATCTGTGTGGAATCTGCATTTCCTCCTATTTTTAATTAAAAATTTAACATTAAAATATAACTACCTCACTCCCCTTTCTCTTTGCTTCCTCCATTCCCTTCCATTTCTCCTCCTCTAAACTCCCTCCCTTACCTCCCTTCACTTCTCAAATTGATGGCCTGTTTTTCTTTGCCTATTATTTTTGCACACACACACACACAGGTACATATATATGTATTCAAGTACAACCTTCCAAGTCCACTGAGTGTGGCTTGTGTAGATATGATTTCCAAAAATGATCAGAGCAAGAGTACTAGGGAATTAGTTGTGAGATTATCTAAACAGAATCTTTGTGGATAGTTCTCCATTTAGATTCTTTAAATACAATGGTGCTTTTGATTAGCTTTTTCCTCTAAAGAGTTTCACATAACACAGTTGTCTGGTTACATTATTCTGCTTCCTTTCTCTGTGTTTATAGCATTTTAATTGCTGTTTTAATTCTGTGTTTTATATAAAACATCCCCAATTCCTTTGGTGGATACAGCCATAGAAGTAAAGTGTTATTAGTATGCATTTCCCAGTCTGTTAGTGTTTTGATAGATTTCTTAATTCACTCTTCAAAATAAAATTGCTATATACATTGTGTTCTTTTTACGATGTTATTATCACGAGTAGGAGGAATATTTTTGGGTAGGCTAAACAGTAATTGGCAAGGAGCTATATAACATTGATTTGCACAAGCTTCATGTCCAGCCCTTTCGGAGGATGCTATTAGGAAGGGCTAATTTGTTAAAATTCACCCGAGGAAAATACTAAAGTGGTGTTTAGGCTTTCTGACATGCTCTCTGTCTCTAGAAAACAAGCCAACAGTGACAACATAATCTTAAGGCAAATGAGACCCAAGAACCCATGAGAAGCAGGGTACTGTCAAAACCACTAGATGGGGGTATCTACTTATTTAGTCTGATCAAGTAGCCCACGCACAAGTTGCCATAGAGGATCAAGGCAGTTAAAAGTGCATGGTTGCAAAGGACCCAGGTTTGATTCCCAGCACCCACATGGACGCCACTTCTTTAAGCATCAGGTACACATATGATGCACAGATGTACGTGCAAGTAAAACACTCATCCACTTAATAAAAATAAATCTAAAGAAATGAGAGTTGCTTCGAGGGCTTGTTCCATACTACTCAAGGCCATCCTTCTACAGAATATCAATAAAAACTTCAAGGTCAGTCCAGCCAGCAACTGTTCCCGGTGATGTGTTTGTGAAAGATCACCGTTACATCTTGCCCTGAAACCACTGGCATTGTGCTGGAGTTGATGGTTCTACGAAGCCAGTGCACACAGCATGATGGATGGTAGCCGGGATAAGGCCTGGGGCTCGTTCCACTGTAATATTATTGCGAGTTATCCTTGCCTCGCATTTACACCCTGGACACCTGCACTTCTCTACCTTTCCAAAGAATCGATTAATCGCTGTCAGTCATGACTCCCAGAGATGACAGTAAGTTATCACTGACGATTAGCAGACTAAACATGAAGTAAGATGTCCTAAAATAAATGTGTCCAGGCAGCGGCCACGTCTCCAGACTCAGCCAACACCAGGTGGAAATTCCATCCTTTGGTTAGAATTCTTCTAAGACCTTAGCCAACTGGCAAACTTGGCAGACCTGATTATGACAGCAATTAAGATCTTTCAGTGTGACTCGCATTATAAGCCAACTTCATGACGAATGCTGGCAGGCAGATATCCTGAATTTAGGTCAGGAATATTGCTCCTCCTACCAGAGGTAATTCAATTACATCCAGCCCTAGGCATGCAGGTCAAACCCTGGGAGAGCTGAGAGTCATAATAACTCTTCGCTGTCTGAAGGCACCCTGGTACACCCATCTTGCCTCAAACATCCATCCCCAGGAGGCAAGGAACTAGGGAACAGCTGCAGCTGTTGCCAGTCCTCCTGACCTTCAGGACATCCTCACACTGAGATGAATGTCTGTGAGGGCCCCGTTTGCCTTGCCACAGTTACAACAGAATCCTGGAGGGCTGCCTGTATTCCCTCGAGATCTTGAAATTAAAATAGTTTTCTTTGAGGTGCAGACTTTTTAAAATCATAATATTTGCCTTTTAGCATTAAAAAAATTCTGCCTTTAAAGTACTACTACTTATTATTAATTATTGCCATAATTATTTAGTTGTCTTTATGGCAAGACCTTTCAGGTAATAAAATTCTACCTATCATTACACTAAAGACAGTTATTTTTATAAGATAGTGAGTATAGGGCTTAAAATGATGTTTATAAAATGACATTTGAGCACAATTAAAAATAAACAAGACCAAGTTTTCTTTTCTTCAGTTAAGAATTTAAAACATTTTACCTACGATGTCTTCATAATAATATGGGGAAATATGTAAATTATATGTTGAAAAGTTTACAGAGTTTCTGTTTGCTTGTTCTGAGTGATGATCAACCTCTGTTCCTAAGCTTTCCCTGCAAAGCAGTAACAATGAAAAAAATGTAGGTAATTTAGAGAGGGAGAAGGGGGTGAATTAGGCAAGAGGGACAGGGAGAGAGAATTGGTTACAACTGATTGGATTCTGAGGACCAACACCGTCCTCATCCAACAAGGGAGATTTCTTTAACTCTTAACAGAGATTTATTTTTTTCTTTTTCATCCAGAAAATGGCAAGGATGATGTGGATCAAGAAGAGAGGGTAGTTTCTTCTACAGTGCCAGTTGCTTGGAGAACAGGCATCTGGTGTGAAGGTCCCCAGTGAAGGAATGTCGTGCAGCCTAAACGCTGCTGAGTTCCAAGGACACACAGATAAGAGATTTGGGCACTAGGTGTCCAGAGTTGACAGTTTGGTGCCTTCAGAGGAATTCTTGGAAACAGGCAAATGTTTCCGTTTCCTCTCCAGCCTTGGCCAATGTCCGCAATGAGCATGCTCCAGCCAGCAGTGCAGAGGAAGCAGTTAGGCCTTGATGTCATTGACTCCATGCAGGGGATTTTCTGGAGATCACTGCTTCAGGTGACCACCAGTTAGATTGTGCCATTCACAACAGATACCTACTGCCTAGCGAGAAGAGTTTTTTGGTCCTCGAAGCCACATCTTATTCTTATAACATGTCAGTCCAAAAAAACCCCAAAGACGTACTTAACTGATATTCTGATTTTTAAAAAAGTGAGTATCCATTAAAGAAATACTAATTGAATGAGTTCTCTTTCTTTTCAATGGTGTTTACCAAATGAAAACCTTACAGCAAAACATAGCAAAATACCCCTAAAAATCCTAGAACTTCCATGGGCCCTCATGGTCTAAGAAAATGCAATATAAGGCAGACTGGTACACTCAACAAGCTCTTACATCTCCTGGGGTTGTGGGTCTCTGCTGCTGCCTCTCATCCATCCAATCTACGTTCCTCACTCCAGGTCCCAGCACAGAACAGGCATCTTGGTTTCAGAATTAAAGTCATGGTGTGTCTAGATAAACCCTCCTTTCCCACGCTGGTCCTGGCACAGATTCACGTGCCTTGGAATGGAAAGTGCCAGGAAGCGTACGTGACAGGTGGCATTAGAAAACAGCCATGCTGACTGTGATGTAGCAGCACAGCTACAGAACTCAGGGTTGTGAGGGCTCCTATTGCAGCTCGCCCTCTTGATAAGTGTTTCCTCCTTCTTTTCCTCGCTCTTGTGTTCTGGGTGCTTAGACCCCACCTCTGCTTTGTAGCTGATCCATCTCAAGCCCCAATTCCTCCTCCCGTTCATTCCTTACTCTGGTTTCACTCCGCTTCAACACACAAATGCATTCAGTATGACTCAGAGCCAGGGTGGTTTAGACGAAATTAAAAGGACAACAGTGGAAAGGAAATCTTACACGCTTTGTGTCTAATGAATTTCCCCAGTGCAAATTCAATATTTGATGTAAACTGCAGCCAAAATAGTTCTTAGGGGAATAACATGGGTATCATATTTTAAGAGAACTGCTAATCGAAAGGACTCTCTGGCTGGGAAGCTTTTAATAAACGTTTATTTTCTATGGATTAAAATTAAGGCTGGCAGAACAGTGGGCGAAGCATAGTAAGATGTCATGGGAGGAGTATACCCCAGGATTGATTGATCTTGCTGGTGTACTTCAACACTTAATTTCCTCCTTGATTTGGGAGAAGCGCTTGTTTGGTGACTTGCATCCATAGCCGGCATCTCAAGGAAATGGTTTCAGGAAGATGAGTTAGCAGGAGCCGGTATTCTGTGCATGGCTCATTGGCATCACTGGGAAGTTTTTTTGTAATTTACTTTTTTTTAAAGAAAACAAACTATCTTTGTTTCATTTTACATACCAGTCTCAGTTCCCACTCCCTCCCCTCCTCCCATCCCCTTCACTCACCCTCTACCCCACTCCCCATCCACTCCTCAGAGAGGATAAGGCACATTGCTTTGGAGAGGGTCCAAGGCCCTCCCTGCTATATCTATCCATCCAAAGAGAATAGGTTCTACTATTATTATGAAGACATAATTTTCTTCAGATTATTTTTTATTTCTCTGCACTGAGTATGAGGAAGACAAAGTGGCTTAGTAAACAATATAATTAAAGCACAATACTATCCTTTGTTTATATTACTTTGTTACGTGTTTGTGAAATTTGCTAGATGAAGATTACTAGTTGATTTGATTCCTCTCTGGGGATATTGCTATTTAATGAAAAGGAACACGGGAGCTAATGCTTTTTCTTCCTGCTCTGCTTTCTATTATACATTGTTTAATGCTTCTGTGTTCTTCAAAAAATTTAAAGACTTGTTTTTTGAATTGTTTCTAATACTGAATGTTCATCAGTATTATATTACAACCCTTTTTGGATACAAGTGTAAACAAAGGAGCATTTAAAGATTACCCGGACTAATCTGAAACTAGATTAGCCTATCTTTTGTCATTTTATTTGAATCACAACACATAGCTATCAAAAGAGCCGACAACCCTGAGGTCAGTGAAGGCAGACGTGACACTATTAACACCTCAAGCATCACTAAGGGTCTGCTGCGGAATGCGGCTGCTGTGGACTGCAGCTTCTGCAGACTGCGGCTTCTGCAGAATGCAGCTGGAGCATTCCACACCTGAGGTCCTGAACTTCTCCAAAATCTAAAACTTTTTGAGAGACCTTATGACACCAGAAGTGGGGGTTTGCACAACTGGCCTCATGTGATATGTCACTGTCAAAATACGAGCACACTCAAAATGCTGTATAAAGTTGTCTTCAAGCTGGGAATGGTGGCTCATGCCAATAACCTCAGCCCTGGAGAAATTAAAGTCAGGGGGATTTCTATGAGTTTGAGGCCAGCCTAGGCTATGTAATGAATCCAAGACCAAGCTGGACATGAGTGAGACTGTCTCAAAACAGCAAAGTGGTTTTGTTTGATAACAATATATATATATCTTTGGCCTGTGTTTTTTTTCTTTTTTAAATTTATTTATTTATTAAAGATTTCTGCCTCCTCCCCGCCACTGCCTCCCATTTCCCTCCCCCTCCTCCCATCAAGTCCCCCCTCCCCCGATCAAGTCCCCCTCCCTCATCAGCCCAAAGAGCAATCAGGGTTCCCTGACCTGTGGGAAGTCCAAGGACCACCCACCTCTATCCAATGGCAATGGGTTTTTGATCCTACTGCACGTACTGGCTTTGGGGGAGCCTAGGCAGTTCGGATGCTCACCTTACTAGACCTGGCCTGTGTTTTAAGTTATACAAAAAAATGTAACCAAACTTTACATTTGGATCTATAGGAGAGTTCATTATATATGTGCAAATATTCTCAAACTGAGAGCATAAAGCAATATGATTTCAAATATTGCCCATGTATTTTAGACAAGGGCTACACACACACACACACACACACACACACACAATTCAGCTGTGGAAAGTGAAGGAAAGTTTGACTGTGCAAATAAAATGATTTGACCTCAATGACTATTCTGATCCCTTGAGCACTTTGCCTCACCCTGAACCAGTTCACAGCCCCAAATCAAAGAGCAGGTAACCTACATGCCCCTCGACCAAAGCATGGATAAGGAAAATGTGGTACATTTACACAATGGAGTACTACACAGCAGAAAAAATGATGATATCTTGATATTTGCAGGCAAATGGATGGGTCTAGAAAACATCATATTAAGTGAGATAACCCAGACCCAAAAAGGCAAATATCATATGTACTCACTCATAAGTGGCTTTTAGACATAAAGAAAAGAAAACCAGCCTACAATTCACAATCCCAGAGAACCTAGAAACTAATGAGGACCCTCTGAGAGACATACATAGATCTAATCTACATGGGAAGTAGAAAAAGACAAGATCTCCTGGGTAAATTGGGAGCCTGGGGACCATGGAAGAGGGTTGAAGGGGAGGGGAGAGACAGGGAGGGGAGCAGATAAAAATGTATAACTCAATAAAGTCGATAATAATAAAAATGAATGATTGAACTAACACTATGAAACAAAAAAGGATCAGGCACAGCATGATGACAAAGGATTTGTGTGCTGTGCTGTCAAGTGAGGAGCATTTCATTTGGCGTTTGCTCTTGCTGTCTGAAAGCGCTCACTGAGATCCTCTGTGCACCGAACATGACGCTGTGCTGGAGAGCTTGGTGCAAAGACGAACACATAACTGTTACTGTCCTGAAGCAGCTTCCAGTGCACACAGGAAGACACACCCCATGGAGGCCGCCTGAGGCAGGAGCATTTTGTCTGTGTTCCGATCTCTGCACTAGCGGTTCAGAACTGCTGCTACCAGACTTGCAAGAAGTTTCTCTCTTATCAAATATGACAAATTCGGTAGTAGGACAACCCAGATCCAAAGCAACGAAGAACATTTGAAGATGAAATATTTGGTTTCAAAATTAAAATTAATATCATAGGATTGGGATGTTCTAGCATAGTACATTTTGTTGGAGCAGGAGATCAGGAAATTGTTACGTTGTCTGATTTCTGTTCTTTTTTCTTTTTGTGGCAACTTGCTCTCTCTGCAACTGATTCTTTTCCATATTAAAGCATTAAGGTCATGGTGACACTGAATACTAGAGAAAGGGAGAGAGAGCTGCATTAGGAAGACTCATAATCAAGTTAGATTAAAGGAACTCTTATATAAGCTGGTTTTTCTCAGGTGTTTTTATAAGAACACTTCTAAAAAATAGTAAAACCCACACCTAGAAACATCAGCTTTATCCTGAGGAGAAAGGAACACTTCGCCATCTTGTATCCTTTGGTGAATTTTCGTTTTACTGTGAAAATCAAAAGTGCTATTTGGCCATTAGCATGATCCATCATGAAAGCTAAGTAGTCATTGTACACACGAGATGGGCCGCTCTTTTGGTACATGCGCTGTTAAGCACCAAACAAGTCACATGCTAAAGTCATTTGCCATGTTCCCCTTGGGCCATTCTCTTATAATAGTATGAGATAATACCTCTCCTGTTTATGTCCGTTCCTGGGCATGAAATTGTAATATGTGTCGCTGCTTTCCAAAGAAAGTTAAGTTGTGATTCCTCCCTGCAAGGAGCTTACAGACTGCTGGAGTGCATTACACTGAAATTCAAGCTATATAAAACACAACTCTTTCTTCATAACCGTGAGTTCCATGTCAACAAATTCAACCAATCAGGAATATTGGAAAACAACATCTATCTACACAGGACATAGACTGATGTCTTTACTGGCCCTTATTCCCTAACTAAAATAATGAGTGTTTAAAGGGCATTTATTTACACTGTGCTAGGCATGTAAACCACCTAGAGTTGACTTAAAAGTGTACGGGAGGATGTTTATAAGTTTTATTCAAATACAATGCTATTTTATAGATGAGACTTCAGCATTCATGGATTTGGGTATCTAGCAAACACCCTGAAAAATATGTTCCATGCAAACACAGCAGCATCTGCACATACGTAACACACATGACAAAGTACCAAACACCTGTATTTGGCAGAACTGCTTTTCTCTCTTTTATCTTTATAATCCTATGAAATTCATCACTTTTTAGACAAAAAAAAATAATCGCCTGGTTTTTCAAGCTAGGCAGTGATGGAGTTAAATGCCATGTCTTTGTGGTCTCACGATGTAGAATCAGTTCTTCCCAGCTAAGCATGATAACCAGGAGGAAGTAACATCCACTTCCAGAGCAGAACAAAGAAGAACTCTAACAGTGGTCATTAAGTACACACCCCCATGCTCAATATCTTGCTGAAATGATGAAACTTGACTTCTCTCTTCTCCACATTCATCTGAGCACTCAATCTTGTGCTGTCTACTGCAGAATGCAAGGACTTAATAGCCCAGCAACCAAGGCATTCAATGGGTTCTATCAGGCTAGGCAGACGAGAGAGCCTTATTAGTCATTGATTGAAAACACAATGGCTGAAAAGCTGCGCTTTACCTGTGCAAAACAACAGATCTAATGGTCTACTCAAACAACGAGTAATTTCAGTTGGGGAGAAAGCCAAACCACTTGATTGTCTTCCTGCTACCTTCCGAGCCCAAGAGGCACAAAGAGATTAAGTGCACGCATGAAAAAAAGACATGAAAGCAGAAATGGCTGGCTGGGAAAGAGAGATTCAAAGAGGGTTGGCAGGGACATGATACACAATGCATTAAAACACGGGCAAAGCTGGAAGAGAAAAAAAAGCATTTACAAACAACAAACACTCAGTGTTGACTACTGAGCAGTCAAAGTTGGTTATGTTGAAATACTATAAAAATAAGGTAGCCACAAGCTCCTTGAAAGAAAGAACTATCAACCTGCATTGTCCTTTCTTATCCTCAAACACCTCAGGATCTTTGTATTCCGAGACACTCCCTTGGACACCTGCTACTGGCAAGTCTCCATCCTGTGTGACCCCAACTCCTCAGGAGAACCAGAGCAAGTGGTCACCACTGAGCATCAGAATGCTTCTAGCAGGATAAAGAGCTCTGGTAGCAATGCAGGCCACTACTTCATGTGACCGTCAGCGTTACTGGACTCTGCTGTAATCTTTGACCAAGTCAACTCCATGTGCACAGGAATTGTGTTCGTGCAAACACCCTGCACGATGAGGGTCAGATCAGAATCCTGTGACTTCCACTGAGCTTCTCTTTTCACTCCTTTAGCTTCCCTGTCCCCTGGTAGTGGGGTGGAGGGGATGACCCCTTTCCACGGGATCCAGTTCTTCTACCTGGCTTCATTTGCCATGGCCTCCTCCTACCCTTTTATAAAACCTCTACACAGATTATCCCCCTGCCATTTTGTAGGTTTGAGTATTTGAACAGTTTCCTCCTCAGTTTCAAATAAAAGCTCATTTCTCTCTCCTCAGAATAACCAACCAATCTTTCCCCAAGAGCATATTGATCTTCTCACTCCCCAGCTCTGTCTAGTCATCTTCAGGGTACACCCTCACGATAGTGTTATCTTTACTCCTTGGCTCTGTTTCCTCATTCCGCTTCCTCTTTCTGCTCCGTTTACTGCCTCTATTAGCAACTTCATCCAAGTAGTTTTCATTACAAAGGAGCCAATGGGTTCCTTACAGGAAACGGTGTGAGAAATGCTTGTCTTCATTTGCTGCATTTAAGGCTGCATTTGAGAGAGATGACCATGGCCTTCGCTTCTGTGACAGCCACTCTTTCTCCTCACAATTGTCTTCTTTATACTCTCATTCTTCTCTCTTCACCCATCATTACTGTCATTTTGTATTACATGTGTGAGGTTGAGAGCATGCGCAAGTGAATGCTGGTGTGGAGGGAGGCTAGCAGGAAGTATCAGATCCCTAGATCTGGAGCTATATAGGCAGCTATGAGCTGCCACACGTGGGCGCTGCTGACAGGTGCTGGGAACAAAACCCAAGTCCTCTGTGGAAATAGTAATGCCTTTCTAACTAGTGAGCCATCTCTTCAGCCCTGTTTGTTTTTCTTACACACTCTACAGTCTCCTTCTCAGGGTGGCACTGTTCACAACAGGCTGGTCCCTCCTAAATCATCTATCCATGAGGAACTTGCCCTACAGCACTTCTGCAGGTCACTTCTGTGAAGGTGTTCTCTTGGTAAAGATTCCTTCTCTCTAGATGACTTACTTTCCTTGTGTTACGTTAGCCTATTAAAAGCTATTCTTGCGATCTTAAAATCTCTTCTTTCTCCAATCCCAGCCTGATTTTCCCTACGATTATAATTTCTTTTCTAAGTTTGCTGTCATTTATTCCTGTACCAGTCATCCTGATTTTATCATGTATTGTCTCCCTGAGAAAAGCAATTGATTAGTTAATTTAATACAATTTTTGAGCTTTGTATAAATTAAAAGCAAGCAGGAAAATCTGGGAAATTGCACTGACATGAAAAGGGAGGAAAGATCCTCTCTCAAGAATCCAGCTCAATCCTCTCCCCAACAGGGAAGCAAGAACTCCAGCACAATTGACGCCTGTTCAAGGCCCATCTCCCTTCTCAGACATAAACTTTTGGTTTCCACCCTTTGCAGCCCTAATGGCTCATGACTTATTTTATCAGGTAATAATTCCATCCAAGACATCTCTATAGCCACCCCATGATATCACTTACTCAAAGAAAAGGGAAAATGGTTTCTTAGCGATGTTTTGACCTGGCACTTCTTATGCTAAGACAATCAATTATTCTCTGCCTTGAGAAGACTGTTCCACAGTTGGGTGTGTTTCTCCTCTACCATTTCTCAGGAGGATGCAGCACTACTTAGGTGTGTCTTCCTCTGTGAGCACTTCTCTTTCTCTTAACTCTCTTAAGTCTATATTAAAGGGGCTTTAATAATAATTCATGCTCTGCTTCAAACTGCCTAGTACAGAAATGCTTTTTGCACTGAAGCCACAGATACTGTGTTTGGCCTGTGTTAAAATCCCTGAAGGATTAGAGGAAGTCCTCAGGTTACTAAGGCTGATATAGAGCTGGGTGTCTGTCCCTCACCACTGACACAATCATGCTCCAAGTATTTTTTCTCAACATGCTTTATTTATTCAATATTGTATGTCCAAGTCTTAACCTCAGTCTTGCTTATAAAGGTAATTCCTTTGTCTTCAATGTGCAGTAATCCTACGTGTATCTGTTTCACTCTGATACCCATCCTGTTCAAGGCATTCACTAGTTAAATTCACTAGTTAAATTCACTAGGCCATGAGCATGCCTGCATTGTTTCTGTGACTCCATCAACAAGGTTATAAATCAAATCTCAAGTATTTGGGGCTTTGTTGTGTTGATCCCACTGTGTGAGCATAAGGATACTTCTACAGTTTTTGAGACAAATCTGAAGCAAGCTTTATGAAACACTGGCCAGGACCATGGACACTGGCCAGGTCCATATTTATTCAGGACTGGATTTGCTGTGACCAGAGTGGGCTGTCAGAAAGTGAGTGAATCCTAATGTTTGGTCTCATCTACATGTACTTGCTTATTTCTGCATCCCACAATGAAACAGCTCTTACTAGATGTGATTGACAGAGTTTGAACATCCTAGCTAGCCTCCAACTATAAGACAAAATAAGACTTTTGTTTTACAAATTACCTAGTCTTGGGAATTCTGTTGTAGCAACAGAGAGCAGACTAAGGCAGGAGATATAAGAGATGACCATGGGCATTATTAGCACCCTCATCTAAATGTAGACTCTATGTCAGGGTGATTTTATTGAACTTGCTACATTTTTCCTCCTATTTAGAAAACAAATAAAATGTGTACAATATTTTCCAAATATCCATCTTCTTGCTTTAAAGAAAGCAAAACAGAAATCTATTTTTTTATTTTAAAGACCTCTTTTATACTGCCCCAGAGTCAAAGGAATGAAGGAAAAGAGGTGTCCTTAAGAGAATCAGTGATAAAGCATTGTGTTTAAGAGAGTGCCGGCTTCAATTTCTAACCAACAGCATCATCTGTTCATTGCTGGAGATGGCTGGGAGGTCACACTGGACTTCTCCAGGGCATCGTAATTAAGGTTATTGTCGGTGTGAATAGCCTGAAGGTCATCCTTCACCAGAACCATTCTTCAGCAAGACCTGGCAATCACATAGAACTGTTTTCTTTAATCAACATAAAAGCAGCAGAATGCCTTTTTGGTGATTGTGTTCATCTTAAACTCACGGTCTTTAGATGTAAAGAGTCGTGTTTGACATAGGACTGTAGCAAAACATGTGAGTGAAAACAAACATTTCCCAGAATAACTTTGACTTCTGTGACATTTTAAATAGAGAAAAGTAAGTATGCCTGACCTTTGAGCCAGCAAAAAATAGGGTGCCAATTGCCAAAGTCATAGGGTTTCCAGCAGCAGAAAATGAGACACAGCTTTGTTCCAGAAAAGTAAGCACAGTGCAGCCATGGTATCATCCAAACCTTAGGGGCACATGTCTTCCAGTTTCTGCATGCTGAGTCTGTCAAACGTAGGCTTCAAGTTCAAAGCCATCATCTCTGGGACAGCACATAGTGACAACAGAAAGAGTGGTGGCTGTCATCAAGGAGCCTGCTGTCTCCAGTTGTCTCAAAATGTCACCAGTAATTAAACAGTGTTTGCATAATGTCTTCAGCTTTCTCAACTGCCTTGGGATGCTTGAAAATATCTAGTCAGGTCGCATTAAAATTTGAGGTGGTGGAGGTCGGGAGAGAGAAGGCCACGAAACTGAGGTAAAATCGGGTAGAGATGGGGGAGAAAGAAATGACATAGAGTGGGGGGCAGGGGGATGAAAATGGATGGATAGAAGAGAGGGATGTAAAATGTTTGCCTGATCCAAAACCATTGATGAAATATGTGAGGTGGAGGAAAAGAATTTATTGCTGTTATTATTATTACTGTTGACAGAAAAGAGCCGCTATTTATCTTACCGTGTTGTGAGATAGTCTGACAGGTGATATCGGATGCCTCACTGCCGTGTGCAATAGGAGACATCTTCCTTTTGCTATGAACAGTGCATCTCCTGGTTTTTCTCCCACCCAAACAGGTAGAAAACAAAGGTGAGCCTCGGAACATGGTAGAACTTGACTTGCACCGTCTGGTACAGTTAGCTGAGCAGAAGTTTAAAAAAGTGAAGGCATGCAGAATAAAAGAAAGTCACAAGGATGTTGGAGATATTTGCCTTTGAAAATAAAAGGGAATCTTGTTTTCTAAATGCTCATTGTCCCCCTCCAATTTTTTTTAAATTTGCATCTTTTTTTTGTATGCTAATAGACTTTTATTATGGCTAAGCGAAAAAGTTGAAATGGAGTGATATGCAGGGATGCAAACACTCCAACAAGTCTGTAAAATTCTTTTTTTTTTTATTGAGAAAAAGAAAAAAGTTTCCGCATCCCCCCAGCCCCCCCCTTCCCCCCCCCCCCCCCCTCCCCCCCCCCCCCCCAACCCTCTCCCCCTCCCTCTCCAGTCCAAAGAGCAGTCAGGGTTCCCTTCCCTGTGAAAGTCCAAGGTCCTCCCCCCTCCGTCCATGTCCAGGAAGGTGAACATCCATACTGTCTAGGCTCCCACAAAGCCCAAACTTGAAGTAGGATCAAAACCCAGGGCCATTGTCCTTGGCTTCTCATCAGCCCCCATTGTTCGCCATGTTCAGAGAGTCCTGACTGGGAGAAGATCTTCACCAACCCTGCAACAGACAAAGGCCTGATCTCCAAAATTTATAGAGAACTCAAGAAACTAGACTCCAAAATGCTAATTAACCCAATTAAAAAATGGGGCACTGAACTGAACAGAGAATTCTCAACAGAAGAAGTTCAAATGGCCAAAAGACACTTAAGGTCATGCTCAACCTCCTTAGTGATTAGGGAGATGCAAATCAAAACAACTTTGAGATATCATCTTACACCTGTCAGAATGGCTAAAATCAAAAACACCAATGATATCCTTTGCTGGAGAGGCTGTGGAGGAAGGGGTACCCTCATACATTGCTGGTGGGAATGCAATCTTGTGCAACCACTTTGGAAATCAGTGTTTCGGTTTCTCAGGAAATTCGGGATCAACCTACCCCTGGACCCAGCAATACCACTCCTGGGAATATACCTAAGAGATGCCCTATCACATGATAAATTTGCATCTTAAACATGGGCGACTGTTGTTTTCCTCATTATCCCTCCCATCAATTTCTTGAGAGAATGAAGCTGTAGGTTCACTAGTAGTAGACGTCTTAGCCTGTGTCCCCTCAAAGCAGGAGCCAGACAAAAGCAAAAGTGCAGTTTATGGTGGGTATTCCCGAGAGCGGGAGCAGAGGAAAAGTGGGGAGGGACAGCAGCCCACCTGGGCACCACGGTGAGAAACTGAGGAGACCCTCAGCAGAGAGAGGCAAGAATAATTCCTCTCACCACCATATGTCAATAACTGGGTAACTCAGAAACAACTTGTTTCTGAGAAATCCTCAGACTAAAGAGCCGGAGAGACCCCTGTGCCAAGACGCTGTTTGATAACATCTCTGCAAAACCAGGCGAATGGCAGGGGCATGGGGAGGTGCTGGGAAGCATGATGCAGTACAATAAAAAGTATGACGTAGCTACACTCTGTGGTTTGATTTAGAAAAGTCATCCTTGATTGTTATCGGATTCCAAAGCTGAGGTTCCTCAGATGATGCTTAAGATAAAGCTGAGCTATACATGAAGAAAGATGTCTCCCAAGCCACTGCCTAGGAGGTACCTTGTTATTAGGACCCATAGCCCAGTTACAACCTTGCTGTCCTGAAATCAGCATTTGAAACTTGCCTCTGAACTATCCGGTGTATCCAGCTTAAGCTGGAAGCAAGATGGCTTGCATCCAAACACAATTTTAATGGAAGAAGGGAAAGGGTCTGTTTGGGCAAGGGTAATGCACAGTTTCCTGAACTGGAACCATGAGTTTCAGAGTGTAGTGGGATGTGGAATTGGGTGCAGGTAGCATGAACTTACTGTGACCTTCATACATGACCTGACTCTACCATGTTGATGGCGCCTCATAAATCAGAGGGACTGGATTACACCAGCTTCACAATACTTCTGAGAGCCAGACAAGGAATAACAGAAAGCATTTCCACATCTATGTGTTAGGCAGCACGTTACCGTGTGTACATTCCCAACACTTGATCATGAGTGTTCATCTGGAAAGCTGCGTGACCTGGCAAACCCTGAGACTGTCCAGATCCACACACCGTTCAGATGAGTTCCTGGGGCTCCACTCAGCTGCCATTCTATGCCAACCTGATGTCTTGCTCTGAGAGGTATGGTAACTTAATTTTTGAAAATTTCAGCAAGTATAATTTTAATATACTGGGCCACAGCAAAACAACAGAAGGATGTGGGCAGTCTTTGTTATTTATACAGCTTGCTAAAAATTATGTGCTAGACAGCAAATTAAGAGATGCTTCCCTGTAAATTTAAATTAATCTTACATTAATTTTAATATTTAACACATCACCATGAGTCACTTTTCCAAAATCTACAACAGAAGTTCAGGGGAAAAAATCTTGAGTGCATCAAATTTTTGTTATATTTTGAGTAATCAAAGCCATCCACTAAACCAAGTACATTTCCCTTTATCATTTCCAAAACGAAATCAGGTCTTAACTGATGCTGACGAACTGAATCCACAGCACAATGCCAAACACGACACAAGTGAGGGGAACCGTTCAGACTCCATCCTGAAAGGACCCATGTTCACCGCCCTTCTTTCTGCCTTGACTTTGTGAGGCTAAAGAAAACCACTGACTATGTGCAGGTTGATAATAAATCGCAGATGACACAAAAGGAAGGAGAGTTCTCAGGGAAGTCTGAATACGAAGAAAAGGTTTGAAACCCTTTATAATCCAATGTATACCCATGAACCTGTGATAAGCCAGACAACAGAAGTATATTTTCCACTCTGCTTACGTAATGTATGGTGTAAAGTTGTTCTTGTCACTGTAAATGTTCCTTCTCATCAATGGGTGGCGCTCTCCCTAATCCTGGGGAGCTCTGTGGCTACCCCAGAATCCTCAGCAGTTACCTACAATGGATCAGAGTCAGATTTCACAAGAAAACTTCTTTGTTACCTATTAATTAAAAGTCATCAAGTATCAAGACCTTTTACATTCACTGAGTAATATAAATAAATCTTAAATTTTTAAAGGAAGAAAACACTATATATAATTTGAGAGAGAGAGAGAGAGAGAGAGAGAGAGAGAGAGAGAGAGAGAGAG
>JABTXL010000001.1:40728747-40740892 GCA_025134845.1 Neodon shergylaensis
GAGAGAGAGAGAGAGAGAGAGAGAGAGAGAGAGAGAGAGAGAGAGAGAGAAATGGGGAGATAGACAGACAGAAAGACAGAATCTTTTCTGGTTGCCATAAAATCTTTCAAACCAGGCTTAGGATGAAGGTTCTGATTCTATCAATAAATTTGGTTAGTTCCCATTTTAAAAGGCAGTTAAGTATTTCTGGCAATTATCATAATCATTTGAGGGCTTGGATGACAACAGCTATGATGCCAATACAGACAACAGTCACTGATGTATTTGTTTCAGGATTCTCTTTTTATATATTTCTATTAATATATCATTACATAGCAGTACTTGAGAGAAAAGAGCGACTTTGGAACCGACATGGTGTCCATGTTTACAACCACTGTATGTTGGAAGCTGAAGAGAGGATTTCAAATCTGAGGCTAGGCTGGGCTACATAACAGGAATTTGCCTCAGCAACAATAAACATGATAATTAAAGAAATTTTGTTTATTATCCAAGGGATAGCTAAAATCATTATGAAGTGTGTGAATGTAGAACCTCCCTTCCACATTCAGGAATTTCTTCTGCTATCTCAGCTGGATTTTCCTAGCTAACCCACACACTGTAACCACACTGCCCACTACAAGAGAAATTACTTAGCAGAGGAAAATTTCATTATTTTTGCTTGTAGGCTTGGGGAATTCATGAAAGGGAACTATTTTTATAACTGGTATCTTCATGTAGGAGGTATACCTGAAAAATCAAACAAAGCAAAAATAACCATGTCCCATAGATGAATTGTATTTTTATAAAACACATTTGAAATCAATAAAAATAAGCCCATATCGAATGCAAAATGCCTGTATTGTCCAAGCAGACCAGGCTGCACACCACGAAGCACAGCTTTTATTAGATCCAAGTTCTTCTTTGAGACCAAAATTAAAATTCTGACTACTTTCTATCTGGTGGGAAAAGAAAGAAACTGAAATACAGCCTAGGGGGATGACCATATGCAGAGAGAATGGAAGCTGGGGTGCTTGGAAAGGCCCTGCAGCCCTCTAGGAGAGAAAACACAGGTAGGGAGAGGAGAGAAAACACAGGTAGGGAGAGGAGAGAAAACACAGGTAGGAAGAGGAGGAATACAAGGATTTCCAGGAAGGTCCTGAAGCTGTTTTCCTGTGTCACCATCTTGTGAATATTCACAGCCTGCCCTCTGAGAAGGACACTGCCAACAGCTGAGTATGTGGAGAGGGGTTTGTGCTGCTGAAAGGTGCAACAGCCAGGTATTGTGACAGTGACAACTGGGAAGAAGATAGTGTCAGGAGTCCAAGTCTGGGCAGAGATCCTTCGCGTCCCATGGAGGTGGGAGGAACAGTCCCTTCTGTCCTTGTAGGACTGGGGTCCTAATGTTGGTGTCAAAGGGTTGGTCAGCTCATTCATTTTTCTCCCTTTCAGCAAATGCATAATTTTTCACTTCTGATGATTAATGGGAACTAGAGTCTATTCTTTAAATAACAGTCAGTTCACAAGTTTCTAACAGAAATGCAGGACAGAATCTCAAGTCAGTTTCACCGTTTCAGGGCATGAAATGGACATGATGGCCGCCCGACACACCAGCATTAAATCAGGTGATGCTATGGTAGGACTGGTTATTTTTAGGGTGGTGGTAGGACTGAGCTTTCCTATGTTTCCCAAGCTGGTCTTGAACTCATGTGCTCAGAGACCTCCACCCCTTAAGCTTCCTGAGCAACCGGGAGTACTGGCATGTACCATACAGTCATACAAGGTGTGGTTGTGGGTTAGCATGGCCCATGGAGAACTTGCTGTGATAGCTAATGAGTGCCCAGGCCGGGCCATAGAGATCTCAGAAACATACTCTTCTTAGTAAAACTTTGCAGTCAGGCGACAGAAGAAAGTAGCACTTTCTGGGATCGCTGTCTATTCATGTTGTCTATCTAATGCCTTTCGGCCAGTTTTTACTCTATTTTGCAGACAATAAAATAACAGCTGCTAACAGCTAAATTGTTTGATGCGCTACAAGCCAATGAAAGAGAATTCAGTATTGGAATGTATGTGTATAGCTTCAGAGCTATTTCTGATTCAATCATGCATAGCTCAGAAGTTAATAGGACACTGGATCAAACCTTATATATGAGCTACCTGAAACATGATTTACATATAAATTGCACTCAACCTCTATCCAAGTAATGCTTCACAAACCAAACAGTTGGGACAACCCCATGTCCCTGTTTGTCAAGGTTCTGTATTATGTTTCTGTCTGAAGTTTGTGACTTGAGTCTAGGTTACACTTATTTTCCCAGTAATGGGGACTAAATCTACCACTGAGTTATACCCCAACTCTCTTTTTTTAAACTGTATTTTCTGAGAAAGGAACTGGCTAAGTTACCCAGACAGGGTGCTTTGAACTTAGTCTGTAGCCACAGCAAGAGTTGAAATTGAGATGCTGCTGCCTCCGTCTCCTGGGTAGAAGGGAGAAGGTTATGGACCTTCGACACCATTCCTGGCTCAGTGAGCTTTGTTCACTTGAGAATCTCCAATTGACTTGAACCTCAGCTTAAATTATCAAATGCTTGGGAAACCTAGAGCATCCTGTTTCTCTCGGTGGGGTGGTAACTAGAAAGCTCTTCGCCTTTAGAAGAACATCAAAAGGATACACCCTACCAGAAACACTGTGAGAATTCACTGTTGAATAAAAAGAACCACAAGCAAATTTCTTGTAAGAAATGAAAACAAAACATCACCTATGCCTATTAAAGAGATATATCAAATATATATGTGTGTGTGTCTGTATGTATAAAATATGCACACATGTGTATGTATGTATGTTTATATATGTATATATATATCCATAACATATTGATGCCCAGCAAAGTTTCACCATGAGTTTTTTCATGATAGACGAGTTCTTGTCTTTTGGATCACATACTTGGAAAATAAATTAGAAAACAGTGTGAAAACAGTTTGTCATCTACAACAATTTTGGGGGAGATATTATCCTTCATAATTTCATCTATAGGAACTCCAGGTTAGAGTGCAGGACACACACATTTCCAGAAGAGTCATACTAGCACAGATGAAACAGGAACAAAGGTTTGTTTTGTTTTGTTTTGTTTTGAAATGTACAAAGGCTATCTTCTAATGACTGGCCATTATCCATCTTTCTTTCCCACCATAAATATATAGTTATAATGTAGTCTGCAGCATCTCAATTGACCAGATAATGACTATGGTAATGATAGTGATTATAGATGATAGATTAAATAAATAGATAAACAGTGGGTAGGTAGATATAGATGTATAGGAAGAGGAAGGATGAATGAATAGATGAGAGATAGATAGATAGATAGATAGATAGATAGATAGATAGATAGATAGATAGATAGATGATAGATAGATGGATGATAGATAGATAGATAATAGATAGACAGACAGACAGACAGACAGATAGATAGATAAGGAATTGATAGATTGATAGATGGTTATATACGACACCAAGGAAAAGATAGGAGATTGAGACAGAGCTATGACTGTCGATTGGATTTACAACACCCGAGAGAAGGTGGCCCGCACATATTTTTAAGTCACATGATAACTTGAATATCAGATAACTGAAAAGAAAATCCAAAGGGTGTCTTTGATATTCTATAATTAACTCCTGAGAGAGACAGACTTATTCTAAATGACATCTGACATTACTAAATGCTCACTAGATAATTTATACATATAATCTCATGTTTGTTTTTGTTTTGTTTTTTAGTTTAGTTTGTTTGTTTTGTTTTGTACTCTCTTGGCTCTTTGCTCTTTTGGGGAAACTACCACACAACTATCAAATAAATCACACGTGGAGACTTATTACTTATAAATGCCTGGCCTTAGCTAGGCTTATTTCTAGACAAATTTTCTTATCTTAAATTATACAATCTACCTTTTGCCCCTGGGATTTTTCTTTTTCTTACTTCTGTGATCTCACTTTCACTCTTACTCCATGACTGGCTGTCTGGGTGACAGGCCCCTTCTTTTCTCGCTCTCAATCTTCTCCTCCCAGATATCTCCTCCTAGTTATTCTCTCTCCTGCCTTCAATTGGCCATTCAACTCTTTATTAGACCAATCAGGTGTTTTTGACAGGCACAGTAACCCAGCTTCACAGAGTTAAACAAATGCAACATAAAAGAATGCAACACATCCTTGCATCATTAAACAAATGTTCCACCAACATAAACAAATGTAACACATCTTCAATTACTATTCCACAGAAAACTAGTACTGCAATTCAAGTCCTATCTAGACCTAAAATTCTTCACCTCGACACATTTTTTTCTCAGCTGTAACAGCAAAAGCATACGGAGGACAGGAAAAATGTAGTCAGTTCTGTCTGTGTCTTATATGTGGTAAATTCCAGAATTACTGAAGCCAAATGGGCATGATAAAGGATTATAGGCCTTGGCATCAGCATACCTAGGATCTGGGTCCAATCTCCATTTCTCAGTCCTGTAGCCCCGGCAACTGATCTGTAAATCCCTCTGTCGTATTCGTCGCATGAGTCTAGGCTATAATGCTGTGGTAACAACACGAAATGGTGGTTATGATTTAGCTACCATGGCCCATATAAGAAGCCAAATTGAGGATTAGCCCTTTAAGAATGCACATGTCAGTAGGAAAAATGATCTGTGGGGAAATCATCGAGTCACAAGAACAGACAGAAGCAGACATATGCAAATGAGAAATCTCAGGAAAGCTAGAAAAGTTCCTGCAGATTTAACCCATAGTGGATCCAAAACAGAAGAAATCACATCTGAGCTGAATGTGTACACACCTTTTCTCTTCTTTTTTTCTTTTTCTTAAAATTTCTTTTTTATTGGTGATATTTTTATTTTCCAAATGTTTACATTTTTCTTTTTAATTTTTTCCTACTTATTGAAAATAGATTTATTTATTTATTTATTTATTATGTATACAATGTTCTGTCTATATGTATGCTTACAGTCCAGAAGAGGGCACCAGATCTCATCACAGATGGCTGTGAGCCACCATGTGGTTTCTGGGAATTGAACTCAGGACCTCTGGAAAAGCAGCCAGTGCTCTTAACCTCTGAGCCATCTCTCCAGCGCCTTCTTTATTCATTCTTTGCTTGAGGAATATCTAGGTTGTTTCCAGATTTGGGCAATTACAAATAATGCTGCTATGAACATACTTGATCACATGTCCTTGTGGGGGTCACACCTTTTCTTGACATTACTTGCTGAACAACGCAGTATGACGCCTGTTTCTGTTTGCTTTATATTAAATGTTATGAGTAATCTGGAGATTATGTTCAGATGGGGGAGGATGTGCATAGGCTTTCTGTAAGGGATTTGAACATCCGAAGACTTGGGTATCTGAAGGGAGTCCTTGAACCTGTCCTCCTAAGGTACAATGAGTTAATGGACTGTGAACTGATTCACACCCCGTTGAAAACTTAAACTTGAATCCCTCTTGTTCTACACATAATATCATACTGTATTTTTAATTAATTTTTAGTGAAGTGCTTATGCACGTTCCTAACCTGTAGCTACTTTTTAAGATAAGCAGCACAAGTGTATCCCTAGCTTGGTACTTCACATGACCCCCTCTGCCCCTGTCTCATAGAGGAAGACCTCTAGGCAACCATAGAGGAGACCTTCTTAGGGAATTTTCTTTCATCTCATTCTTTGTAAGCTAGACGCATCACATTGTCTATTGTAAAGATCCGTGCATTCAAAACCTTCCTATCTAGAATGGAATTTGACACCCACCACTGATGGATAAGCCTTAAGGGTGTTATAATAATTGAAATAAACAAATCACTGGACAGATGCTGTACAGTGAAACTTAAGTGCTGGAAGAAAGATATTCACAGGCACAGAAAGGAGAATGGAAGTGGCCAGAGGCCAGGGGCAGTGGAGGAGGGTGTCAGAGCAAGGAGCTGTCTGTGAATCAGCACGGGAGCTTTGTTTTGTGAGAGGATGGGTGGGGGAGTACAGATGTGCAGCAGTATGAATGTGCTGATGTTATCGAGTACAGATGTGCTGCAGTATGGATGTGCTGATGTTATCGAGCTGATCACATAAAATGGTTAAGGCGCTAAACTCGGTGTTACTTATTCTAGCACACACACACACACAAAAAAAAAAAGTCTAGAAAACTACCTAAGATGTGTGGTAACTTTCCTTACCCTCCTTGGTTTTGAAGCATTTGGATTCCGTATGTGTGTTGTTGGAAGGCTTTATTTTAGGTCTCGTCCATGTGAAACTTTAATGCACCAAATACTTGTTTTCTGGAATCCTGCCCATATTACTGGGCTTACTGTGCGTTCAAAGTGCTAGGAAATAATGGTTCCTTGTGCCAGGAGTATCAGTCCTTGAAGCCCATGGACCACAAAGCTGTTTGTAGCCTTTAAGCCCGTGGCAGCAAAATGTCATGAATATGCATGATTTCCTCCCAGAGGGACCCAGACATAAAGTAACTCAGGGAGCCCTCAGTGGAAGTTAAAAAGATAATGTCAATGCAGTTGTGTGTTTATCCGTTAATTTGGTTTCTCAAATTGCAAGAGATATCTATGAAGTCTTTAGGATAGACCCCAGCTCAGATAGCCAAGACTTTTAGCGGACTGAAGTGAGGTCATCCTCCCTTCTCCGAGGGACAGCTCAGACAAGTGCCTTTAAAGCAGCTCACAAGCCATGCTTACTCTAAAACGTGTGTCTTACAGCCTCAGCATCCACATCAATGACACTCCTCTCTTCGTGAACCTAAACCTCCTGATATGTTATGATTTCATCTGCAAAGATTTATTCTATGAGAGAAACAAACAACATTTTTTTAGGTCTTAATTAATTTTAAAACTCCACAGATTTTTAAACTTTGCTTAATCTTTGAATCTGCTTGTAAATTAAAGCCCCTTTAAACAACCTAATTCAAACCCCAGAAGATTAAGCTTGTGGATGTCATTTGGGGGTAGAGTGCTTGTCTAGATTACATAAGACCCTAAACCCAGTTCCCAGCAGCACACAAAACAAATACATAACTGCAGCAAAAGCCACCAAGTCCTGTATGCAGCTATTGTTGAGTATGTCGGTGCATCATTATCTTCCAATCACACCCCAACCACACCCCAACCACCCCCAAGGGTGTACTTATTCTCTGCTTGTCACTTTTTTTTCAACTTTCCTCACACTGACTTATGCTGAAAGTCTTCCCTGTGATGGGTTCTGCAACCAGCCAGGCCAGATTACATTTCCTGCTGCAGGAAGCATTGCCCACGAAATCTTGTTCCCATCCATTGCAAGATGGATGACTGTGTATTCTTGCCATTCAGTGAGATGAGAACATACGACTCAATGGGATGCCTGAGAAGGGAACAAACAAGCTGTGCTCTCCCGAACTGAACGCGGAAGACTGGGCATGCCCTTTTGCGAACATGTTTGAATATGGCGGCTTGTACCAAAGGAAAATGACTCGGGAGTTTGAATTTCAAGTTGTCGCTCATCTCTATCTTCTCCTTCTCTCTCTGCTCCCTTTCAGGTATTTGCACACGATCTACTTGGGTATTCGGAGTCGGCAGAGCGGGGAGAGCAGCCGGTGGCGGTTCTACTGGAGGATGGTGTACGAGTATGCCGATGTGAGCATGCTGCACCTGCTCGCCACCTTTCTGGAGAGCGCTCCGCAGTTGGTCCTGCAGCTCTGCATCATCGTACAGACTCACAGCTTACAGGCCCTCCAAGGTAAGGGTTCGCAGTCTGGTTTCTGAATTGAAGGAGAGATTGGCTACTTTGGTCACGTGATACTTCCTGCACCATTTCTGTCATGGTTAACTAATATGAAGACCATCCCTTCAGCTATCTTTTTAGAAGAAAAAAATGTAAATTATGATTTTGCACTTGCTCCCTATGGGCATAGAGCCAAAACCTTCTGGTTTTTATGGTAGAATAATTTACGAAAGTTAAAAAGACAACGATAACTATTATTCTCTGTTTAATATGTATACATATACACATACATCTACATATATGTGTGTGTGTGGTGTGTAATCCATACCATTGCCTTTAACATTAAGAAATGGAAAGGGAAAGATGAAAAAGAAATGCTATCTTGATGAAAAGAAATCATATGGAAAATGTTCTGAATATTTAAAAATATAATATTTCCATACTATAGACCTTATGGAATGTAGATAATTATCTATTCAATGTTTTGTCATAAGATCAGCAAGACTGTTACATTTATAATAAGCCTCTGTGGTATTTCTTCGGGGACTGATGCTCAGAACCGTTCTAGAATAAGGCATGAAGAAGATAAGGTGGTGACCATAGCTAGAGAGGTGAATGAACTGGCATGGTGGGTACGGGACACCTCTAATGCATGTGTTTCCTGGTGCTTTTGTCACTCCTGCAAGCAGGCTGGTAGTGTCTCATGAACAGCATGGTGCAGCATGCATGCTGTTTCCTCCTCAGCAGAGCTGCCCGAGTTACACACGTCATGGCCATGCTCTGTCATGCTCCAGCTACAGACTTGCTCTGAATGGGGTTTGGAAACTCCAGGGTCTTTGTAGTTGTTATGGGAAGAGCATGTTAGATTTGTCTGGGTGTTTTCAATTAGAGACAGAGGCCAGGGTGAATATGACCGGAAAAGAAACAGAGAAGATGCTGCCGAGATGAAAATGCCATCTGGGCTTTGTCTGTTTATTCTGAGCTAAATGTGAGTGATTATGACTTGGAAGCAGAGACTCAGTTATAAATGGCATGTTACACCTTGGGAAAGCTTGCTATTTTGTTGCTATTTGTTTATAGCTTTTAATGGATTTTATCATTAATTAAATAATTTATTATTTATTTATTAGATAAATTATTTATTTATTTATTTATTTTACATCCTGACCTCAGTGTCTCCTCCCTCTTCTCTTCTCCTCCCAATTTCTCCACCCTGCCCCCACATCCACTCCTTCATTTCTGTTCAGAAAGGGCAGGTCTCCGATAGATATCAATAAAACATGGCATATTAAGTTGGGGTAGGACTAAGCACCTCTCCTGTATTAAGCCTGGGCAAGGGAACCCGGTTTGAGGAATAAGTTCCCCAAAATCAGTCAAAGCTCCTGCTCCCACTGTTAGGATTTCTGCAAGTAGACCAAGATATACAACTGTCATGTATGTAGAGGGCCTAGTTCAGTCTCATGCAGGCTCCCTGATTGCCAGTTCAGACTCTGTGAGCCCCTATGAGCCCAGGTTAGTTGATTCTCTGGGTTTTCTTGTGACATCCTTGACCCCTCAGACTTCTATAGGATTTTTTATAAACAGAAATGAACATAGCACAGGCTACTCTCGGATTTGCTGTGCAGCAGAGGCTGGACTTGAGCTCTTTATCCCCCTGCCTCCACAGCTCAGGTGTGGAGTTACAGATGTCTGACATCATGCCCAGCTTCACAGGAACTTTTACAGTCACAGAAAAGAAAATACATGATCTGGTGTTTTTATCAAACGCATACGAAGGTCACTGGGCAAGTGAGCTGTAGACAGGCAGGGGGTTTGAATTACATCCTTGTCGTATTCTCAGCTGCAAGTTTGTCAGAGGATCACTGCGGCAACCTTAGGAAAGTTTCCAAAAGGTAAGAGGCTCCATGTCTCCTGCAGCTGCAGGTAATGACATACTAAGGAGAGCCCAAAATCATGTTTCCCTTTTCTGTATTCACAAGGTTTTGCTCAGTCAAGGTTGAGCTGTTTGCAGACCTTTAAAGAATATGGTTGTTTGAGAGAATTTTATTCAGCTCATAGAGCCCTAGTAGCGAATGTTCCTTCACTTCAGAGATTCCCAAACCAATCCTGATGTCACACTAGACAGCCTTGCTTTCAGAAGCAAATAAATAAATGAATAAATAAATAAATAAAGCCCACAAAAAACATGTAGTCCATTTTCTGTTGACCAGCTGCTCTTGGGGCTTTTAATACACCCGGTGTTATTGCACTGGGTAAGACTGGCTTTCCCTTTCCCTTTCCCAGCAAGTATCAACTGAAAATAGCTTCTTGGTAAGGAGTGGGACTTTGTATCCACCTTCCCTTCTCCATGATGGAATTTTGTCTGGTCTAAACTTGTATAGGTTTTGTTATGCTAGTGGATGGTTTTAGTTTTGCTTTTCACTCTTCTCGTTAATTTTTTTTTTTTGAGAAGAGAGCTAGAGAGAGAGAGAGAGAGCACATGAACTTAGGAGGGTAGAGATATGGGGCAGATCTGGAAGGAGTGAGGGAGGGGAAGGAATATGATCAAAATATATTGTATGAAAATAATATCAATTAGGTAAGAGATAAGGACAAACACAACATAAGGTATGGTTCTCAGGGGCTAGAAAGCAAGCTGGGAGGAAGAGAAAATGGACATCTGCACAGAAGCAACAGAGAAAAGCCCCGGAAAAGGGAGGCCATGTATGCTGGCTGTGGGTAGCTGGGAGCGAAGCCCAATGGGTGTGGACAGTAAGCTGGCCCGCAGAGCTCTCCACAGACACTGCGCAAGTTGTCTGGTGTCTCGGACAATCTTGAGCTGGGTATTGTACTTAATCCCAGTACTTTGGAGATAGAGGCAGGGGGATTAGGAGTTCGAGGCCAGCTTCAGTTACAGGGTGAATTTGAGCCAGACTGGGCTGCATGAATCCTCCCCTCAGGAAAACATAAAACAAACACAAACAAGCAACAAACGGGGACAATCTTCAACTCTCTGACAGCTCTGGCATCTCTTCTAGTGAGTGGATGCCAATTCAAACATAAATACCCTCTGAGAACATAGGGTGCTTTCTCTTCTCTTCTCTTCTCTTCTCTTCTCTTCTCTTCTCTTCTCTCCTCTCTCTCTCTCTCTCTCTCTCACACACACACACAAAGGCAATGGCAACCCTTAGTGCACTGATCGCTTTGGGTTTTGGTGTTCTGGAGTCACAGTCTCACTCTACGGCCTCAAAGAACTTGAACCCATGACCTCCAAGTACTCAAGTTACAAATGTGTCTTACCATGCTTGACCCAGGGCTTAGTCTTCTCAGATTATTTATCCTAAATGAAGCAACCAAAGTTTGAGTTTCTTTGTGTCTCTTCACTGAGAGTTTCTTTTCCCTTTATCCACTATGCCAGACATACTCTGAGCTTATACATTGGACTTCAGTGTTGGCCAAAAAAAAAGCAGCTTTCTATCAAGTTTCAGAGTACTGCAGGGGAACCAGGTCCTGTGTCGTTCCCCAGGTGATCAGTGGGCACAGTGACCCAAACTATCAGTAGAATCGGGCCAGCCACCAAATACAGATGGCAAAAAAACCCATGAGGTTGATCTTTATTATTGTTGATTTTTAACAATGAAGGAGCTAGAATGCTATTACAAGGCAAAAGAATGAAAGCACACTAAGCAAACAAGAGGGTCTCGCACAAACCCTCTGCAGCCGGAGGCCAGTTCAGGCTTCTCATCGACTCCTTGCTATAAAAGGACATGTATCACCAGGAGGCACGTCTGCCCACAGATGATCTCTTACAATGGACCAGCTGATGAAGGAAACTGATACAGGTTATAAGAACAGTCTTTTCCCTCTGGAAAGCAAAAGGAGCCAATCCAATAAAAGGCACACATTTCATGCACCTTTGGTGATGAAATTCTTGGGATTGAAGGGTAAAAGCACTGTCCTCTGAGCAGATAACCAACAGGCAGGAAACCTGTGAGGGATTTCCAAATAGCTCTCAATTAGAAACTCAAACCTTTCTTATTTAGCGGGCTGAGAATCTTCCTAAGTCTCGCTTATTGAGTCGTTAAGTCAATGCTGCCTTCTCGGGCTGAAGGCTGACAGGCTTAGGGGAGAGCTGGTAAAGGTAATCATCCTTCAGTTCCTCCTGGTCCAGGAAGACAGCCTGACTGCTGCACTGAGACCATGAATCAGGACAGCGCTGTGTCTCAAGCCTGAGCAGCCAGTGCTTTTCATCCTCGCCAGCAGCTGGGTTGGGATGATGAGAGCTAGTTTGCCGCTCCTTCTCTGGAGGCAAAGCGTGCCTGGGTCCAGCTCTCCTGTGCGTAAGGAACGTGTAAGGAGGTCCAGCGATGAAAAAGACAAGGTCGTCAGTGTGTCCTGTGCTTCCTGGTGCCAGAGTATCCCCATATCCGTACCATATCCCCGGAGGATA
>JABTXL010000001.1:40740902-40770229 GCA_025134845.1 Neodon shergylaensis
AGAGAGAGAGAGAGAGAGAGAGAGAGAGAGAGAGAGAGAGAGAGAGAAGGCGCCAGCAGGGAGACACCGGGAACCGACAAGCAGAGGTGGACTGTGGGCTCTCACTTCCCTTGGCAAACAAACTCCACCCTTAAAACCGAGTCTACCACTTCACGCTCACCCCTCTCCTCTTCTCCCATTATCCTCGTGGTTCTCACAGGCATCTTCAGAGCCTGTTGCAGTTACAAAGATACTCAGCCCTTCTGTTGGCACTCATTGAAACTTCAATTCCAGAGCAAGTTCCCAAGGTCACTGTGTCACCGGATTTTCTTCGGTGGTCATGACGTCCTCGTCCTCTCTACTTTGAGGATGTTGTCGTTTTCTTCCCTCCCTGGAGCCCCTGCACAGGTGTTAACCTTGCCTCAGAGGTTAACTAGCTCCCTGCTGTGCCCCAGCCTGGTACCTCCACGCTTGTGCTCTAGAACACAGTGCAGACTCCTCAGTCAGGCCTGCTGCCTATTCCAGTGTTTGTGCCTCGTTAGTATTTCCTCACAGTATCCTGAACTTCAGCCAAGGCTCTGTAGGCAGATCTCACATCATGGCTAAGCCTCTATCTGCCTGTGTGTACGGGAGGATAAAAATGGTACCTAAGTCACTAGACAGTTGCTATTAGATGAGAGAGTAGAGGCAGAGTGCTTGGCAAAGGCAGCCGCGTTTCCTGCTCTGTAATGTGCATGTCGTCTATCTACTTGAGACTTTGGCTAAAGAAAAAGTTCCAAGGGAGTGAGTCTTAGGTGGAAGTCTGATGTTTTAAAGCAGGAAAATAACAGCATGTGAAATTAGAAAGAACAGGTCCAAATTTTAGGTGCAAATTAATGGGTCTGCTTTGAAAAGAAAGTACAAGAAATTTCGCGAAGAAAGAATGACCAGACCCTTTGACAGGCATGAAAAAGAACAAAGCCCCAGGCAGGAATACGCCAGAACCTGACTAAAGGGAAACAGCAGGTCTTCCAGAACAGCCAGTATTTAAACATTCATTCCGAGATGTCAAAAGACAAGAAATTAGAAAGTCTTACGAACACAAGGGATGGTAGGACTTGGAAAAACTGACCAAGAACTAAGGACTTTTGGTTCCATTGTAATAGTGGAAGTGCAGGCCAAAGGTCAGGCTTATACCCACATGACCTATTAAGAAATTGGTAAAGTGACAAGCTGGGTAAAGGGTCTCTGAAATCACTTTCAACTTTGTGACAGCGATTTTCTGGCTGTAGTGAGGCCTCACGTGCATGGGTTCACAGCTGTAAATTCAATTAACACAAATATGCAGGAAAAAGGTCTTGGGCCTTAAGTACGTCTGATCAGAGCTTGCCTATTGTTTTTTCTTGTCTTTGTGTTCTAATCCTATATTGTATGAGGTATCATAAGCAGTACAGCTGTGATTTGAGGTACATAGAAGGATGTGTGTAGGTGTGGATATACTACTCCATTTTATTTTCGATGTGAAACTACACATTTGACACATGTAGGAAGTCCTGGGGTTTAGTTTGTTTAAAGACATCTTTCAGAATCGACTCATGTCAGACTGTTGTCTGCAGACCTTCCTCAGCAGAAGAGCATTGCTTGGGATCGAAATTCCTGTGTTCAACTTATGTACCCCATGCAACAGCCCCGGGACTGTCATGTAGGACCACAGTGTACTATGTAACATTTGCAATGACAGTTCCTGCGCGACAGCCAAGCACAAACACAGGGCAGTGCTAGGCTCTGACAGTCAGGTCCACACCTGGCTACATTCAAAAGCCGTATCCCTCGTAGGCACCGTGTAGGTTAAGCAAACAAAATCAGGGCTTGCTAGATTGGGCCAGTGCCAATCTACCAACCCAGATATCCCCATGTTTTCCAAATGGTTTTAATCCTTCGTTTTTAATTTCCGACTTTGCCTGTCATGGTTGGAAAGATGGCATTCTATCTTTCAAGTATATTTAGTTGTAGTATGCCAAATGAGTTACTGGCTTCTGTGTTTTGTTTTTTTTTTTTTTAGAAAGAATAATTTTATTTATTTTTTTAAATATTTATTTATTTATTATGTATACAATATTCTGTCTATATGTATGCCTGCAGGCCAGAAGAGGGCACTAGACCCCATTACAGATGGTTGTGAGCCACCATGTGGTTGCTGGGAATTGAACTCAGGACCTTTGGAAGAGCAGGCAATGCTCTTAACCGCTGAGCCATCTCTCCAGCCCCTGGCTTCTGTGTTTTGAATATAAAATGTCTCCCAAAGGCGCACAGTGCTGTTGAAAGATGGCAGAAAATGTGAGAGGGGACTTAGCAGAAGACGCTTAGGCATGGAGGGTGTGTCATTGAAAAGATTATTGAGATGCCTCCTCTTGCTCTGTCTCCAGATGCTGTGACATGAACAGCATCTTCCACCAGAAATTTCCTCACCACCCGAACCATTTTGACCAATCAACCATAGACCAAAACTTTCAAGATTGAAAGCCAAAAGAGACGATCATCTTTACAACCTAATGCTTTGTTGGTGATGAAGCTGACGCATGGAGAAATACTGTCCCTAAGCTACAGGAAAGCTTTTCTAAGCCAAAGCAAGTCACTTATACCAGCTTCTGCTCGTGTTTGCTCATATTCCAGATGTCCTTGTGCGCGTTTGCAATTGCCCTCTTCACCTGCAGTTTGTCCTGAGTACTTTGTGACAAGAGAAGGGGACAGGATGTCCCTCAGTCAGTAGAGTCCTTGTCTAGCATGTAGAAAGTCTGCATTCCGTCCAAGACAATGAATGAAACCAGGATTCTTTTCCTGAGAGCTGGAGGCAGGAGAATCAGAAATTTGAGGTTATTCTTAGAATAGCAAATTTGAGGCCAGCACTGTACCCTGTATCAAAGTGGAGGTCCTAGGGCCCTAGGATTTCTTTTCCTTTCTTGTATCAAGGAAGTCTACTGGAGAAGTCAGCAATTAAGGGCTTTCCTAAAACATCCAGAAAATTCTTGTCACCAGTGACTAAGAATTTTCTGCACTATGAAGCCACCTCATTTGTCACGGTCTAATAATGAGCCTCAGGGTCTAAATCTCAGAGTTTGTTCTAAGTTACAGTGAAACAGATGGAAACCTGTTCTTTGCCATTCCTTCTGCCCCCAGCACTTGCCACTGTCTTCTGAACCTGCCAGTTCCACATCTGTATTTCTGCAGAAGAAGCAAAGCACAGGACCAATCTGGGAGTGGACCACCATCCAAGTCCCTTAGACCTACTGCTTTGTAGTTTCCATTTCAGTTAGTTCATTGGCACATTTATTGAATGTCTAGGATTGTGTAATTAATGGTGTGTAAAAACTATGTAAAATTTGCCTCAAAACTTCACATTGTGTTAAAAGTTTATAATATAGCACTACAAACTACATAGAAAAACATATTTAGAAACACAATATGTCTGTATGTGTTCTAGAAAGCATGGTTTTGTTTTCTGGATGCAAGCACAGGAGGAGCCTCAACATGTGTGTGCATGCATGTGTGTGTGTGTGTGTGTGTGTGTGTATCTGTGTGACTTGTTTTATTATGCATAAGAATAAGTTTTATAATGACATTTTATCAATGTATATGTGTTTTAATCAGATTATAGTCACTCCATTATCTTCTCTCCCACTTTCACTGATTCCCCTTCTTCTATAGAAGTCCCCTCTACTAGGATCTCTCTCTCTCTCTCTCTCTCTCTCTCTCTCTCTCTCTCTCTCTCATGACCCACTGAGTTGAGGTAGGGTTGCTTTCATGAGTATGGGCAAAGGATCATGTACAGGGAGACTTACTAATGACTACACCACTGAAGAAAAATGTCTCTCTCCCCACCCACTAACTACCCACAGTTTGTTTACCTATTCTTAAACTGTCTGAGGAGCCCTTGGTTCATTCTCAAACAATGTGGACAGATTCCAGACTTTAAAAGGAATCATTCAATATACGTGTTTGATCACATCTTCCTCTACTTACTGTATTCAACCCCAGGTCCACAATCTGCATGGAATGGGGGTTCAGCATTGTAACTGAGACAGTAAGAGCTCACAGGGTGTCTTCTTCCCTGCAGTGCTCTACCTCACACTCCTAATACGAGAAGTACCCAGCACGTTCCCTCTAGCCCATTACCAGAGTCCTCCCAAGGTTGAGCTGAATACTCAACCAAAGTTTGGCTCCTTGGCTCCTGGAACTGTTTGCTTTCATGGTCTTTGTATTTTAAACTCTAGTTCTCGTTGTGTGGCTTGGTTAAAGTAGCTTCATGAATAACACATAAACTGATAGATGAAAGATGAGTGAGAAAACAGAATTTTGACAGCCTTGGAGAGGTTGAGTAAGACCAGGGAAGAGTAGAGCCGTGGGTGGAGGGTTTGTGTTCCCTCCCATGCAGTGAATGCTGAAGGCTGCACCGCACCTCTGTCCCCACCCTTCAACATGCTCTGTGCTGCCTGCCCTGTCCTTCACAGCACTGAAGAGCAGTCTGCAAAGTGGCATCAGCCCCGAGCCACTGTCGTTGTCGCTACAGAATCTAAGATATCTTGGTGCTGGGTTTTTCCTTTTGTGATGATGTGATAATTAGAGGACCTTCTTCCCCTGGGAGAGACGAGCATGTCAGATATTTTAAAATGAAGTCATCACTTCCGGCAATCATATATACCAGTGCCGGAAACAGGGAAAGATGAGAAGCAGCTGCTCGGGAAACAAGAGATGAATGCCGAGAGAAAGGTGTGCCTGCTTCAGGCCTGGGCCCAAGAAGATTCTCAGAGTAATAAAAAAAAAAAAAAAGGGTACACAAAGGCAAATTCTGGATGACCAAGGAAACCAGATCTCAATACCACTGTGACCACCAAGTCAGACAACACAAGAATATTGCATACGTGAAAAGAGAAAAAAATACAGAAAATCTGTTTCTGCAGATTTCAGTTGGTTTTATTTGTTATCTTTGAATCAGGCAGCATGCTGGCCCTAAAATGTTACAGAGTTCTGTGTGTGATCACAATGTCAACTTACACTCCCAGCGGTAGGAAAGCAAGTGACATAAAGAAAACCTAAGGGAGGTAAAGATGGGCCAATTAGTTACATCTTATGTCTGAAGAAGGAAAGGAAAGGTAAACGGCCTGGTTTGAGCGGTGGGCTGCTTGTGATGACTTGACATTGAGCTACTTGTCATAAGAGTAGGATCTGGGACCTGACACATCTATCTGTATTGTATTCGTATCAAACACAAAGAGACTCTCAGCAATCTGCACACACACCTGTTATGTTCTTGCCCAGAAGTAGAGGCTCTCTTGTCAGGGTGACAAAAGCTGAAGACTAAAGGCAATGCCTTTTGGGTCTGAATACCAGGGTTCTAGCTAAACTGGAAGCCAGAATAAAGAAGGACTTGCCACCCACCTTGCACCCTCCCACTAGGGACACGTATTCACAGACCCCACAGATACCCTGACAAGGAGTCTGGAAAATATCGTGCACAGAGCCTCCATCAGCCTCATTCTGTCTGTGTGCCTCCTCCCAGCTTACAAGCACCATAGCCAAGTCTGTCAATGCAATTTCAGAGGAAACGTTTCCTTGATAAGGATTGTATGAGGCAGCAGGTACAACCTCCCAGTGGCGGAGGGGACACATGGCATGTCTCTCCTTAAGAATACACCCAAAGAGTTCAAGTGACCCCTCAGCATTGCCCAGAAATCCTTCCTTATCTCTCCTTGAGATTCAGTCTCTTGCTTTTTGACTATTTCCTATTTTCTGTGACCTCGCACTTCTAATAGCCAACTTCTATCTCTCTAAAAAGGTGGATCACTCCTTACTCAGGTGACACAGCAGCAGTAATAAAATACAAGCTATTTATTTTTCACCATTATGTCTACCCCACTCTTCTTTCGCTGAGAGGACCAAGCATATATGTGCTCTGATTCCAGGTCTGTGCCTCCTCATCCTCCTCACTGGATTCCAGCTCCTCTCATCTGTTCACATGTTATCCAATGAGTCTCTCTTATTCCTCCTCCTCCTCCTCCTCTTCTTTCTTCCCTCCCTTCCTTCTTTCTTTTGTTACCCATTTAGGAAAAATAGACTTCATCATTTTCATCAACATACAAATATATAGACAAATAAATTTCATTTTTATTAAAGAGAAAAGTGGAGCCAGCCATATCACTTATCATTGTGTAGCTTTTCTCTGATTGGCAGAAAAACTCCTTAAATGCTCTCTCTGCATTCCCTAGCTCCTCTTCCTCACTACTCACATTCTTTCTTTACTGCATAAGACATATACACAGGCTACCATAGTGTACAGCAGGATATGCAACAATAAGCAGCTACTATCAACGTGGAAAAAATGTGAACAACGTCACAGAAACTCTGCTTTCGCCTTCTGAAGTGATAGCCTTTTTTATAAATAGGATCATTATTCTGAAAAGGTATTTTCAACTTTTTATAAATATATATATGTATATATGTGTGTGTATATATTTGTGTGTGTGCAGATATATATATATTTGGACTCCATCATTCAATATGTTTTCATGAACTATAATAGTATGTGACAGTAGTTACTCATTTTTGCCACCCTATAATGATTCACTGTAAGAATCAGCCTCAATTTATTTATCCATTCAATAGTTGTTGAAGTCTTTCTTAACCTCTGAGGTATTATGATAATTCCTCCTAGGGATGTTTTTATGTCTTTATGCATTTGTTTGCATGTTTCTGTTGGGCTAATACTCAAAAGTGAATTGGCTGAGTCATCAGGTATGCGCCGAACATTAGGAGACGATGCCAAGGCATTTTACACAGTGAGAGTGATCATTTGTATTCCCAGCAGCAACAGGAACCTGTGTATGAGATTATTTCAAATCCTCTACAAAGTTTGACATTGTGAGTTTTCTTAATGAGAAGTATCTCAATCTTATTTTAATTTACTTTAAAGGAAATGATTCTTCTTTGTTCTTCACTCACCCTTTAATCTATTCCTTTTGAAAACTGTGTCTGTTCCACATTCGAAATAAAAACCTAGCTGTGACTCCCTTCACTATCACCATCAATAATACTGTAGTCCCAAAACAGCCCCACTGTGCTCTACAAAACCAGCTTTGCCCTCACTCTGATGACACACAGAAGCCCTGGGTATTCATGTCCCTTTACCACCCCCTTGTTTAAACTCCTGATGTCTCCTCATTGTCGCACAAGCAACTGGAAATCAGATGACGTGTGACAAGATGCTCTGGTCCAAACTCTGTCTTGCTCTGTTCTTCTCATAGTCACCCATGTCCAGCAGCACTAGCAATGTACTGTTCCTTAGACAGACCTCGTCTGCTACCTCGGTGGAGGCTTCCCATTAGCTAGTCCTTTCCCCTACTACTCCCCCGTATCTTCCCTTGGCCTTCTTTCCTCATTCAGCACGGAGCTCAACAGTCACTTTGAAAACACATGGTTTCTTTTCTCACCAATAGATGCCACAAGGCTTTCTCCACAGCTATTTGTAACATTTTCTTTATCTTGCAGAATACCTAATACATTTTTTATGATGAAGTTATAGGGCAAAAAAACCATCCTGTAAGGAAAAATTGGCAGACTGTAGAAAACTAGAGAGAGAAGTCATGGATTGGGTACAGGTCTGTGTCTGTGGGTGATAATAGCCTCCTCTGAGTAAGAAAGATCAAGGATCAAGGAAGTTCATCGCACAAACTTGGATTGGTTCCTAACATTCGACATTTCTGTCTAAGAGCGGTGCTCATGCCCCAGAAATTATTTTCTTGTCCTGTTTAATATCTATTTATATTATGTTTCTGAAGACTAAACCCAGAGCCTTGTACATGCTGGGCCCGTCCTCTGTCACTGAGGTATATCCCTAGCCCTGTGCATTTTTGAATTAGTAATTTTTCATTGTGCAATACCTACAGATATTTTGGAGATATCAGAAAATAAATCAACAAAATCGTGAGCTACTAGTCTGCTCAATCAATCCATTCATGGATTGATTCAAAATTCAAAGACTCACCGGCAACCACTTTGCAAGGAGAGTCTTACAAAGTGTGTGTGGTCTTGGGGCCGTTTCTTTCTACTCTGCTTAAATGTATTGGCAGAATAAAGGACAGATAATGATGTTATTGATCTCTGTATCAAACTCCATAGTGTCTGAGTCATGGTACCAGCCCAAGTTATACTTAGCAGAACAGAGAGAGGCTGCATCTGCTTATCACTGATGCAAGTGCTTCAAATCAGCTCTGGGTGGTTGATCAGCCCCCAGCACAGCTGTGAATAGCTCTGAATTTGAATCATTTTCAGCAGAAAATGAAATAAGAGGCCTGACTATTTTTAGGTTCTCTTAATTACCTCCAATAATCAAGTGCAACTCTTGGTATTTTTCCTCTCTCTGTTCCTCCTCTCCTCTTTCTTTTCCCACTTCTAGTACCTGAGCAAATCCATGTGTCCAGGTGCAGGGTGAGAGACTGAGCGGTGGTGGGCAATGTGGTTAGGCGCGTGGGCTGTGATGATGGAGAAAGATCCTGGAAGAAGTGTCTGTCCTGCAGTTTCAGCCTTGCTGGGGCAAAGAGGAGGTGCCCGGAAGTCACGGGCACGGGCTGTACGTAAGCCCTCCTGACCCTGGCTTTCCCAGGGATGACTTCCCTGGTAAAGGCTAACCTCCCCAAAGTACAAGAGCGTGTCAGCCCTTTGCACTGTCAAGGAAGCGGGATCCCACTTTTATGTTCCGTTTACCTGACCTTTAATCAGTGTTCAAGCTTAGGGCTGATGCTTGTTTCAGATGAATACCCACGGGCCATACTTACATCCTCTGAACACTGAAAGTAACCATTGAAATAGCAATCAAAATGTTTGCTGAGTGAGGACAAAAGGAAGACAGGGGAGGTCAACCTAATAAGAAATCCGAATGTATTTTGCTAGATTATCTATTCAAGAGGTTTTTAAAAAATGAAACTGCAGGCAGTTGTATGATCATGATTTTTTTTTTAACCAAACTCTGATTGGGTGGGTCGGTGAGGGAAGCTCCCACAAATTCCTAGCTGCTTCATCATAAAATCTAAACTCCTGTAGAGAAATGCATTTTCTGTTTATTCAATAAATTGAAGTTAGACCGCAGTTCTTTGTTCATTGATACCATTCTGCTGACTCAACAGAAATAAAGCGCCCCGCTCATGATATAATAATAAGGATAATTTCCTGATTGGCATAAGAAAAAATTTAAGAAAAAAAAAAACTTCTTGCTGATAGAGGAGATGGGGGAATCAAAGACAGAGGAAAGCAACCGATTCAGTCAGTATGGGAACCGAGCGTCAGAATAAATCCCATGGAGCTTCGCTCTTCAGCACTCACAATGAGCCTCTGATTGCGGAGGGACAGGCCTGCTGAGTGCTGCCTGACTAAGGTTTTGTCAGCGTTTTTCATTATAATCCTCAATTTCCACAGCTTCCAGCTCAGCTGTAGGGGAAGTCTAAGAGTCCATGAGACTGAGGAAACTTGAAAATTCCAAAAGCTCCTACGCATCCATAATATCATCGGCTCAAACACTGGGAGAATGCTATAGAGCTGCAGAGTGGAAGCATCTGAGAGTCCAGCCTGGAGATATGTTAGGCAGCTTTCGGTTACGGTAATCAAATAGCTTAACTTTAGAAGAGCAGAGATTTACTTGAATTTATGCTACTGAAGGTTACAGTCCTGGTCATTTGACCTCAATGCTTTGAACCCACGACAGGGTAGCAGAACGCCAAGGAGAAGGTTCCTAGTTCAGCTCATGGTGACCGGAAATTAAAGCGAAAAGGAAATTGAATTTCCACATCTCCAGTGACCTACCATGAGGCACCACCCATTAAGTTAGACCAACTCCTGTCAGCACGAGGCTGAGGGAAGCCTTGAACTTACAGGCCTCGGGGGTGGGGGGAGGGAACACATTCAAACCTTAGTGTTAAGTTGGGAGTGTAGCCCCCAGCCCCTGGCATCCATCCCAGCCCCCTGGCCTAGGAGTTGTTTTGGTCTGGACTCCAAATCCCAGCATGCCAGATCCTGACCCCTCCCTGGGGAGGGTCAGGACCACTCCCACAGGGTATTTAAATGGCCTCCCAAAGGTGAAACAGGTGGTTTTCTGGTCTGCATGGGCTCCCTGCTGTCCAATCTCCCTGCCATACACTTGGCCACCCAAGAGTGTCTTACTTAATAAAAAGAAGGGCATTTTGATTTGGTTTGATTTGACTTAATTGGATTATTTGCACTGACAGAGCTGCCTCTTTCTTATTAATTTTACTTAACACATATCACAAGGTTTAAGCCAAGGCTGGTCCTTCCAGGTTTCACTGTTGCGGTTAACTAAAAGCTTGAGTTAAAATTCACGTTTAAACCAACTAGAACACAGCTCTTTTTTTGTTGTTGTTTTTTGTTTTTGTTTTTTTTGTTTTTGTTTTTGTTTTTCGAGACAGGATTTCTCTGTGGTTTTGGAGCCTGTCCTGGAACTAGCTCTGTAGACCAGGCTGGTCTCGAACTCACAGAGATCCGCCTGCCTCTGCCTCCCGAGTGCTGGGATTAAAGGCGTGCGCCACCATCGCCCGGCTTAGAACACAGCTCTTAAACATAAGCAGAAAGCAAATATTTTTAACACAGATCTTTGGGATAAATAAATGCCAAACACTACTTCAAAGACAAATATAAATCTAGAAAAGTGAAAGTGAAATTTCACAAGTCACGTGGAGCAGATTTCACAGTGTAAACGCTTTGTGAACACAGGAGATCTGTGCTTCAAAACAATTGAGGCCAGCAAGTTTCGGTCAAGTGGGAATCTGGGACCCATGGAATGAGTGATGTAATTCAAATAAAAAATTGCATGGAGAGAAACCTGATGAGCAGAGTCCTGGAAGCCTGCCTGCCCTTAGCAGGATCCAGTGTTTTCTCTCTGCTCACCTCGGAGGCAGGAAACCTTGACTCTGATCCCGAAGAAGTTCAAGTGTCCTATAAACCACTCTGTTTGATGGGTCCAGCAACACTTCTTACAAAGGTGTCTAATCAGGGCCTGACTTAGGAGATCTTTTTTTGTTTTGGTTTGGTTTTGGTTTGTTAGTTTGCGGTGGCACAGAGACAGAGGCAAGCAGATCTCTCTGAGTTCAAAATCAGCCTGGTCTACAGAGGGAGTGCCAGGACAGGCTCCAAAGCTACAGAGAAACCTTGTCTCAAAAAAACAAAAACAAACAGAAATAACAAACAAACAAATAAACAAGCAAGGCCAATAAGCTCATGAAAAATGTTCAGTAGCATCAGACAGCAGGGGAAAGGGGGTGAGAACCACAACAGGATACACCTTACCCCGAGAGTGGTAGGACGGATACTCTCAAAAACAGACAAGTACAAGTCTCACATAGAAGCGAGTTAAGGACTTGATGCACTGATACACAGTTCATAGGAATATAAAATGGTGCTGCCACTGTAGAAATTTATATTGCATGACATGGAGAAATTAAAAGTACAGTTACAATATGACCAAACAAGGCTGCCTCTGGGCATTTGTCCAAAAACTTAAAAACGAGGTCTGGAAAAGACATGTGCACAATCATTTTCATACCAGAAAGATTTGCAGTCGTCCAAATTTGTAGCAACCCAAACCCCCACTGGCAGATGAGGGATAAGCAACATGTGCAGTGTGCACACAATGAAAAGCAAGTCAACCATAAGGTTGCAGAGCTGTGGTTCAGGCAGAGAGAGTGCTGAGTCTGAACGCAAGCTTTGGCACCCCTGAAGGAATGGAAACCCTTACACACACAACCTGGAGGACCTCTGCAGACTGTGCGAAATGTCAGCCAATCACAGCAGACAATAATTGCACGATCACATTCATAGAAAGTACTTAGAGGAGCCAAATTCATTGAAAGTAGAAAGAAAAGCAGTGGTTTCCCCAGTCAGCAGGAGGTGTGGGGGGGTCCTCAGTGGGTGGTCTCAGTTTGGCAAAATGAAGATTGCTAGATGTAGGTGGTGGTGATGGGTACACAAAATATGGATGAACTCAGTCCTGTTGACCTGTGCACCTGTGATAATTAAATGGGGATTTTATAGTGTTTATTTTCATATCATTTTAGAATTTTTTGAGATTATAATATAATCACATTTCTTCCTTCCTTTTCTCTCTCTGGACCTCCTGTATGTACACACCCCTTCCTTGCTCTCCTTCAGATACATGTCTTCGTTTTTCACTGATTGTTATTGTATTTACATATGTATATGCATATACGTATGTATTCCTAAATACGACCTGTTCCGTCTGTAAAATGTTACTTGCATGTGTGTTTTCAGGGCTGACCACTTGGCACTGGACAGCCCATTGGTGTGCTCTTCCCTGTGGGAGAGCACCTCTCCTGCTCCCTGTTTTACTCGGTCCTTCGTGTAGGGTTGAGGCCTCATCCAGTTTGACACATCTATTGATGCCATCCCTATTCAGCTCACATTTGGCCAGTCATGGTAAGGCTTCATGGGTGTAGCTTCTCATGTTACTAGGAGATATCGTCTCACAGCAAGCTCCCTGGTCCTATGGCTTGTACAGTTTTTGGAACTGTTCCCTGAGCCTTAGGTACAGGAGTATTTTGTAGATGTATCCATTGGGACTGGACTCCGCACATCTGCACCATCTATAATGGGGAACAAGTAATACTGCCAACTGCTGAAGAAGAATCTAAGCATGCTGACGGCTGGAAGCTGTCCTTTCTACTCATTGGTATCTCCCATCACATCCAGAGCCCCCACTGGCTCTCAGGATTCAGGCAAACTGCGTAGTCACCCCAGGCGCTAGCGCTTCTGGGTCCCAAGGCCCCAGAAGCACATCAGCATTCAAGCAGACTGCCTGGCCACCCCCATGTAATCTACACACAGCGTGGTCACGTAATCTACGCATGACGCAGCTATGTTAGCCCCTGTGCACATGCACTAGACAACATTTAAAAACAGACTTGCCAGCTCTATCTCCCTATCTCTCACCATGCTGCTTTCATGCGGGCCTGCTCACTTCCCTCTTTCCCCACTCCCTCTCCCTCTGTTAATAATACTCTTAAAGTGGGCTTCGTTGTGTATCTTGTGAACCATTCTCATACCCGGAAACATCACCACCTGTGTCGCTTTTCTTTCTTTCTAGCTTCAGTGGAAGAAAGCCCTCAGTATGTTTCTGAATTTATTAAGCAACAAATCTCTTAATTCACATTTTATTTCTGTTAAGCACACGTACACAAATTTAAATTCCTTTTGATTAACTAGGTGAAATATTAACTGGCCTTCCCCAGAGCTTCTTCCGTCTGGCCTGCCTTTGTTGTGATCTCATCCCAAATTATCCCACAGGGTTTGCAAAACCACAGAAATGTTCCTGAGAACTTAGCAGCTGACTTAAATTCTTAGCACCAAATAGTTTAGCCTTAATGCTTTCTGGAAAAAAATGCATTTATTAGAACAGAAAAGTTGTAACATAAACCATAAACCATGATAGTCGATATACAGGATGACAAGGGCACTTGCCCCCACGCCCACTGCACCGTGGAGAATGAGAGAGAGGGTTCTACTCTCCCTCCTCCACTTGTCGTGGAAAGCAAATTCACAGTCAAAAGACCTTGTTGGGAACCTCGGTTTCCCTCCAACCCTGTGTGTGTTTCCTCTTTGGAGTGGTGAGAGACCAAGGTGCACCCCATAGGCAGGCATCTGGGAGGAATTACTGCAGTCAAGTGTGAGAGGCAAGTACCACGTGTCACCCTGACACACGACAAGTAATCGGGACTTCTTCTTTCCTCTTGATCACACGGAGAACACTGGGCTCTGATGTATCAATCTGGATCCCAGACACAGTCTGCTCAGAAGTCAAAGTGTCCACCTCAGACCCCAGACTGCACTATCAAAACAGAGTCAGGGGCATGTCACTGCTGCTTCCTCAGAGCAAAGAGGAAGAAAGACAGGGAGGAGTATTAAAATACAAATAAATTAAATAATATATTAAGATATAAATAAAAACCAAACTCCTTAAGACCATATAGTATGCAAAGACAAAACAAATAAAACCTCAGCTTTGGTTGTGTCTTTGCCCCTGGCTGCTGCCCCCCGGGGGGGGCCTTCCACCCTCCTTTTGGGACTGGAACACTTCCCAGTCCTTCTTACACCTTGTGGACCCAGGGGGCAGAAAGTGAAGCCGCAATCTGATATTGCCAGACCCAGATATGCACTTCTGGAAACACTAATTAGATTTTCTCCAGTCTTTTTTAATTTAGTGAGTTCCGGGAGCAGATCACACCTCTCTGAACACTTATAAAGAGAATTTGTGAGGGCGATTACGTGGAGGAATACCTGCTCAATGCTTGAGGCAACATGTTGCCATGGTACCAATCAGATTTTGTCTTCACCGGGGAATAGAAATTAAAACCGACAGCGTTGGAGTACACACGGTTTTGTTTGTCCCTCCGAGCAGTGTTGATGCTTGCGCAGGATTTTTGTTGTTACTGTGTTCTGGTTTTGGAACAACCGTGTGTTAAAATGTAGGGTACAAAAGAATGCTTGAAGTGTAGAGGGAAAAAAAAAACAGAATTTCCCAGAGGAGTTCATTATTTTTACACATTTACATTATCAAGCAAGGTGGACAAGCCAGAAAGCGAGTGTTAATGGTCACAATCGGTGGTGTCATCTCAGAGCCGGAGACACTTGGCGGTGAAATGGGCAGATCAGGAGCAAGATTGATCTGAAAGCCTAATTGGGCTGTTTTTACAGCTTGAGTATTCTCTTGTTATATTAGTGCTATAAACTATCCATTGTGCTTCGGGGAACATCTGTGCATTCGGCTCTCATAATAAAAGAAATATTGAAAATCAAGAGAAGTGGCTTGCTATAGACAAAACAAGGGAATGATTAATATGAAATTCAAGGAAGTAAAACCACCCAGGGACGGAGAAGGAGGGAGGAAGGGCCTCCCAGATATCAGTAATGTTCAGTTCCTTAAGTTGAAGGAGATTGCATTTATTTTTCTTGGGCCTCCATGTAGACCTTGTTGCTACTCATCTCAATAAAACTGACTTAAGAAGAGACAGAGAGGAAGTAGAATATGGCAATAACCAGACTGCAGGCTATGGATGCAAGTCTCAGCAGGACAAAGCTGCTGAGTGAGCATCCCTTACCATGGAAGATACCTGCGTTTTCACTGGTGAAGGGAAGGCATGTTACCACCAGAGTCTCCAAGAGTCTCCCTTCTAGCTTGAAAAGTGCCCAGCTATTTAGACAGGTCATATCAAATACAACAACGCTATACTAATTTTTGGACAAGTGGTCTTTTCAGCACACAACACCAAACCAAACAAAACCCCTGGAAGGTATCATCTGATGATTCATTGCATGATTTAGTCTCCTGTTCCAGATAAACCCACCATAGAAACCCTCACTGTTGGCTGTGCAGACATACAGAGATTCCTTCAATGGTGTGACATTATAAGTCATCAAGAGGGCTTACAGCCAAGGAGTCAGAGGGAGTGTCTGTTGCCAACGTTCCAGCTCTCTGTCAATAGTCCTTTCACCTTCTCTGAATGTAAAAAAGGAGTATATAATATATTCATGAGGCATCTTGCTTCATGCTCATCAAATGTGCCTCTGATGAAGTCGGGCATTGGACCTTCCACCCTGGCCCCTATTACCAGAGAAAGAATTACAGTTGTCTGGCTAGGTTCGTCACGAAATCCCTTGGAACTGCTTTGCAGAAACATTCCTTCTCTACATCAAGGTGTGATAAATGTCTATTTTGTTTAATGTTTTTGTTCTTTCCATTGTTTTATTCATTTTATTAGCATATGTCATTGTTCTAGCTAATGAGGTCCAATATATATATGGTACTTCAATTCCATCCACTCCCCATTACCCTCTTCTGCCTTCCCTTCACCATACTCAGCCTCCTGTTCCTCTTCTCAGTGTCTCTTCTATTTTTTAAATTCTAAATCCTGCATATGAATAAAACACATGATGTATTTATGTTTCCGAATCTGGCTTATTTCACATAATATGTTGCTCATCATTCCATCCATTTTCCTACAAATAACATCATCTCATTTTTATTGTCTGATGAGTACTCCTGTATATATGTGTGCGCACCATTATCTTCACCCATCCATCTGTTGATGGACGCCTATTCTGATTCAGACTTTGACCATTATCTCTGCTGCAATAAGCAGGCATGCAGGTATCTGTTTATTATTGACTTGGCCTCTTTGTAATAATGTACCAAGGCAGGATATAGTCAGGCCATGTGGCAGTATAATTCTTTAGTTCTTTGGGTATTCGTCACACCGCACTCCACAGTAGCTTCACTGAGTAACATTTGTACCAACAGTGTGCAAGTTCCCTCCTCATGCTCACCAACACTCGCTTGTTTTCTTGATCTTTGCCATTCTGACTGGGGAGAGATGGGCGCTCAGTGTGGTTTTGATCTATATTCCTCCTCCACTTCTAAGCATTTCATTTGCTATATAGATGGTTTTTAATCTCATGCAATCCCAACTGTCCATTCTTGCTATTATTTCTTACGCCCCTGAAGTCCACAAACTGTCTTTCCACATTCACTCAGTTCCTCGCTGTCTCCCTACTGAGAGAGACCTAACACTGAGCATCAAACTGAAAAGTGGAGCGAATTGCTAATGCTCTCCATGGCTGCCAAAATCCAAAATTGCTCAAGTATTATGAGCACCATGGTTGCTCATGACCATGTCTTGCACCATAAAGCTCTAACCACAAGCCTAACCAGACTCAGCTGCCACTCTTCGGGCATCCTTCTGCTGCTCAGGTAACAGTTTCAATGGAAAATGTCTGTGTGTAGAGGAACTACGCCCCCTCACTGCTGCCTTAACATTCCATTTGCTATGCAGAAAGCCTGACGGAGGGACCCTGGCAACCTCATTTCTCTGTGAATATGTCCAAGCATCCTTATGGGATAATGAAATGCACCATGCTTCTAAATGGAACGGAAGAATGCTTGACCCTAAATCCATTGTGGCATCTTGGAAAACAGAATCAAAGGCCTGATGTTACCAAAACCCTGGTTGAAAGTGATTTTGGCACTTGTTACTCCAACTTTCTTGAGTGGAAACTTAAGGGATAATGAGAAAAACTTGCAAAATATCTGTACTAACATACAAGTAGTACAAACAAGCCTTGTAATAGTCAAAATCATCAAGAAATAAAAATTTCTTCAGTAAACAAAGTAAATTCTGTGACATCTTTTTTCCACAAACCCATAAAGCAATATACACATAGAAGATATCTGAGCATTTTACTCACTTATGATTTTTAGTGTTTTTACTTTATTAACACAATTGCTAAGTAATTTATTGTGGGACACTAAGCATGATCATAACTCAGATTAACAGAGAAATGAAACTGTGTCACCAAAAGGAAAGCCCAGTCCTCTGCCCACTTGTTGATGCTGGCCTCACAGTGCACCTTTGTTAGCCACACCCCTGCACCTGCTACTGATGCACACAATAGATGCTCAACTAAATACTCACATTTGATAGAATGGCCCAAGTAGGTCATTTTTAAGCCCAGTCTTCTGAACAAGTAAAATGATGTTGATTTCAAACCATAAAGCGCTTTACCATTGTGGAATATTATCCTGTCTCTACAAAGATCATGTGTTTACATTGAGGAGTTTAACTGGGTAAAGATGTGCTACATTTGTTTGTGCTATGGGTTTTGAATTGTGGAATGATGTGTTGCTGTTTTACCTTGCCTGCCTAAGGCACCTTATTGGTTTAATAAAAAGCTGAATGGTCTATAGCTAGGCAGAGGAGGACTAGGAGGGTTGGTGGTCAGAGAGAGTAAGGACAAACCTAGGCTTGAGGCATGAAAGAGAAGAGAGAACAGGGGAAAGAGGGAGGTGCCTAGGCCAGAAGCCAGGCAGTTGCTAGATAGGCAGACAAACAGACATGGAGGAAACATGAAAGTAAGATATACAGAACTAAAGAAAGGTAAAGTCCCTGAGGCAAAAGGTAGATGAAGAGAGACATGTTATGAGGTATCAATAAGGGAACATAGGCTAAGGCCAAGCATTCATTACTAATAATAATAAGTCTCTGAGTCATGATTTAGGAGCTCATTGGTGGCCCAAAAGAGAAAGCCTACTAAACTTTACCAATATTCTGTTCACTTTTTATTTTTGGTGAATCTAATTTTAATAATATCCACCTTTAAAGCAATCCTATATCTACCTAAGAAAAATTAACTGTAAGGTCTCACTGGGTAAATGAAAAGGTTAAAATTATTCTGGATATGGTGTATTTCAGATCTTAGATTTTCATTTTACATTCTTCTTATTTTTTTTTCCGAATTATCTTCCTTTGTTGCTCTCTCAACTTAGAAATCTTACATTTTGTTACCAAGACAAATGAAAGAAATTTGGAATAATTAATAGGGTATCTTTGATTTTAACTATGGCTGGTGTCATAAATGCTTTATGGGACCATTTCTTTGAAGCTCTCTACTTGTTCCCCGCATCTATCTTCCTAGTACATGAGTATTACAGGTTCTTGTCCCTGCCCCCCTTTCCAAATGAAAGCTGAGACTCAGAAAATTAGACACCAGAACAAAGGGAAAGTTCAAATCAGAGTCAGCAATAAAAACCGTGCTTCCTGCTAGGAGTTATTTCTTTTGCAAAGTACCTCAAAAATGTAAATAGTATACAAATAGCATGCAAATTCCGAATGCCCCTCATAAAGGAGAGAGCTACTCTGCACATCTTCCTGACATTGCTGGGGCTTCCTCTGTCAATGAGCCTCATCCTAGACTGCCAGGGAGGCAGTGATTGCCTGTCTGATGCTGAGGTTTGATGTTTTAGGAGAACTTAAACCATGGCTTGTCTTTGATGGAATTCCAATGCAGTCTTTAATGGGATTCCTCCTTCCAATGGAGGAAGCCACTGACCTGGAATAAGATCGCTTTGAACATGACACCATTACACAAGTGATAGCATTTATTTTCAGGTGGTCGTGTTTTTAAAGCAGTTATGAATATATCCCAAGGAATAAAATGCAAGCTAGTGGATTTTTTGAAAAGCAGAATAAAGATGATCCTGAGTCACTGAAGGGTGAATATCCTCTGGCTGATTTGTCTGGGGCCATTCGTTCTGGACAGTATAGCAATGAAGGTAGTCGGATGATTCTTAATGGCACCAGGGCCACCGCAGCACTTTTATTAAAGGAAGGAGAAAAAAAGGGCAGATAGAAGTCAGGGCTTCAGCTCTGGAAGACTTCAGTTAGGTAGTTTGGATAATTTGGATAACCAGCTAATACCAAGTTTTATCAGCGTATGTCCTGAGCAAGCATCCTACTTCTCGATGATTTATTTCTTTTACGTAAATGTATAAGAATTCTGTGTACTCATGGGCTCCAGTGTGATCCACAATATGTAATGATCAAATCAGCATGGTTATCATTCCATATCCTTAAATATTTGTAAGTTCCTCTTAGCATTATTCCTGCATCTATTCAGGGATAACGGATCCCTCTCAGGGGCTTGTCCCTGCAGAGACTAGCTCTCACCTTTCAGACCATTCATTGCTGATAGCTCTTAATTTGTGGGTGTTTCTTGGGAGATTCCCCCTATCTACACTGGCTTATCAACTGGTATTGTGATTATATTGATTTGTTTAGGTGATGCACTGTTGAGATTTCCTGAGTACTGCTTTTCTGTCACACATGTAGGACATGTAGAGCGGAGGCTATCCTGGTCTTCTGGCTCTTATGAGGTTATGAGTTTGGGAGGGGATAAGAGAGACACAGAAGGTGGAGGTGGCAGGACAGGGAGATGACGGGAAAGAGCACTATGTCGAGAGTCTCAAAACCTGAAATGGAAAGAAAAGAAAACTTCCATGTGTTTGGAATTTTGAACAGTTCTTACTCCTTCTAAAATACATGTTCTTGTGAGATAAGCACCCACAGTGTTGTACAACGTTAGACCTTACCCCTTCTTTGTGACTGGGCCTAGGGAGTTGTCACCCATCCCCCAATACCCTTCCAATCTCCTGTCTTAGGCCCTAGTGAAACCTGCTCTGATATTTCTGTTGAAATCAGCTTTTTAAGCTTCCACAGGAGTAAGACCATAGCGTCCATGCCTTTCTCTGTCTGGCTGGTTTCATGTGACATAATGGCTTGCAGTTTCATGTGTTTACACTAGTGATGGGATTTTCATTCTTTTTATAAAGTATCTCTTTTGTTCAACATTTGGGTCTTAGGTATATGGACTCGTTCATTGCCAAATGATTTCAGCTTTGTTGAGTCATGAGGAGCAACAAGATGGGTAGAAATATAAACCCCAGTCTAGGGCAAATGCTGGACAAGTGTTCAACTAAAACAGTCTGGAAAAGCAAGCCTGTCCACCCAACCTTTGTTCGGCCCTATGGAAGCTGTGGCCTGAAGAAATGCTTTATAAATAAATCACAAATCTCTAGAATGGGTCTGGATCCTTGGTTCACACAGCAGAGGCTACAGGCACTGGACATGTCCAGAAGAGGGACAAGGAGGCTAAATCACTCAACAGAAAGGGATGTGGAGGTACTTTGTGTATGTATTCTTCATTTTGGGATGAACAAGAGCTTTCAGTGTGGGTTTTTAATTTTTTGGTTTAGCTGACTTTTTACTATAGGAACTTTAGAAATGTAATGTGAAATTTAGTAAGATTATGCTTAGTGAAAATTTCAGGAATCATCCCTATGTTTCTGTTACTTACAATATGATTGATATATTTATTTGGTCTTCCCAAAACCTACCATGTTTTATTATTATCCATATTGCATAAATTTGAATTGGATAAGAAAAATTTGAAGGTATTTTGGGATCCCAATGTCATTTATAAAAAGCATCTTGTATAAAGTTTCAGGAAGAAAGCAAGCAAAATCCACATTTATAGTCAGGAAATGTGGTCGCAGAGACAACACTAATTAATCTGTCTCACATTCCAGCTTTGATATAAAAGGTGACTAGTGAGGTAAGCATCAAGTGAGCATTTAGAGCTCACTCCCAGAAGTCTTTAGTGTCATGGCATTGTTTGGGGACACACAGATAGAATCTTGGGAGGAGTCACACTCATCCTTCCAGGCAGGATTAGAAGCCGAAAGGCACCAGGCTTCCTTAACTGATACACAGGCTCCAGATAACAAGCCCCAGGGAAAACTCCTTATCATTTGTCAGAGGATAAGGTGAATACATGCTGGGATAGATGTGTAGAGCAGCATATGTATTGTTTATTTTGTATTTCTTCATTTAATATACTTTGAACTTGTCAGATCATGTCTATAGGGTTGGAGTAGGGATGCAGGGTGTTCTAGAAACAGTATGTTTGTAGATTTCATTTGGACTGCTGAGGTGTGTGTGTGTGTGTGCGCGCGCGCGCGCATGTGCGTGTACATGTGTATGTGTTTCTTTCTCTTTCTTCCTTTTGCTTCTAGAGACAGGTTGCCCCAAACTCCTGATATAGCCAAGGATGACCTTGACCTTCCAGACCTCCTGCCATAACCTCCTCCATGCCAGCATTATCAACATGTAGGCTTTCTAAAGTGCTGGGGATCAGCACCACAACCCCATGCAAGCGCTCTGCCAAGTGAGCTACAAACTCAGCCTTGGTCCATGCATTGATATAGTCAAAGGGGAAAAGAACAGTCAAGAATTGGAAGTTAGGACAAGAAATGTCAATTTTAAGTGGGAGCTTTGTGCTTTTATGTTTAATTTTCACAGAGTCATTGAATAAGGACTCGTGGAAACAGTTTTATCCTGACTGGGGCATGGTAATAAAAAATGATTTCTTAATATCTGGCATGTTATCCCCAAATCTCTGTAACCTGCTCAGAACCTCTCTCATGTTCAGGGGACTTCAGATCACTATGAAACTGACCCTTTAAAATAAAATGTGAAATAACAATAAAGTAGGCATAGTGAGTAGTGGATTCTGTTTGTCTCAGGGAATCCATCAAGAAATGCATTGGAGGGGCTGGAGAGATGGCTCAGTGGTTAAGAGCATTGCCTGCTCTTCCAAAGGTCCTGAGTTCAATTCCTGGCAACCACATAGTGGCTCACAACCATCTGTAATGAAGTCTGGTGTCCTCTTCTGGCCTGCAGACATACACAGAGACAGAATATTGTATACATAATAAATTTTTTTAAAAAAAAGAAATGCATTGGAAGGGTGCGTTTTAATATGAATTTTCCAGAAAAGATGGAATAAATCTGCTGACAATTAGTCAAAAAGAAATATGGTGTACCACCTGTGAAAGAAAAGATACAGTTGGTACTAGATTTTTATCTGCCTAGAGAGTCTATTTCAGGGTTTGAATCATTTACTCATTTAGTGAGTATTTACTGAGAACCCCTGGTTTACCAGGCTCTTCCAGTCCCAGTGCTTACTGAATATCTACTAAAATAGTAGAAAGAGTTGAAAGAGTATCTTTACATCCATGGCAACACTCTCCTCTGCTTGGTTACTGCTGTTTTCAGTTCCTTGGAAACACGACCATATCCTCGGGTTCTTATTGCCTGTGAAAGCTCATCCAGCTCATAGTTCTTCTGATGCAAGGCTCAGGGTCTACATCCTTGACCAGGGATGTTTCTTACATTCTAATTGTTATGTTTAAGTTGTACAGAACCTTCTAAAAGAAACTTTGATTGTAGGACAAAAATGCTAAGGGCAAAAACAAAACTATAACAGGCAGAAACCTGTCCATGATTATTGAAGCTTGCAGAAAGGTTGGCTTCAAGGCCAGAGATAAATTTAGCCACTCATCTGTGATCAGATGAAGGCTTCTAGCTAAGATAGATTTAAAAACCCAAACAAAAGCCAAGCATTTATCTCCAGTTAACTTACTGGCCTTAGGCTTCTCCTGATGTTTGTGTAAATCACAATGGATGCCTAAGTATCTTAAATAAGGGTATAATTTGTCAGTTTCAATTGAACACATGGTTAGCAACAGAAAGTCTAATAAGAAATACATTTTTAATACCAGAAAGAAATTACAATTATTTGTACTATGTGTTTTACTCTTTTGTTAGTAGGTTCTAATAAAAGGTTTTACAAATTGAGGATTACATCTTTCCTATCTCAGTATAGATTGTAGCTTATATGAATCAGTATCATTTCTAATCTATTCAAGACCCTGATGTTACAGATAGCTGTTGAATTATCTTTGGGGAACATTCTCACTCTTTTGGTGAGACTCAGCTACTGGGGAGAAAAATCTCTGTTCACTGCAGCTCAGGATGGGGTACCCGTGTGTGGGGGCCTGCACCACTTTCTCACACACGTGCCTGAGCGCCTTGCACTCTCCCTCTGCTGCTCACCTTTGACCTTGATCTGAGGGGCAAGGAGCAGGCCACTCATCCCCTTGCATCGCGGTCATAGCCCTGGGAATGGTTTTGCCCATCATATATTGCTTGATATGCTGGGAAATTAAACGGACTGAAGGAGAACCCCTTCCCCCAAAAGACTGATAGGTGAAAGAGAGGAACCTGGAATTATTTTCTTCCTGTTTAATAAACTTAAAAATACATTGGCATAGCCGAAGTGGGTTTATGGTTTGTTTTGTTTTATGTTTTATACTAAAAAGCAAATCTCAGATACACTGGACTTGATAGGAGAGAAGATGGGGCGAAGTCTTGAACTCATGGCGCAGGAGTAACTGATTATGCAGGCACCAAGAGCAACAATGAATAAATGGGACCTCATGAAACTCAAAAGCTCTGTAAAAATAAAAAAAAGGACCCCATCATTCAGACAAAGCAGCAACCTATAGAACTGGAAAGATTTTCACCAGCTTCATATCTGATAGAGGGTAAATATCCGAAATATATAAAGAACTCAACAAACTAGATATAGAAAACCCAAATAGTACAATTTAAAAGTGGTGCACAGATATAAATAGAAAATTCTCAACAAAGGAATCTCAAATGGCTGAAAAACACTTAAAGAGAGAGTGCTGAAAAGCGTAAAACTGTTCTAAGTTAAAAACCAAGAAAATAAATAAGAAATTATTTACAATTCAAATTTAAAACATCAGCTAATGAATTTTTGTTTTTTTTTGTTTGTTTGTTTTTTGAGACAGGGTTTCTCTGTAGCTTTGGTGCCTGTCCCGGAACTAGCTCTTGTAGACCAGGCTGGCCTTGAACTCCCAGAGATCTGCCTGCCTCTGCCTCCCGAGTGCTGCGACTAAAGGCGTGCACCACCACCGCCCGGCTCAGCTAATGAATTTTTAAACTATGTATATTTTAATTTATGTGTACTAAGATAAAAGGAAGATAAAGCAACCTAACTGCAGTGAGTCACTGTGAGAGCCCTGCAAGTCTCTACCCATCATTTGCCACTAACAGAGGGTCCTTGAAGGAAGAGTTACTCCAGGCCATGGAGGAAGCATACTGGGGAGATAAGAATATGGCGCTTTTGAGGGTCCTGAGATCCTGTTTAAAAGGAAGTCATAGAAAGCAAGGCAAAAATAAGATGAGTTTAGTTATAAGAATAATAGGTGCATCTGACAGAAACATTTTGAATATACAAAATTTATTTCAAAAAAGAAAATATATTTGTTTTACTATTTTGAAAAATAAATTTGAAATACTATTTGAAAAATTATGGGAAGTACAACTTGAAAATGATAAGAATGTCACTTTTTTATTTCACAGTTGACTATAAGTATGAACGAAGTATTTGTCTTGACTTTTTAAAAAGAACCGCATTTCAGAATCATCAGATGCCCCAGGGGTTGAGTGAAATTCTAATGAGAAAACTAACTTTACCTAACAAGTCTGAGTGTGTTTAGAAGTATAGACAAGATTGTAAAACGCCAATAGAAACAACTGATTCAGCAAAGATCAGTAAGGGAATGGAAACTTCTGAAGAAAATTGATGGAATCTGAAAAGTGAGACAGTAATATTGTGATTCTCCCAAAATAAGACTGGGAGAGGCAGGCACATCACCAGGCTCGTGTTTTAAAAGAACAAAATTGTAATCAGGTTAAAGGTGCAGGGCATTCTACAGCCTGAGGTTGCTAAGGGATAAATGGTCCTATTCCTCCTGAAACATTTAAAGGCAGAATGGCATGTGACTGAAAAAATACTTCTCAAAGAAATGGCAGAAAGAAGAAAGGAGGGAGGGAAAGGGAGGAAGGAAGAGAGGATGGGAAGGAAGAGCAATAGGAGAATCAATTGTGGCAAAATATTGTTGAGTCTATCTATGATAAATTTAGGAAAAGTTATACTAGCTGCTTGTTTTCATTTAAAACCCCTTTTTATTAAAAAAAAAAGTTAAGGGTATGTTTTGTTCCACAGTATATAAAAGCCTTGGAGCTATTTTGACCTGCTTTGCTCTTCACAACACAACTGTAGAAAAGCTGTAATTGGCAAGAGGGTAAATGCTAGACAAAAGCAAACAAAATGACAGGTTTCAGCTAAATCTCTCACGCATAGAAGCTTGGCTGGTAAGAATAAACAAATATCCACTTTAAGGAAATGGAGCTGTCTTAAAGCACTGCCTGTACTCTATGGATGCTTCCTTTTTTCTAGGTAAATAAGTCAGTCCTAGAAATTTTCTTCAGACACATGGAGGTGGTGCCTGTGGGCTTCCCCATATTAGTTCTCAAGCGACTTAGTGAGCAGCTGGAGCTACAGAACTTTGCCATTGTGAGCATAGTGGAATTTGAAGAATCAAAAGCATCCCCTACCCCCACCCATGACCGCTTTTGCGGGTACACAGAACAAATGTAAGAAATAGATGCATGGATTGGACAAAAATAACCTCTCAGTTTGGTAGTCAAGATGACAAAAATAGACTGCTTTTCTGAAGTTAAGAGAACCGCATCCTCGGTGCTCTCCCGAGCAAAAGAAATCCAACCGGGGTTTGCATTCACTATAATTATAACCCCTTTCATCTGCTCTCCCTTGGATGCTGACTACATCCTACGGATATTAGAATGAAGAAGTAGTTTGTATCTGCTCTGTGCTTGCCATCCACTACAGTGTTTAGGAACTATAGCACTAACTTATAGAATAACCCTTACTATCTGAGGGAACTTGCTGCCCAAAGGGAACCCATTAGAATGGTTCTCATTCATCTAAAACAGCTATTATCTTTATGTTGAAAAATACAGCCAAGCACCACAAAAATGAATTTGCTTATGTTCAATAAGACATGTCTTGGACTTTTGTTGTGCACTGACTCATAGAAGAAAGACACATTTTTGGTGGAGGGTGAAGGTGTAATCTTACCAACACATCATATGATAACATGATGTAACATGTAACACGTCTGACGTTCTCAGCATGGTCATAACGAGCTATTGAAAATACACACAGGTTTTTACCAGATTTCCCATAATCCTCTCCGGCTCATTCTTTCTGGAAACATCTACCATGATGCTCAGTCTGCTCTACATCAGTTATCTGTCCCTTACATGCTACCGTCCTTTTCTTGTGTGTGGTTTGATATTCCCCAACATCAGAATGTCTGCAAGGACATTTCCTTGTTTTTGCTCCCTTCCCCCCGATGCTCACTTTTAATTTTTAAATCACTTTGCACCGAATTGTCATTCAAAAATTAGCAAGACTGATGAAGATAAACTGCCCATATAGATGCTAGTGCAGATCAGATAGGGTGTGACTTACAAAAATAATTTTATAAATGGTCACTCTCTCAGTGCTATTTCACTCCTGTGGAGAGTAATGTAATTATTGGTTGTGATAATGAAATCTTTCTTGTAAAAATCAAAGGAATTGTGTGAAATATCTCTGCCTCTGAGAGGTGTCAGATCACCAATGGAGCTCTGGGAAGTGGTTTGGGAGTTGTGGCAGAAGGGTTAGGCATAACTTGAGCAAGCACCTCAAACCATGAAGGCATACTCCTCTTCCCAGGGGAGCCACTGAAGAAGAGTCATGGGAGTTGGAGTCACCTGGGTAAGGGGACCCATTGGACTCCCTCCGAAGCAAGAACATTGATATTCTGCAAGCAGAGAAGAGAGGAAGGCACAGTGGAGGCAAAACAAGAAAGAAAGAAGAAAAAGTCATAGCGTGTCATTTCCTACACCATCTTCTACTGGGCATCGTGTACAACGCTAACCTTTGCATTACTAGTCTTTTCAGGACTCACATCTTTATATATATACACGTATAACCGGTGAGGGGTAGCAAAGCTGGGCTTCATACTCCTGTGAGTATCACTGAGTTGGACACATGCCCAGCAAATAATCTGCTCAAAATGTTCAAAAGGGGGGGTCTCTGTAAAGATAAAGACCGATGTGAAGGAAAACTCAGGGCAATTGGGGCCCATTTGAGAGGACGGTCTAGCTGAAGGGCCAAAGCATCCCCAATAAAATGTCTGTCTGTATCACAGTACCTTAGAACCAGAATTTCTCCCTGAGTTAATTTTCATTTTCTGCTACTATGAAAAAATTCCTGAGAAAATAAACAGTAATGGCTTGTCTTGACTACTGAGTTTCCATTCATAGTGAACTGGCTTCATTGCCTTATGGGCCTGTTATATCATGGTAAGAGCATATTGTATTAGTCATAGTGGCTAGGAAGTTAAGAGAGTCATGTCAAAGGGGCCAGTATCTCAATATGGCCACCCCCAGTGATCCAACTTCCTCTTGCTGGCCCACCTCCTAGAGGTCCTATCATCTTTCAGTACTGTCAGAGGCTGGAGAAGAGAATGGGTATCAGACCTTTGACACATAGAACTGTGAATGGCACTCCAAGCAAAAACTAAAACAGAGAAGTAGGCAAAAAAACTACAATTACTTTGTTGTAGTTTCTTCAGAGAAGAATTTATCCTGAATGCCATACAAGTGCACACATGTGGAGGCCAAAAGCCAATCCTGTGTATCTTTTTTTATGGTTTTTACCTTATTTTGGGGACAAGGTCTCTCAATGAATCTGAAGCTTGGTGGTTGCCCAGGGATGTCTGATTAGTGAACTCCAGGAATCCTCCTGTCTCTACCACAGCTGTTCTGGGATTACAAGTACTACCATGACATCCAGTTTTTCATATGATGCAGGGAATCAAACACGGCTTGTCATGCTTTCAGAGCAAACACCTTGCCAACTTCACCCCCTCTTCAGCCTGAAAGTCTGGTTTTTCAATGTGAAAGTCAGTCATTCTCCATATTTCCCAGCAACTGATTGACTAATTCTATATCTTCATATTTAAAGAAAAGTGAAGCAAAGCAATGGTCCACATAACTCAGAACAAAATTAGCTTCTTCCCTTAGTTATTCTCTTCTTCTCAAGTAAACAGTTTTTAAAAATTGCGGGTCCTTACTTTACTCCTTAAGTAGACACTGCACATGTGTAAATAATGCAACTTGTACTTAAACGTACTGTTTCTGTGGTAACTCTTCCCTCAATTGTGTCCTCTCATTGGAAAGGCTTCCAGGAAAACATTCAGGAAAGACTGGTGAGCTTTTCTCTCTTGTATTTGACAGCCTGCCAACGCTCACCTATTTATAGCAAACTCGGGCTAATTCTCAAAGAGGTGTACAATGGGTTAATCTGGAATGTGGAAGGATGTGAACAGAAAGAAATGTACAGCCAAGGGACACAGTCAGTACCAAATACAATCAATACAGTGCAGCTAACAGACATGGCTTTGCCCCATCCGAACTGGGCCAGTGAGGAGCAGGGACTTTCTTCTCTCAGGGCCTACTTCTGCCCATTGCCTCTTCCAAATGTTCATATACACAGTGCACACACATAACACAGACACACAGACATCCCACTTGCACGCTTCACAACTCCCGTGTGTAGTCTCCGTCCCATGTCACAACCAGTGGGTTTTCAACTAAGCCTATCACCAACAGGCTCCAGCTTCACTGAAGGTCCTTACGAGCCCCAATGCCTTCTCGTCTCAGACACTATGACAAGTGGAATCACTTCACTGAGACATTAGTGGATCCTATGAGTAGTGAGCCACTGGGCAGATGCCTGCTGCTTCTCATTCCTAAGGGTCAGACCCACCTTCAGGACTTCCCATTAAGCCACCTGGGGTACTGTTACACTGAGGTCTGTGTGCCTATTGCAACCCTGTCTGACATCAGTCCAACTCCATCTGTCCTCAGTAATAGGGAAACATGTCTAGTCTATTTTAAGGTAATATGATACAAAGAAAGTAATTATGTTTATAGGTAAGTATGTTTTCTATAATACATATATTCTATAAAATTGCATAGATAACAATAATATATAACACATGCATATATTTTTATAACATACATTGTTATGTAAGTGTATAGATATAGATACACAGAGAGAGAGAAGATAGAAAGATAGATAGATAGATAGATAGATAGATAGATAGATAGATAGATAGA
>JABTXL010000001.1:40774495-40788692 GCA_025134845.1 Neodon shergylaensis
ATGGATGGATGGATGGATGGATGGATGGATGGATGGATGGATGGATGCAAACACAGATGGATACATGAACTGATAATCACACTCAACCACTACAATATTTTTTGAGACAACATCTTTTCCTATAGTCTGAAACTTGCTGTGTTCCTCAAGCTGACCACGGACTCATAATCCTACTGTTTCCACAATCTTAAAGCGCAGGTTGCAGGTAAGCAGCACCATGCTCTGCTGTCAGTCTCTAAAATAAAAATCCTCAGATTAGAAGCCCTTCATTCTTTAATTGAGGTTGCTAAATTAGACTGAAGTTGTATCCAGTAATAAAGATTATCAGGAACGCTTGTTGAGTGTCTTGCAGTTAAGTCATTATATCAGGAAGAAAGAATAAGTGCATATGATTTCCATGCTGATCACTGAAAGGTCCCTGTGTTCTTATCCTCCTAACCTGTTTTGCTACTCTAATCTCCATAATCAATCCATAACAAGTTCAGTAGTTTGCATGTTATAATTTGTCCAGTCCAAACACATACTACTTCTCAGTGTAAGCCTTTGACTAGAGCTCTCTTGATTTTTGCCTGTCTTGCTCTGTGCATGAGAAAGAAAAAAATAGATAAACAGGTGTAGCAGGCACCACAGTAACTCTTGCTGAGGCATCTTCCTGTCCATCACAGCAGAGCAACACACGGTGTTTGTATTTTGCTTCATTTGCTGGGTACATTCCTAGTAACTCCTGCCTCACAGGACGACAAGCACAAATTATGTCTTGATGCTGTGTTGTGCCTGCTGCCTTATGTGGTTTGACATCTTTGCAAAGTCCCGGTTTCTCCACAATGAAAAAATGTCTGGTACAATTTGTGCAAAAATTTGATGCCTTAATAGACCAGATGATTTAGACATTTCTTTTAAAGTGCTTCTATACTTCCTGGAGACACGGAGAAGTTGGCTTGGCTGTCAGCACTATCCTGGCTGTCTTAGCACTCACTGGGTAGAGGAATAAACATTTCCTATCCTTATGAAGTCAAGGTGTCAGTATTATAATGGTCAAATTGGAAATGTCTAGCAAGGAATTGAGCCTGCAGCCTAAATGGACAAGCTGAGAGGAAGTTAATGAATATGTAGTACCGTGTAACATTTAGAAAGAGAACAAGAAAGGCTAAATATTAGGGAACGAGGAAGGTAATAAACTCGAGTTGTAAAAGAAGGGTATAAAGCTAATTGGCTTTCGTGTTCTAATTCCATCATGGATTTTTCATTTGTGGCAGTCGATGAGTCCATAAAAAATATTTGATAGTAAAAGTGTAAAATCCAATGTGATGTTTCATAGCTTCAATCACAAGTGGCTACTCTCGCTGTGTAGAAGGCCATTGGAAAGGAAAGTGTGGTGGGTGAGTTCCTGCTAGAGACTGGAATAGAGATGGGTTAGGAGAAAAAGTCTGAGGGAGGCTGTGGAATGGGGCTAGGGAGAGCCTACTACACCAAGTGGTGAGGTCCCCTAGAAGTTGGAAGTGTGATAAGAGGAGGGGCACCTGCAAGCGGGCTGCTGCCTGGCTTCAGGGGAGACAGGAGGGATCACAGTGGAGGGCAGAAAATGACCTTAATCCCACCCAGCCCAGTGTGGCCTCTGGAGGTCCCAGGTAGAAAGTGTTTCTAGGTGTCTGCTGCTCACACAAAGGATTGAAGATGGGCCAGAAGGGAAAATCTGGGACAGCCTAAAGGGGGAGGTCTAGAATTTTTGTTTACAATATTTTTATAACTAATTAAACAGATATCTTGGAACCTGGAAGCAGGGAGATGGGTTCCCTGTGCAAGCTTTCTGATCAACAAGCACCACATCACTAACACCTGGGGGTTCCCATTCTGTGATGATCAGAGGAGGCTGCGGAACACTAGCCGACATCTTCAACCCAGGGGGAGCCTGGGAGGCACCAGGTGATGGCACTTGTCTCAGCCAGACTACAGCAGAAAGGCCCACACAGAAAGAGGCTGGACCTTTTGTCTTATTCACAATCTGATCTAAGCCAGAGGAGTCTCCAGGAAAGGGGAGATCCCTGGGATTCATGGAGACCTTCTGATTATTATCCCCCAAAACATGACCAGTATAGAGAAAGGAAGGAACTCTAAGGATTTGCAGGTCCATTAATCAACAAGGTGAGCCACCTGACAGTCACTAGCTTAAAAGAGCTACAAACTCACCTGAGGGCCTCTTATCCACTATCCATGGATGTCACTACCACCACATGCCCATCCATTACCCTGACAACCTAGCAGGCAGTGCCAAGTTGACCTGTGCAGCAAATGCACTCAGCCTGGAGTCCAGCACCACCCTAGGATTTTGTCCTGTGACGCCCAGGAAAGAGTGAGACTCAATGCCCTCTTCCTAAAAGTGTTGTTAAACTCTCACCTTCAGAATTTGGGGGCATAAAGTAAGGTTTTGGAGATGGAGCACAGGTGCCAGCCAGTGCTCAGTAACTCAGCTGCCCAAAGAGCCCGGGGCTCTGCACAGCAGCTCATCTCTGTGAAAGCATCCTTGGAGAGGGCTCCCAGGATTTCACTCCATGCAGAGATTGCTGCCTTTCTTCTGTCATTGAGAAAGAGCATCATGGTCTCTTCTCCCATAAGAGAAACCGTGGGCTGAGAAATGCCTTGGCGGGACCTTGAAACTAAGACCAACTGTTTCCATTTGATGATGTTCTTATTCGGTGCCCATGCATTGAGTAAAATAGAAAGATATGATTCCTTCATTCTAAAGCATCCCACTGCTTTTCTGGGTTCTTGCTTTTTGATAGATTGCTTTAGGAGCAAGCCAAATGTAGGGTTTGAATGCATTGCTTCTCCCATAGCTCTTTATCTGCAAATGCAGCTCTCAGTCTCATACAAACTCCCCACTGCATCAGTTGCTGAGGGGTGAAGCCCATTATTAATAAGAAAATGGTGTGGTAAGAAGCAGCAGTTTTGTGGGGTAGGGAAAGATAAACAATTTTTAAGACCAAGTATATGCCATGAACTCTTTTGCCTCATTAATCCCTCTAGCCACACATGGGGGATATTGTAATTGGTTCTTCTTCCAATAGGAATCTGACTCCCTCCAAAATGCCTACATACATACAAATGGCAGACTCAGACCTTGTAGAAAGTGAACAAAAGAGTCTGATACAACAAAAGAATGGTGGGTTCTTAGGAGTTTTGTCCTTCTTTGTCCTAGCTCAGGTAATGTTTGGGGCACTAAGAAGTGTGTGTCTGGGACCCAGAAAACTGCCCCCTCTTTTGGATAGTGCAGGTCCCTAAAAACACAAACACGCCACAAAAAGGCCCAAGGGTTAAGAGTATCAGGCGGAAAGAGATCTGAGTGTTGAGGCTCTCTGTCCTGAAGGAGCCCTCAGGATTCCTGGCAGATGGGCAGTTTGGCACCTGGAGAATGCAGTCCATGGTTATAAGCTATAGGAATATGGTAGGACTCCTGGCACTAGCCATAATACATAATACATAGATAAATAGGTGGGCAGCACTAAGAGGGTTTGGGAGAGGATGAGGGAAGAAATAACTTCTAATGACCAGTAGATGATAACATAGACAAAGGGCCATGATAGAAACTGAGACCCAGAAATAAAGCAGCCACACACTTGCTGTACCTGATGCCATTGCAAGGGGACTGATCCACAAGAATAAGGTGGACACTATGAATAAACTTGGTGTCAGGAAGGCATCGCAGACTATGACTCTAATTCTTCTCTTTAAGTCTCCTCTTCCTGAACAAAACTTTACCTAGCTAAGCCATGAGGTGACATCTCTGAGAGGCAGCAGACCAGTGGCAGGTAGTTGCAGAGTTTTACAAGTGACGCCCAAAAATTTCTAACTCCAAGATCTTGGGGTAAGTCATTTTACCAGAGTCCCTTCCAATGGTGATAAGAAGAGGCAGAGTGACAGTGACTTCTATTTGAGTGTCTGAGACAGGAGAGGAAATCAACAAAACCTATGTGACTGCTGCTTGTCAACCAATCAGGAGGCAGCAACTATAAAAGTGATTTTGAAGTCACCTGACTCTTAAGAGTTGATATCAAAAGAACTTGGACCTGCAATTTGCTCATCCATGGATTGGGATAGAAGTGTGAGCTTTTCAGGCATGCTTCAGGTTAACAGCACACAGTCTTGCTGTGTTCATATATACAGGGCACAGACAGCATAGATACTAGTGTGACTGAAGCTACTAATAGTGCATTGGATATTTCAAAATAGATAAAGATGGAGATTTAGAATATCTTTATCACAAAATTGATAAATATGCCAAGCAAGGGAGATGCTAAATGCCCAGATTCCATATCGCGCATGTAGGCGTGCTAGTAATATCAGCATTATGCCTGCAAATGTGTAACACTTTATACATCACTTAAAAATAGTTAAAATCTATTAGAGTTACAATCTATGGCACTGGGATCTCTCTTAAACATCAACCTGTGTGAGAAATGAGACTTCCCTTTTAACTCGAGCAGCCAGCAAACACTGTGTACAGAGCAGCGCTGACTGCTGAGAAGTGGGGAGCAGGCAGCTGCCTTTTTTTTCAGTGACAAGGAAACATATGTCATCTCTCTGGAATCAATTCTGTTCAACGCGGTAAAAGTGTCTGCCAACCCGCTCTTACCTCTGTCTCTTCTTCTTCCATTGACCCACAATGTTGACTTTGTAAATCGTCTTCCTGAATCATCCCAGCATTGATTTCTTTCAGACTTTGAGACTCCATTGGGTAAACACTGATACCCCTTCATCGGGGATCTGTGGGGTCTCGTTCGTTCACATGTACTGAGGCTACAAGTGGATCGCACCCCTTGATCTGATGAAGCTCCCATCGTCGGTCTTACCCTAGGTCTTCTTTCCTGGACCAGAGCTTCCACCAGCCTTCTGCCACCTATGCTGGTAACAAGGGCTCTCTGTCTCTATCCTCCTCTTATATGTAAGCTGTCCCTGTGTCTAGAAATTTAAGGCTTCTACATCATCTCTTTATTGTGACACATGCCTGTAATATTACCACTCCAGTGACCAAAGAAGGAAAGCTATAAAGACTGGTTACCCACCCTCATTATCAGGATTATAATTGACTCTCCCTTGTCAAGTTCTTTTCAGGATAGAATAGCACAAAACCTGTAAACTGTTTAGCATAGAGCCTGGCCTATTACATGTACTCAGTAAATACATTTTGATTTTCTAAAAATTTTATTATTATTTAGTGGTATACTTAGAACAGTAAGTAGTGAACTGTCAGAATTAAATATATCCAAGAAAAACTGTTTAATTTGGAACCCCAGGACACATGCAGTTAATCTAAAGACAGGGAAGACTTGGAAAGTTTGTTAGTTCTTAATCTATTCCACATTTACCTACTGATGCCCAAAACTCAAAATTGAAAAAGCAAGCTAGAAACTGAAGCCCCTGCGCCTTGGCTCTGAGGGAATTGGGCAGTCCCTGAAGGAGGCAAACATTCCCCTTTACTGACGCCCAGCGACCACCCTCAAGCTGAGGGAAACAAAATCACTAGAAGGCTTCCCTCACCCCACCTAGGGAAACGGCCCAGCTGCAGTCATAAGGGGCACACCGTCTACCTGGTCTCTCGGGCCTAGAACTCCTGGCAACACTGAACTGCGTGTACGTGAAAGTCAATGGCAAGACACCTTGTCACCTACTGGACCTACCGATGCTTCTCTGAAAAGCCAGTCTTTAATGTTGCTCACCTGAGCAAACGCGAACTTAGTATCTTCAAGTCAGAAATGGGAATGGACCCAGGATAACTGTGCGCCACTCCAGCATCTCGAAGGCAGCGGGGAGTTCCATAAGGCTCACCGACTGGAGAAAACGTACATCTTCAGTTAGAGGCAGGAAAGGGACCTCGGGGCCCATGTAGAAGCCCGTGGAGTTGTGTGTGACTCCCTTGTCTGGCTAATGAGTAAGAAAAACAGACAAAAAAGATGTCACGTGGTTTATGGACGAAGGCCCCAGCCAATTCTCGCTGAACCTGAGCTTCAGTGATCAACCCGGAAAATGGAATTCACTGCTCTGTTAAGCTGGGTGGAGAGGGGATAGCTTTATGATTAGAAAGTTCCATTAGACTGTGATTTCAGTGCCTAGCCCCCAAGTAGGAAAAAAAAAAAGAACAACATGTCAAAGCCGCAGCTGCAGCAGCAGAGAAGAAGGAGGGAAAGGAAGAGGGGGAGCAGAGAAAAAACAAAACCGCAGCAGCAGCAAAATCCTTAAAGCTGCAAGAGCAGATCTAAGCCATCCAGACCAGCAGCCAACGGCCTGGCTCCAGGACACCTGTGTATCAGGACCTTCCTCCCCCAAGCACGTTGCCCCCTCCCTTGAATCACATGGGCCATAAAAAAAATGAAACCTAGACACTTGAATGCCCAACCTCAACCCAATTTCACTTACAAACAAAGATACTTGAAAGAAAGATTATTTAAGTACCTTCTCTCTGTTTGATCTGATTTGGGTCAGAGAACCCTGATTCTGGAAGAACCAGACACATCAAAGATGTGAAAAGACATGGCCCAACCCTCCCAAGGTTTCTCCCATAGCGTATGTGCAAGTCCCGAATAACCTGACAGAGGGAAGCAAAACCGATTGATTTCTTGCCGTTGCTGATGAGCAACTGAGTCCAGAGAATCATTTGTCCTTTAAAGCGTCCCAGGAAGCAAAGATGAAATTTCTGGAACTGCTCAAGGGGACTTTGATGGGAAAGTAATTAAAGCCACTGGCAGAATCATTCCCGTTTTTGAGTCAGATGACGACGTCCCTGACAGAAATCTGTGAGGAAGGGTGGGATTAGAAGACAAAACTGCATCTCTCCTGCATTTCTTATTGGCATTCACCCCTTTTTGGGGGGTTAATAATATTTTGTCCAGAAACATACATACACACACACACATATACCACACACACACACACCACACCGTGTGCATAAAAGGGCCCAGACACAATTCTAACTGCTTTCCCTTCACTATAAGAGCAAATAAAAACACATCAGCTTCTGTACTGACTCCATGACAAAAAAAAAGTGACAAACTTTACTTAGATTTGCTTAACTCTATTTTTTTATTGCAGACTTTTGTGATGGTAGCAAAATGGTATCCCTTAAATATCCTTGAATAGAAACAAATACTTTGTTTACCAAAAAATAAAAAAATAATAAAAATAATCCTGGTTGTACTTAAGACCTGTAAAAATCAATCAGGCTGGGTATTGTGGTGCATGCCTGTAATATTACCACCCTAGAGTCTAAACACTTTGATTCCCAGGCAAGACTGGGCTACCTAGAGAGATACTGCCTCCAAAAAATAAAAAAATAAATAAAAATGAAGGAAGGAAGGACATAAAAAAAGGATCTGCCCCCAAAACAAAAACAGTGGTTTTTCTTCATGAACAGTGGTCCAGATGCACCCTCCATCTGAGAGCAGAAAGGGATGGATGTTGGGGCTCAGTTCGCTTTTTTTTTCCATTCATTCCAGATCTCCAGCCTATAGGACCACCATCCTTCAGGGTGGGTCTTCTCTCCTTCAAATCTTTCTGTAAATGCTCTCAAAGACAGGTCTAGAAGTGTGTCTCCTAGGTGTTTCCAAATCCTGTTAATTTAGCAATGGTGATTAGCCATCAAAAATAGGGAGGGATTGTCTGTTTCCATACTCTCAAACACATCTGATAGCCCGTCTTAGTGCTCTTCTTGTGGGTTTCTCAAAGGGAAATCTCCATGCTAAATAGTCTAAGAAAGAGCTCCCAAGATAGAAGCCACTGTATGGAGTTTAATAAACCAATCTCCTTTCCATCATATGCTTTGTGTTAAGGCCATTGTGTGCTCAGGAAGAGAGCCTTACACAATTTCATGAAGACCAGAGGCTGGGGGTCACCAAAGGCTGTAAGAGAAAATCCTGACACAGATATACTGTCTTTTCTATTCAAATGCCAAGACAGGACAACAGGACCCACTGCCATGACTCATGCTATGTTAGAGACAGCTCATGTCATAAGTCTGCCAAGGGTCTAGGAAGAAGGCAAAAGCACCACGTGTCCTCCTGTGCCTCCGACATGTTATTAAAGGAAATGTTATTTTTCCAGCCAGCACCAAGAAAAGTGTATGGTATTTCAACACCTGCAGGCTAGAGACTAAGGAGAGATACCCAGGATAGCGATATTCTGTTCTCCTTGTTTCCCATTTAGAACATTTAGTCCTGTCAAAACAGGCAGAGTACATCTTACACTGCTATCAATAGTCTGCGATCATCCAGGAAAAAAAAAACTCTGAAATCTTAAAGACAGCTTGACAATGACGTGCCAGACAACAGTGCATGCTGCCTTTAAAATGCCCTGCTTATATCCAAGATTATGCAGTTCAGGTACTGGGGAAGTTCTGCCCTTCAGAGCTTCTGATTACCTTGTTCAGTTTGCAGGAGGCAGCAAAGGCATTGATTCTGAACTGAAGAAGGTCACACTGAGACACGGAGAGGAATAGAACAAAGAATATACAAACTCTGCTGTAAAGAATCACAGTTATGTCAGAACCTCAATCCACCCACATCTTAGTTACTTTCATGTAGTACAGGAAAAGAAATAAGTCCCTCAGCCCCTGCCTTGCTCTCAGTAAACATTTATTGAGCTCCTGGTACTAAGACCAGGGATTTAAAAAAGAAGAAGAAACTCTGAATATAAGTCTACAAATTACTGTTACAGAACACTAGGGACACCTTTGATATTTGTAAACCATTAGGCTCCTTCAAAGGCCACTACTGAAGAAGAAAGTTGAATTTACGTAATATTATTTTCTAATATTAAGACAAATTATACTTTATTAAGACTCCCGATATAGTGGCTAGGGCCTGTAACTCAGTACTCTGGAAACTGAAGCAGGAGGATCTAGAAACTGAAGCAGCAGGATTGCCATGAGTACAAGGCTAGTTTGAGCTATATAGCGGGTTCTAAGCCAGCCTGAGCTACAGAGTGAGATCTCATCACAAGTAAAAGAGAGTTCATAAAGATTTCATTAGGAAATAGTTGAGAGCCTGCAGTGAAGTTCATAGATTATGCAGTCAGAGACAGAGATTGTGGTGGAACAGGCAAAGCCTAGTCGTTTGGGCTCAGGAGGTGACTGTGGGCAATTTGCTTACAGCCAAGTATGAGGACCTGATTTCAATTCTCTAAGACCCACATTAGAGTTAGATATGTACATGCAAACCTGTCATTCCAGTGCTGGGGAGGTAGAGGTCGGATATGGGACTCGCTAGGCAGCCAGTCTATTTGAATCACCAAACTCCATTGAAAGACTCTGTCTCAAAAACTAAGGTAGAGAGTGATTGAGGAAGACACCTGACATAGACCTCTGCGCTGGACACATATTCATGCATGGAAGCACACTCACCTGCATGCATATCTGTGCATATACACCAATACTTACATACACAAATTGTAGTTGTTAAATTTGAATCACATCCTCTACATTGGTACCCGGCTCAAATAACCCAGTAATAAACAGAAGCCATAATAATTATCAATAATAATCATACTGATAGAAACCATAGTAACATCACAGCCTGTAGTTTGAAGTACTGGCAGGGCCACAGCTGAGGCCACAGAAACAAGAGTGTTTGGTGTGCCTTTAGGAACAGGCAGAGCACCAAGCAATACGACATTATTATGTTTACACTCTCACCATAATTTTTTAATTTGTAATTAAAGGCCTGGACTGGAGTGTCACAAGTTGAATGAATATGCAGAGCTGGGAGAGAGCGCAGTAGGAAGGCACTCAAAGAGATCAAAGAGCTGCAAAATGCGGCCAATAAGAAAAGCCAGGAAGAAATAAAGCAAAAACATATGGAAAAGAAAAAGCTATGGAAGACTCCTGCGTGGGCACGTGGTTGTGATTCTCTCTTTAGGCTACATTACAGAAGAGACCTCTTCACCAGCTCTTCCCAGGATGCTTCAGCTGTGAGTGCGAACCCATGCCCATCTCTTGCCTATTCTGCCAGTTACTTAACCTGCAGTTTCACTTGCTGGAGGAGGAGGAGGACTGCAGCACACACAGGGATCTGGCTGTCTATGATTTGGCAGAGATCAGTTCTGTTGACAGAGAGGGGGTTCTTCAGTGTGCTCAGCAGTCTGGAGGAGATAATCCTGGGCAGCTGTGCGAGCTGGGCCTGCTGTAGGGGCCAGCACAGCTGTAGGAGAGTGACCAAGGGGTGACTAGAGGTAGGATATGTCAGGGGACAATGACCAGAAACTATCAGGCAACTTGATTGCACCTACAACTTTTCACTATATTGTATCTAGTTAAATGTTTTCTATTTAGTTAAGAAAACAATTAACTTCAAAGAGCAGAAAATCTCAAACTGGTGTGCACATCAAAGTCACCTGGGAAAATTTCTACATCCAAGTCATATGCAAACTGATTGCACCAGAGTTTCTGGTTGAGGGCCCAGGCACAAGGCATCTTGGTACCTGAATCCCCAGAAGAAGCCGAGGTTGACAGCCATTGCTTTGGAGGGTAATAATGGGGTTCAGAAAAGGAACCCCTGAATGAGAATGAAATGGCTACATACACTATGGGCCAGAGACTTAGCACTACAGAGAGAGATAGAAATCGGGGGGAGGGAGTTCTAGAAGTTCCCAGCCCCTGGTAAACAGTAAATCACAGACCCCTCTCTCCTAATTATAGCTTTTAGCAGTCCTTTGGACATGTCCTTGGTGCACTGTCTGAGAGTGGATGCAGGGAAGTTTTCTATTTATTCTGCATTCAGAGGACAGGCTGATGAGAGATGCAGCCTTTCTGTTCCCTTCCCAGGCTCAATAAGTGGCTAAGCATCTCACACAGTGATGAATTAGTTCACATGTCAGTCTGCTCAGAAGGACACACTCAGAACTAGAGTTCTCTGCATGCTATGAACAGAGCAGTTGCTGATGATTGTTTAAATGTTTCCACTTTCACACTTTGCAGAATACAAATCCAATTATGGGTTGTAGGCCTGAGGGGAAAAATAACTACAAAGATGTCAACATAGTACCAGAAGGAGATAAAAACCTCAAATCAAAAACAGAAAGGAAGGAAGGAAGGAAGGAAGGAAGGAAGGAAGGAAGGAAGGAAGGAAGGAAGGAAGGAAGGAAGGAAGGAAGATAGAGAGGAAAAGAAAGAAAGAAAGAAAGAAAGAAAGAAAGAAAGAAAGAAAGAAGAAAGAAGAAAGAAGAAAGAAGGAGAGGAAGGAAGGGAGGGAGGGAGGGAGAGAGAGAGAGAGAGAGAGAGAGAGAGAGAGAGAGAGAGAGAGAAAGAAAGAAAGAAAGAAAGAAAGAAAGAAAGAAAGAAAGAAAGAAAGAAAGGAAAGAATTAGTTAAACTTTGTTAGGATTTTTCTTGATGTGTGTGCGTCAAGAGGGAAACAGCCTCTGGGTCATTTTAAGTGATGCTTTCCATCTTCAGTTTCTCATCTTTTGTTTCTCTCCAGAAACATCAGCTATGTGTTGATTTTGTAGCCAATGTTCATCTATACTTACTGAACATACCAAGAAGGATTTAGCATGTTCAAATCTGGGTCAGGTCACTGTGGCCCTCCAGAAACGATGTGAAACAGAATGGGAAGAACATCTTCTATACTAAGAAAAAAAAAACTATTTCTCCTTGGGGTCTTCGCAGCAGGTGTCTTAATGTGGACTCCTGGGGAAAAGGTGGACTCCGAGGAAAACAGACTGATATTTGAAAGCAGAAACATTACTAGCATGAGCTCCAGAAATGATCTGTGAAGGGTGAGGTGGCAGGACTTGCCAGGAGGGGAATTTCATAGATGACATTGTCAAAAAAAAAAAAAAACACACCTCTGAAGGTGGAGGCTTCAAATTGCTCCTCATTAAGGAAATTTCTACCTTTGCATTGGATACAAGCTGCCCACCAGAAGGCATACACTTGGTGTGTTATGGGGCGCCTAATGGCTCTCCCTGCATCTGGGGATCTTCACACTCTCTCATGTCACTTAATGGCAAATTTATTCTTCCAGGTGTTGTCGTTGAAAGCCTTGCTCTCCATAATAACATACCATTTTCACACACACCACACACACACACACATACACACATACACACCACACACACATACACACACACAAACATATACACACACACACACACAAATGAAGGAAAGGAAGGAGGGAGGGACTTCTCTGCCCTCAACAAAGCCCATTGTTTTTAACTTAAAAGAGATCCCTAATTCTGCAGCCTCCTGCAGTTCACAAGTCTGACTGATCCAGGATCTGCACAGCCTGGCTTGGCCTGGGTTAATGGTCTAACTTGTCTCTCTTCTTCTGCTTTTGTCTCCCTACTTTTGGCATAGCAGCCGAACTGACCTTACGAAAATGGAAAGCAAGATCACCACTGTTCTGTTCAAACTCCTTCCATGTCTTCTCGGGTTTTCCTGAACCCTCCCTGGCTAAAACCACTACTTCAGCTTCGGTCCAGGTGTGGTCTGCCCACAGACTTTGTGGCCTCGGCTGTGTGCTTTGCCAAAGGCCCTGCCCCAACCCATGGCCAGTTATTACACTTCTTTGGGCATTGAATAAAACATCACGTTAGGAAGAGCCTCAGTCCACACTTTCCTCTTATGCTCATGATGAAGGTCTTGTCCTACTTGTCTCATAAGTATTTTGTTTCCACCAGACTTACACCTCTGATTTTACATGTGTTGATGGACTGTCTTTCTGAAGAGGCTGTCAGATACACAGAGTTTGGGAGCACTTTAAATATCTCCAAACATCCACTGCAGTGTGTAGCATACGGTGCAGGCTCAGTTATTTAAGATGAAACCTAAGAAGAGAATAGGGAATTGCAAACCTTAGAGGTTTGTCATTCAAATGTATTAGACTCAACTTTAGTCTAATGGTTCTAGGCTCCATGGTCCAATCTCCTCCATGAGTTCTAACAATTTTTATTTTAATGTTTTATTACCAGACTGATGGTATCCAAATATTTTACTGCATGACATAATTGGTCTAGCTCCCTGAGGCTTTTAAACAGAATGATGCATTATTAAGTAGATGAGGAATCAACAGATCCTGGGCCTAGTTATGGTCCTGCTACTTATCAAATGAATAATGAATTGATTTGTCCTTCAGGACTGTCAAGATACTCATTTTCATCAGTAGCTGGCTGGTCGCTTTATCTTAAATAGAGTCAAGAACGTTTTTGTTTGGGTTTGTCTTGATCTTTCCTCAGGGTGCCCAGAGAAATTGGAGAGAAGGGTAGAGACATAGAAACTAACTCCCTGTTTTTTCATGTCTTACAATTGCTTTCTTCTACATCCAGCTCTTAACACAAAGCCCCTCTGAAGTCCCAAGTGGGTCCTGCTAGGATTTGGGAACAAAGGATCAAGATAATTCTAATGAAGAGCTCAGCATCTCCAATCAAAAAGGAAACTTGTTTTGTTGTGTTGTGATTTGGGTTTTGTTTGGAATTTATTGCTGTTTTACATATTGGATTAAATAGGTTTTTCTAAGAAGGCAAACAATGAGTCAAGTAAACTACTCTCAAAAATATTATACAAAAATACAAGATATTCATTTCTGAAATCTAGAGCAAGAAATATCCATAAAGGTATTTGTCAGTATCTTTTAGCTATTCTTCAGACAGTGTGCTAAACCATCTGTTTAAAATTTTTAAGTTTTTATTTTCTCTACAGAATATGAAGGATCATATTCCATGGTGCAATTACAAATACAATTAATAAACTTGAGCATTATAAAGCTCTTACAAATATACAGAACAACCCAGCAAGTGCCCTACTATCTTGACTTTATAGAATGCTTCTCTAAAGCAGTAATAAGCAAATAATTAAACTTTGAATTGGGGCTTTAGAAAGGATTGAATTCAAGCTCATGTTTTATTTTCCTCTTCTAATAACAATAACACCTTTAATAACACTTCACTTTACTGAAGAGCTTTGATGTTTATCAAGTTTTTCCTCTATATTATCCTATTTGATTCTCTCAGTTACTTTGTTTAGAGATTAAGGCACGAAAACCTTGATATTTTAGGCAATTTTCCAGGGGTCACAAAACAACTTGAGGAGAAGCCAGATGAAACACAAAAGCTTGCCATGAGATTTAAGTCCAGGAATCTTCCTACCTTATCAAATGGTTTATGAAGATAAGAGAGAGAGAGAGAGAGAGAGAGAGAGAGAGAGAGAGAGAGAGAGA
>JABTXL010000001.1:40788702-40802999 GCA_025134845.1 Neodon shergylaensis
AGAGAGAGAGAGAGAGAGAGAGAGAGAGAGAGAGAGAGAGAGAGAGAGAGAGAAACAGAGAGACTCCTAGTCTACCCAATGGGCCGCAGGGTAACTTACAAATATCAGACCTTCTAATCACTTCCTACTCAAATCTAAACCCTCTCCCTCTTTCTGTCCCTGTCCCTCTCACCGTCTTTCTCCCTCTATCTCTCCCTCCTCTCTCAATCTATTCTTAGGAAATAGACATACATGCAACAGAATTAAAAATTATTCATCTTAAAGTAGTCCTACACCAACTGCACAAGCTAATTGTACTCCCTCTTTTCAATTTGCTATGGCATCCATGTTTAATTTTGATTAGAATTTGTGTATGCTATGAAAGCATCGCTCTCAGCAGTGGTACTTACACTGAAGTAAATCTTCGGAAGACAGAAGGAAATCTTAAGGAAAAACAGTTGTAGATGGTGACAGAACCCAGAGCCGACCTTGGTTCTAGTCTCTCTACTCTGCTACTCACCAAGTCTATGATCTCTGAAAGCTACTGTGTCTTTCTTTATCTGTGCTTTCACTGGTTCTGTATTGATGCAAATAGTAATATCCCATGGGCCTCAGGACTAAATAAAAGGATGGATACAGAATTATTTATAGTCTATATCATATAACATATGCAAATTTTTAAAGTAATGGTTTTCTATGTGAGACCATACAAAATAAAAAAAAGTATACAATTAGGACTCTCGATTTATAAATAAAATAAATTATGGGGAAAAGCTATAGAATTGGGAAATGTCAGTAAATCTTGATCATCTACAATGTGAAAAAGGTTGTGCTAAAATACATCAAAACACAATATGGAGTCTTGTGAGATCTATCTCCAGTGCATCAGAGTATCTTTCCAGTGAAATACCAAAGATACACATACTACTGTGTTTGTGTATGAATACAGGACCCCAAAATTAAGGGACAGAGAGAATAAAAAGGTGAATTCAATAGGCCAAAGGAGAATTTCACAAGTAGAAGAATATTTGAATAGGTGCCCATGAGGTGGACATGTCAACATATCCTAGCTAGAGAAGTAAATCCTTTTGAAACTGAAGGCTAATCTAAGGAAACAAGAGAGCAACAAAAGAGCCAGTATTATACATGGACTTCTAGGGGAAAGAGTGGCACAGAATCAACTGAGAATGCAGGATGGGATCATACATGAGGTTTTGAATGCCAGGGAGATTGGATAGTTACTAGCAACTCAGACCGAGGAAGCAGCACAAGAATGATAGAGTCAATGTTATAGTTTGTGAAACAATTTTGCAGCACAGCTTAAAAGAAATTAGAGAAGGAAAAGAACCCTTGAGGTAAGGAAATCTATGAAGACAGTATTACATTAGTTAAATAAAAAGTGGCAAGCTCTAAATAAGAGCAGTGGTGGTAGGAGAGGAAAGGATAAATAAGAGAATAATTGCTTGTCTCTTTAACACCAATATGTATATGAATGTCCTTGAGATGTATAGAATGAACAGCATGTGTATAAACAAAGATTGTCTTATGTTTCCTGGCTGCCCAGACCCAAATAATCACACAGAAACTATACTAATTACAACACTGTTTTGTCAACAGCTCAGGCAAATTATTAGCTAGCTCTTATATCTTAAATGAACTCATGTCTATTGATCTGTGAATTGCCATGAGGCTGGGGCTTACTGGTAAGGTGCTGGCATTTTTCTTCTTCAGAAGCTCCATGGCATTTTGCCTGACTCTGTCTTCTTTCTCTCAGCATTCAGTTTAATTTTCCCTCCCACCTATATTCTGCCCTGCCATAGGCCAAAGCAGCATCTTTACTTTTTATTGTCATTTTACAGCTTTAATTGTATTGCAGTGTAACTTTTTGCTAAGTGTTTTTTATTGAGCTATATATTTTTCTCTGCTCCCCTCCCCTTCTACACTCTCCCATGATCCCCACTCTCCCAGTTTACTCAGGAGATCTTGTCTTTTTCTATTTCCCATGTAGGCAGAACATGTATGTCTCTCTTAGGGTCCTCATTGTTATCTAGGTTCTCTGGGATTGTGAATTGAAGGCTTTATTTGCATTATTCTAAAAGCCATAAAATACTTATTATATTTGTCTTTCTGGGTCTGGGATACTTCACTCAATATGATGTTTTCTAGATCCATCCACTTGACTGCAAATTTCAAGATATCATTATTTTTTTCTGCTGTGTAGTACTCCATTGTGTAAATGTACCATATCTTCTTTATCCATTCTTCAGTCAAGGGACATTTAGGCTGTTTCCAGGTTCTGGCTATGACAAATAATACTGTTATGAACATAGCTGAGCACATGTCCTTGTGGTATTATTGAACATCCTTTGGATATATACCCAAAAGTGGTATTGCCGGGTCTTGAGGCAGGTTGTTTCATAATTTTGTGAGAAATTTCTATACTGATTTTGAAAGCAGCTGTACCAGTTTGCACTCCCACCAGCAATAGAGGAGTGTTCCCTTTTCCACACATCCTCTCCAGCATAAGCTGTCATCAGTGTTTTTGATTTTGGCCATTCTGACAGCTGTAAGATGGAATCTCAGAATCGTTTTGATTTGCATTTCTCTGATGGCTAAGGATGTTGAGCATTTCCTTAAGTGTCTTTCAGCCAGCAGCTTTTGTATTAACCAGTCATAATAAAGCATGTTCATAGCATACAGAGGGGAATCCCACATCACATGTGTGCTCATTTATAATGGAATTAGGTTCAAGACAACATGTAATTTAATAACTTAATCCATTGAACAACAACACTCACCTTGAAAACCGTTCTAATACCAAATTTGATACATAATTTAAGTATTTAAACATGTGTCCAGCTGAGCAGAAGGGTGGTCTCTGTAACTGTTCTACACAGTAAATACTTGTTCCTGCTTCTCTTCAGGCCCTCATCACCTTTCTTCATGTGGCTTTCTCAGTTACTCGACTTTAAATGCCACTTTTTATCAAGGTTTATGTTGGGGTACCAGCCCCCATAAGCCTCTGAGGATTTAGAAGAACTGCTATAGCAAGCAAAAACTGACCGAAGAGATCTGAGGGTAAACAAATTAACTCACATAAATCTTTTTATCATGTCCCATTTATTCTTTCTATGCTCTCTGCAATGCTCTCTTGATATTTCCCTTTCAGTATTCCTCACTGTTCCTTGCTGTCCCCTTTCAATGTTCCTTCTTGATGTTCCTCCCTCCCAGAAAGTTTCCAGTTTATATGCCCACACATAGTTAATAATTCCATCAGTGATAACAATGGTGCCATGCAAGCATTTCTTAAGGCTAACAAGATGGATGGAGACTGACAAAGTCGGTGCCTTATGTTTCAGAAGGGGCATGGCTGTGAAGCTCTCCTGTAGATACCAGGAGGATTAGGATGGTGCATGAACCCCTTGGGTTGAGCATCAGGGTGCTGTATCTGCTGGTACCCACATGAGAAGGGATTCCTTTTTCTCAGGCCGGTTTAGCTACCCAAGCTTTTTTTTTCCCTGTAAAGGGGTAGAGGTCTAAACAGATAATCTCCTGGGCTATGTTAATTGAAACCAAGGTAAAGGGTAAATACAGAATAGTAATTGCTTGTTAGGGAGAGCAAAGAACAGTAGATTACACCCTCCTGAGTAGGCTGCTAGAGAATTAATGGTGGGGGCTATCTTCATGCAGATTTGACTGTTAGAACAAAGCTTTGGCTGAGTGAATGCTCTCACCACATGGCTCTACAGTGTGGGAGGCCATCCAATTGCCAATACAGAAAAAGTCATGTTTAAAAAATGATTTATACACTGCTGGGATGTTGGGATGTTTTGGGATGAATTTTACTATGAAAAAGAGGAAGACTATGACTTCACAAGATTTTTACATAATTGACAGGAACTATTCAAAAGACAGGTGTTCCTGAAAGTCTGTAAATCGAGTTTTTCATTGGATGGAATCCACTCCCCTGAGTTTGTCTAATGGTTTGTCAGCCATTCTTTTGCTGTATAATGCTTGTGGCTCACAGCGACTTTCCAGATCACTTCTGTTTGAAAGGTATTGCTATCCTTCAAGTTCAATGTTCATTACATGTACTACCTAGGACCCTCAACGTCTGTGAGTGCTTTCTTAATGTCTTGATTTCCTCTTTAACCTATAAGCTTCATGAAAACTAGGAGTACACCCATGACCTTCTTTAATCTAGCATTTATATCAATGTAAATACTTTATGCTAAGAGATAGATTTTTGAGTTGCATGCTTTTTGTAAGCTCCAATCAAACTGATTGCATGTGGCAGAACCTGTGTGTTTTACTGACACTTACAAGTCACCACGATAGTGGAGTTTTCATGAATCTCTCCCTTCAAAGACAAAATTTGTAGTAGTGGGAACATTGGGTGCTTTTGCGGAATAACCCTGTTGTTAAGAACCGCCCCGTCATCCATTCCTATGGCATCTGAATGTACATTAGCCTCTCCCAGGAGCTCAGCTGAGCAATCTTGTTTGTACGAGCATATGGTATGCAACCGATTGCCATTAATCTACTTTTCACCTGCCTCATATCACCTCAGGATATTACCCTGAAGTCAATGTCTTTATAGTTTCTACATCTTCGGCTGGTCTCTCAAATGCTTATTCATAATCAAAAATCACGTTTACAACTTCTCAGCACTAGAAAAACCTCTTCCTTGACAGATGTGCAGGTTGCCAAGTCAGTCACCCTCATAATTGCTATAGCTAAACTTCTCCAGTTGGTATCAGCCGAAGCACTTGTTTAATGCCTTACAGACATTAGCATACTTTATCAAAATAATTTATCAGTGGCTATTCATGATGTTTATTTTACAGGCAAGACATAAAAAAGCCCAAAGAAATTCATAACATTCTGAGGTGTATCTAATAGTTATAAAATTGAGTGTGTGATGTCTGATAAGTAAAGAACTAATTATGAACCTAAGGGGTTCAAGTAGCCAAGGGCCACATGATTCTTCCTCCAAAAACACAAAGGTTTATATCAAGTACACATCAATACCACCAGGAGAATAACTACAAGTGGGAAAAGGTATTTTATGGATTGCATTTTATGGAATTTTTTTCCTTGTATTTCCTAATAAGTCTCTGGGACCTGGCACACACTGGGAATACAATAAATAATCCCCAATGGATGTAGTATGATCATTACTTCTTGGCCTTCAACAGTACTCTCAACTACTCCAACCCAAGGTACCTATCACAGAGCTCAAAGTAGCAGACCACAGACAGTAAACATTTAAAACAAATTTCCCATGGGCCCCAGAGTAGAATTTTAAATCTAGATACCAAGATCAAAATGGTAGGATGTTTTTACATAAAATTCCAGAGCTGAAGAGATGGCTCGGTGGGTAATATCATTTGCAGCACAGATCTGATAACAGATCTGAGCTCAGATTCCCAGAAACCTGATTATAAAAGCCAAATGAAGCAGCGCAAGTATATGAGATCATAGTACAGCCATTTGGTATGATACACACTGGCATGCACATATGCATACACTCACTCAGATATACACACACATGCACACACATACACACACATACACACAGACACACAAACACACATGTAGCCAGAGATCACTCATTCGTTCCCTGCTGCCCAGACTCCAATAATCACATTGAAACTATGTTAATTACAGCACTGTTTGCTCTATTAGCTCAGGCTTCTTCTTAACTAACTTTTACATCTTAATTTCACCCATTTCTATCCTGAGGCTGTGTCTTACTGGTAAGGATCTGGTGTCTGTCTCCTTTGGCAACTACATGACATCTCCTTGATTCTGCATACTTTTTCTCTATATATCTTTGTTCAGATTTTCTGCCTGGCTTTGCTTTGCTAAGTCATTAGCCAAAACAGCTTTATTCATTAACCAATGGTAATAAAGCATATTCATAGCATACAAAGGGGAATCCCACATCACACACATGCACATACACATGCATACACACACATATACATACACACATACACACACGCACATACACACATCACTAGAGAAGAATTCTGTAAAGGAGAGGAACACAGAAATGGAGATCTATTATTACTTTGGACAGATCTGGACTTTTCAAGGTTAGATGTGGACCACTGCACACTTTGTTTTGCTCTACAGTGCACTGTCCCTTTACCTTGTGTTCTGTGCCCAGCTCACTGATGCTCAGTGTTTAAGGTTCTGCTCAGGTAGAATCTTCTTCTGGAAAAATTTCCTAAAATTTATAATGTCCACTCCTATCCCCCATTAGTAACAGAGTCCCCCTACATTTTTATATCCATGTCTTTCTTCTTCTTGCCTATGTATGTATGTGTGTATCATGTGTGTGTGTGTGTGTGTTTGCATGTGTGTGGATAGGCCATCAGATGACATCCAATGTCTTTTTCAATAACTCTCTATCTTGTTGACTGACACAGCTCTTTATGGTGAGCAAAATCTTGCTAATTTGACTATCGTTGCTAGCCAGCTTGCCCAAGGCACTGGGATTATAGTGGGTTACAGCACCCACTCATGCTTCACATGGATTCTGGGGATCTGAACTTACATCTTCATGTTTGCCCAGCAAGCACTGTGCCCACTGAGCCACCTTCCAAACCCTGTTGTCCTTTGTTACCAGGCTTAGCAAACATCTACACATCATCTTTTTACATTCCTGCCTCTACTGAACTTACACATTCTGGAAAATCAGAGTGTATTATTCTTCGTTGATCTCTAGAGTCAGTCACAAAAGACTTTAAATGAATGAGAGAATGAATGAACGAGCAAATTTTGACATCAGAAACTTGTACTTGAGTCAGACACTAAAATTAGACTCAGAAATGAAGACTAAATTGCATTACAATCAAGTCAACCAAAGATCTGAAATCAGGAAACCAGTCCAAGACATACTAAAAAGGTTAAACAGTCAAATCTTCTCTTTATTGTATAAATGTTTAGTATGCGAACACAAAGGAATAGACTCCCTCTGTTGCAGAAATAAATCTCTCTTTAAATATTGACTGACTTTCTGTAAGTTCATAGATGATGCAATAACCTCTGTGGAATAATGATTTCCTACCACAGTGACTATTCACAGCAAACTATTTACCAGAATTTTCAAGTAGTAAAAGCAAATTAAGTCACTGCCGCACATAAAATATGGGAGTTGTAAATAAAAGTCCTTTTAGATTATTACTATAATACTGTGTTTTCAGGGAATAACAACATTAATGAATTTGATATTCAGTAGTAATCTGAAAACATTTCAGTTTAAATAAATGATGTTCTGCCATGATAGAAGTAATATCTAATAATGGAAAGAGATGTACTCATGAAAAAGTATATATGATGGTTACTGCCAGGATGGTACAAATAAAAGGATATGTTAATAATAATGTAATATTTTGCAGTTGGACATGAGTACTAGAGCTGTAGTTTATGATGTTAATTTGAACCAATTCTTATTAAAACTAGCCAACAGGCAAGTATTCGACACAATGTGAACAAATTTAGCACCATTTCTTTACAAACTTTCAAACTAGAAAAGTCTGTATTTGCATTATATATAAGCTTCTCTGTGCAATTATCATATTTAGGTTTAGAAACCAATTCTTCTGAACTAAATGACAGTTTCTCCTATATTTAAGTACAAATGCTTTTCAACAAATGTCTTCTCTCAGAAAGGCATGTCATTAGTGTATTTATCCAATAAATGTGTATTACCCCAATATGTTCTCCAAGTCTAGAATAATGGAAGGAGGCTTGGTGCCCACCGCTTTACAGTGTGCAGTTGTTGCTTGGTGCAGACTGGCACCAAATTATTGGATAAATAGAGATGTACCATGTTTATTAATTTTAAGACTGAAAATGATAAAAACAGCAATTCTACTTAATCAATACAGGATGAATAAAGTTCCTAAAAATCTCAGCCAAGTACTTTCTAGATATAGATAACGTTTTTAAACCTTCATTTAGAAGGAAATGAGACTGTTTCAATTTGGAAGGAGAAGAAGAAACATGGAGGGCTTGCTTAGACTATCCAATCGCAAGGCAGTGATGGTAATACAGACTACATGGGTTTGTTTGGGAGGTAAAGAGGTAGATGGAGCTAGCACAGAACACACACAAAACTGTACCCAAATTATTCTCTTTTTGCAAAATAATGTGAAGGACAATAAATAAAGATAAATAAAGATGGTCTTGCAACAGATGGTGTTAGAGCAACTGGACATCCATAGGCAGGAAACAGAACAAGTGAGAAGCTGCATCTGCAATCAGAATTCTTTTAAAGTGGGTCACAGACGTCAATGCACAGCTTGAAGCCCCAAAACATTTAGAAGACACACATAAGAAAATTGTTGGTGTCTAGAGTTAGGTAGAGGTTATTAGACTTCACCAAAAGCAGAAAACATTAAAAGAAAAAAAACTATAAATTGAACTATGTCAAAATAAAAAATGTTGCCTCTATTAAAAAAGACTCTATTAAAGAGGCTAAAAAAATAAATTGTGAATTGGTGGAAAATATTCATAAATCACACAGCTTACAAAGACCAGTAGTTAGAAAACTCAAGGAACTCTCAAAATGTAACACTCAAACCCAGACCATGGAAACTATGGGCAAAGGTTGTAAAAAGATGCATCACCAAAGAGAATATGTATGTACAATGCACATGAGAGGAGATGCTCAGCATCACCAGCCATCACAAGGTGGAGCTTCAACTGCATGGAGACACCTTTGTAAAAATAATGCTGCTATATATTGTTTGATAGTTTCATTCAGTATATTTTAATCGTGTTACCACCTCAACTCCTCCCAGGTCCCTCACCTTTTTACCCACCCAACTTGATGTTCATTTTGTTTGTTTCTCTTAAAAAAAAATAGAGGCCAATTTGCATTTATGGTGACTGGCTACTCCTGAGTATGAAGCCCATCCGAGTATGTGGTCAATATACCCAGTGTCGCTCCACTGATGAAAACTGATTTTCCCTTTCTAGGCAACTGTCAACTGCTGATAGCTTCTTGGTTAGGAGTGGGGCTTCATGCCCACATTCTTCCTCTGTGCTGGGATTTTTGTCTGCCTTAAATTTACTGCACCTTTCTGAAGAGCTAAACTAAAAGATGGTGGCAATGCCAAATGCCTATGAGGATGCAAAGAAACGCTCCCTCATGCAGAGACCATAAGTATGGAAGATGGAGAGCCCCATCCAGAACAGTTTAGCAAGCTCATGAAAAGCTAAATGTCCCTGTATTATATTACTCAGCCACTGCATTCTTAGGCAGATGTTTGAAAAACTAGATTTCATGTTCGCACAAAGCATGATAGACCAATATTCATAACATTTTTTCCTGAATACTACTGAACTAGAAACAAGTGATAAAGATGAACAAATAAGCCAAACAAATTCCACCACTTTTGTAAAATGTTGCAGATGATAATATTGCATCTATAACACATTATTAAGAGAACAGGAGTATACCTCTGAGTGGCAGCATGGCTTGCCAAGTATATACAAGGTTTTGGACTCAGTCCCGAGCACTGCTGGAGGAAACAGACAGAAAATCAAGAAGGGAAGGAAGGAAAAGAAGGGGAAGGGAATGGAAGGGAAGAGGAGGAGAGAGGAGGGGAGGGAAAGAGGAGGGGAAGGAAGAAAGGAGAATGACTTGTTCCTTCAGGGTAGAGATGGGGAGAGGCCGGAGGAGGTGGATAGGCCAATGAGGAGCCGCAGGAGGAGCTCTGGTGATGGAGAAACATTCTACTCAGCTGTGCCAACTTTCAGACCTGGGGCTGTGCAATGACGTTATAATTCTGTAACATGCTGTTGTGTCCATGTCAAGACAGCAGTGACAGTATCATAGATTCAGACTTAAGCAGCGGAGATGCATTTCCCACAGCTAGATGTGGACATGTGAGGTCAAGCTGCAGGCAGAGTTGGTTTCCGCTAAGGATTCTCTCCTTTTCTTAGTTCTTCTTTCCTGTCCCCAACGTGGTTTTCTCTATACCAGTGACATTGCAGTCAGGCTCACAGGAATGACTGAATTTCATCCCATGGCCTCTTTAAAGACCCTGTCTTCAGCCACCATAATGTTCTGAGTTATCTGGGCACAAAGACTTCAGCATCTGGGCTGTGGGGTGTTGGCACATGGTTCAGTCTGATTCATCAAGAGCTTTAGCATGAGGCTGGGAAGGACTGAGCAAATAGTTCATAGATCTCTCTGTATTGTTTCTTACAACTGCATCTGAACCATGATATCTCAAAATGGAAACCCCAGTTAAAAGTATTAGTAAAGGAATTTGATCAATAATTCAGATGTCCTGGAAAAGTCTGGACCTTGATTAAACAGAGAAATAATTAGAATGTGCTCACATACGTGCGGTCTCCTCCATGAGACAATGCAGAATGGTTCCAAAGGAGAGAAAAACTACCCAGTCCTCGGCTTTATTTGAAGAAGCCTCTTGCGGTTTCACGGGACAGTTCTTTATTTTTTCAAACATTGGGCTGTGTGTAGATAGACTGCAAATTCACTTCAGCTAAAAGTTGTTCAACATCAAAGTTCAAGTGGTTTACTGAGAGCCAGGCTACCGCTGAAGATCAATTACCTCAGCCCACAGAGCTTGTCGAAATGGGAGCTGGTTTTTTGCTTTTACTGTGATCTTTCTGTCTTAATTTGGCAATTCGTTATCATTAAAACAGTTAAATATTTTGTCTGTGTCACTATTTTGTTAGTGTCACTATTTTAAAAATTCAGTTCTTTGACAATCTCTATTTTTAATATTTTTATGAATAGATACAGATATTCTTTTCATGGAATATAAAAAGTAAAAAGTATAAAAAATAAAGGTAATAAATTACTATTACCTTTATGCAAATCATTTTCCTTTTATGAAAATAGATATCTTTTTCATATGATATATCCTGATTACAACTTCCCTACCCTCTGCTCCTCCCAGTTCCTCCCACCTCCCCTCCCGTTCAGATTCTCCCACTTTCTGCTTCTTATAGAATGCAAAAAGGCTTCTAAAGGATAATAATAAAATAAAATATAATAACATAAAGACAAGCACACTGGAATAGGACAAAACAAACAAACAGAAGGTTTTATTGATTGTAGCCATTCTGGTGGTTGACAGATGAAATCTCAAAGTACCTTTGATTTTCATATCCCTGCTGACTAAGGCTGTTGAACATTTCTTTAAGTGTTTCCCAGTCATCTGGGCTCTCTCTTGATAACTCTCTATCTAGATCTGTTCCACAGTTTTTAACTGAGTTATTTACTTTCTTGATGTTCAGTTTTTTAGTTCTTTATATATTTTGAATATTAGCCTTCTATCTGATACCCTAGGATATTTCATAGTTTTTGAGGTTATCATGAAAGGTGTTGTTTAACTTGATTTTTTCTCAGTTCTTTTGGCATTTATAAATAGGAAAATTGATTTTTGTGAGTTAATCTTATATCCAGCTACTTTGCTGAAAGTGCTTGTCAGTTATAGGTGTTCCCTGGTGGAATTTTTAGGATCACTTCTGTATCCTACGTATCATCTGGAAAAAAAAGTAACTTTGACTTTTTTTGGTTTAGGAGACATCATTAGAATCACCTTAATATATTTTAGGAAGTTGCCACTGCACTAATTCCTATATCATCCCTCAAATGCCCCCTCCCCAATTTCAACTATCTCTCCCCTCATTTCCTCTGTCAGTCCCACTTTTCTTTCCCATTCCCACCTAATTCTCCTGTTCCTTTCCCCTACCCCCTGTTCACCTATAAAAATCTATTCTATTTCTCCTTCCCAGGGAGATCCATGTGTCCCCCATTCCCTTTGATCCATGTGTCACCCATTCGCTTCTTCTTTGCCTATCTACTCTGAGTCTATGGGCTTTAGCTTAGTTATAATTTATTTAGTAGACAAATTCTAATAACAGTGAATGCATACTATATTTATCTTTCTGAGTCTGGGTCACCTACTCAGGCTAACTTTTCTAGTTCCATTTGCCTACAAATTTCATGATGTCATTTTTAACAACCAGGTAATATTCCATTGTATAAATATACCACATTTTCTTTATACATTTTCAGTTGAGGGGCATCTAGATTGTTTCCAGTTTCTAGCTATTATGAATAGAGCAGCAATTAACATAATTGAGCAAGTGTCCTTAAGGTAGGATGGAATGCCCTTTGGGCATATGCTCAACAGTGGTCTAGCTAGATCTTGAGACAGATCGATTCTCAGCTTTCAAAGAAACCACCATGCTGATTTCCATAGCAGCTTTACAAGTTTGTACTCCTACCAGCAATGGATGAGTATCTCCATCCATTGTGAATATGATAACATTTTTCAGAAGAAATCCCAAGTTCTGAAAAAAATTCTAATCAACAGAGACATGTTGTTAGCTGTACTCTTACTGTTCCCTTCATTTGAGAAAGCTCTCTTGTTTTCAGGTCCTTTACCAAGACAGGGTCACATTTCACCCTCTGAAACCAAAGCTTGCCCTCACTTAGGTTTTCTGGCCTTGGCAAAACAAAAAAGAGAATGTCTGCGAGTGCTCTCGCCAGCACGGGACTTTCTGTGGGCAGCACAGCCTCTCTGGGCCTTCAGCCACAGCTCCCTCCCTGAGCCTGCTCTGCCACAAGGAGAGAGACCTAGCTCTTGCGAGATTGCTTCCGTTGAGCTAAATTTGAGTCCTTTAAATCTGCTCTGCTTTAAATACTTGAAGTTGTGAGCTCAATTTTACTTTTTATCTGCATGGCACTCTCTTCTCCCGCTGTGTTTTCTTCTCCAGCCCAAGAACTCTTTCTTCCTATTCAATAATGAATCACAGAGAGGAAGCAATGCCTAAGTCCGATAGGCCTGTACTTTCCTAAACAAGTTAACGCAGGAGCTGTCTTCGGTTTGCAGCTTCAGAGGCAGTGGCACGAGTAAAAACGAATCCACATAGAAGCCAACCTAAGGACTGCATGGAGTCCAGCTTCCTTTAGCAGAGCTGTGACAGTAACTGACAAAGGGGGCGAATAATCCGTGTGGGCTTTACTTACTTTTTTGTGCTCTCGTTTCCGTGGGCACTGGGTCTTGGTTTAAGTGAACAGCTGCTTATGACTCCACTGGCATTTGTAAATGAGTTTCTAGAATCTAATTTACCCCAGAGGAAAAGACGCTATCATGTGTGGGGTGGGGTGGGGTTCGTCCCTTAAACAGACGAAACCTTTAAGAGTGAGTTAAATCAGAAGAACTGAAGATGAGGGTCTGTGTGCTGCAGAACAGATACAAGCTCAGTGTGTGCTGAAGGGAGAATGGGAAAGAGGCGCCGAGCCCAGGAATTCCATTCTTTTAAATGATTGGCAATTGTCAGAAGAAACCAGCTTCAATATAGCATGCATAACCTTTTATTTTCCTTTTTAATTTGTCAAAAAACTTTATTATTAATTACTTGCAAATAAAAATTATCCTTCAGACTGGGCAGTGGTGGCACTCACCTTTAATCCCAGTACTCGGGCGGCAGAGGCAGGCAGATCTCTGTGAGTTCAAGGCCGGCCTGGTCTACAGAGCTAGTTTCACTAGTCCAGGATCAGCCAGGGCTATTACACAGAGAAACCCTGTCTCAAAAAAAAAAATTATCATTTAGTGAAACTAACTGGAGCCAAAAAAGAGAAATGAAAACAGTAATTCCCAACCTATGGAATTTCTAATTGAATTTTACACTTTCACTATTTACAATTTAGTACTTATCTATCTCAAAAAAAAAGAAAGAAAAGAAAAAAAGAAATGAAAAGAAAAGAAAAATCCATGTAAGAATTAAAACTAGAAGAACAATAGGCTCCTGTTCTCTTTCATGACACAACTGTGTGTTACCTGCAGTCGGTCCTCAGTCACCTTCTGTTGACCCGCTCTTCTTCCCCTCTCTACATCTTATACTTAGAAACGGAAGGCACCACATGTATGTACCAGCAGCTGGGGAGCAGCATAACTGCTACAGAGCTTGCCATGACAGCAGAAGGACCCTGACCTCTATCCCTAGCAACATGAAAATAGCCAGGCATAGAGATGCCCACTTGTAATTCCAGCATTTAACGAGGAGAGACAGAAGGAATGCTGGGGCTTGCTGGCTAGCCAGCCTAGATAATTAGTGAGAACCAAGTCCCAAAAGTATACACACACACACACACACACACACACATTTTTTACAAAATAAGAAACATGTATACACAAAAATGTGAAATATAGTCAATTTATTACGTAAATTTAACCCACAACATTACAGCATTTTTTCCCTAGTCTCTCTCTCTCTCTCTCTCTCTCTCTCTCTCTCTCTCTCTCTCTCTCTCT
>JABTXL010000001.1:40803009-40824290 GCA_025134845.1 Neodon shergylaensis
TCTCTCTCTCTCTCTCTCTCTCTCTCTCTCTCTCTCTCTCTCTCTCTTTATTTGAAATGTGGTCTCTTTTTTAAGCTAGGCTGACCTTGATCTTATTGTGTAGTCCTGAGTTGAGTGTGACATTGAGCCCCTAAGCCTCACACCTGGACCTCCCCATTGTTAGCATCCCAGCACGCATCATCACATGCTACTCTCCCTCTGCTTCAAAAGTTGTGCACTGACTTTTTCAGTTCTAAACGGACTTTTCCTGGTTGAGCCTTTTTGCCTATTTAAATAGTCCCACTAGCTGAAAAAAAAATAAATGTAGCTTTCAAAATATTTTAAAAAGAACTTTATATATACTTGAAAATCTTTTTTTCCATTATTCTGCCCTGATATTAAATTTCTACTAATGCTTAATAGTCAGAAAAAAAATGTATGTAAAAAGGACATCACAACATGCGTGAACTGGATGAAATCTAGTTGTTACATGCATGTGACGTTGAAAAGGAGAGATCACCTCACAGGGTTGGTGACATGGAGACAAAGCTGAGCTTTGTCAGCATGCAGAGAACCAGGCAGCAGACCTGGGGTCTGTCCTCGATGGCCCTCATACAGTATTTGCAAACACAGTCTGCCGTGGATATGCTAGACTGGTGCCTGCGACTCTGTTAGTAGAAATTGCATCTCCTTGGGCTCAGCATGAAGATTATCTCCACTGCCTTTTTATTGCAGGGCTTTTACATTTGTTCCGTGAGAAAACAATCTAAATTAAAAGACACACAGCTGCACAGGAATGCTGTAGCTGCCCATGGCATGATATGTGTCTGTCTTCAAAGTCAGCGTGGACACACGTGCCAGCTCCTGTATACCTGATTAATATTGTCCCTTGAGAACCTACAGGGTGGCCGACTTACAAATGTCCATAACTTGAGTTTCAGGAGATCCATGCTCATCTGGCTCTATGGACTCTGCACGCTCATGATATATGACATCTACCCAAACAGACACTTATATGCTTAAAACAAAAATAAATAAGTCTTAAGAATACAAAGATTGAGAGTCCCTCTAGCCTCATGTACAACACCTTATCCTGTTGTAGGGTATCTACCAAAGAAGACTGATCAAACATGGGCTGAAGTCAATAGAAGTCTTTATTAGCTGACTGGTGACTATACTTCAGTCACCAGCCCGAGCTTTTCTTAGGATGAACTTTTAAGTACAAAAAAAAAATGTCCTGTGTTGATACACCTCACCTAGCCAGAATCAAAATTCCAAAAGCAAAAAAAGCAAGCTTAGTCCATTCAGGGACTTTGCCAGAACTATGGACTTGGATGGATCTGGTCTTTGATGTCATTTTGGCAGGTGGAGCTGTCTATGTGCTAAGTTTTATGGCCTAAATGGTTCTTCAATGATGAAGTCTGTTGTGCTAAGGTCTGGGGGCCCATTATAACCTCCCAAAAATCAGCAGTGCTTTGGTTTGGAGCTCACTATACACACTTAAACATGCTAAAGTCACCTTGAATATCCAGGATTAGTGAACAAGGCCGCTCACACATTCACAGTGGTACCAGGGTTCTTGGCCACCCCAAATATGCTCCTTCCCCCATCTACCAGAGTTTGTAGCTGTCCCAGCATTGGTTTCAACTACTCAGGATTGCAATATGCAGCCAGTCTCTAAGGCCAGTGGGTTAATCTGATGACCCACTGAACAAGATGAATTTGAAAGCCTGCTCATTGTTACCCATTGTGCCTTAGGATAGAGGAGTCTCCTTCTGTAGAACTGAGTTCAGTGGAGGAAAACAACCAGGTGGTAGAGAAGAAGACACACTTTGGGGGCTCAGTACATCCCTCAAACACGGCGAATATCCAAAGGGCAAAGCATAGACCAGCATGAAGCCTCTGCCTCCTCACTGTGGCCCAAAAGAATGGAACTTGGAGGCAAATTTTGCCCATCTCATGGATTTCCCAATAACGTCGTTCAGATGAGTACCCTATAACCCTCACTGAGTCTTCTGTTAAGGAATATGCTAGAGACAAGTTACATGGTCCTGGCATCTTCTGAGTGACAGTTGGCAGATATCAGCATTCTGCTTAGGGATGGAGCATGCAATGAACGCTCTGCAAAACTGTGTGCTTGTCGAACTGGCCCAAACAGGGCACCTTACTACAAACCATTTTCGATATAGCGTATTTTCCCCAATGCTTCATGCTTATCAAGCACACCATTTCCCCCACATAGGCAAGCCTTTCTCGCTCCGTGGTAATCGCTAATGAACACATCCTGCTATGGGTGGGATTTTTATGTGAGCTGCTTGAGACATTCAATCAGAACTGTTTTTCTTAGTCAGACAATTTAGCAGGTTCTCAACTCCCAAGGAATGTCTAGGTGCTCAGCTTTACCGTGACTTTATTTTTAGTGGCAATATTTAGACAGCCAAGATGTAACTCTGGCCCATCCATCACCGGCACCGCCATTGAAGGGAAGAGCAGCCCACTGACGCTACAGCTCGGGTGCGACTTGTCTGCAGATGTGTTTTTAAGGAAGGAGGGATTTAAAAATAAATGCATTTGACAAGCTGCTGATCAGAAGCCTATATTTACCACAGTGGAATTAGAATGGTGTTGAGCAAAAGTTGATGTCTATCCTGGAAAATTCCTGAGCTGTGTTCGGCTCTGACCTCAGAAGTCCTTTGCATGGCTTCGGAAAGGCACTCTGCTTCCTTAGCCTGTGCTTTCTCTTATAACTCAAGGAGGCCTTTCCTTTCCATGGTCTTTTGACCTCCGGCCTCAGATATTGACAATTTATTGTCAAGTACATATCATCAAGTATGGCTTTATCTCATGTCTCTGTAATAGGATCTGCAGAGTTCAGGGTAGAGTTCAAGGGTGGCCACGTTGCAAACCACCTCTCTCCATATCCCTTCTGCAGAGTAAAGGTGCTGGAATTGATTATCTTTATGGGCCTTTCAGGCTTCACAGGTTCATTGATCTAAATGCCATAGAAGGTCTGGGCAGGGTACCTGATCCCTGAGACTGAATGTCAGGAAAATTCATTGATCCAAATATCATAGACGCTCCGGGCAGAGTACCTGATGCCAGAGACTGTGTGTCTGGGGGCTCTCAGAGTCTGTGTCTGTGCCTAGGATTGTTTCACTTTCCCTGCTAGTTCTTCTCTATCTGGCCTTTTAAACAAAGAAAAGAAATCAGTGGTATAAAAAGTTATGAGATTTTGCTGTTCTAACATTCAACACAGATTGAATATGAGTTCGTCACAGAAAAGAGAAAATAATGTTTTTGTTAAGGCAGTATGTTGAACATAAAGGCATTGACAACAAGATTCTACTATCCAAACCAAATCCACAAATAATTTTAGCAAAGAGCTTATTAAATTTGCTATATTAAAGTGGGAGGTTTCTAACCCAAATCAGATTTAGAAGTTCACCTATGATTCTTGAGTTGGGCATAAGTAGCAAAGCAGCCGCCTGTCTGGAGATTCTGATCTCTCAGGGCTGGTGGCAGCCTCCCGAGCTCCTCGTGATGATGCTCATGAACCCGTACATGGTGAACTTGAGGACTCAGTGGTTAAAAGGTAAACACCACTCAAAATCCTAGATTTAAGATTGTGATGACAGTGGAGGGACAACCTTGGCCAAATACTCCTCTGTGACCTGCTAACAGCCATTACTTCAGACAAACGCCATTCTGCACAGAGTATGCTGTGTCGCTGAAACCACACTGTCTAGGTAACTCCACCCACAGTATTGACTTAGCAAGAAAACATAGTATTAACCACCTGAGCTTCAATTCCTCATCTCTACAACTAGGATTTTTTTAACTGTGATCTACTTTAGGAGATGATTGCAAGGAGTAAATGACACAATGCTACGTGGTCTTTAAGGAAGATATGGAAAATAGAAGGAAAACTAATAAATAATAGGATTGTATTTGTTAAAAATGCATGACTCAGTAAAAATTGCTTTGTATGTGGCTTTCAGATAGGCCTGATGGTGACCGTTTGTGTGTATAAATAATCAGAACAAGAAAATGTTTTAAAAGGAAATATTAAGTGACTTGCAATGAGCAAAACAGTAGCAATGAGGAACTTGTAAGGTCTTCCGTAAATAAAGTCAGGAGTAGAAACGAGATGAATGAGCAAAAGTTGAAGGTACACTGGGCACAGCCAAGAGAGAAAATGGTTTAGCCAGAGTGACTGCAAGAGAGGACCTGGATACAAAATGCCTCAGTGAGAGAAGCCCCCTGAGACGTAGAAGCAGGGGAGACGAGTTAACTCAGTCTGAGCTCAGTCCAAAGGGGACCACCCGCCACCCTGCACCAGAACAGCCTCGATGCCCAGTAAGCAGTGTGCCAAAGCAGGCTCCCTGCACCAGAAGGTAAATGAATTGTAGACAAGGGAAGCAGATCAGAGAGACAGGATGAAAAGGAAATCTAATAAAGAAGATGCCAAGAAATGAACCTGCCAAAATCAATGTTGAGTAGCCAGCAGTCTTTTGCTCCTGAAAACACGGCTTACAGAGATAAACTTAGCCTCTGGCTCAAAAACTCAAAATCTGTTTGACCAAATACATTTGTCTCTGAAGCCAGGTTCTTGAGAACAAATATATTTTAGACTAAGTGCTAGCTCTCAATAAGAGAGACGGAAGCCATGTTGTTTTAGGGTAATGTCTTCCAAGTGTGGCACTGAGGGGAAGAATGAAGAGGGGGAGGAGGAGCAAAAGGAGGAGAAGGGGAAATTTATCAACCCGGAAATATATATATATATATATATATATATATGTGTGTGTGTGTGTGTGTGTGTTTTGATCTTATGATGCAAAAGCAAAACTAAGACTACTTAACATGAACACACAGACACTAAGGAAACTTATAAAACAGTTGGTCTTTAGATAGAAGAACTAGTCAGTAAAGAAAGCACGATATGCCGGAAGTAATGAGGCAGAAGGCAGGAGGAGATTACTATGCAGGTAAACTTAAGCACACAATGATGATATTAAACAGTAAAAAAAAAAGTCTTATTTGTGGGACTTAAAATTCAAGATAAAATTTAAATCCTGTAAAAAAAAAATAGCAAGCAAGTGTGTATAGAGTAAATAGACTGGAGCAAAGCCCCAGTCTGGTGGATATGGAGGAGGGAGACAAAGATTCAGATTCCGACTTTCGGTCAAGGCATTCAGGTGATGATTTCTAAGACAAGCTGTAAGAATAAAGCTGGTGGCCTCTAAGCTAGCATCAAATGGAATGGTTGCTGTAGGACAATGGTATATACCCTGTCAATTGTATTTTAATAAATGCTGATTGGCCAGTAGCCAGGCAGGAAGTATAGGTGGGACAACCAGACAGGAAGTAGAGGACGATCAATGAGAACAGGAGAATTCTGGGAAGTCCTAGTCTGCAGTCGTGACCCAGCCACAAAAGAAGTAAGATGTGACTGCCTCGCTGAATAAGGTAACGAGCCACATGGCTAGCATAGACAAGAATAATGGGCTAATATAAGTTATAAGGGTTAATAAGAAGCCCAAGCTAATGGGCCAATCAGTTTATAACTAATGTAGACCTCTGTGTGATTTCTTTGGGACTTAACAATTGTGGGAACTGGGCAGAACAGAAACCCCTACAACAAATGGGGAAAGAGAAATTGTCTGATAAAAATAATGGCGAGAGGAGTAAAAGAACAAAGCATGAGTGCTATGCTATGGTTTCCACCTGTGAGATCTGCACTGGGAAAGAGAAGGCAGTGAAGAGTTCAAGGTCAGAGCAGGCCACACTCCACGCTCCAGCAGCCCATGCTACATAAGACTCTGTTTCTAAAACAAACTCGAGATGAAGAGAGGACAGCAATTACGAGGCATGTTACCAGCAGTTACTAAGTAAGAACTGTCAGGCTTTTCTCCAGAAAAAAGCAATAGCTGTTGGAAAACTGGCTCTGTGGACGGTTGACGTCCAAAGGCCTCTGGGCTCTTCACCCAGAGCTATAATGCAAATTTAATTGGTCTTAATAATAAAAACCTGAAGTCAGATATTAAGGTGTGAAAGCTGAGAGAATAAAGAAGCAGAGCAGCCAGCCACTGGTTTCTACCTCAAAGAAATCCTCAGACTGAAAGGGGTACCCTGTCTCTACGAGTCCTCAGACCAAAAGCACTGAGCTCTGGTCTACTCCAGCCTTATAATCCTCTCTCTGCCCAGGCACATCCCTTCCTGTCCCCACCTCCCTAGCGTTGGGATTAAAGCTGTGTGACACCCAAGTACTGCGATTAAAGTGTGAGCCACCACAGTCTGTCTCTGTTTCTCTTTGACACTGGATCAGTCTAGTGTAGCCCAGCGTGGCCTTGACCTCAGCATCTTCCTCTGCCTCCCAAGTGCTGGGATTAAAGGTGTGTACCACCACTGCCTGGCCTCTACAGCTAACTAGTGGCTAGCTCTGCACTCTGATCTTCATGCAAGCTTTATTTGTTAGATCACAAACAAGATAGCACCACACAGAGCCGTTAGAACAGCATAAATGAAACAGTTGACTAAGGAGAGGGAAAAAAACCCTATGGTAACAGGTGCAGGACTAACAGCTCCACCTGCAAGGTCTGTTAGGCTCTGACAGTGTGTTTACTACGTCAATAGTGCCAGAGTGTTCCTTAGCGGTGATTCTTTCCTTTAAAAAAGGGTGCTGGAAAAGGGTTCCTGCCCACGCTGTCTAGCAGATAGCCCAGAGGCTGCCCTCCGCAGAAAAAAAGGGCTACTGGTTGCCATCAATCATGTCAGCTTGCAATATAACTGAGGCAGGACGTTTACCTGAGGCCCCTTACTTACCATTGGAATGCCGTAGGGTTTTAAGGGTGGCTAAGGAGCTCCACTTGCTTCCACCTGCACTCTCTGGAGCTAGAGAAATGGGAGCCCGAGACCGGGGAATTTGAGGCTTCTTTAACCTGACTTAGGCACTTGGTTTCTTAAACTCTCCGTTTTGAAGCAGGTAACAACAACCTCTCAGTAAATGGAGTCTCCCTGTCAGACCCTCGCAGTAAGATGTAGGCTACCAGTCAGGGAGTGAAAGACATTCAGCCGCCTGCCCCGCTCTGAAGACTAAGCCCCAGTGACAGAGTCCCTGCAGGCAAGATGCCTGTCAAGTTTGCTAAAAAGAGCAGCCACGTTTCTCCGGTTTTGTAGTTTCTTTCCATCTTTTGGTTATTTTTAGGAGATCAGGAATTGATTTCCTCTTCCGTGTTCCCTACATTCCTGTTCACAAGCGCAGTGTTACCAGACATTTGACTAAGCTCTATCCTCTTTTAACAGCTGTGGAAGGAGTAACTCAATAAAATGACCACCTTCCTCTACAGCCGGGCTTCCAGTCTGAGGACAGGATACAGGATGAACAGTGGCCAGTCACTCACACAAAGGGTAGTTCATATGAAATAAAACTTACTTTGAGAAATGGAAACATTTCTTTCAGCAATCATGATGGAAGGGTTCCTAGACATCCACAGGAAACCAGCAAGCTCATGCTACCATCTTTTGATCTATTAGACAGAAATCTGCCTGCCTATGTAATGTTTAACTCTCAGGTTAGATGTTTTTATCCAGAGGAAAGGACATGGTTTGAGGAATAGGCTCTACACAGAGTTTATTAAGTACTACATCTTATTAAGTGCTCTCTTATTTGGCCCCTGCTATTTTATAAAGTCATATAGTTCTTGAATTTTGGGCTTCTTATTCACTACTCATCTCAGCCACAGCTAGAGATCTCCCATGTGGTGTTACTGGTGAAATACAGCACAGTCAGCCTGTGGGCCAGCATTTTATTTCTTGGCACAGGAGGAAGCTAGAGACAGAGCATGTGTCTCACGTTTGGTGGCATCATAGGGAGCCACAGTGAAGCAGCCAGGACAGCAGGGGTGGCCGCAAAGGCCACGTGAGTGCTGGTGGCTCTCTGTCCACTGGAAACAGGGCTTCTCCTTGGACTCTTCCAGTAGATCATGTGATAGTTCTTTATTATATAAACAATGTAGCTTCTACCCCAGCTGCTGTTAAATAGTAAATTCTCATCTTTTTAAAGTATGAAATTGGTCCAAAACTGACCAACATATGAATTGATCTATCTTTATGAGAAAAGACTGTGTCGAGCTTCAGGTGAGGACAGCGGAAGGCTGTGGTTTTCTGCACAAAGCCCAAACATCTCTCCTCCCAACTCGGTCAGCAGGAACAGTTGTTCCCAACTGAAATTAGACTTGGAATCAGTGGCATGGGCTGTCACAGTTAGGAAATGAGAAAAAAAATCACTGCTTTATCGACTGTCAGTAACAAACTTCTAGTTTTTCCAGAGGTTCAGAAGCCAAGCCAGGCCAAGACCATCTGTGTGGTTATGGCAGGTGCAGGGGAACAGTGACAGAGTAAACAGAGCGCTTTAGCAACCGTCCTGTTGCCGTGTCGGAATACCCAGACCAAATGAAAAGCACAGAAGAAAGGGTTTATTTGAATTCACAGTTCCAGAGGATGGTGCCCATTCGTCAAGGCAGGAGAAGTATGTCACAGAGGCAGGAGCTGGAAGCTGGCTTACCACATCTTCATCCACTTGAAGGAAGCAGAGAGAGCAGTGTGCTTGCTTATAGCAGGCCCTCAAATTCTCTCCAGTGAGATACTTCTTCCAGCGTGGCTGCCCCTCCTAAAGGCTCCGTTATCTCCCCCAAGCAGCACCACCAACCTGGACTCGATGTTTAAATATGTGAGCCTTTAGGGGTGTTTCCCATTCAAACTACCTCCCAGGGCTGCACTAGAAGAGAAGGATCCACGCAGTCCTGACTTGCAGAAGGGACGCTTGGGGACCTGGCAGGTAGCTGATGTCAAGGCGACCTGAGAGTGACAGAGCTCAAAAATGTCACCACCAGGCAGTTGTGGGAAGAAGCCTGTGGGCCGGAGCTGCTTGAGAAAACTGTCCCAAATGCATCACTAAGCTATCCAGGCAACCCCAGTAGCTGCGAGCCATAGGGGAGAAATATCGGTCAGTTTAAATATATGTGAGTTACTTAAGTAATATCAGCAAAAATCATCAGAAAAAAATCAACCAGAGTTCAGAGTTGCCATTTACAAAGAGAATGACGTAAGCATGCAGAGCATCAGGAACGTGGAACAAATACCAAGGAGAAAAACAAATGTAGCCACAGCGATGACTCTGAGGAGACCCTGATGGGGACTCAACAAAGAACCGAAGTGGGAGTGATGTGGCCCAGCCAACAGGGACTTTCTACAATGAGACCGAACCAAACATTTAAAAATAAAAGAGAATCAAATGATAATTATTGAACTGAAAATCAATAATAATGTGATGACTTTGCTTATGTTCATCAGCAGACTTGATATAAAATCCACAGCAGATGAGTAGATATTATCTCCGTTGAAAACATACGCACAACAATCTAATAAATAAAAACAACCCCAAAGTGTGAGGAAATAGTAACCATAACAACACACAGGAAATAGAAGTTGCAAAAAGAAAGTAGAAAGAGGTGTGGAGAAGAGCCCGTCTGTGAATGGATAACACTCAGAATCCTCCCAAAGATAAAAGGAAACTAGCTATAACCCCCCAACACACGCACACGTACACACACGTACACACATTCTTGGAACCTACTTGAGTCACAGAGTGGGGGAGAGAGAGAGGAGGAGGAAGCTTCTTAGGAAGAAGGTGGTCAGTGGGAGTGGAAGAGATAAGGGGAGGATGATGGGTGACTGGGAGAAAAATACAGATACACACATGTATGAAAGGACATGGGAATTTATTTATTTTAGATGTTCACTGGGCTAGAGGGATACTCAGTGGATAAAGTACAGGCCACTCAAGGGTGAGGACCGGTGTCTAGACCCCAGAATTCACATAAAAATTAGGCATGGATAACAGTTCCTCTTTTTCCTGCTTCCTAAGACAGAGGCAGAGGATTCCCAGTCAATACAGCTGGCTATGCTAACCAGATTGTAAGCTCTGTGTTCAGGGAGAGAACCTGCTTGGGTAAAGAAAATGCAGCACAACTGAGGGGGACATCTAACAGCAGAATCTCACCCCAATATGCTTGTGCACACACACACACACACACACACACACACACACATACTCGTGTCCACACATGCGCACGGAACAGGGTCCACCATGGTCATGAACTGTAAAGCATCCTTGCTCCTGGGACTGATGATCTGCATCTTTTCATTAATTCTAGGAAACCTGGCCAAGGATTTCCGTCTCAGAAATGTTGACAAAATGATCCTAAAAGTTTATAGGGACAGCATAAAGTTTAGAAGAGCCAAACATTGAGTAATAAAACACATATTTAGTTGGACGTACCTTAACTAATTTCAAAACTAACTATAAGACTACAATAAGCTAGGAGAATATAATTATACTGTCACAAGCACAAGGGGTGAGGACAGCTTCAGAGTCCAGAAATAATCTCTCACCTTTATGACCAATTTGTTTTGGACAAGGGCCAAAGCAAACTAGGGGAAGCAACTGCTTGGAGAATAGAATAGTCATCAGGAACCTTTGGTTCGTGTCAAACATGAAAATAATCTCAAAATAGAACATAAACCTGATATAAGATCTGAAAGTAAAAAACTTCAGATAACAGAGGGGGGAAAACTGTTATTTAGGCAAATTTTTATTGAATGTGACACCAGAAGCCTCATCTACAAAGCATAACTGAAAATTAAGTTTCACAAAAATGATAAATTTCTCATTTCCAGAAGACAGCTGTATGGAAATGAGATTAGAAGCTGTAGGCTGGGATAGAGTACTTTAAAACTGCACTGTAAAATCAAACTTGTACTAAGAGCTAAATCACTCTTCCAGCCCAGCAACTCAGCGAGAGGATGACTGAGCTCTGCACCGCAGCGCCATCTAGTGACAGTCAGTTCACGAAACAACATTCAACATCTCAGTAATTGGGGGGGAGGGGGGATTAAATCCTAATACCCAGCAGAATGGCTTCACTCTGAGAGACCGGTGGTGTCAGGTGTTGGTACAAATGCAGTCATCAAAGACTTTATACCCCTTGTCAGTGCCGGCAGAATATAGCCACCTCACTTGGGAAGCAGCGTGGTGGTCCCTTGAAAATGAAGCGTGTAGTTAACGCATGACCAGCAACTCCATTCCCAGATGTCTTCCCAAAATGTGCTCACGCAAGACTTTTTATGCTTGACATGTTTTTCTGAGCTTTTTGTTTCTACAAGTCAAGTGAGGATGCCAGTTTCCATCTCAGAAGGCCATGGTCAGGATGATGGGTGGAAAGGAACGGGCATAGATGTTTGTGTCCTCTGGGCTTCTGTTACATAAGCCAATTCTTAGCCTGAAGTACCCAGCCAGAGAGACTGGAAATACATCACATCACTCGGTAAACATTCTAGCCCCAGACGTCACCTCCAATTGTGTCTAATTCTTGGCTTTGGGTTATCAAATTATGGCTTCGGGTATTTGAAAACAGAGATAAAGCTGTGTTTTCTAAAGTGGTTTTGCTTTGAGCTGTAGTCTTCTCTCCATTTCCGGATAACTATTTCTTGTTGCATTTTCATGTTAATCTGTGATCTAACACGTTACAAAAACGAACAGACAAAAACCTTTGGATGAGCCCAACAGGCATGGCTTTCAGACAAGACCACTTCTCTCCGGGAATGCTCAAAATAATGATGAAGTGTTTTCCGAAAAACAACATTAGCCACTTTATGAATTCTCCATTAAAGTCGTCTCAGAGTCCTCCTTCATTCGCAGGTGATTAAATCACAATGAAAGGGTTGAAGGTCCTTATCTGTCCCACCTATGAACAGGAGATCACACCAGTCACCTCCTATCCTAACGCTACTTGGCCTTGGCTCATGGGTTTCTGCCATTTTTCCTTATTTGATTTCGCTGAGGATTCCACGAGGCTCTTCCCTCGACCCCTTTGGTCTCCACAGTCCCGGCATTTATACCACAGTCCTCCTTGGTGTGCGGGCATGAGTAACCCCTTCTTTTCCTCACCCTACTTTTTGCCCACTACAATAACTTCTGTCTCCTTAACTTCCTTGCAATTCTTCCCGTGATGTCAATTTAGACTTCCAGTGTCCTGTGAATGGTGTTGAGATTTCTGTATCTCTTTTGCCTCTCCTAATAGGATTACTCCAAAACACTAGGACCACCTTAGCATTCCTGCTGCTGTTTCCTGCCGAATAAGAACAAACTGCAACTCCCAGCAATAAAGCTCTTGCACAGTACGGGTAATCCTTGCATTCTAAATTCTGATGTCTTCTCTTGGGAGGGTGCCTACATGCTAGCCTCCTAAATACCTGCTCTTGCCTCAACACACTCTATGTTTGCCAGTTATTTGACTTTTAGCTTTGTGTTCGAAGTCTAATTTTCAGTGTTTCACATTTCTATAAATATTTGAGAATATTTGGCTTAAAACTAAAAACCCGTACTTTAAAAATAAATCTCAATAATTAATATGGGGTAAAAACAATGTAGCCCATTCTTTGACATTCATGAGATTGGGTACAGAATCCTCTGAAGATTAAATAAAACAAAACAAAGGAAAACCCTAAGGCTGCTTAAGTTCATACTTACAGTAATATATTTGCATAGAACCTATGTTCTTTATCCCATAACTAACTCATATTGATCTATTTTTAATGCATAGTTCAGTGAAAACGCTGAAGATTTTACGCTGCACTGGTTAGAGAATCATGACAATAAAAAGTCTGTGCTCAGTACAGATGCAAATTTCCTCCAAATATTTTCTATTTGCAATTGGTCAACCATAAACACAGAATCAGAGGATATGGAGGGATGATCTTAAAAACATCTCTGCACACCCGCCACAGAAACTTCTCTTTGAAACTGACAGGACACTTACAGGAGACTACAACTATTCAAAACGCAGACTCGTGGAGCCCAGGGTTTGTAAGGAAGAAAAGGAAGAAATAATAATATAATCTCATAACATTTTAAAAATTAAAAAAGTCTATACAAAGTTTGTGAAAAGGTAAATAAACTTTTGAGACCCTAATTGCTTTCTGTGAGGGTAGAAGAGTGGACTTGCTGACGTGAGGTCACAGTGGGCTGGCTGATATGAGGTCATAGCTAGATGACGCGATGTCTCAGTGGGTGGGCTAACGAGAAGTCACACTGGGCAGGCTGACGTGATGTCACAGTGGGGTGGCTCACTGGAGGTCACGTAGCTAATTAGAACAATATTGAAGCAGAGGTATGAATGATTTTCCTCTGGTCAGGGAACAATAAAATCCACCTTCTGAGCATTCAGCAACTGTGAAGTAATGGGTCCTGACAAGAAAACTGAAGGAGGGTCTTCTTCTGCTTCAATACGTTCTAGCGAAAGATCAGTGTGGATAACGGGTGACAATGTACGTGACAGGGACAGTGCACTGACTGTACCCGATGTACAGGAAAAGCAGACGGTGTTTAATGAACAACCCTTCGGGTGGACCATCAAGGGACCAATACTACCAAAGGCAGGAAAGTGTGCATGAGACTGAAGTCTCTGTGGGAAATGCTAACGTTTCAGAGAATTAAGAAGTTACTGTAAAAGACAAAACAAATTTTTGGTTAGAAATAAAGACTGTCACCTATTAAGAAGGGATTTGAAAATCTTGCAAAGATATTTAGAAATTATTGTAACTATAAGTAGAGTTAAAGAGTTCTGTCAATCACTGTCTGTGATCTCTCTGAAGAATGCTTTACGTTGGCAGAGGAGGAGGCTGACAAGCAAGTGAAAGCAATATTTCCGTTAAGTACTTTATCTCCACATACTCACCCCAGAGCTGAACCTAACTCAGGCTGTAATCCATCTTCAGCCTGGGAGAACCAGAGATGGTTAAATGGAGGGGAAATCTGGACGAATTCTTTTCCTGAACAGTCTGCCAATGGGACAGAGTCATAGAGTCCTCTATACAGTACTGTATCCACCAGCCACAGTGAAAATCACTGAGATCCTGGCTGCCTTTGTCACCTTGAAATGTCTCAGTAGACACATGTGTCTAGTGGCTGAGGACCAGAGTGGTACAGGAGGAACAAGTCCATTGTCACAAAAAGTTTTGGGCCTCAAGCTTCAAGGTTACTTTAACACTTGTTAGAAATGCATGTTCTCAATGACCCCCCCCCAACATGCCAGGTGGGGCCCCTGGGGCTAAGGCCTGCTCATCTGTGCTGTAGGGCGCTCCACAGAAGATGCTGGCAGTCGCAGGGCCATGGACTTAGAGAAAGACAAAACAAAGCATAGATACATAGGTAAGTTTTAGGCCACACAAGTGGTGTGGAGAGAAAAATTTATCTAGAATACCCCCAGAAAGGCTGTTGAATAGAAAAGAAGAAACGTGAGAGGGGAAGAGTTTGAGTTTGAATTCCCAGGGGGTTTTTATTATCATGATCCAGTTAGAACTGTCACCCCCGAGAGCTAAGGAAAATTATGAGGTAGAGTTGAATCTTTAGTGTTTCCAGATGGCCATAGCCTGGTAGGGATGGGCTAGGGAGCCCTCAATCCTTTAGACTACTCAGATAAAACTATGTGTCTTTAGAGACTGGGGTATGTCTGGGCTTATATGCAGTTCTCCAGCTTCAATTCCTCTTTCCACTTATTCTGAGAGGACTCTGAAAATGTACATTCAGTCAGATAGCTGTGAATGCATTCTACTTTAAAAGCTAGATAATTAACATGCGCTGTTTTTCTATTATTAGCATTTATAATGTGTCAAGAAAATACATGTAATTCTAAAGTGCATTGTTACAAAGAGAAGGAACAGGTGCAAGGTGAAACCTGGTGTTCCCTGGCATCGGGGGATGGGCTAAAGCACAGGGACCAGCAAGAGGGGGGAGAAGGACCAATCTGAGAGGGCGGAGTGCTGCAAGCCCAAAGAATTAACAGAATGCCCGGCAAACCCTGCCAGACTCCAAAGAAATTGATGCGATGAGATGTTGGACCCGGCTATTAAAAGGCCATCACTCGACTTTGTTAATGAAATCTCTGGAGATGCTGAGGAACAGGGTGGCCAATCAATCCGGAGCAGAGAGACTGCAGCTGTCTGAAGAATAGGGGGAGGGGAGGAAAGGCAGGCAGCAAGAGCGGGTTTTCTCTCACAGAGTGCCTTAGCTGTTTGTAGCCCTCTGCTTTCAGTGTCTCACTGGGGATGCAGTTAAACTGTTCTCCTGGCTTCTGTACTTCTCTCCCAAGGGACCCTGGCCATCAGTATGGCAGGAGGGGCCAGCAGGTCACAGATAGCATCGTTTGCCCCACTGACATCCAGCCTCTCAAAAACATTGCTCATAATTCCTTCCTTTTCCTAGGGCGGAATTCTTCCCAGGGCTGTTCTCTGCCTTTCATGGACAGAGACCTCCATCTTTGCCCACCCAGTAGGAATGATTCTGAATCCCTAGAGCCAAACTGGCTCCATCTTTACAGCTGGGACCTTTCCACAAACATGAATCGTACAGTGCCTTACAAATGAACTGGCCTAAATCCATCTTTGCACGCCTGTGATACGAGGGGGGGGGGAGCAATACTTGTTTTGCAGGTAAAAACTGAGGTTCCATGACTTGTCCAAGATCTTTACCCTGCCCCACATGGCAAAGCAAGCACCCATCTTCTCTACTGTACTCACCGACTCACTCTGTAGTTCTTCATGGATGACTTTGGGCAGGAGGCACCTGAGAAATACCGAGTGGAATGCCAGAAGCAGGTGACAGAGCAGCACAGACATTTAACTGCTATGCTGCTACAACACTGGCATTACCGAGCTTTAAATATAGCTCTAACGTGTTTTGGCAGACAAACAAAAAGACACTGTCAATTATGCAGTTCCTGTTTTCAGGAAGGAGCCAAAGTACATCCTTGCCTAAATTCCAAAGCAGCCTTCAAGTTCTCCTCTTCATGGAGACAGCATTTCCCTAAACAAGGCCCGTGCCTTCTTCCTACTTTCTTTTGGAGAAAATTCCAAAGGAGCCCTTGAGTGAAAACAGCCTTTGCCGTGCAAGCCCAAACCCCCTCATGGAATGATCACTTGGTGGTTAGCTGCCATAGGGATAGGAAACCTTGGTTCCTACGTTAGATCTTAATGTTCACACACGTGACTAAACTCAGTGCACTGATTAGCATAGATTAGTGCAGTCTGCCAGCTCTTCAGGGATCTAAAAGTCAGGCAGCCTTTCTAAGTATCTACATATCTCCACCAGTGCACAAATACCCATGTGCATGTGTACCCAGAAACCACAAAAGGAAAAGAATCTGAAGTCCTGAGATTTCAAGAAATGACTGGCTTAAAGGAAATGGCATCTGTCATTCTATGTTCCTCAAACAGATGTATTTATAGAGAACTAGAGCAGACCAAACTGAGGGGCATTTAGGAAATAATCACAGTAGACACCAAGCAATGTTTCCTCCTCCTCTCAGACACCAGTGCTCACTAATGCTTTTAATTAATCGCAGGTCCCTATTGGACGTCAATAAGGTTGTATCCAAAGAGTCCCTTCCCTCACATAAAGTGCCAAATGAGCCATGTATGCTCTGCTGTCGCTGTGTGTCTTATTAGGTAGTCTATACGTGGGGATCCAGGCCCAGCATCACATAGTGCTCCCCGGGCACGGCCATGCTTCTGAAACTCGGTGTATATGTGGAAAACCAGTCCACTGAAATGCATTTAATGAACACCTGCTGGCCTCAGAGGCCTAAGCAAGGCCCTGGTCCCGAATACTAAAGAAACAAGTCATTCTCTCCGTCTGTGAGGAATTTAAAACCTGGCTGAGGAGACAAAATATGCATATGGGTTATGCAGCTAAGAACACATGCAAAATAACACACGAATACCATGTGAGCAGTGGTACTAAGCAGAATGAGCATCAAGGCAGTGCGTAAAAGGCTGACAAGAGGAAGAGTCAACCGGTGATGCCCATGCTCAACAAGTGATACAAACAGCACTTAGAGACTGGAAAACGCTTCTTGGTGTTCCCAAGGACAGAGCTAGTTCAGGGATCCCCATGTGAAGGCCACCGCCTAGGGTACTGACCCAAGGCCCCCCTGTGTGGGCACAAAGGTGAAGACAGTCATGAGGCTGTAGGCACAGCTCTGCTGGTGATAGCAACACAAAGAAGGGATGGAGATCCTATAAGGACCCCACCAAAGGTCGGGAAGTCACTCAAGGCAAGAAGCAGATGCTACTTTAGCTGGTGAATTTTACATTCAATAGAAGTCATAAACACATGTACTAGCCTGCATGGAAAGTATTTTATGATTCATTTACTAACCAAAAAATTCATTTAATTAAACTCACTGAACTTAGAAAGGAGCACAATATAAATTCAAAGGATTATAATAAAAGATAATTGTTTGCATTAGATTTACTACCTAGTAATTTTCCTGGAATGTATTTTCTAAAAATGAATTTCTATTCTTTATTCTTCAGCAGGCCTCAATTAGATATATTTGTTCTCTCGAGCTAAAGACTATAATCATATTCTGTGAAATTGCATGCCATACTGTTATTAATTATATATTTTTTAAACTTTACAGATACGAGATTTTCTTATTCTAGGCATTTTGCAAGTGAATAGCAATCAATTCTGTTCAGAAAAAAAGTCAGAAAACATGAGAAATTTTTTTCAACTTCTCAAAGCCAAAGAACATGAGTGCAAACTGATTACAGACTTAACCTGTCAGGTGAGTGACAGGTCACATGCTGCTGGGACCAGCAAGTGTTCCCTGCTATGTACAAATAATTGATATTCATAGACAGGAAAACGTCCTGCCTGCTAACCTGATCTCTCCAGACCATATTTTTCCCAAGAATCATCACTCTTCCCTCTGTCTCTATCAGCTTCAGGGTTGTTCTGAACTGACAGAGCTCAGCATGCATTTCCTTCTGGGATAACCCTAAGGATCTTTGCAAATGTTGCTTATGAAATGAAAACTTGATAGCCAAAGAGTTCCAGGTATAAACAAAAATGAGAAGTCAAGGAGTTCTCAAGAAGGGAATATTCAAAGCATGAGAGGAAACATTGAATGTGCCTGGAAATGAACTTTCTGTTGGAAGCAGCGGTAGTAAACAGAAGTGTAAAACAGATCGAGGCCGATCTGTGGCGTTGAAGATCCCAGCAGCTCTCCAAGTACATGAGTAATCAGCTAAAAACTAAACAGACTTCAAAATGATGCACTGGTATAAAATGAACTCTAAGGTTTATTTTTAATAATTTCACTGAGCCAGATATAGACAGAGCATGTAAAAACCTATAGGTGACTGCAGCAATGCTGAAGAGGTTCAGAGTCTCTTGCCCAAAAAATAAAATCAATTAATTAAATAAGAAGAACATAAACCTAGGAGAACAAAATAAAGTCAAAAATAATGAGGAGGAAGGACAAAATTAAAGTCATAAAGGAAAGGACATAGAAAAGGAGTAATGTAATTAAAAACGGGAAAAAAATGATCAAACAAAAGACCTTCTAAGGGACCAACAAACCTGACAAATCCCCAACAATACTGGCTAAGGAGAGAGGGGCCCTGTTAAGAATGACGTAAAACAGCACTACAGACTGCAGCCTCCAAAGGAAAATAAGGGAATACTGGGAATGCCATTGCACTCAAGTTTTGACAACTCCAATGAAATTATCAATTCTTCTAAAACTACCCCAACTCAAACCATATAAAGTATATTATCTGGGTAGGCCTATATCTATGAATAATACTGAATTGGTAACATTAAGACTAAGAAAGAAAGGGAAGGATGGAGTGCATAGTGGTTGATTCGTGCCTGATTTACTCATGTGCTTGCTACATGTTCAGCAATAGTCTAGATGGCAGATATCTGAAGCTCTTTCTCTGCATAAGCACCTCCTCTCCAGTGCTTCCCCTCACACACTCCAATCCCTCAGTCTCCAAAGCATCAGCATCATTCTCTTCCTGATCAGTGCCCCACAAGCTCCTCTTCCTTTGCCAAAACACTGGGGAAACTGTTGGTTTCAACTGGTTTCCTCTCTGCCTATGATCCAGACCCAGGGCTGTCTTAGTGCATGAACTATCAGTTTCTAAAATGCTTTGTCTGCATGTTTGTGTATTTAGGGAAGAGAAAAATATGGAGCCATTTTTTCAATGTCTATAAATCTAGTAGTAACTTAAGAATGGCCTTCTCATGGGCAAGATTTCATAAAAATTCATTTCTTACCCACAACCCTAATGCCACAGCCTTACTTCCCTTACCTTTTGCTATACTTGGATCTTCAACCTTACTGATATTGCAGATTCTCATCCATTAAGACAGGCAGTAACTATCCTATTTAACTGAACAGAACTCAACCACAATATGGGTCCTAAGTGGACTTGCTGGGTCCCATTTGTAATTACCACATAAATGATGACATAACTCAAAAGAAACACGGTTAAGTTGTCTTCTCTCGATTGAAAATAAGCACATCGCCTAATTCATCCCTCTAGTCAAAGTCTGAACCCCACTCAGATAACCAGTTCATTAGACCTGGAAGTCTTTTCATTCCTAAGACAGACACACACACACAAACTCACACACTCACACACATACACACACACACACCTTTATGTCTTATTGACCAGTAAATTTTTCATTTTCAAAACTTACAGGTGATATATTTTTGTTCTGCTCAAGTTTTGGCTTTTCACATGGCTTTGTCATGCTGATATAGCTGTTCATCTGAGCCTGCTCTGTTGGCATAGCCCTGGGAACTCACAAGCATTATACTCGGCCTGAAGGGTTGTGCACACACCCCTCCCCTGGAACCACAGTAACAAGGCAGTGGTGATCGTGCTAGGAAACTCTTTCAGGACTGGAGAAAGGATCTTGCCTATCCCTGTGGACTGGACGGAGTAGGCTTCAGAAGTAGTTCAAGTCAACTGGATACGATGTTGCTGCCCTCAAAAAAAAAAAAAAAAAAAAAAAAACGTGAGTCTCTTCAGGCCCTAGAGCAAATCTAGGAAATGTTGGCACCCAGACATAAGAAAGCCAAATAAGAGTGATGTCACCAAGCATGCACATGCACACACACACAACACACACACACCACTCCTCGTACTGTGAACAGGCTCCAGGCTCCAGAAGACCCAGCTTTGCTGTCGGTTATCTCGAAGCTATCCATGCCTCCCTCCATGGATACTGTAACTGTGGACACTGTCCACTACCAGGACAGGTTGTTTCCATTTTCTTCCCACATTTATTTGCTGTGAGTGCTTCCCAGCACCAGCAACAGATCCCAGCGGAGCAGAGAATCTGGAAAATGAAGTTTGCACGTTTCCAGCCATGATATTTTAGAGGAGAATGGAAAACATCAATCACGGGACCAAATCAACAGCATCACGTGGCACAGTTTCTGAGGCCAGCTACTCTGTGAACTAAGATCCGGTGTTCCCATCCGTAAAATAGCCGTGGCCATAATCCGTACCTCATAGGGTTATCGTGACAATGAATGGAACTGTGGACTTAAAGACTTACTTTGTAACTGTCTAGCATGTCAGAAGCTCTTGATAAATGACGGCGGCTTTTGCCATTTGTCACGAGTAAGTCTGTACAGCCTGTGTGGCCACAGAGGGCCATATACATCACCCAGCTGTGCTACCCATCCAGGACAGCGCCCATTTTTCCAGCTCAGGAATTTAATAGAGTATGCCGATTTTCCTGCCCACCGGGTTATTAATTGCTTGTGGCCCTGAAACACTGCATAAGTAATCACTTTTGTATCTGCATATTCACAGCGAATGAAGTCCTTTACCAAAAACTCATATTCACACACCTCAAAGGCATTGTATGAGAAAGACTTTAGAGCTGCCCCAGTTATAACACTGAGGTCAAACTAGATTAAGGCTGTGTACTCAGAAATGTTTCTTTAAGGATCAATTCAGTCTTTCAATCAAAAACCCCCTGCTGGTCCTCCAGAAGTTTCTCTGGAGCTTAGAAGACTTTGACGTGTTTTGTAAGGAGACCATGACACACAGGTATACCAAGCTTCTTTTTGGGTCACCAACCAGCTCCCAAATCATGACACAGAGACTTACTAGCTATGAATGCTCCACCTAGCTTGAGCTCGTTTCTGGATAGCTCTCTTAACTTAAATTAGCCTGTTTCTCTTTATCTACCTTTTGCCTCAGGGCCTTTTATCTTCTTCTGTATGTCTTACTTTCCTGCTTTCTCCAGTGGCTGGTGGCTACATGGTTTCTGGCCCCAAGCATATCTCTCTCTTTTCCCCTCCTCTTCTCCCTTTTTCCTTTTCTCCTCCTACTTATTATCTCTGCCTACTAACCCCATCTGTTCTTGC
>JABTXL010000001.1:40834290-40844847 GCA_025134845.1 Neodon shergylaensis
AGGCAGGCAGGCAGAGAGAGGCAGGCAGGCAGGCAGGCAGAGAGAGGCAGGCAGGCAGAGAGAGGCAGGCAGGCAGGCAGGCAGAGAGAGGCAGGCAGGCAGGCAGAGAGAGGGAGGCAGGCAGGCAGGCAGAGAGAGGCAGGCAGGCAGGCAGGCAGACAGGCAGGCAGGGAGACAGAGACACAGACACGGACCTCTAGTCACTGGTAAGAAGCCCTTTGTTCAACAGCACCATGGACGCTTATATACCCAACAGTCAAGTAGATCAACAGGTGAAAACCTTATCCTCTGATCCTCAAGGCAAGGCAACACGTGCTCGTGAAGCAGAGCTGGTAAACAACTTTGACACAGCTTTCAGTAACTCAAATCAGAAGGAAAGTAAAGATCTCTAGCAGGGAAGAGCAGCTGGAGGCCAGGACTCCAAATGGTCCCGACAGTGCTGAGCCCCCCAACCATAAAATTATATTAGTTCCTACTTCATAATTGTAATTTTGCTTGTTATGAATCGTAATGTAAATATCTGATACGTAGGATATCTGATATGAGACCCTTCTGAAAGGGTTGTTCAACCTCTCAAAGGGAAACAATCCACTGGCTGAGTGCCACTGTTCCAAAACTATTACTACCATCCGTCTAAAGAAAATCTCATCTTCTCAAACTGAAATTCTGTCTCTATTAAATATCAATTTGCCAGCTCATGTTTTTAACAAAGACTTAAAATGAAAAGCTTTCAGTTTTTGAGCATTGGTGGCTCTCTTAACTGTATTTCACACACAGCCTTTAGTGTGGTAAAGAATTTCCCTTTATCCCAGTTGGAAGAGCTTAGTAGTAGTAGTATTTCTGTGTTGTACTTCATTACCCATGTTTTCTGTCTATTGGGATAATTGTTTCCACCCCACATCCTGTCAGTGTGTGTTGTACCAAATCAGTGTGCTTTTATGTACTGGGCATTTGTTCTGTTTCATTGTTGTTTCTTCTAAATCCCAGGGATTAAACCTAAGCAGGGTCTCACATGCCACGCCAGACAAGCTGGCTCACTGACTGTATGCTCAGCCCCACATTTCATCATTTGGTCCCGGAATGTAAACCTTTTGTTCTATTTCCTTGTTTTGTTCTATTGCTTTGTTTTGTTCTATTGCCCTTGCTAGTACTTTGAACACTTTTGCTTCAACGCTTGTTGGTGATTTAGATGCATGCTCTTCTCGCAGTGTCTGCCTTTGGTATCAGACTAATGTTGCCTTCATGGGATTAGTCAAAAGCAACCAACTCTCTTCAAATTTCTGGTAGTGTTTTCAAAATATTGTTGCTGATTATTCCTTGAATGCTTGGCAGAATTCACCCAGCGGCTAGGTCAGGTCTCTTGACTATTCTTCGTTAACAGTAACCCACAAGTTATAAATTTGTTTATGTTCTTTATTCGTTCATGACTCAGTCCTGGCGATGTGTGTGACAAGGGATATATTTATGTCTTCTAGATTTCCCAGCATCAGGGTCACGACTGATGGCTGTACTCTTCTACTCCCTTCGTTCTTGTGAAGTCACATGAGTTGTCCCTTTCGTTTCTAATTGTAACAGCCTGAGTGCTTTCTTCTCTTCTAGTCAATGTAGCTAAAGATCAGCCAGTTCTGTTGATCATTGATACCCACAGCCGATACATCGGTGCCACCCGCGGTTCTGCTGGCCTGGTTTTCCCTGCCCTCTGCTCCAGCTTCTCAGCCTTACCGGTGCCTTGTGCCGTAGCTGTGGACGCAATTTCTCTCCCACTCCCAGTCCCTGCACTATGACGTTAGGTTGCTGTTTTAGTGCCTCGTTGTTCTTGATAATCCGATGCTTTTTTATGCTATTTTCTGTTGTCCTTGCAATTTCCGCTTTATCCTACTGCCTCCTTAGTGTCATTTAACTCCCATGTATCTGCCAGTGGTCATTCGTTTTATTTAAGCATGAATTTGTACTTTATATTTTTTTCTGAGAGGTTTTTTAGTTTTTGAGATTATAATAGAATTATATTATTTCCCTGCCTTCCTTTTCCTCCCTCCAACCTCTATCATATACCCCTCCTCTGGTGTCTTTCAAGTACATGGCCTCTTATTTAATTATTGGTGTGTGTGCGTGTGTGTGTGTATGTATGTGTGTGTGTGTGCCTGTGTATACTTTCAATCTCGCTACCACTTTAGAGCTTGTGTGTGGCTACACTGCTCTAGCTGAAACAATGCCCTTTAGTTGGTCGATATTCTCATTTTATTCCTGGTTCCTTACCAGTTTTCTTTATCGTTAATGTCTAATATTTTTTTGTGTGTGTTTTCTCTGATTCTTTTTCATGTTCTCCTGGGTTTTATTTATTTTTTTGCTGAGAAGTCTGCTATTGGCATATCTCCCTTGTAGTTTTTTTTTTTTGAAAAAAAATTTTTTTCCGCCTCCTCCCAGCCTCCCATTTTCCTCCCCCTCCTTCCCCCTTCCCCCACTCCTTTCTCCCTCCCCCCACTCCTCTCCCCCTCCCTTAATGTCTAATATTTTAAGAAAATCTTAGGGAAAAGCAATCAGACAAGAGGATACTTGAAATAATCTATTCTAAAACCATCATTACACAGTCATGCCATGCAAAAACACACATGTTCAAACATTAGAGGAGGGCTATCAGATTTAGTGGTAATTGTGAACAAACCAATATGGGTTTTAGGGGCTATTTTTACTTTCAACAAAGAAGCAGGCACCCGTTTATGTGTGAGACAGAAAGACACAGTACCATGTTCCTCCCATCACATGGCATGTATACTGATAGAGATTCAAAATCGAAACCACTCAATTCGTTTTTTTCTGACAGCCCACAGAACACAGGTGCTGAGAGCCTTGCTGTTAGCACTTCCAGTGACCTGGGATGGCTGTGTGAAGTCGGCAAAACGAAGAAAAGTCTGACCACCTGTTTCAAACAGGTGGCCCGGGTAGCCTGAGCTGTTTTTATTTACACGCTTTCAATAGTTTGCATGAAGAGTTTTACAATCGTATCTGTTTCCTTACGTTTCTAATAACAATCACAATAACTCTTATCTCCTTCCCTTTCTGTCCCTCAGCTTCCCCACCGGTAATCACTACCGACTTGATTTGTAGCCTAGATATTAGAAGCATAAACAGTACAGCAAGCAACAAAGGAAGTTTTCTAACCAGGCACACCTGCAGGTGGAACAGCGTACCCAGTTGGCAGCATTTGCGGTTACAGCATCATGCAAAGGGAAAGAAAGTTTTACCTCTAGAACTTAAAGTTTGCCTCTGGTCAAATCTAAACTCTCACAGCCAACTCATCAGCCAAGGCTGAACCAATCCATTCTTTATTCTATATTACTCTATCTCCCATAGGGGATATACCAGATTTTCTCCTATCATCCTGCAAACTACATAACTTAAAAACTTACTCTTAATAGTTGGCACTGCTTATCTCTGGTTCTCATGTTTCTTTCAGTTTCCTCCAGCACTGGCACAGCTATAGAGACGAGGGCATTGTGGGTTTCTATGACTCTGCTCCATTCCCTGTTCCTAGATGGTTCCCGTTAACTCTTGATATCATCTACTTATTAACATTTCTCCTAGACTCTTGTGGTTAAAATCATTTCCTCCAGCATAATTATGCAAATCTGTATTATTGTTATGAACTTCTGTAACTCTTTCAGGCCAGTCACAAGGTGCATTGGAAAGGCAACGTCCTGTTCGTGAGAAACCTGAATTCATGGTCACACCTGAAACATCAAAGACATGAGGGGCTAATTCAGATCCACTGTATATTTTTAACAACATCCCCTCTGGCTCACCCAGAGGAGAATCATCAAGGGAAAGGTTTCCTAACAGAACAGTCATTTCATGTTTGGCTCTAAGAAAGTTAAACTAAAGGCAGTCGTTAATAATTTGCATAAGGAAAGCAAGGAGAGCAGGTAGCACATATGCTCCTGGGGTCAAGTCCAGAATTACACAGCAAACTACCCATCGGCCTTGTCAAAAATGGGCAAAATTCTTCCAGGCCCTGCCAAAAGGAGAACCTGTTCATGCTATTCTCAGGCCATAACCCTCGAAGACATCACATGGTTCCCGGCACACAAGGATACACTTAGAGAGGTGACGGTAGTGGATGATGTGGGGAGCGACCTCCTGGGTCTGTTTGGCAGATACCTGAAAAGCTCTCTCCAGCCTCAAACGCTGCCAATCAAGGCCCACAGCCAGAAAGCACAGTTGTATGTCAGTGCACACAGTAGGTGTGGCCGCAATGCCTCTCTCTGCCACAGCTCTCGGAAGCATATCTTCAGCTGTGACTCGCTCGCTCTCAGTGTCTCGTGAAGAACTGGCTGAATCCCTCAGGCTGTCAGCGTGCGTTCTCTGCCTAGCTTTGTTTTAGAATCTATTGCTAGAAACATAGACGACATGCCAGCCAGCCAACTGTCCAAGATCAACAGTCCCCTCCCCAGTAAATATTTGATAAAAGCAGATTTTCTGTTTGCTTGACTTAGATGCTGGGCTCATTCTACCTGCTTTACATCTCATCTGCATAGGTGGAAAACCCACGAATGGGAATGGATTTAGGTTATTCTGCCCATGCCTTACGCAAGCAACACTCTGCTCACCCACTCATTGCGTTATTTAAGAATGGGGCAGCTGCGCTGACCGTGGTTAATCACTGTGGCTTGCATAGTCTACCAAACCCAGTACTACTTGCTTTTATACGATGGGGAAATTATTTAACCAATAATTTTTCCCTTCATTTTGGCTTTCTGGAGCCTCAGGCTTAAATTGAGTGCCCAGCTGAAAGGAAAACAGTCTAGAATTATGATATTACTTTTTTGCTACTTTCTGTTTCTCTTTTACAGTTAACGGCCTCAAGTCTTTCTTACAAGTTCATTATTCGAAACAGACATAATAGTGACATTTGACTCAGAATGAACATGCCATTGCCATAAGTATGTGTGTGTGTTTAAATCATATGTACAATTAACTGCACTTTATGAACCTCCAAATTCTGAGACAAGGATAATCCAGACGCCACTCTCTGAAAACCATCCTCATACACATTTGAAGAGTTTCTGTAACCTGTCCTCACATATTCAGGGGGTGGCAGGAGCCTTGAATCTGGAGTTGATCAATTTCACACCGAGGCCTCTGTCTTGGGAAATTATTGCTCCTTTGCCACTCACTAGTGTACAGTATCCTAATTGAAAACCTTCGCCCTTGCTGATGACATGCTTTAAATTCCCTTCTTCCCTATTAGCAACGTGTCTTCATCAGGTAATAAATGCACATTGGATTCCTGATGATTTGTGTTTTAGATGATGTCCCTAAGGGTCAATTCATCCCCAGGGACACTAATAAACAGTCCCAGAGCCAGATCATTTGTGTCTTTACTGTGGGCAAGAATGACACCCAAGCAAATACTTCAATTTAGAACATCTCCAAATTCCACTCAATTCAACCCAGTGCAATTTATCAAGTAATTATCAAAAGCACTAAGGCTTTTCCGAGTCTCTGGGAACACAGCAGCAGATAGAAGTCGATTTCTACCTCCATGAATTCCACAGGCAAGGAAGATTGATAAATAAATAGCTTGAAGCCCAGATTTAAGCACACAGGAGAACATAAGGGAACACGGAAGAGAGGGCTTCAGTATCAGAGGGGTGGGAAGTGACGAATTCCTAGAGGAGATGGCTCATGGCATATCAGTGAACAATCTGCCCAGAGTGTGAACTGAAGGTGCAAAATGGAAATTCAAGGCCAGAGAATTCCAGAGGGTTAGTGCAGGTGCAGACAGACGGTCTCCCTGAGCATTCTGGAGCCAGTCCAGGCACCCAGTGTTTGTTGATTGCAGATGTAAGTGTAAAGGAACAAGAGAAGTATAAGTAGCTTGAGGGCGAACTGACGAGTTTCTGTTTGCGACTCAGCATGATGTACCCTGACAATAGCAACGGGACTTAAGATTGACTGTAACAGGCCCTTAGCTTACTACACTGAGCTCCTGCTGGTTCTCCAGCCTGGCCACACTTCTCAGTGGTTACTTCTGCTGTGCCTAATCACTGTCTGTGTTGCCTTAAGAGACTGATTCGGAGCAGCCAAAAACATAACTGCAACTTTAACAAGTATAACTCCTAAGCTTCATTAAGTTCCTTTATGCCTTTTTTTGCCTTTTTATTCTTTTTTATGAGCATAAGTAAAAAATTTATTTGCTTATGTAAATTCTTCTAAAGCATCCTGAATGAGAATTCCCCCTTGAATTGTCAGCTTTTAGCAGTGAGTAAAGATCCTGATGAAGAATAATTCGCCCAGATTCTCCATCTATCTTAATGAAGTCCATTTTCCTAAAAGCAATCCACTTAGATGAGCTGCGCATACGTTTTTATAAAGTATCCAAGCATGTTTCCCAGAACTACAGGAGAGAGTGACAATGGCCAGGCCAGCACATCCAGCTGAATCTTCATATCTGCCCTAACCTGATAAGTACCCAGCTGCTGGGACACGGAAATGTTTGCTAAGAATGGCAGCGTTAAAATCCAGGCAGATCTCTTGTACTGCTTATCCTGTTCTTCTTAAACAGATCACTCTCCCAAATCTACCAGTGAGCTCACACATCCTGAGGGAGTCTTAATTCCTAGATCAACTTTCTTTACTAGGGATACACCTAGCGCCTTGAGCTCGCTGCCTGGCTGACATATGCTCTATCACTGAACTATGACCCCAGAAGTCTGGCCTTGAACATTTTATGTCAGCCACGTTGGTCTCAAATCCAGGAATTTCCTGTTTCTGCTTCCCGGGTCCTGGGGCTCCAAGTGTGCTCTGCCACCAAGCCTAGTTTATCTGCTAATTTTTTTACTCTACCTTCCTTGGGGTTTGTTTGCTCAGTCTTTCCACAGATTTGGAAAATTTATCCCACTGGTCCTCAGTGTGTGGATGTCTAGTGCATAAATCTAGTCAGTGAAATTGGCCTTGTGCCAGCAAGAGCAACGCAGTAATCATTAATGCTGCTAACATTTGTATATGATCTGCAACATGTGGGCTACACGCATGGCAGAGTTCAAGGGCACCTTGAGAGCCATTGGTAAGAAGGAGCATAAAGCTCCCATCCGACGTGTTACTAGTACATGCAGGGGCCAGGCTGAGAAAAGGAGCTCACCTCCCAGGAAGCAGGGTACAGAATGGAGCATATAACATGTGACAGGGCAGCTGGAGCCCAGGGGCTATCTAGTCCTTTCACTTAGTAAGTTCCTACCCACTTCTCTAAAAATTAGCACGTTTACAGAACTGCGCACCCTGTGTTCCTTCCTAGATCCCAATAGGGATGGAGAGGCAGCCCTCTCTGCCTTACCACGCTCCGACTCCAGCCTGTGTGTGGAATGCAACAGTACTCAGAAGAGGCAGCCCTCTCTACCTTACCCACACTCCAACTCCAGCCTGTGTGTGGGATGAAGCAGATCTGAGACATTTGCTGTAGCTGAGTTGGCTAGCCGGATGAACACAAGGCTTCTGAATTTCCAAGCTGGCAGATACCATCAGAAACCATGATATAACCATATGTAATATCTTCTCAAAGTCTTTGGTTTTTGTAATTGCCCAAATTTTCCTATTTATGAAGAGGGACATTGAAAAATAAAAATTGTAAGAATCTGTGGATGCTGACCATGTGGTCCTGCTGGAAGGCACGGCACTAAAGCATGAGTGTTGCACCCAAATCACTGCCTCTTTTCCCATGCGCATAGTGTCAGTGGCTGCCTTTCCCTATTAATCTAAATGGTCATGAAAGAGAGCCATGTATCTTACAAAGCTCAAATTATGCATCTGAACTCTAAGGAAAAGTTTACTTCTCTCAGAGTTGACTTGAGGGAAATGAATTTTCATCCTTTAGAAAGAGAGATACTTTGCTTTTTCCCACAAGTTTCTTCAACTCCTTGGCCATTAAAACACAGCCATGCTGCTCTTTCTATTTTTATAGCACAACAGCCCTACGATTCACATTGCAGAGAAGATGAAATCCGCAGATGGCTTACAAAATGCATGTGTATCCCCAGCAAAGCTAAACTTGATGTGGGATTCCCCCTCTGTATGCTGTGAATACCATCCGTGAATAAAGAAACTGCCTTAGCCTGTTGATAGGGCAGAACTTAGGTAGGCAGGGAAAACTAAACTGAAGGCTGAGAGAAATCAGAGTCAGGGAGCAGCCATGTAGCCCCACCAGAGACAGATGCCAGAACTTTACCCTGTAAGCCACAGCCACATGGTGATACACAGATTACTAGAAATGAGTTAAATTAATATATAAGTGTTAGCCAATAAAAAGCTAGAGCTAATGAGCCAAGCAGTGTTTTAAATAATAAAGTTTCTGTGTGGTTATTTTGGGAGTCTGGGCAGCTGGAAAAGGAACAAGCAGCTTCCTTACAACATAAACTTACTAGAACACTCAAATATTTTAATCAGAACTACTACAAGGTTCAAAGTAAAGATTAAGTGGGCTTCTGCATATGAAGAAGGGAAAGGGAAGAGAGCTAGAGCCGGGTAACCTTGAATTATTTTCTTAACTGTCACAGTGCCTACCCAGCAAAGGTCAGAGAACAGAAAACTTTGTACTTTCCAATTACAATCAGCTTAACAAAGTGAATTTATACTTGACTTTCAACGCTAAAGAATGCTCTAAACACATCAAGGAATTGGACACCATTCTGGTTCTCAACCCTCATGCTGTGGTCTTCTACTCTTGGAACACATGTTTCCACTCAGATTGAACAATATTTTCCCTCAGATGGAAATTAAAGGAGACTGAGTGAGTGATATTAATAAATCAGAAAGCACAAAGAGAAGAGAAAGCTTTCCTCCCTGAGGCCTGAGCTTAAAATCCCTTTCATGAAAAGAATTCCAAATGGGAACCTTTGACCAGGTACAAACACGGATGCTCTGGGCTGAGACTAGCAAGTGAAGTCTAATTTAACATTAGAAGTCCGATGCCTAAGAAGGTGGCACTAATTATAGGACCTCTTGGTCATGTGGATAGCCCTTGTATCTTGCTTATGGGAGAGTCAAGACCTTACAGCCATTATCTGTGTCCCATCCTAACTACTCCAACATGTGTATGGCGACAATTTTGGACTCCTTCACTTTCTGTGGTTTTGGATTCCTTGCCTGTGTTTGTAAAGTGAGCTGTAAACACTCTAGGGGAAACTATAAAGTTTCTTAGCAAGCCTCGGTGCCGGAATTCTCCTTAGGAATGAAGCAGTGAGTTAGTTCAGCCCTGCCCTAGAGAAGAAAGAATAGCCAGGGCTTTATAAATCTTTAACTGATTCCACAGGAAGGCAATACTGGCCTCTACAATTTTGTATATATTTAAAGCTTTTTCACAGCAATATCTTTCAAAGTGTTGAGGATTAGTTTGATTTCTTGTCTGTTTATTACTACTGCTAGAATAGTTATAAATCAGCTGGCGGCTAGATGAAAGACACCACAAATTTTGGCATGCCCAGTGCAGGAAAATGTTTTGCGTTCTTCTCCCCTAGGAGGAGGAAACAGGTCCATTCCCTTTGTTGAAGAATCAAAGAATTAGCTTGATTCAATTCCCTTGAGCCTCCTCCATCTAGGGAATCAGGCTATCACTTCTATGAAGCAGTCTCTAGGTTTTTCCACAAAGTTAGTTTACACTCAGACCACAAACAAAGAGTCAGGTTTGCTTCCATAGTGTGTGGGACATTTGCAAGCCAAAATGAAATCTCAATAGAGCAGGATGGGGGAAGGGGGCAAGAAAGCACTGTGCAACCCTTCTGAACCTCTTGTGCACTCTGTGGTCTGACTTTGCATTTGGCGTAGGCTTTCTCTGCCTCCCTAGCTCACTCCTTCCGATTACGTGTGATGCATTGAGAGCTGGAGAATCGGTTAACAAGATGGTGTTATAGGGCCTAAAAGCTTCCTCTAACAGAAACCACAATAACTGAACAAACACAACAAACATAATTATAAACTGAGCTCTGTGTTGTGCAGAGGGCAGCGACTGACATGGAAAAGCACCCAGGGAAAAGAGCCCAATTTACAGCTAAAAGCTATGAAGAGCCCCTTCATAGTCTAGAGACTACAAAATCAAGGGACCATCCGATTACATTCCCAAGGGTCCCAGTCCCATATTCATTATTTCCAAGAGGAAAGATTTAAGTTAAGATGACAGGGCTGCAACTCTCCATCTCTGTGAGGCTGAGTTCAAACTGTCATCTTTTTAAATCCTAATACAAACAATTGCCTGTACTGCTCATTAAAGCTGCATGGAGACACAAATCTCAGGGAGATTATTTGAGCACAGGTTACTTGGGATGAAAAGCAAAAATTCACAGTGCTGTGTCCTTTGGATGGGAGCCAGGGGAAGCCTTGAAAGTGGATCAGGATTTGGAGCAAAGCCATGGAATACAGTTGGGACACGGAGGGGCGAGGAAGTAGCACAGGAAGCTCTCTCTTCATTAGTTTCTCTCACTGTAGCAATATGCCCGAAGCTGTAGCCTTTATAAAGAGTCTTTGGTTTGGTTTGGTTTGGTTTGGTTTGGTTTGGTTTGGTTTGGTTTGGTT
>JABTXL010000001.1:40844857-40865926 GCA_025134845.1 Neodon shergylaensis
TTTGGTTTGGTTTGGTTTGGTTTGGTTTGGTTTGGTTTGGTTTGGTTGTGGTGTTCAAGAGGAGCAAGGTGACAGCACCCAACCTGGACTAGCAGATCGTTCTTCAGTGACGGGGTCCTAAGAAAAGAAAAAGTACAACATCTTATTTACAGTTTTCTGAAAGTGAAAATGGGGAAAGGTCCGCAGCCACTACCACACACTGGGAAGAGATCAGCAAACTAATCAATCAACGTTACACGAGGGGAACACGAGGCATCACAAGAACATCACAGACTGAGCGCACAGGGGCCGTTGGGACTGATAACAATAACTAACAGGTGGGAAGAAAAGGTGTTCTCAGGACCTGACGTCACAGTTCACCCAAGGCCCTGGCCCCAGGCCATGACTGGCTCTGTCAAGCATGTTCCTGGTTTTAGCAAAAAGAACTGTGTTCCTTCTCCAGACATCAAGACCTAAGGAAAAGCGCTGGAGCAGCCTGCCTTCAACAACTTTCTTCTGGAGGAAGCTTCAGGCCAGCTGGCATCACAGTGGTAGGAGTGTGTGTGTGTGTGTGTGTGTGTGTGTGTGTGTGTGTGTGTGTGTGTGTGTTTGCATGTAACAAAAGGCATGTGTAAAATTGCTAGACTCACAACATCCATTCTGGTGGGAGAGACCTGACTCATCCCTAAGAATGAGCATCAATCTATTCATGAGGGTGGGGCTCCTCATCACTTCCCCACCAGGCCCCGCCTCTTAAAGTTTGCACCCTATCACCAACAACACACTAGCAACCAAGATTCAAAATCAAGAATTTTGAGGCTCAAACTACAACCAACCATTGCACAGATTTTTAGTAAAATACATTTTTTTAAGCTTTGAGAGAAATTTTGAAGTTAGGGATGGGCACATTAAAACTTACTTCACTAATAAAATGATTGATTTTTAGATACCGCAATTCCAAGTTACGTTCAATAGCAACCCAAATCGGGAGGAAAGAATGATAAAAGTGGAATCAAGGAAAGGGAGAAAAGATCGAGAGATGGACAGAGGAAAGAGACATCCTAAGAAGCAAAGGGAAAGAGGGAAGAGATGTACGATTGCTGTGCACTGACAAGTGCCTGCAGAAACAACACCAGGTCACTGAGTGCATTAGTATTAAACACATACAATTATCCGGAAGCTCTTCATGCAAAATAGACCAACTTCTAAACCATTTTTTCCTTGGCTGACTAAACTCTTCAGTATTAAAGGCATAAACTGGAGGTCTCTCTTGACCTGGGGAGCTAAAACTAAAACACTGAGGAAGCAGTATTTCCAAGGCTGCCATACCTTTATCAACTCTAGTCAAAAGGCAAAAAGTCTGCACCAATCTCTGTCACCCATCGACCTGTCTTTCTATCCATCTCTACCAACTTTGAATGATGGAGTTAGCTGTCATTCCAACCTTGGGATCATTTTATTCAAAGTCAGACTGGTTTCTGGACAGCAGTGCAATAAGACAAAGACAAAGCTCTTAGATCAGGTGGACATGGCCTGACTGAGTGCTAGAGACTGCATGGGAACACATGACTTTGGGTGGCTTTGCAACATGGCATTTCACTCGAGCTGTGCACGGACCCTGTTCTTAGAACTGCAGCAGCCTGCCTGATTCGCGTTCTCTTTCCTTCTGAGAATACTGACCAGCATGGAGGATGAAGGGGGGAGTCATGTTCTTTCCAAGAAAGAGCAAAGGCTGTCACCAAAAAGCCAGGCTGCTTCGAGGTGAGGTCTCAGATAAGCAGACATGTGTGTGGTCAGGACAGTGTTGGATTTGAGGCATTATAGGATATGGAATGACTCAGGCCAGGAAGGGAAATGTCCCAAGGTTTCTTCCCCAAGTCAGTAGCTCAAAGATCAGCAGATAGACAAAAGCAGCAGGAAGCTCATGTGAAATAAAGAAGTGGCGGTCCAGTGAGTAGTGTTTCCCTAGGATGGTGGAAGCCCAGGAAAGGAGCGTGTCGAGAGATTAATAGAAGAATAGAAAACAGAGAAAAATGACATAATAGCAACAGCTGTCCTTGAGAAAGCAAGAGTTAGCTCTGAGGTAGATGAAGGCGAGGAGATAAACAGTTAAACCTGTTAAAAGTCAGGCTCAGTTTCTTCTCTACAGAATGAGATCCATAGTGATTGGGAAAGCTCAGAGGTCTATCTTAACACATTAAGCAATAATGTAAACCCCTTAAGTTCATTTTCACCATTAGAATAAAGTTTCCATAAGAAATATCTGCCGTGCGTTGCTTTGAAATGGACACACAGAGGCTGGCTGTAGAAAGAATCTTTCTATTTTAGTGTCTAATGTGGAAAAACTGCATTGCTCTGTATCATTCATGCATTCCTAACTGAAATGTATAACCCAGATGTAATTATAAGGGAAGAAAAGTAAAGTCCAAATGAGGAATAGTGCTGTCCTTGCCTGAGGTATTGCGATCTTCAGGATAGACCAGTGTCCTGATAAGGGAAAGGAGCATTCCATACAAAAGAAAACTAAATTGAGGGAGCTACGGGATGTAAAACCTTTTCCTAGATTCAGCCTAGAGTGGACACCGTTTAGTTTGCCTGACAGAAGTGGGAAACCCATGGGAAGTGAGTAAAATGTATTGTATTGATGTGGAATTGGCTAAAGATGATAGATTTCCTGCAACAATGGAAGAAAATATCCCCACTGGAGAAAGTGAGCACTGGCATCCTTAGGGTAAGGATGTACAACCCACAGGATTTGTGGGGGAGGTACACGAGTCTACTTTAGCACTGCAGACAGCCAAACTGATGGTATTTGCATAAAGATCCTATACTTGAAGCACTCCACGGCAGGTGTGAATTTCTAAGCGATCGATTGTAATTTGTAAGAAATGAAGCTGGGCTATTGACGATATATTTAGGAAAAGAAATTAACACTAGGGAGCTTAATTCTAAAATGGTCATGAACTTCTGATTAGATCTGTATTTATCTTGTAATAGTTTACTACTAAATGAATAAATATGTAATATATTTATGCACACACATACTTGCATATATGCATACATACATATGAATGTAACAATAATGAAAAAGGCTATCAGCTTGAGAGTGGGGGAGTCATGAGAAGGGTTCAAGGGAGGGTAGCAGGGAGGGGCTGGAGGGAGGAAAAAAGAAGAAAGTGACTTAATTCTATTTCAATTAGCACATTTTTTTAAGAATGAAAAATTAATGAATTAATCAATAGCGAAAGACGAAAAAGAAAAACCCACTCGTGGCTAAAAGAGCCAAGGTTGACATGAATTTCTCTCCAGTATAGATCCTCTTAATTGTAAGTCACATGTGCAGAAGTCAAAGCAAAAGTAAGAGTGTTCCTTTTTTTTTTTTGTACTTCCAGTCTGTCATCTTCAATCCCCAGTGTGTCAGATGGGTAGACTTGCTTATAAAGATTGCAGGGAAGTTTGGAAGCAATTAATTTTCTATTTTTCTGCATTTGGTAACAGGAACCTTTATGATGACATGTCCTTCAGCTACTACAAGTTGAGACTTTATCTAAAAAATTTAGAACCAGAAATATTTCATATTTTGAATTATGGTGCAAGAATTCAGAATAACTGTTTTGCTCTGCTTATACATTCTTAAATACGAGATTTAGATCAAACATGTGTTCATTTGTTTCACATAAACTTGCACGCATGCTCTAAAAGTCACTCTGCACAGTATTTTTAGTGCGACTGCATTTTGACCGTAAGCCAATCCCATGAGGCCAGGTAGGGAACTTTCTACCTGCAATGTCATGTAAGCACACAAAACTTTGGGATTTAGGAGCCTTTAGGATTTTTTTTCCTTTTTTGGATTAAGGATGTTCAATACAGAAAACAGAAGCTACTGTTACTTTAGTAACAGCTTCCCTGGTCAAATCAAAGCCATCTCTGGTCTGCGGAAACCTGGCGTTAAACAATTGTCTTTCCCAGGCGTTCTCCACTTGGGGCTTTCTGAAGGAAGGCAGCGTGCAGAAAGAGCGGAGGCTTCACAGCCCAGCAACAGGAATCACCTTCAATACATAGAGTACAACCCACTCAAGAGGCTGCTTGCAGCACACAGTCACCCCAGTGGTCAGGAATGAGGCATGAGGATTGGAACTCAGGGCTAGCCTATGTGGGACCATCTCCAGAAAAGGGCAATGCAGGCTGTAATTCTGCAAAAAGTGCAGATGCAGAGAGAAGGTGAACAGCTCCCGAGGCTGTGCAGTACAGATGTTGAGATTAAAATGACACCATCTTCGATCATAAAGTCATCAGAATGCGATCAAATTCATCACATAGATGATCTTGTCACCTTTGGTTTCCCATCCTCTCTCGCTCTCTCTGGTTTGCTTGTTTGATATTTGTTTCCTTGTTTGCTTGCTTGTTTTTTATACTCTTTCTTCGGTTTTCCTTCCTGAATTTTCTGTAACTGATACTTTCCATGGTGCAGGAATAGAATTATCATAAACTCCTTTGTGTGGTGGTCTCTGGACATGCAGAGCTGAGGAAGACTTCTAGCATTAGCAATGTGCATGCTGGCTGGAAAATCATCTGAAGGTCCCCGTACCCACAAAAAGGAACAGGTTTCCTGCTTGATTCCTTGGGGGCAAGGTAGAAGTGCCTGCTGGGAACTATTATTTATGAATACTTAGGAGCATTCAAAGAAGATTGGTAAGAAGTGGGGTCGAAACTCAGTGTTTGGCTGTTGTTTGCTTTGTTTTGTTTCCCGTCAGTTTTACTCTTTTTTTTTTCATAACTGCTCTTTAAAATTCATTTCTCATTAGTGGGAGCAAGCAAGGTTTCTTCAATAAAATACTTTTCAGAGAAAAGTATCGATACCATCTGTTTCCAAATAAGAAAAAAAAAAGCAATGGTGCAGCCCATCTATGATTGGTGAGAGATCTGGAAAGGGAAAAGTCAGACAACTTCTTAGTTTTGGAGAAAAAAAAATGTCATTGTTCCTGAAGCAAGCCAGCTGCCACACAGACTGACAAAACACAATTCTCCCAAAGAAGTCTTCCAGGGAGGTTCGTGTTTGAAGGTTAACAGTGTCCACATCTGGACCATACACGTGAACTTTGAGAGACACTGGGTAGAGCTAGAGTGTAGGAAAGCAATGGAAAGATCCTGCTTTCTCAGAGACTATCAGCCAGGCAGAGCTGATGATAAAGTCACGGAAGTGATTTCTGAGCAACTATTAATTTATGAAAAGCAAAGAGTGAAACGCCAGGGAGCAGACATTTCTTTCTTCAAGGATAAGGCAGTAGGCAGGTATGAAACCTTTGGGGAGAATACTGGGTGACGTTCAGAGGAGCAGCACCCCGGGTGTCACAAGAAATAAAAACAAATTTGTCCCGTGGAAAAGTCTTTATCATAAAGAAGGAGTGAACCACCTTTGGGAATGGGCTACATATCATTCTTGCTTGGAAGTAGGAAAGGAAACCAGCTGTTAATACATCTGGCTTCTTCCACCGCTGTCCCTCTTAAACAAAGAAAGACACTCTAAGCTGAAAGGGATCAGCACTTTTAAACAAGGATATTGGTTTCAAAAGCAGGCAACAGTCACATATGAAGGCAAGACTTTTTTTAAGCTGGAGCAACAACCCATGGCGGTTTCTCCTCTAAACAAAGCAGGGTCCTTGGTTGGCTTACACAAGCACAAAGAAAGCTAGTTCCGCCACATTTCCCAATCTCAAACTTCGTGCCAGCTTTGTGATCCCATTAACTCAGACCTTTTCGGAATACTGTCACTTCATAGAGGACTTCTAGGACTTCCATGTGGTTGTTTAGTCCAGTAAAACTCAAAGACATTAATAGCATCTGATGCAGTCTAGCTAGCCCGTCCCAACACACCAGGCCCACGTGCCTTGACTTCCTCTACCATCACTGCCTCTCACTTTTGACAACTGTCTTCCTGTTTGCCATTGCAGGTTTCACAGCGGCAGCCTCCCTTGTATCTTTGGCTTGGGCCCTAGCCTCCTACCAGAAGGCTCTCCGGGACTCCCGAGACGACAAAAAGCCCATCAGCTACATGGCCGTCATCATCCAGTTCTGCTGGCACTTCTTCACCATCGCAGCCAGAGTCATCACGTTCGCCCTCTTCGCCTCAGTGTTCCAGCTCTACTTCGGGATCTTCATCGTGCTCCACTGGTGCATCATGACCTTCTGGATCGTCCACTGTGAGACGGAGTTCTGCATCACCAAATGGGAGGAGATTGTGTTTGACATGGTAGTGGGCATCATCTACATCTTCAGTTGGTTCAATGTCAAGGAAGGCAGGACACGCTGCAGGCTGTTCATTTACTATTTTGTAATCCTTTTGGAAAACACAGCCTTGAGTGCCCTCTGGTACCTCTACAAAGCTCCCCAGATTGCGGACGCCTTTGCCATCCCGGCACTGTGCGTGGTTTTCAGCAGCTTTTTAACAGGCGTTGTTTTTATGCTGATGTACTATGCCTTCTTCCATCCCAATGGGCCCAGATTTGGGCAGTCACCAAGTTGTGCTTGTGACGACCCTGCTACTGCCTTCTCTCTGCCTCCAGAAGTGGCCACAAGCACACTACGGTCCATCTCCAACAACCGCAGTGTTGCTGGCGACCGCGACCAGAAGTTTTCAGAGCGGGATGGATGCGTCCCTGTGTTTCAGGTGAGACCAACCGCACCGCCCACCCCGTCATCTCGACCGCCAAGGATTGAAGAATCAGTCATTAAAATTGACCTGTTCAGGAATAGGTACCCGGCGTGGGAGAGACACGTGTTGGACCGGAGCCTGAGAAAGGCCATTTTAGCATTTGAATGTTCCCCATCTCCTCCAAGGCTGCAGTACAAGGACGATGCCCTTATTCAGGAGAGGCTGGAGTATGAAACCACTTTATAAAATGGAAGAAGCCACAAGGTCCCCATGAAGAGATGACAGCAGGGCTGTGGCGATAGTGACCCTTCATCAAAGAGTAGGGCAACGAGCTATGTGTTCTTAGTCCCAACATTGTCATGGTATAGTTTGATCTTCCATTAGCTGACTGCCTGTGGCTGGTGTCCCATTCAAGCCAGCAGTGCTGAGAGTCTCTTACTCCACCTAAAGGGGCAATGCCAGCCTAATATGACTGTTGTTACCAAATTCCTCCAGCACAGGCTTGGAGCACATTCACCGGAGGGTACCATTATTATGAAAATCATGTTGCCTCTAATCATTAAGGTATTTTGATGGAGTTTACTGATGTTTGCATAAATATGTTCATACGTATACACATACACACACACCTCCACCACCACCACCATCACCACTATGACCACCAGCACCACCAGCGCTCTATCAAGAGTTGAAGTGAAGCTGGAGAGATGACCCAGTAGTTAAGAGCACTGACTGCTCTTCCAAAGGAGCCAGGTTTGGTTCTCAGCACCCACTTGGTGGCTCATAACTGCCTGCAACTCCAGTTCCCGGAGCTCCAATGCCCACTGTTGGTCTCCTCCGGCACTGCACACATGGTACACAAACATATATGCAGGCAAAATACCCAGACACGTAAAATCAAATTAAATCTCAAAAATAAGAGCTTAGGTGATTTCCTTGATGCAAAGTTCACAACAGACTCCGGGAAGGAAGCAACAGTGCTTAGAAAGACGTCATAAACCATTTTCTCATTGGAAGCCAGTAGCATATGTGGCGAAGCCTGTGCAGGGGATGGCAAACTCAAGTGTTTACACATACACTGGCATTGATCGAATGGTTCTCTTTCTACACATTTCAGGATTTGTTTCTTACTCTAGGTTTTGCAGTTGAAGGCATCTTTTATGACAGAAATCCTATGCAGCCCATGTGTGGCTTTGGATGAGACCAAGTAGCTCAAATCCATGATGGAAATTAAATTATACTCACGATTCAGTATTCAGTTGCAAAAATACAGTTTATATGCAAAGAGCAGTTGGGGGAGGGGCAGGAGGAGAGTCAGATTCTCAGGTGTGTGCAGTTGGTATCAGAATGCACCCACATTGCTGCAGGAGAGGGAGGGCTGTTTCCAGGTACAGAGTGAGCATGGCGAGCTGGTGTGATTCTGGAAACCACATGCCACGTCCTCCTAGTGTCAAACTGTGTCCAGTCCGCAAAACTGATATGGAATCCCCCAAAACAGAGAAGAAGTGGCATCCCAAAGCAGACAAGAGAAGAATAATCAGGTTGTCCAACTCTGTACAGACTTACCCTCTCCCACCCAAGGTCAAAGTGACCTGTCTCCTTGAGACTTTGGGAAACCTTTTAGCAGGCGTGAGCACACAGATGCAGTGTAGATGCTTTAAGGAGATGGCCTGGACTGCTTGAGGGCGTACCACTCCATCAGCTAAGATGTGTACTCAAATCATCTGTAAAGTCTCGCTCTTACCACAAGCTTCTGAGTTTTAAATACCTCCGTCCAGCAAGTAAACATTCCCGCTTTCTGTTCTCAGTGTCCTTGGTCATGGTGCTTTGCGTTGCATTAAAAGTGCCGGTCAAACTTTGATAGTATTTTTTTATAGTTGGTGCAGAGTGGAATAACTCATGGATTATTTCAATATTTTTGTAATAAAAATATAAGGTGTACATATAGGCATTGTTGCTTTTTTTATAGACTTGGAATTATTTAAAATACATTAAATGTCATCTTCACTTGGGATGTCAGAATCCAGTCAACAGATTCATCAGCCTGCCTCAACAGATTGAAAACACTTGGCCCTGGAGACATCACCTTGCTTTTTGCAATTTGACGGCCCAGGAATCTGACCAGGGTGCTATCAGAGCATCAAGTAAAGAGGGAAGTGGCCTAATTAGAAAGAGCTTGCGAAGACTGATCAGTGTCTCCCAGGAAATCAAAGATGGAAGTGATTTTGTTCATCCATCCATTAGAACAATCTGACCACAGTGGAAGATGTCTTAAACTTTCTTCCCTGGTTTTATACTAACCCAACTGATATGTTAAAGATTAGTCAAGTCATCAAAAATAAAAAAGGAAGAAAGTCAGTTTCATTTAACTCTTCACTGAAAATAGTCAAGATCTAGAGCCACCACCCATAATAAATGAGTCATCCAAAGACTGTGGTCCCCAAAGTAACATCCACAGGAAAGGACAGAGGGCTCAAAGCAATTTTTTAAGACAGACAATTTTTATCAGACAAATTTCCTAATACTCAATGATTTGACCCTTCAAGCAAGATTTCCACTACAATTCACTAATCTTTTGTTGGAATGAAGAAAATTCCCTTGCTGCCAGTAAAGCTTCAAGGAGGACCCTCGTCTTCTAGGCAAATGGTGGACATTATCCTGTTCCAGTGTAGAAGGAAATCACGATCATTTGGGCAGTTCTCCGCAGGTGTGCAGAACCATGCGCTATCAACTTCATTAGTTCCAAGACAACTTTTCACTGATGAGCTTTGGAGTCTGCCTTTCCCAAGGGATCTACAGCTCTGATTGTGAGTGAACAGCCGTTAATGTCATCATAGTGACCAGCCAAACAAGCCAATGGGAGCACCCGCTCTTGGATCACGTAAGTTCTAAGTTCCTTCTCAACTTCATCTCACGTGCAGCATGCTAAGGGTTAAAAGAGCTGTAGTATAAATAGGAAAAAAATGTGCTGGACTTTGCCTCAGTGGCAATATAGGTGTAAAAAGCTTGTATTTCCAGTCACTCCCCAAATACAGTAAATATTCGTGGGTCTGACTTGTGGGAGGATCATGACGTTTCAGTGAATGATGGAGTCTTGTTAAAAAAAAAAAAAAAAAAAAAACAAGTTATCTGCCATGTTACAGTTGTGGCTCTCCAATGTAAGAAAAGCAAGCAACCGTCATAATATCGCTCCAGCAGGACTTAATCTCGTTCTGCCGGTTCAGAGAGCAGACACTGAGCTCAGACTGCTGTAGAACATAAACTCAGGCTCCAGAGTTAGGAGGCGGGATGCAGTGAGGCAGCATCAATCCGCAAATGAGCAATTTTAATTCTTCCTAAAATTGTATTCTCCTCTGACATGAAGCTCTGCACAGAGTAGCTGGAAAATAACCAGAAAGGGTGAGCGATGGCTAACATCCAAGTGGAAACGAGGGGCTCTGTCTGAGGCTGATAATATGCCTCGGCGGACTCTGCTTCCATTCACTTAAAAGGATAATCTTGCTATCTCATGGCAGTCATTGTTTGCATGGGATGGTGATGTTTTCTAAACAGAAAGAAAATCTCTCTAACTAACGTTTCTGAATTAAGCCGTACTTAAAGAACACACAGATATACATCTTAACCATGCTGAGAGTTCATTTGTGTGGAAGAAAAGCAGTTTCCCATGCCTCTCTGCTGCCCAAGAACGATATCCTGGGCATTCCCTAGATACTTACATCATCTTGCTTCCCTGGGCCTTGTCCAGTCCAGCAACCACCTTTTCAGACCCTCTGGGACAGCTCATCTGTGATGAATCCCACTGACACAGCAAATGAAATAAATTCCCTGACTAAGAGCTTAAGATTCTGTAACTCAAGTGTCAGCAACAGGCAAGTTACACAGGTAATTGGGAGATGACTGAACTCTGAGGATAAATGAAAAACAGTGAATCTCTAGGCACACAGTTTATTTTATGCATAAGTGAATATGGGCTAACCATGTGGTTTAGCAGGCCAAGGTGCCTCTAATCCTGACAGTATGGGTTCAGTCCACCAGAACCCACATGGTAGAAGGGAGAGCTAACTGTCAAGTTACTCTCCACATACATGTCATGGTAGGTGATTGCCCACACACATATACATTAAGTAGATACATAGATATAGATATAGATAGATAGATAGATAGATAGATAGATAGATTATAGATTTTTGAAGTTTTGTGCCTATAAGATGACTCAGTAATAAAACTTGTCTGTGCACAATGGTGTAAACCTGACCTGAGTTTGAACCCTAAAACCCATGTAAAGTTGAAAGAAGAGAAGTAACTCTACAAAGTTGTCCTTTGACCTCCACATACACACCATAGCACACATGTCCTTTCCCACACATGTGATATATACACAGACACAGACAGAAAGACAGACAGACACTCATATCATATTAGTACACACACACAAATACACACACACATAAACTTAGAAATTCATGGAGTAGCCTAAATCTCCATGACTCTTTGAAATCCCTTGTTGCCAACATATAGATGACAAGAATAAAGTATATTCTGTTCTTCAATGCCTAAGAAATGTTATTGACATGTAACCCTTTAGACAAGAATCTTCTATGTATTCCTTTTTTAAAATCAACTGTCCTTATAGTCCAGGCCTATAAAACATGAAATTCCTTGCTTCTTAGCTTGGGTGAACTTTACCCTCCTTAAACTTCTCATCACTTAAGTGGCTTGATTGAATACTTCTGTGTCACCCCAAAGTTCCTGGAACCCGTTGGACTAAGCCAAGGAAAGCCTGTATGTTCACACATGGTTGAGCATGGCTGTGCAGTCACTTTCAAATGCAGCTGATGCTACTGGGGGGAGGCAAGTTCTGACACAATGTTTAGACAAGACTCCAGAGAATTTGTTTCTAATGAACCATTTTCCAGACTAAATACGTGCTCCCTTGCTTTTCCCACAAATCTTTGCCATTAGCCATGACTGTTTCTATATAAAGCTTGGAGTAGATGCCTGCATTTTTAGGTTTTCAAGGAGAATTAAAATAGTTCCAACTGTCTATCAGAATCCAGCTCTGGGAGAACAGGGGAGCCGGAAGCTGACAACACAACAGCACTGAGGTGGACCTTGTTATCAGTTTACTGATGGACACAAATCATTTCCCACTCCTTTGACTAGTAATCCAGTGTCACTTTTATAAGCAAAGTTGTCACATCTGCCAGCTTTGACTCATGGCAGCCCTCTGCTACCCAACATTTGATGCTTCTATGTGACTAGGAATTGGTGGTTTCACTTTAGTTCCCATTGCTCAACCTCTTTCCCCAGCCTGTATATCCAAACGGGAGATGACCTAATCACTAGATGACATCCTTTCTCCTCTCTCAGACACCTATATTAGCATCAGGTAATGACAGAGCTCTCTGCCAAGTCTTGTCCAGTTGCTATTCTGAAAATAGGCCCACTGCAAGATTCTGGATTCTTTCTTGTGACGGACAGCCTCACCGGGATCATTAGCCATTTGAAAGGCAAACTGCTGCATGTGGGTGGAATTGGATAAAAACGTAATGAGTCATTTAATTTTGCTAATTGTAGCAATTAGGCTACTCACAAGCAGCTCCCACCGCAGAGAGCCAAATGGAAGACATGGCAAGCAGCCATGTGCCCACAGAAATGAGGGGCTCAGAAACTCTCCGGAGGGTGGTCAAGGCATTCAGCAACCTCACCCTCTACCTGAAATTTTTCCTGGATTCCACAAGGAAGCAATAATTAGACTCTTGTTTATTGCATGCAGTAACCCTGCCCCGAAATGCAAAACTTAGGAAACTGGATAGCCCAGGCTTTGCTACTCAAGGAGGCTTGCTGCCTCTGACTCGTCTAATCAATCAGGTAAAAGGTCCACATATTATACTGACAAACACAAGCACAAAACCAAACTAAGTTAATGCTGCTTTGGCTAGCTTGTTTGCCTGTAGCTTTCCTTGCTGTTTGATTTCCATAGCATATGAGCGTATCATTTTGAAGAATTCACTGTATGCTGGTGCTGTGCTGACAACCCTTACCTCTGGGGTCGCATGAACACCTCACAACCAATGATGAATGATAGCATTTTTGTATGACACAGCTTCAGCTCAGAGACAGTAAGTGGCTTGCCAAAGTCACCACAACTAGGCTAGGGAAACCTAGAAATAAAAGTTAGGCCCAACTTCTACCAACTAAAAGATTTTTAAGAATTGTGGCAACCTCACCAAGCCTACTTTTGATTCAGCAAGTTGAATAGAAAACCAGAATCATGTCCCAATTTTTTCGAGGAACATTTCATAAAACTCAAGTAAGTCTACCAAAATGTAAACCTCAAAGAACTACAGATGGTAAGAAATAGAAGTCTCTATCACATGAACCTGAATAGTACTTCAACTCTGACTCCTTATGTGTGGATCAGTGTTGTTTTTCCATTTAGGCAGTAGTTCCCAGTCCATGACCCCAATTTGCACTAAAAATACCAGAAATATAAAGTAACCTGGGACTTCTTTCCTCATAGTCTACGTATGTCTCATATCATTACCCAATTAGGCAGACTAAAAAATAAGTTATCAAATCTACTTAGTGAAAGAAAGAGACTCTAAGATGATATCATTTTCATGCTATAAAGTAATTTATTCCCATTGCCTTATTTTTATTAAATTTTGTTTACTATCTTATGTGACAAGAGTGTAAGAGGATTTTTAAAGCATTAGCACTAATCTAGAAACATCATCTTAGGTTGAAGAATTAGATTCAAAGACTATACCAGTGTTTATTAAATAGTTGCTGAATTCTAAAACATTTGGCATGTTCTTCCGCCGCCCCTCCAGTTTAGAGGTAGTGAACTAGAAGGGGGGTGGCTAATCTGCCCATCGACGCCAGTACATTGGAACATGCATTACAAAGGAACTGTGTGTATAGCTTGATCAGATGCTGAAAAAGTAGCAGATAATAAACCAAACCATTTCCCAATATACTGTTGGTTTTTAAAATTCTCCCAATGTATGGTTTCAATGGCAAATCTAAAGCAACATTTAGCCTCCTGCTTTAAATTAAACAGGTCGTGGAGAAATTATGTTAAATCAGAGCTCAGTAATTTTAATAGAATATTGAAGGAAATCCCCATTGTTTTGTAGATAAAACAACTGGGATCAGGAAAGCTTTGCAATCGGATCACGTAGAAGACCCTTATTGATTCCTTTGGTCATTTACTCAGCAAGCCTGCCCCCTTGTGACCACAGCCTCTAGACAGCAAACAGGTACAAGGCAGCATTTGTCCTAGCAACCGACAGTAGGTTTTCTGCTGCTCAGCTGGTTCCCAGGCCTCATCTCCTACCCTTTTCTGCTCTAGCACACTGATGCTGCCCTAACCACCATCTATACTTAACTCGACAGTGAACAGTAAAGAAATAGGAACTTTTCTAGGATTTTCCTCTAACTACCAATAAGTAATTGGCACACAGCAACAGACATGCGGCAGCTACATGACCGTGAGCCGTATGTCAGTGCTAAAAGGGAGAGAAGAGAACAGCGATACTACATCCTGACAGAGCTTCAAGCCACCATCATTACATCCAACCCCAGGTCATCACTTTTTAGACATTTAGACACACAATAGAAGCGTGTAGTTGTGGATGAGATGCTTGCAGAACAAAGACCTCATTTAACATCAAATTTAATTAATCAAAATAATAAGCAAATATTAGCAACATGGTAAAACACAAAATTTTCTTTTGTGCTAGTACTGAAACCTGCCACCTACTCTGTTATTAGAGTTTCACAAAATGCGAGGTCTTGTGTCTTTATTATACTTCAATCTACCAAATTAAACCAGTTTGCCCTTTCCTTTCTCTACTGCTTAATTTGCATTAAAATGGAATTAATCACATTCTTACTTCAAGTGTTGCAAATGGGAACAAATGGAGATGTTGGGTTTAAGCTAATTTAATTTAACTACTGTAGTGGCATTCTGGTATGGAGTTGTATCCAATCAACATCTAATTATTTCAAATTAGTTCATTCTCAGTAAGTTCTAAGATACCCCTAAGTGGGTGGAAAATACACTTTGAGCTTCCATCACTGGAAGAAATTCCTGTTTTTATCCCAAACTTGCAAAGTGTCCTAATGCACACTCACACTGCAACCCATTGTGGCTGGAAAGCCGGCACTTGATTTGAGTGTGTTGAGTACCATAAAGTTCACACAGCAATGAAATGTTGACCTGTGGTTTTCTGTGGAGCCCCCATGATTATATTTTTATTCTGCTCAAAAACAAGAAAAATGGGGCCCCGCCCTGTAAGCAGAGGACACCAGCCAGCTGGTGAAAGAATTAGAACTTACTTTCACAACACTGACATACTCAGCTTCCCTTGTGAACCCTTTGAAAGCGTGGTGCATAATAAGGGGTAGGTCTCCAGAGTCGGTTCCAAAGGCTTAAGGGGAAGCATTGTCCTTGGTCGGAATTAGAGTCATGGAGCTCTGTGAAGAGAACTAAGGAGTGGAACGAGCCAGGACCCTCAGACACAGCCAAAGCTGCCACACAGCTCAGACTATTCATGCTTGGGTCCCCTTCTTTTTTTACAGAAACACCTTGGAACTTGTCAAGTTTTACTGGAGATGAATTGGAGTTCATTAATCCAACAGACACTTAAACCTTGGAAATTCTTGACTTGTACTATTATAATCAAACTACTAGGAGAGAACACGAGTCAGCAGATGGCAGAGGGGCAGATTGTTCAGTGCTGTGCCCTGACGTGTCCACACCTGAAGAGAACGACCTCTGAGAAGCAGAGCCGAGGAAATCGTGCTACCTGGTCTCTCACCACAAATGCCGTCAGTGTCCGTGGTATCCATCCTCTTTCTTTACCTTTTCTAGTAAGAACTGCTTTTAAAAAAAAAATAAGCCAAGGAATTCCTGGGGGCTTGTATAGCTCAGAGAGATGGGTATGGGTCAAAGGAACTTGCTTCAAGGGGATGGAAACCCACTTGGAAATGAAAAGAGTCTGTTATCTTTTAATAAGTGATCTTGAGTACCATCGCTGCTTTTGGTTTGTTTCCAATGTGTAAAGCTCTCGTTGATAATTCAGTTTCAGAGGTGAAATCTGCAGTTTGAACTTAAAGGGGTAGTTACAGAGTAATTTGATGCCTGCCTTCCTAAGTGGTAACATTACCAGTTCCAAGCCAGTATCCATTTCAACAAGGAATCAACTAGCCTATGGCTTCTCAGATCACATACAATCTCGGTTATGACCTGAAAGGTGACCAACCAAATGGCGCTAATGCCAACATTTTCATTTACAAGAAGACAGGAGGACGGAGAATTTACAACCGTGATTTCTTTCATTTCTCTTTTTCAAATAAAGGTGAAAATGAAGTTGTCAGAGTTCAGTTATAGAGTATGCAAGAGTGTGATGTGCGTGTGGCCTTGTTAAACTTTCCTTATACTCTTTTGGCTTCGGTTTTAGAAGGTAGATCTAGATAAAAGAGTAAAAGTCATCAAGTGTGTCCATTAAGCGCTTTGGAAGAAGAAGATGGAGTGCGGATCGCTGTGTCCCCATAGAAGCACCCTGGTGGCTCTAGCAGGATGTTCCCAGAGCTTCTGAGAGCACTCCTAGGAATCCATGCTGGTACCCAGGCAAGTTTTTTTGAGAGTGATCTCTGGATGTAACCATTAAAATTGAATGGTAGAAAGGTAACATTCACAGGTTAACATGCTGAAATATGTTCGTTTTCTAAACCTACACCCTCCTGTGTAATGTACCGTGAACTGGCTAACTGTGGGGACATAGGAACAATAACAGTGCTCCCTAATAAGGCTCAGGAGTACGTGTGACCATACTAGTGTTGGGTACCAGGATAGAAGATTTCTAACAAGGTACAGAGCCAAGAAAAACCTGTCCATCTCTTGTTAGGAACACTTAAGTTTTTTAAGTTTTTTTTTAAAAAGTAGCCACATAAACTAATTTCTGCCATTCTGTAATTATGGCAATGCACATGTCCTCTTATAAAGGAACAAGGCCTGGCTAATGTGGGAAGATGGGGGTCATATAGGAAGCTCCATTTCAAGACTGGCTCTTTCTAAGAAAACCTTAGCTCTGGTGGTTTTCCTTGATTAGTGGTCCTGTAATGCTCTGTACATCAAGAGCTGTTGGTGAATTATAAAACAAGAGATTATAAATCGCCCTTACTTATTATACATAAAGTATTTAATTATCCCTCTGTTAATAACAATGAGATTCAGGGTTACCATGGCCTTACTCATCATCCCATTGTAAATATGTCGGTCACAACAGGTCTGTGTTCAAACACATACAACCCAGTTCAGCCAGTATCATCCTTCTCGCAGCACAGTTTGGATCTTGAGTCCATCAGTCAGCCATCTGATCTGTGCACCTATTCCGAGACTCCTAAGTCTGTGCAAGTCATTTTCAGAACAACAGAGGAAAACAAAAGGACAGTTATGCAATTTTCCCATCGAGACAAAATACACTAGACTGTTGATCACCCCAAAGGTCATGACTGGCTTCTTTGAATTTTCCAGATGATTACCGAGCAATTTTCACCAAACCAAAGTAGACGCTGTAGCGTTCTTTAAAAGTAAAGACTGTCCACCTGAATGCAAATACCCCTAGGAGTAATCAAGAAGTCGGCCGCTCAAGCAGCACCTATGGTTTTGTCATGGCATGTATCTGGAAACTCTCTGCAAGAGTCCAGGAGTTCCAAGCCTATGGTTTCCCATCCTGTTGTCTGGCGTGCACACAGACAAACTGCTCAGGTGTGGCCGGTGGAACTTAACTTTCTGGCGTAGGAATCTTTTGTTGGAGACATTCTGCTGCTAACGATTCTCTTTGCTGTGCAAAGAGAAATAAATCGTGCAGAGCAATTGTGGTCTACTTTCATTTTCTTTCTGAAGGCGTGTGGGTGGAAGGGGTCGAGCGGCTAAACACAACTGCATGAAGACCTCCTGAACATGGCTGTTCTTCGAGGCCTTGCAGCAGCTTTCCTACAGAAGGAAACTTCTTTTAGCCTTTGCTAGAATTATGTTTTATTATTTTATCATTATTCTGCTGTTTGTAAATCTTAAACATTTACAAAATCTACCGAACAGAATGGTTTAAGGAAAATACAAAATTTTTAACTTTTTATTGTTCAAATACAACTCTTCATTTTATGTGTCACTTATAATATCTTAAAGCTAAAATTGTTTAAATCGTTTGATAGAATTACTTCATGGTGAATGTTATGACTACAGTTGTAGGAGAAAGGCTTTTTTCCCCAAATCAAACAAGTTGTCTAACATTGGGATTCGGTTTGCTGATGTCATTCCGGTTCACAAGTGCTCGCTGCTTACTGTGAATATTGTAATGTGAGGGTTTCCCTGGTTAATCCCTGCCACGTTTCTCCAGGAGCGGGAAACAGACATGCTGACCGCGAAGGAAAGTCGCCTTCCAGAAGGAGGGCTTCAGGCCTTAACACTGACCCAGATGTGTTGATTCCTGGTAACTTGGGGAATTGATCCTGCTCCTTCTGAGCTGCTGGGTGGTGAAGATGCGAATGTCCTCAAGTCGAGTGCTTGCCTCACTGTCTGACCTGAACTTTGGGAGCAAAACACACAACCTGTCCGACCTATTTCCCTTTAAGAGCTCTTCAGTGGCTCACTGTACTCTGAGGCCCTTGTTGTAGGTGAACAAAGATCTTGAAGAGGAATTTGGCTATGAAAACATCTTGAAAGATTTCCAAAGACAGAGCAAAGGTCCCCAAGGACCTAGGTAGGGTTTTGATTGTGTGAAATCCTACATTCAGAGTCAAGAATAACATCATGAGCAGATGACGAAATTCCTTCTCGAGTCTCTCCTTTCTTTAGATGTAGTTTCCTGAACACCTAAACCTCACCACTAAGCCATGTTTGTCCACCGCTACTACGCTGTTTTGTACCCTACCCTGAACACAGCTGTGACCACAGCTGAGGTGCCCACAACCCCCACCACCCAAACACTGCTTACATGCACCCTGAAGGTTTTGGCTTTCCTTTTTCTCTTGGGATTTTAAGTCATCAGTCTCTGCACCTGTGTGTTACAAAAAAAAAAAAAAACACCACCAATGAGCAATTGATTGGAAGTCACACACAGAAAAGCTGTTTCCTTTACGGTCTTCGATTATGAGGAGATTGATGTGAAATTTATAGATTAGTAGAAAAGCAGAAATCCCTGTGTTGAACATTATGACTGTTTTACACACGTTTAAAGATATTAAATGAAACAATATCTTTTTACACTATGGCGTGTATTCCATCCTGGGTACAGGCATGAGGGCTTGTGTCAGAGACAGCAGTAAAGAAACCAGGAATCTGTCCATGCCTGGGTCCTGACTCCTACTCTAGCTCTTTACCTCAACACTTACTTTGGCCTCATTGATCCCATATAAAAGAGTGAGGATATTTGTTTACCTACCTCATAGGGCGTTGTAAAGAATGCAAGAGCTGGCAAAGACTTGGGTTAGAGAATACCACGCCTCTCGCTAAGTAGCAGGAGCGTGGAGAACCATGTGCAGCACAGAGCTAAGAAGGGTGAGTACCGCAATTGTCTGAAAAATAGCAACTGTTCCAGTTAAGACAAGAAACTTTTCCCTTAGAGGTCTAGGTAGAAATTATAAGCCTTTAATGAGAACAAGCAGCTCTCATATAGATCTGGAGTGTCTCCAGGTAGATAGACCTCTTTCTTCTTAATCACATCAAATTGTACTAAGTGTTCGTAAATACATCTAGAAAACCAGGCCCTTTCTGATACCTCGGGAGTTGCATGGCTGCCCCCATTTTTTAGAACCAGGTACAGTCTAAGGCAGTACTGGTGATGCCAACTGAAATTCTAGAACCGAGTCCTGGATGGCTATATTATTAAGATTTGATTTGGAATGATTTAACTGGGTTTGTGTTTCATTCCTAACACAATACCTTTGTCGCAGAAGAACGTGGAGCCCCTTTCCCGTTTAGTACTCTTGAGCTGATTTGGCTTCACGTTAGAAATGTATTTCAAACCTTTCAGAGAAGTGCTTGTACAATAGCTTCAGCAATATATTGAAATGAGTGGACCTACATAAATGCAATACACAGAAGTGAGTTCTATGGAAGATTTAAAAAGGCAGGAAGATGTAGGAAAACCAGCCCCAGTGAAATCCTGGACACCTCTACCAAAGCAATGTGTCCCCTTGCTTTAATGACTAAACTTAACCAGAACTAAATGTATATAATGAGTTGGGGCTATATAAACATTTACAAGTTTTGAGTCATAGGGGCAATACTATGAAGTAAGAATATACCCATGGAACTATGCTAGAAATGGGGATAATATTTTAAGGATGTGGCTCCTTTTGGTACCCTTATTTAACAATTATACTCATCTACAAAATAAATTTTATAGTCTTAAAAATTGAAATAGTTTCCAAATTTCCCCTTGAGGAGTGAATTCAAAATCATATTGCACTTGAATTACATACTATGTTGACATCCGATATAATCTCTTCTGGACTCTAAAATTGATTTTCCATTGGACTTAATCAAAGATTTAAATTTTCAAATTGGTTAAACATTTCTAGTGTATGACATTAGGCTTTCTGAAGCATGATTATATCATAGAAAATTGTGTGACACCTTCAAATTAACTACACTGCCAAAATAAACTGTTAGCACAGACTGGTCATGTAAGTACCAGGCATGAGTCAAAGGTAATTTGGATATTCCTCAATTTCTATCCCCTTCCAATATCAATATTTTTCTACCCAAAATGCAAAAGTGTATCCTTTCTATCATGAAAATAAAGATCAGTTTTTATTCAGTTTTATACAGAAACCTGAAGTCAACTATTCAGTTGAATTTCAGGTGGGTTTTCTGGGATTAGCAGGAGGCCGTGGAGAGAACATGTGACAGAGAGGTTTTATCACCAAGTGCAACACAGAACCTGAGCATGCCAGGGCTGGACAGCTCTGGGAAACCATGGCTTAGGGTTTTCACCAGCAGAGAAAAGCGCAGTGCCAACAACGCATCCTTTAGCACAGATGTATGTGATTACTCACTCCAGGCCCATCATTCGGCAAGCGCCACATATCTGGTTGTTTGTAAGTACAACTGTCAAGTTCTATGGCTGCATCTGGCTAACATTCTTTTCAATGAACAAGTGATAAACCCGGACACACAGAGATAAATTCTCGTCTGCTTAAAAGAAAAATCTCCCAGTTGATTTATATCAACTATATCACTAATATATTACCTTCACAAAGCTTTCTCATCCACTCTTTGGTCAACTGTTTATTTAAACCTCACTTTCTCTCATCAGTGGGGCAAAATGGAAGAGGACATGGTTGACCTGAATGGGAATCTTGCTTCTGATGGAAAGAAAGAAAGAAAGAAAGAAAGAAAGAAAGAAAGAAAGAAAGAAAGA
>JABTXL010000001.1:40865936-40884637 GCA_025134845.1 Neodon shergylaensis
AGAAAGAAAGAAAGAAAGAAAGAAAGAAAGAAAGAAAGAAAGAAAGAGAAAAGAAATCCTGCTTTTCTTCTCCATAGCCAGATAGCTCAGTAGCCTCAAAAGAACCCGGTGATGGATGGGAATATGGCTTCCTATTCTCAGAAGGAAGAGAGTCAATAGGAAACCAAAATGTCTGTCCTCTTTGAAGCCAAGCAGTACCCAGAATTTAGAGCTAACGTGAGAAAATACTGTCCCTCCTTTTGGTTACCACTCTCTCTCATTCTTTTGCAGTTAGGGTTGAAATTTCCAGTAATGATAAATAATGTTACTTTGTATGATGACTTCAATGTATGTATTGTGAAAGAGTTAGCTACAAATGAGAAGACTTGGAAGCTTGCTTCCTCTGTATTTACATCCAAGCAAGGGCTTGGGAAGGCACGAGTCACGCTGACAGTCTGGCTGAACCAAGGGTATCCGTGAGGACAACTACTTCGCTGTGTATGAAGTCATCGTACAAAGTGAACCTGCTTCCAAATGACGAGGGTTTGGACTGCTGACATAGGCTCTTCATTCGCTCATGATTTGTCCTGTAAGTTTCACATTTAACTACCTCAGCTACTGATGTTTGCTTTAGAAACACCGTTCACTTCGCCATTATTAAATTATTTCATGGAAAATATCAAAATGTTATTTGGTGTGAAACAATTTTCAGAAGTTTTAAAAAGGCATAAGCAGCTCAACATCCGCCAGTTCTGCTGTTTTTGGTTTCTTTCTAAGCATAGTTTGGAATTAAAAAAAAAAAACACTTCCACCCAGCATAAAGAGAGGTTGTATATATTTACTTAATTTGCCTTAAATATGTTGTGGGTTTTTTCCTCTGTCCATTTATTTTTTTCTAAATTTATCTCTGAAAAAAAAAACCAATGCTGGTAGATGAAGAACAACCTGAAGAGAACAGACACTGGGTTCTCAGCTCCCAACTTCAGCTTACATAGTATTCTGATCCACAGTCGCCACTTTTGTGTTTCTCTCTCCATTTCAGAAATAAGGTGTGTGCAGGCAACGTGAAGACACTTCCCCTGGACAGCGCGGTGCCTGGCCTCGGATGCAAACCTGCCGGTCCTGTGCTCTTACTTTGTAAACATTGTACAAATGTATTTGGAATTTTATTTGGAAAACAAAAAAAAAGAGTTAAATGAGTTATTAAATTCCTTCCTGTAAATATATATAGAGAGATATACATATTCCAACCCCGCATAGCCAGACATTCCTTTAGCATTCCGATTGTACGTGTGTCTTTCTTGGCAGGAGCTGCTGCCCTGGGCAGTGGCCCCGAGTGCCCTAGCTCAAAGCACAGTGCGTGGAGTATTTGATCTACTGCGGTACTATAGTTATTTTGGTCAGTTAAGCAAGTTGCAATTTGTGATGACATGAAGTGGAAAGTAGTGCTTCATAATGAATAAATCTCCTGGGTTATCTGATTTTTTTTTCTTGTAAAACTTTAAAAAAAAAGAAAACTTGAAATTTTATATATTTGGATTTTGTAGATTTTTTTTATTTTATTGCAACACAAGGTACCAAAATCATTAAATAAAGTACACTGTGGTCATTTTAACAGAAGTCTGTTCCTCATTTTTTCCGAGTCCAGAAGAAAAGAGTACAGTTAGTGTAGGTGATGGTCAGGGGCATCAGACTTATTTTCAAGACAGTAGGACCCAAAGCCATAAATAAGCAAACCTGAGTTCTGACACATTTGAGACACGTTTAGCATTAAACTATATCACTATTTTTCTTTTTCCCTTTCTGTTTGGAAATATCTTACTATGTTGCCCAAGTTGAAACTTAAGACCATCCTGCCTCACTGAGCCTTTGGAGCAGCAAATCACGGGAGTTCCAGATATATCACACTATGCACAGCTTCATTTTTTAAATGCTTATTTCACTGGCTGTATTTGTTAGAAGCTTTAAAGAATATTCTCCTAGAACCAATACAAAAACTAGAAAGAAATGTTTGTAACCACAGAAACTTAAAAAGGAAACTAAATTGCTTGACTTTAAGTGAGTAAGTGAGAAAAATTTCCCACAAACAATGTACTTTCAAAACTATGATGTGTCTATTTCCTTTTCCTACCTATTAGTCTTACATCTCATGTAATTCTTTTTCTTTGGTCTATTTTTGAAGAATTTCTCTGTTCTAAAAACAGTATGAGTCCTACAGGTTTACAAAGCACTCTAAGTTTGAGTGAATTGCTAACATAAGAGGGAATTGCATATGTGGAAATGCCCATCGATAAAGATGAGAAATGGGCTTGGGTGGTCTCAGCACTAGGAGTACTTGCTGTGTTACCATGGGAACCAGAGTCAGATCAGCACAAGGAGTACTTGCTGCGTTACTGTGGGAACCAGAGTTCAGATCAGCACCAGGAGTACTTGCTCTGTTACCATGGGAACCAGAGCTCAGATCAGCACAAGGAGTACTTGCTGTATTACCGTGGGAACCAGAGTTCAGATCCCAGTATACACATTAAGCAGCTCACAACTACTTTACTCCAGTTCCACTGATATACACAAATACACAAAATGAGTCATTTTAACAGAAGTCTGTCCCTTATTCATCCAAAGTGAAGAAGAGCAGACACATACACACATTATGCACATACACACAGAAACACACACATACACACTTCAGTCATTTTAACACAGACATATATGCATATATATGTATATATCATACAGACAGAGACACACACAGGAACAAATACACACATATCATGCACACACAGAGAAGCACACACACATACTTTATACAGAGAGACACAGACATATACACACACATTATGCACACACACACTGCAGTCATTTTGACAAATATATATATTATATTTAGCAAATGCTAAATATAAAATTACTTGAAACCTACAATTTTGATTGATGAGTTCATTCAAATTTTTTGCAAGCATTGATGCTTTTCACTCTGTTGATTCAATAAAGTTTTAGAACAATCATGTGAGGTGCATTCTACTAAGGTTACAAGTGTAAATAAAACCTCTTTATTCTTAAGGAATGAAGCCTGAGAGGGAAAGTAAGCAAGACATACAAAATATGACTATCGATCTAAAAGCAGCACAGATGGGCAGAACTTTCTGACACCATTAAACACAGTCTGCAAGAGGTCAAGGCCTGCAAAGAAAGTTACAATGTAGAGGAGCCTGGATCTTCAAGTCAGAGAAAAGCAGCATCCCTGGCCTTGGTAAGCCCTCAGTGGGCATTATGATGTGCATAGACACAGTCATTCCTGGCTTCTGTTGCCCTTGGCCCAACAGTGTGCAAAAAAGACAAACTAACATGATTACTTCAGCATTCACTGTCTGAGAGCACAGGTGAAGAGAAGTGGATATTTATTAATGCTGTTTCATGTTTTCAAGAAAGAGTAAGAACTGCTATTACAATACAAAAGTTAGGTTTATATTTGAAGGGAGATTTTTTTTTAAAGAAAACACACCACAATTCTGAATGAGACACTTTAATACGGAATGCAACTTTCTGAGTTATCTATAAATTAAACTCCAAACAATGCACCAGTATTGTGTTATAATGCTTGACAAGGTAAGCATCCCAGAACGGTCAGCTGTCTTAAGATAAGGACATGATGGATCCCTTCCCTTCCAATCTATTAGGGGGTACAAAATCCATAAGCAGACACTATAGGCACAAAAAATACAAACCAAATACTGTGGGAAATACAGCTACTAAAATGATGTACTTATGTTGTCTTAAAATGAAAACTATCTTCCAAGTTTAATACTAAACGCAAGAGAGAAATATGAAAAATGATTTCTTTCTCTTCCCTTAAAGTTCTTTAAACACAGATGTCCGGGACACAAGTGACAGTGCTATTGTACCTCCTTTGATTGAACAGATGTCCTAAGCCAAGCACACAGAGGTCCTTTACAGGGAAAGGTGGGAACAACTGTAAACAATAAGAAACTAAAACTATGGCTGTTCTTACAGGGAGAGGCAAAACAACAGAAGCAAACACCGTCACAGTAACATGGTTCCAATAAACAGGAATGGTAACTGTTAAAAATACATTTTGAAAGTAAAGTGTTGCTGTTCTTTGTTAAACCACAAATAATAACAGTACCAACAAAACACAATACACTAAGTTTATAGTGTACCAAGCAAATGCCCACTTAATGAGAAGAGTACTGATAAGAAGACAGCTGGCTGGCACTAAGCACACAACTGCCTGGGAGTCATGTCGTCTGACACACAGTACCAGCGTAAAAGGCTCACAACCATATTAGGTGTGAACAGATGCCTCTTGACAGACTTTTTTAAGAGAAGGAAACCTTGTAGGATAACTCACAGATTTACATAAATGATTTGTATGCAGTACTATTTTATAAAGTCCATGAGAGTAACTAGAGGACACGTCAGAATGTCTTTCAGACTAAATACATACAAGAAAAGGTAAGAGGGGCTGGAGAGATGGATCGGTGGTTAAGAGAGCACCTGATGCTCTTACAAGTGACCAGGATTCAATTCCCAGCACCCACATGATGGCTCCCAACCATCTCTAACTCCAGCTCCAGAGGACCAGAAGTCTTCTTCTTACATCCATAGGCACTGCATGCCCAAAATGCACATGCCCACATTCAGGTAAACACTCATACACTTGAAAGAAAATCAAACAAAAAACAAAAGGAAGTGATAGATGAGAGAGTCATCTTGGACAGGACACTGGGCCTGCTGGAGATGTGGGAGAAGTCCCTCGGGGTTGGTTAGTCAGGATGATTCAAGTATGTCAGCACAGAATGCCCACAACGGGTCTCTGATGACCTGTAAGAGAACTTGAAGCTGGGGATAAACGAAACCATCCATGGAACTAGTGCTGATTTTCAAAGCATCTGCTACTGTTTTAACATAGGTTCCCACCTAAGCCCTTGCTGAATTGTCACTGTCCTTGTGATGGTACTTAAAGTTTAAACTTTTAGACCATGCCGGTTCCACCCTCATGAATAGATGCCATTATCAGAGGAAAAGATGAATTTCTTGTTTCTTGCTTCTCTCTCCCCCCTGTATCTTTCTATTCCTATGATGCCATCCCCTATGCTGAGTGTCTTCCCAGGATAACCCCAAGAGTCCCTCCTCTTCTCTATCCTGGACCACATCTCCAGTGTAAGCCCCCCTGATCCATCAGAGACCACAATGGCTACCAGAACTATAGGCCCCAAATCAGAAGGAAACCCTCTACTCAACCAGAGGCCACCTCAGACATCAGAAGTCCAGCCCCCAACTCAGATGGAAACTTTGCACTCAACCACAGGACAATCCAACCAGAAGAACAAAGAGCAAATAGTGACTGAGGAACAAAACATCTGTCCAATAAAGACAAACTCAGAAATCATCACCTAGACTTATAATCACCCCAAACCCAGGTGCCTAGATGCTACTGTAAGAACACAATCAACAACAGCCAGGGTGTGATATGTCATCACCTGAACCCAGGTATTCTACCTGAATATTCCAACATAGCTGATGCACAAGAAAATGACCATAAAACCAAGTTTATAAAGATGATAGAGATCCTTAAGAGGAAATGAATGAATCCCTTAAAGAAATTGAGGAAAAGACAAACAAAACATTAGAGGAAATTAATAAATTCCTTTAAGAAAGCCAAGAAAAACAGTTGAAGGAAAGTAATAAAACTGTTCAATACCTGAAAATGTAAATAGAAGCAATAAAGAAAACACAAGCTGGGGGAATTCTGGAATGGAAAACATAGGTGAGCAAACAGGAACTGCAGACAGAAGCATCACCAACAGGATACAAGAGAGGGAAGACAATCTCGGGAGCTGAGGAGCTGATAGAAGAAATAAATTCATATTCAAAGGAAACTTTAAATCTAAAGAAAGTCTGACACAAGACATCCAGGAAATCTGGGACACTATGAAAAGACCAAATCTAAAAAGAATAGGACAGAAGAAGGAGAAGACTCCTAGCTCAAAGATTTAGAAAATATTTTTTTCTTTTTATTTATTTATTTATTTATTTATTTATTTATTTATTAAAGATTTGTCTCATCCCCACCGCCGCCTCCCATTTCCCTCTCCTCCCCCAATCAAATCCCCCTCCCTCATCAGCCCAAAGAGCAATCAGGGTTCCCTGCCCTGTGGGAAGTCCAAGGACCACCCACCTCCATCCAGGTCTAGTAAGGTGAGCATCCAAACTGCCTAGGCTCCCACAAAGCCAATACGTGCAGTAGGATCAAAAACCCATTGCCATTGTTCTTGAGTTCTCAGTAGTCCTCATTGTCCGCTATGTTCAGCGAGACCGGTTTTATCCCAGGCTTTTTCAGACCCAGGCCAGCTGGCCTTGGTGAGTTCCCGATAGAACATCCCCATTGTCTCAGTGTGTGGGTGCACCCCTCGCGGTCCTGAGTTCCTTGCTCGTGCTCTCTCTCCTTCTGCTCCTGATTTGGACCTTGAGATTTCAGTCCTGTGCTCCAGTGTGGATCTCTGTCTCTGTCTCCTTTCATCGCCTGATGAAGGTTAATATTCAGGAGGATGCCTGTATGTTTTTCTTTGGGTTCTCTTTCTTATTTAGCTTCTCTAAGATCACGAATTATAGGCTCAATGTCCTTTATTTATGGCTAGAAACCAAATATAAGTGAGAACATCCCATGTTCCTCTTTTTGGGTCTGGCTTACCTCACTCAGGATAGTGTTTAGAAAATATTTTTTAACAAAATCATAGAAGAAAATTTTCCTAACCATAAAGGTGCAAGAAGCTTACAGAACACCAAATAGATTGAACTAGAAAAAGTCCCCTTACCACATAATAATTAAACACTAAACACACAGAACAAAGAAAGAATATTTTTTAAAAAATTGGTTGGGGAAAAGGCCAAGTAACATATAAAAACAGACCTATTAGAATTGCACCCAACCAGAAAAGCCTGGAAGACCTCCTGAAGATTCTAAGACCCCACATATGCCAGCTCAGACTTCTGTACCCAGAAAAAATTTCAATCACCATAGATGGGGAAAACAAGATGTTCCCTGAAAAGTCAATTTCAAACAGTCTCTGTACATAAATCCAGCCCTACAGATGCTATTAGAAGGGAAATTTCAACTCAAGCAGGTTAACTACATTAGAGAAAATACAGACAATAAATAATCTCATACCAACAAAACCCAAGGAAAATAAACACAGACACAATACTACTGACTACAAGAAAGTAACAGAAATTAACAATCATTGATCATTGATCTCTCTCAGTGCCAATACATAGCGAACCAAGAGAGTGGGCCAAGAGAGACCTTTAGAATAAGCCGGGCGGTGGTGGCGCACGCCTTTAATCCCAGCACTCGGGAGGCAGAGGCAGGCGGATCTCTGTGAGTTCGAGACCAGCCTGGTCTACAAGAGCTAGTTCCAGGACAGGCTCCAAAACCACAGAGAAACCCTGTCTCGAAAAAAAAAGAAGAAGAATGCAAATAGATGTATACATATTCCCATGCACAAAACTCAAGTTCAAATGAATCAAAGACCTCAATATAAATAGAGTCACACTGACCCTGATAAAAGAGAAAGTGGGAAGCAGCCTTCAATGCATGGGCACAGGAGACTACTTTCTAAATTCAAGTAGCACAGACACTGAGAGCAACAAAAAGAAATGGGACCTCCTGAAACTGAGAATCTTTTTAAAGCAAATGACACAGTCAATAAGACAAAAAGGCAGCCTACTGAATAGGAAAAGATCTTTACCAACTTCACATCAGAGGACTCATCTCCAAAATATATAAAGAATTTAAGAGATTAGACATCAAAATATCAAATAATCCAATTTAAAAATGGGGTACAGATCTAAACAGAGAATTCTCAACAGAAGAATTTGAAATGACTGAAAGACACTTAAGGAAATGTTCAAAATCCTTATTTATCAAAATAATGCAAATCAAAACAACTCTGAGATATCATCTAATACCTGTCAGAATGGTTAAGATCATTATACATACAATTAGTTTTGAGCCAGGCAGTGGTGACGCACACCTATAATCCCAGCACTCGGGGAGGCAGAGGCAGGTGGATCTCTGTGAGTTCGAGACCAGCCTGGTCTACAAGAGCTAGTTCCAGGACAGGCTCCAAAGCTACAGAGAAACCTTGTCTTGAAAAAAAAACCAAAAAAAAAAAGTTTTGAAGCAGTTCAGAAGTCTTGTTTGTTTGTTTGTTTGTTTTAAGTCCTAGGAGAGAGAGTAATACTAACTAAATACAGGGGAATCCAATTTCTGTAGAAAAAGGAAGCAATCTCTCATTGACATCATGTGGCTTCCAGCCCTTAGCGCTCACTCTCATGGTCAGGATACAGTTCACTGTACAGTCTGTACAGTAGTCCTTCGTCACAGTATGTGACTGGTCAAAGAGAGTCACACCACCCAACGTGGAGCATTCATATTGCATCCTAACCCATTCACACTGGCCGTTTTCTGTTAGGTGACTCTTGGGGTCAGAGTTCATGTAGAATCAGAGAAAAGGCTAAGATTTCTGCCACTGTTGAGGTTCTGCTTCTCAAAAACCCTAAGCACATCACAGACCTTTATTAAACAATGTTAGGACCAGCCAGAAAACTTTATATGTAACTTTATATAGCAGCTTACCTGGACAAGAGCCCCAGCTCAACTGACCTACAGCTCTGGTCTTGAACCCAGCATTCCTCGTCCCACATAGGGCCACTGTGCTCCCAAGCTGTCCTCCAGGAGTGAGAGATCCACAAAGGAGAGGTGGGTGATGGATTGGTTCTCACCCAACTCTAACTACTCCAGTCTTGAATCCATCAAGGCCAAGTCCCCTCAGTCTAGATCTTTCCTGTCCTTGATGCAGACTGCCCTGCGTCTTGATAAAATATGGACTCTTCCCTAAGTTTGAACTTCAGATAAATATATTTGAGACATTCTTATTCTTCATAAGTACTGCTTATCTGACTTGTTATTAGTTGTCTACTGAAAGTAAACTATTTTTCCTTAGGGAAGAGCCCCTAGATGCTTACCCAATACCAAGTGGTCCACACAGCATTAAACAGACACTGAAGGTTGCATTTATATATTTATTTATATACACACATATATATTATTATTGTTGCACACAGAGAGAGAGACAGACAGACAGACAGAGAGCACACCATGAATTTGAGAGGGGGTTTGAAGAGAAGAGAGGGAACAGGGAAATTGTGTGACTGTGTTTAAATTAAAATTTTTAAATGCTGGTAGGAATGCCTCTTGGTTATTTGTTTTTGTTTTGATGGATTGCCAGAGGCAAAGAAATGGACGTGCAGAAAGACCAGCAATATAGAAAGGACTGAAGGGGTAGCTTGCAGCCTTTAGCCTAGCTCTGTTGTCCTTTCGGACTTTGTGTACAACACACAAATTCAAAGATAAAATCACCATGGTTGAAAACACAGGGATCGCAGAGCCGACAGCACAGGCTCTGGCCCTTGTAAACTGTCCCTCCGCAGCCACCACATGAAACTTGCTCTGCTGCCGAGCAGCCCCTCGGAGCTCTCCCCCTAAGCGGCTCTCTGTTGATTTTGGCTACGTGTTCACAGGGGAGCTCTATCATACACCAAGCTTTCAGTTTCCAAATCAAAAGGCAGTGCTACCAGGAAGATCTACTGCTTCATGATCAATTTTTATTCCCGGATTAGAGAAAATATGTCTTCCGAAAGCATTGAAACTATGCTAAATTCAAGAAATACTGAACAATTCTTATTTGTCATTCTTTCTTTCCTAATCTCCATACGCCATACCACACTCCTATCTTGATAATAATAAATGTCATCATTAATTAGACCAATAATATTCATATTACCTCCTTGAGGATTGTTCACCTGATTTCAAAGACTTTCTTCCCAGTGCATCAGTAACAAATTATGTCTGAAGGTGATTATCCTACTTTCATTTCTCCATCCAGCCCTGAGAGCTTACTCTGTGGTTGGCATGCATCATTTTTGCACAAACTAGAGATTCTGTTAAAATTGCATCTACAGGAATTTTGCAACTGGAAAGCCTGCCTTTCCCATAGATCATCTCTTCAGGGACAAGTGTTTAAATCAGAAAGGAAAATACTGGTTGGAACTTATTTATCAACACAAACCAATAACATTAAGGGCAAACCCTGCAACAATCCAAAGGGGACCGCAGCCAGGTCACTCTCTGGGAGACCAGAATTACTGACTATTTAATAATTGTTCTTTGATTACCTGTCTTCATTCTTAAGATGGATTTCGGGACTATTGAAATCAATACATCTGCCTCAAATGTACACAGTAGCTCAACACAGCTGACCCCGAACCTTGTGAGTCAAGAGACAGTCAGGGTGAACGAGAAGTTTATATAGACTTAAGTTCTCCAGACCCTAAAGAATGGCACTGAAGTAACAAGGAAATAATGCTATAAGTTCGTAAAATTAATGTTTAATAAAATATGTGACTAACAAAACAGATGTTCTCATATGGAAGCTTATTTATGTAATAAGTATGATAACTTTTAAGTGTACATAATAAAATTATGGCATTAATTAATATCATATAAATAATCCATCATATAAATATATGAGACAACCATGACTATAATACCAGAATAGTCACATAACTCATTTCAAGAAAACTGCCATGGCTTTTGATATGCTATTTCTAGAACCTGCTCATGTTTTTATCAAAAAATATTTAAAATGTTTACTTCTTTACTCCTCTTTGGTGATTGCGGATGGTCCTCACCTGCCTGCAGAACAACAGCCTAACATTTTCCCTCACACTCCATATATCAGGAGGGGCTAATAAACTCCTCAAAACTATAAGACAAAACCTGCTGTCACAAAATGCCATCGGTTGGGTAATTTAAATGGCGGACTCTGACTTCTCAGAGCTTGAGAGGCTGTCAAGTCTGAGATCAAGGGCCCTTTCCTTTATTTGCAGACATTACCTTTTAGTTGCCACCTTCCCTGGAGAAGAAAAAGAACTTTGGTCCTCTTCCCTTCTTATAAGGACTTTAATCCCACTGAGGGGAAAGAGGTCTACCCTCATGACCTCATATAAATCTATTTATATCCCACAGGTCCACCTTCAAATACTATTACAGTAGGAAGTATGGCTTTGTCATATGAATTTTAAGAATATAGAAATAGTCAGTTCATAAAAACCTGGATGTTACTGGGATAATAAACAAAATGTAGAGACATAAACATGCACAGGAAATAAATATTTTTTAAAGAAAAGCATTTGAAAGTTGGTCGAACTGTGAACTTATTTAGATGAATACATTATATTAGACAATACCATGGGTTATGAAGAATGAGGCAGATGTCTATGAGAAAAGTGGTAAAAAGAAGCTAAGATCTAAACTCTAGGTATGCGTGGTGCTTTGAATAAAAATGCCCCCATAGGCCATAGGGAGGGGCACTATTAGGAGGTGTGGTCTTCTTGGAGGAGGTGTGTCACTGCAAGTGATCTTTGAGATCTCAGAAGTTCAAGCCAGGCCTCGTGTGGCATGCCAGCCTCTTCCTGACGCCTGTTGAACAAGATGTAGAACTCTCAGCTCCTTCTCTAGCATTGTATCTGCCTGCCTACAGCCATGCTTCCCACCAGGACAACAGCAGACTAAACTTCTAACAATTAAGTCATCCTAATTAAATGTTTTCCTTTATAAGCGTTATTGGCATGGTGTCTCTTCACAGCAACAGAAACTCTAAGATAGCATGTCACTAAATCCTTTCTTTCAAATCCCATCTAAAATGCTTTCGGGTATTTTGCTTTTATGTTCAGTTTCCGTGACCTGGAACATAGTCTTGTGTAGTTATTGTAGTGTTTCCCTAGAAACCTGTGTCCTGTTTATTCAGTGTGTGTGTTCCTCCTGTATTGACACACTCTCAAACGCCTTTCTGGATCTTTTCATTGGCATAAATTCCTTCTGATATTATGCATTTTCCCAAATTAAGAAATTAACACTATTATAACTATACAGGACTGTGTTGCCAAGGCCTCAGCTTTAAAGCACCAGAACAAAGTTCTCCAAACTCAATAATTTCAACCACACTAACCCACATCTATTTTGCCACTTAGATATGGATTGTTTTGTTTATTAACTTGATAAAGCTACTGTTTCTCCAACTGTGAGCACTAAAAGAGACAAGACATGGAATTTTCCTATCTCATACTTCAGATAAAACTGAAAGAAACTCTGAAATAATGATAAAAACACAAGTCTTTTCTCACAGATAATTGGTTCTTGGTTTCTTGTAAACTTATCCTGCATTTTCCAATACTTGGAAGTAAGATTCAGATTCCTAGTCCTCTCGGTTCAGTCAATATGAGCTCGTAAAATATTCTTCCTATATTCTGTTTGGCATTTGGACATGCAATAGTTAATTAGATACTTCATTGAGTCTAAAAATAAGTAGGTTTTTTTTTACATTCTTTTCTTTCCTAAGAATATGCTCTACTCTTAGCCCATACAAGAAAATAAATAGTAAGGACAAGGTTTAGAAGCCATCCCCCATCTCAGCCATTCACTGGGGAGCCACAGGAATTACCCTCCAGGGAAAACAGGGAAGACTTCTGTAGTGGGACACTGGGTTCCCATCTTGGACTATACAAGAACATGAGAAGTATTCAAATTTAGGTTTCAGATCCAAGGCTCTCACAATAAAGTCAGTGCCCAGCCTGCCTTTCACCGTCCCACAGAGATTTCCCCATGGAGATCAATCAATCCATACAATACTGATTGAAAGAGGTGGAGGGAGACAATGAAATGAGTGAGATCTCTCTTGTATGTGGATTGTGGCCAGCAGAACAGCAGTTTGAATCAAGGAGAGGCAATTGTGCACAGTGCAGCTTGTATCCTTAGAACACACCTAATGTCATAGAACCCTGGGGAAGGGGACAGGGAGGCCCCAAGCATGACAAATTATCAATAGCTCAGCTGTAGTGGGGTGCGTGGGGGCCAAATGTATTTCATGTACAAAAAATTAGGTATTTATTTTTTCCCAATACTATGAATCAAAATTATGCCTGTGTTTACAAACATCTTCCATTTACAATAAGAATTTAATTCTATAAAGTAACTTTGATTGAATCTATGTGGTTTGCAACCAAAATAGCTGAAGAAAACACAATTGTTTTGGAGATGCAAACTGCCCCCTCTGGTCAATTACATCAGCAATCACTCCAAGTAGTTCCTGACGATTTCAGGAGCGAAACTTGTAATCAAGCATCGCTTTCCCAGCGGCAGCAGGAGTGTGCGCATCACAGATGGAGAAACTGCTGCCCGGCTGAAAGCAGACCTGGGCCAGAGAAAGAATTCTTTCCCACCCTTCCTGGGCGTGTCCCACTTCCATGTCACGCTAGCCTTTAAATCAAAGCCCAAGCTCGCTTATTTGTGTATGATTATTTTCCTATGCTTCACCCCCATGAATTTCACTCAGTGGAAAGTAACACAAAATATCAGATGGATGTGAGAAATTACATGGCAGCTTCGTAGATCACCAGATGTGCTGGAGATAAATGCTGTTGTAAGCAGTTTCCATAATCATTTCCTGTGGCTTTCAGACCAAATTACCATATTACTGATGACTTCAAACACTTTAAATTTATTTTCTGAAGTTCTACAGATCCAAAGACAGAATAAGTGTCAGCATTGGGTCATTCTGTAGGCTGCAGTGGAGAAACTGGTCCCCTCCCTCTGCCAGCATCTGGAAGCTGACTGTACCCCTTAACCCAGAGTCTCCCGTACGTACGTCTTCCCACCTCTGGACCCCATCAATGTACCTCTTCACCGACTCTGGTTTTCTGCAGACATCTTATAAAGACCCTTGTGATTGCATCCTTCCTGAAAAATCCCAAAATCCTTAACCAGACCGGCAACATCCTCTTTGCAAAATAAGGCAACATATTCACAGGTTCCAGGGTAACCACAGACACGCTTGGTTGGGAACAGGTGCCAGCAAACTTCGGTTTCCAAGAAGGTTCTCTTTCCCAGACTAGTTTAGACATGATGAATTAAATCATTTTCCTCTAGTTCCATGAGAAAAAGGAGGTAAAGTCAAGGCCATATTTTTCAACATTGATAAGTAACCTGTGTTTTTAGATTGATTAAATCTACATAAGTAACAACTAACACTCTCCTCGTAAACCCAGGGAACAGTTTCAGTCTTTTCTTAGGGAAAAATGCAGAAGGCCCAGGAGGCAGCTGCTGCCGGCTTATATTCAGGAATATGACCTGGGCAATGACTCATAACGAGGATATTTCTGAGCATCCCCATGTGTGTGATGTTCAGTTAACTGTACAGACCCTTGTAATCCTTTCTCATATGGTATTTCTGAAGATTACAGCTTTGTCCTCAGTTACTGATGGTACCGTCCCCATTTTAACTTCTGGGAATTTAGGCAACACCATTTACACAGGATTTCCTACCTACAAGCCTCCATTTCGAGACAAGTAAAATGGAGATATGCAGATAGGAACATTCAGAATCTTGCAAGATAAACCAGGCAATCTAAAGTGAACACGCCAGGATGTGGTGCTGTAAAGACACTGACAAACAGAACAAAGAAGAAAACTCAGGATGACAGGGGGCTGGGACAGACTGACAGAAAGGTGTATTGTTTAGATACAGGACCTCTAGTCAAAGAAATATCTTTAAAAGAGGAATACAACTTTGGCACCTTGAAAAGATAACCCATAAGGTTATTGGATATATTAAGGTCAGATGTTTGAAAATCTTAGGCTGCTCTTCTCTATTCTTATAATGCAATAGTGAAATTGGTTCTCCATTAAATTCCTCTGTCTAGTTTTGAATATCTCTGTGATCTGTTTTATTAAGTTTTTCTAAGAACTTTATTTTAGCACTCAGATTAACCAACTCCTTTAGTGATAAGACAAAATGATAAAGCTAATAATGTTTACAATTGTCATTACATAAGTCCCATATAAATTAGATATCTTTTCACTTAATCATTCCATTTTCAAACTGTCTAGCATATTATCATACAAAGACCCAAATCTTTCCATTTTAATGGGTTTTTTTCCATTTTTAAATGTGGTGAAAATTCTTCCTTTTAACTTCAAGAATTTCCAATTGCCTTACCAAATCTGGCAACAATGTTGATAAAGATGTGAGGCTCATTGCTGCTGCAGAGAACAGTGGAAGTCTTACTGGATTTCCAAGCAGCTACCTAGATTGGAACAGCCCAAGGGCGGAGTTCAGGGAGAACCTGTCAGGAGAGAAAAAAAAAAGAACTGTTTTTTTGTAAATGTTTACCGCAAATGTAGGACGCCAATTGTAGCGCAAATAATAAAAATTGAAAGATAGATATTGGGGTACAACTTATAGATCCAAAAAGCAAAGCAGCTCAATCACTAGAGTTCTTACCTCTATGAACTCTTTAGACTGAAAAGAGAGTGAGTTCCTGTCTCATCCTTCCTTATATTCCTCTTTAGTGCTGAGACCAAAGCGGTGCACCACAACCACCTGGCTTCTATGGTGAACTAGTGTGGCTTCTAGGATTAAAGGTGTGTGCCATCACTTCTGACCTGCATGGCAGACTAGTGTGGCTGTTTTGCTTTATGGTCTTCAGGCAAGCTTTATTTATTAAAATACAAATGAAATATCACTACTGTGGCCTCTCACCCACTTTTAATTATTACAGCATTTAATTGCACAGTGCTCAGGTGATAGCGAGAGGCAGCCAGTTCCTATCGAATAAAATAAACCTAGCTACATTTTTGACAATGAACTTATTAATAATTTCTAATGAGTACGGAGAAGTGTGTCCAGTAGAAGCCGTACAAGGGGGTGGATGTCAGACACTTCTCTTGGTATGTAGTGATGGAATTAGAGGCAATTTCAAGAATTGCCTCCATTCTTCCCAACAAAGATGTTCTTTTTGTCAGCTGTACCTGAACCAGGGAGAGAAATGTTGGTGGAAGGTTTCAGAGATTTCTGTCTGTGGTTGACTGTATGACACCATTGCTTTCAAGAGCAGGGAAAGCAGAAACTTCATCGTGGAAAGACATGGTAAGAAAAAATGGTGAACCTCATGGTGACCAGTATACAGCAGAGAGAGGGATAGAGTCCCAGTATATCCCACTAGGACATACCCCTAAGGGATATATATGTGTATACATATATGCATCCCATAACAATTGATGAAAAAAAGGGCATTAATTTGAAGAGGCAGGGAGAGACATATGAAATAGTTTGAAGGGAAGAAGGGAAAGGGAGAAATGTAAATTAAATCACAAGTATCTCACTCTTTTTTCTTTTTGGTTTTTCAAAACAGGGTTTCTCTATGTAACAGCTCTGGCTTTCCTAGAACTCGCTCCATAGAACAGGCTGGCCTCAAACTCACAGAGATCCACCTGTGTCTGCCTCCCGAGTTCTGGGATTAAAGCTGTGTGCCATCACTACTTGGCTGAAATACAATCTCAACCCAAAGAAGCTAAGTAACAAGGAGAACCCTGAGAGAGACATACATGGATCCAATCGGAAAGGGGAATTAGACAAGATCTCCTGAGAAAATTGGGAGTGGTGGGGAAGAGAAGGGAGGGCAGGAGGGGAAGGGGAAGAGAAGGGGAGGGAGGAAAACAACATGAGGGAACAAGATGGTGTAGATGGGGAAGGACAAAGATGAGAGCAAGGAAAGAGATATCTTGATTGAGGGAGTCATTATGGGCTAGCGAGAAATCTGGTACTAGGGAAATTCCCAGGCATCCACAAGGATGACCCCAGTTAAGACCTTAGGCAGTAGTGGAGAGGGTGCCTGAACTGCCCTTTCCCTATAATTAGATTGATGACTACCTTAATTGTCATAGAACCTTCATTCAGCAGCTGATAGAAGCAGATGCAGAGATCCACAGCTAAGCACTGGGCCGAGCTTCTGGAGATCCGTCCAAGAGAGAGAGGAGCAAAGGGTTCATGACCATGATGGGGAATCCCACAGAAACAGCTGGCCTGAGTTAGTGAGAACTCACCGACTCTGGACTGATAGGTGGGGAACCTGCATAGGACCAAACTATGCCCACTGAATCTATCACTGGGTGACAGTTGAGTGGCTTGTGCAGTCTGTGGGACCACTAGCAGTGGGGCCAGGATTTATCCTTAGTGCTTGAACTGGTGTTTTGGAGCCCATTCTTTTTGGAGGAATACCTTGCTCAACCTAAATAGAGGGGGAGGGCCTCAGTCCTGCCTCAAAGTGATGCAAAAGACTTGGTTGACTCCACTTGGGAAGACTTACCCTCTCAGAGGAGTGGATAACAGGCTGGGGTAGGGGGAAGGTGGGGAGAGTAGGAGGAGGGGAGCAAGTGGGAACTGGGAAGGCATGTAAAATGAGATAAGGTTGTTTTCAAAAAATATATTTAATAATAAAAAGAAAAAAGAATGATACTTGAAAACTCCTCCTACACATGGCCTCCCCAGTACTTTCATGTAGAGGCATTGATTTTCCTAGGAATTCTAGGCAATTTGTGCAAGAAAGGATCACCACACATAAGTATTTGTGATTCAGTCCCACTGGATGGACACACTTGTCGATAACTGGAAATACTTGGCCAACAAAACAAGACATAATCATTCCTCCCCAAAACCGCACCCTTCATAAATGTTGAGGTTATGGTCACAGGTTCCAAGGGCTGGGTCTAATCTCTGCAGGCTGACACGTGCCGGCAGTCCAACACCAACATCACATCAGCTGAGACCAGGAGTACACCGTCTACTGTGCACCTTTATTAAAAACATCCCATTTGTGCACAGCTCCCTGTGGTTATTTCATCACCAGGACACCATGTTAGTAATGCAATAAGTATATGCTACTTAGGCATAAGTTTCTGTGCCTCTCTTTCTCTCTCTCTCTCTCTCTCTCTCTCTCTGTCAGTCTCTCTCTCTCTCTGTCTCTCTCTCTCTCTCTCCTTTTTAGAAAGACCTGTGCTAGCAGTTCTCATTAATCATCCGCCATTGTTTGGAGCATTCAGTCAGTGTATTGACAAGTTCACAGCTGCAGGAAAACCTGCGTGCTGTGGAATTTTTCATCTTGCTTTCCATACTTAACTATTGTACAGCATATAAAAGCTGCACCTGGGTTCAGAACTGTGACTATCTTACTGAGTGTGGTCTGGGGAACAAGGAGGAACATATTCGAGGTTAGTGGTAGAACTTAGATGATGCCATTACCTTAGAAGACACTGCTTCTGTGCAAAAACCATAGGTCTAACATTCTGTTCTCTTGTGCAGTTCTAGGTACTGGACCCAGGGCCTTGCATCTAAACATCTAGAGTAAAAATTGGGCTATGGAATAAAACAAAGTTCTCAGAATAAATAAAAATAGATAAGAAATATCCTTAACAGTGTTCACCATCCTTAGCCATCAGAGAAATGCAATGAGATTTCATATCACCATGGCTAACATTAAGAAAACAACTGAAGTTGGGTGGTGGTAGTGGTGGTACACAACTTTAATCCCGGCACTTAGAAGGCAGAGACAGGCAGATTTCTCAGAGTTTGAGACCAGCCTGGTCTACACAGTGAGTTACAGGACAACTAGGGCTGTATAGAGAAACTCTGTCTCAAAAAAAGAAAAGAAAAGAAAAACAAAGAAAGAGAGAGAAAAAAGAAAGAAGAAAGGAAGGAAGGAAGGAAGGAAGGAAGGAAGGAAGGAAGGAAGGAAGGAAGGAAGGA
>JABTXL010000001.1:40884647-40898171 GCA_025134845.1 Neodon shergylaensis
GGAAGGAAGGAAGGAAGGAAGGAAGGAAGGAAGGAAGGAAGGAAGGACAAAAGGGAGGAAAAAAGAAGGGAGTAAGAAAGAGAGAGAGGGGAGGGAGGGAGGAAGGAGAGGAAGAACTAATAAAAACAAAAATGCTGACAAAAGTCAAAGGTTCTGGAAAGGAATCCCTTCATGCAAAGATGGTAAGTGCAAACTAGGGCCTCAACTATGGACATCAGTGTGGGTGTTCCTACAAACTCTAGAATAGCTCTACCATATACCATATACACAAACTCCTGGACATAAGCTAAAGGACACTAGCTCATCTGTTTACAGCTTCTCAAGTCACAATGCCTAGGACATGAAAACATGACCCTAATAAATGAATAATGAATATGTTGCCAACAAATGGTGGAATTCTCCTAAAAAGGATTCTGAAGAAAACCAAAATCATGGGATTTGCAAGAAAATTGATGAAACTGGAACACATTGTACTGAGAGTAATAACCCAGACTTAGAAAAGCAATGATTGTGTGTTTTTACTCATGGGTGGATTTGTGTTTGGAATGAAGTACCTGTGTATCCAGGAAACCAGAGCTGGATCATTTATGGGAAGAGAGAAGAATGGTCATCAAGGAAGGAGTATAAAAGAACACAGGCAATATGAAGATGGAAAGGAGAAATAATGGGAGGATATTTTGGTGGAAAGAATGAAGGTAGAGCAGAAGACATTGCAATCGAGTACAAAATTCTCAAAGAATTAGCACAATTTTTTAAAGATAGAAATGCTGCTTTTCCAGACTCTGTCGTTAAATGCGGCACACTTGGTATTCCCCTGCTTTACTTTGGAGAATAATACACATCCATCTCGTTGTCATTGACAGCTCTAGCACAGCATGAGCATGAGTTTATATTTTATTCTGTGACTTGTTAATCATTCAAGGTAAGGAAGTAAGGACTTAAAACACTGATGCGTTTTCTTACTCACTGAATGACTGGAAAATTATGAGAGAAAATGAATTTTCTGTTATTTTTATATTATAATGTGGAGTTGGAAAGATGACTCGGACACTTGTTGCTCTTACAGAGGACCCAGGTTTGAGTCCCAGCACTATCTGGCAGCTCACAACCCTCTGTAACTCCAGTTTCAGGGAATCCTACATCCTCTTCTGGCCTCCATGAGCTCCATTCACACGCATATACATACATATGTGCTGACTAAACACTCATACACAAAAAGTAAAAACACTTGCTATCACTGTAAATTTGGGGCATTTTTTTTCACCTTGCATGAGTTTATAATGTGCCCAAGTTGAGACCCTCAGTAGACATTAAAATTTCACTTTCCTATCGCTGTGGAAAGGGCCCTTCTTAGACTTTTTCTTTTGCAGTTTCATTGACATTGTTTTACAGTAGCAATCCAGATGATGGTGACTGTAAGCCACTGTGAGCCTTACAGCTCTGGAGCTGCAACCGTATCCTGTCTTATTAGGAAGCCAGGCTATACCTAGAGCTGCAATAGGACAGCTCTGGAGGCTGGAGCCTCAATAGGACAGCTTAGCCTTGGATGGAGAGGTATCCTGACTTGGTAAGCCGGGTGATACCTGAAGCAGGAGTGCAGTGGAAGATGGTCTCTCCATAGAATATAGCAATCCTGCTCCTCTTTTAGAGAGAACCATTACAGCTGGACTCTCTTCTGTCCCACTAAGCAGAGCTGTTCACTTCTTCTGCTACACTCTGCTAAAGAAAAAGAAGCCCCTTCAGAAATGTAGCAATCTCCTCTGGTTCCAATGAAAAGTTGTTACCTTTTTCTGCTCAGTCATGCAGAAGGATAGAATTGAGGCATTGGAAGAATTAGCCCCCTTTGGCTTGTACTTGGCCACGCCCTGTGCCCTTATATGGCTTTCTCTTTGTGTGAGTATCCTTGGTGTCTATGGGCCCTGTTTTCTCCTTTTACCAAGACATCAGGTGCATTAGAATAAGGCACCCTGATGATCCTGGTTTTACCGAATCCTATCTCTCACAGCCCTGTCAGTACGTATTCTGTGGTACCCTGGCGTAGGACTCGCTTCCCTGACTCCCTACACAGCATGGTCCATGACATCTGTGTTCTGGATTTTGGATGAATTTAGTAAGTAGAGAGCAATCAAAGGTAAAAGAACATAATAGCAAAGAGGAGATAAATGATAGAAGTATGAGATAAGGCCCTTAAATCATTCAGCAAGAAGGATGGAGAAGTCTCCTGGAGACCATCAGCTGGAGCCCTGAGTTGATAAAGCGATTCTGGGCAAAATGCCCTCTCCTCATATGAGGCTTCCAATTAGCTGTTCTTATCACAGGCCTTTAGATATTATAGGATAAATGACATCTGAGTATTGAGTTTTGAGATGCCATCAGACAGTCCTAATTTCAAGAGCAAGTTTTTGTTTTTCTCAAAAGTTTTACTTTCCTTTTGTTCACAAAATAGTGCAGTTTTTTTTTAATCCTTGAACCATTTTGCTGTTTTGTGATGTGAGCTATGGTTCTCTAACATATAGCTTTTATTATGTTGAGGGAATCTCTTTAGTCCTACTTTCTCTGGGACTTTTACAAAAAAGGCATGTTAGCTTTTTCTGTGTCTATTGAGATGAACATGTCACCTTTGTCTTTTAGTCCATTTCTGTGGTTAATGACGTTTAATGACTTGTGTGTGTTGAATCAACCCTGTATTTCAGGAGTAAAGCCAACGTGGTGATGGTAGATAAGTTTTTTTGATATATGTCTGGAATTCAGTTTGTAAGAATTTTATTAAGCACCTTTAATCTATGTCCACCAGGGATATTTGCCTATAGACTTTTGTTTGTTTGTTTATCTTTTCCTCATATTGTAGTGATACTGTCTTCATATAAGGAGTTTGGGGTACTTCTGCTTTTATTTCTTTTTAATAGTGTAGGAAGGATTGGGTGTAGATCTTCCTTGGATATCTGGTTTTCTGCTGAAAATTCATCTGACCTCAAACTTTTTTTTAGTTGGTAAGCACTTTATTATTGTTTCAAACTCATTTATTATGGGTCTATTTAGGTTATTGGTTTCTTGGTTTATTTTTTGTGTTTTAGCTGAATCTAGAAATTCATTTATTTCTTTAGGTTTTCCAAATTAAGCACCTTTTTTTTTAAAGTACTCCTTTCTAATTCTGAATTTCTTGGGTATCTATCATAATGTTTCCTTGTTACTTTCTGATTATGCTAACCTGGGTCTTCTCTTTCTTTTTTGGTCTGTCAATCTTATCTTCTCAAAGAATCATTTCTTAAATTCATTGGTTCTTGTATTGTTTTCCCTATTTCTACTTCATTCATCTCTGCTCTGATTTTTATTATTTCTTGCTATTGATGGGGATTGCATTTTGTTTCTAATTGTTTTTCCAAATTTTTAGTTGTATCATTAAATCATCTGTTTGTATTCTTTTTAGCTTTTTAATAGAGGCCCCTAGAGCTATAAATTTCCCTCATAGGACTGACTACTTCACTGTGTCCCAGACGTTTTGTTGAGTTGTGTTTTTGTTTTCATTAATTTCCAAGAAATTTTTGTCCTAGCCAGCTATGACACCTAAAAGCCAGCGTGACATGATAACCCTAAGACTGTAGTAGCAGCATGCAAAATTTGGTGATGCCTAACAACTCTATAACTGAACTTACAACCTAATCAATGAAAGGGAAATTATGCCTGGTATTGGAAACCTAGTCAAATACCCAAGGCTAGGGAAATCATTGAACATGGAGGAGAACCTACCACCACCATGCTACTACACCATCTTACTCCCTAACTGTATTATAAATATTTGTCATTATACAAACAGGAGAGTGTACTTCTCACCCCATACCCAGGAAACTTCTCTTTGCAACATAGAGAGAGAAATACAGAATATTTGCAGAAAAATACAAGTAATCAAGGTGCAGTGTTGTGGAAACTAATAACAATTAATACATCTACAAAACAATTCCCTAATGTAAGGCACAGAAATCATTGTGGAAGAGGGAGTGAAATGTTTGTTAAGGGTCAGAGGAACAAGGAGCTTGCTTTGAGATTCTGCCCCCCAGAAATGTCAGAAACTATACTCATAAAGTCTCACCAATATGGCTTTCTAAACATGACCTGAATAAGGATGGGAGCAATAGACATGGCTAACATGGGCAGGGGAAAGCTACAAAGGCCTCAATCTAAGACACAGAGCTACAGGCAACCAAGAAATGCTAAGAGTGGGATCTCCCCCAAGGAAGAGAACACCAAATGCTTGTCCAATACCAAAAGTTCAACCCTAAAAACATATACATGCAAGTAATGTTATACAGACTAAGGAGGTTGTGTTTGTGTACTTAAGAGTATATATATATACAGAAAAAATAGGCCATGGATATGCAAAAAAAAAACAAACAAAGGAGGGTACATGAGAGGGTTTGGATGGAAGAAATAAGAGTGAGAATAATATACTTATGTTATAATCTCAAAATAATAAAAATACGTTAAAAGAAATTGTAGGACTTGTTATTAAGTGGTTTTGTGTATTTGATTTATTTTGTTTTCCTTTTTATTCGTGAGTGTGTTTCTGTGTATCTGTGTGTGACTGTGTGTATGTGAGGTGTGTGTGTGCAGTCACAAGTGTATGAATACGTGTACCTGTGGACACATGAAAACCAGAATATCACTCTCTGCCTTATTCCTTTGAGGCAGGTTCTCTCATTCAACCTGGAGCTTGGCTGGCACTCATCAAGCTCCCGCAGTCATTCTGTCTCCACATTCCTGGTGACTCTCAGCTTTTTCCACGAGTTCTGAAGATTCTAACTCATTCACTTATATGCCCATAGCAAGAGCTCCAACTTACTGGGCCATCTCCTCAGTCTCCTTGTTCTGTGAATGGATTTTCGTTATGTAACCCAAGCTTGCCTTAAGTTTGTAGACTTAAATTTCTTCTTGCCTCTGCATCTCCAGTCCTTACATTTAAAGAATTCTATTGCTTAAGTATACCTGTCTATAGTATCTTATTATGACAGGCAGGGAAAATTACTACACAATTATCATGGGACTAGTAGAGTTGACTATTTAAAAAGTATTATTGCTTTTGCACGTACTGGCTTTGGGGGAGCCTAGGCAGTTTGGATGATCACCTTACTAGACCTGGATGGCGGTGGGTGGTCCTTGGACTTCTCATAGGTCAGGGAACCCTGATTGCTCTTCGGGCTGATGAGAGAGGGGGACTTGATCGGGGGAGGGGGAGGGAAATGGGAGGCGGTGGCGGGGAGGAGGCAGAAATCTTTAATAAATAAATAAATTTTAAAAAAAAGAAGTATTAAAAAAAAGAAGTATTGGGCCAGAAGGAAAGAAAGAAGAAAGTGTGCAGATATGTGTTGCTGAGCCAATGGAATGGCAAAAAGTAACAAATAAAACGTCAAGGATAAAGTTAGGAACTGGATGGGGTGCACACAGCTTCATTAGACAGTCCTCATATGATCTCAGACAGCCTAAAGGATTCTAAGCTTAAATGGGGAAAAAGAAAAGGAAGAAAGACTTGCAATTCCCTCCTGAGCCACAACCAGAATTTTAGGAAAAGAAGGACACGGAAGGGATGCGTGTGGAGAGCAGATGGGAGCCACACACACCGCACTTTATAAATAGGCGCGCGGCTCAGACTCTCAGCATCTCTGGCCGCATAGGTTGACTTCTTCCTGGAAGAAATGTATTTTTGGAAAATAGGACATAAAGTTTTGGCACAAACGAAGGAAAGCTACACGCACTCGTTTCACATTTTAGAGCATTTCAAGCTGTCTTTCACATAAATGGAAAGTAATTAACACAGATACATATCACAAGTAATAAACATGAAATGGCAGAGATATTTTTATTCAGATTTAACCCTTGGAAAATAAAGCTGGGCTCTGCATTTCACCCATGGTTAATCTTCACCCATTTTAATTTAGAAAAATATCCGTCTCCTCTTACTTGTCTGAAAATATTATTCAGATTTTTGGCAGTAAGTAAGCATGGATTTGGAATCCATAATGTTTAAGGTTTGTTATCCAAGCAAACCCTCAGGGGATTCTCTTGCAGACTTCTGCTCCATCACTGCGGAGACAAACAGAGTTATCTCTAGAACTGGCAGCCAGTGGCTAAGAAACCAATTTCCCCCGGGACATCTCATTCTCCTCCCTTCTCCTCCAAGAGTGTTATTGCTGATAAAGGATACGAAGCCAAGCTCAAGCTCTCTCTCCAGATGGGAAGAGATAGTTTATCAATGGAAAAGAAATGAAAAGCAAAAAAAAAGAGACATAGAGTGTACCTATGACTATGTGAACTGCTCTTGCTAGTTGCATAAACAAAATACATTCTCAGCTGGACATGGTAAATACCATCTATAGCCCCAGTCACTGCAAGTCCAAGGCTCGTCTGGGTTACTTGTGAGTTTAAGCCCAGCCAGAGCTACAGAGCAAGATTCTGATTCAAAAGACAAACAACAGAAAGAGAGAGACACACAGACAGAGAGACACACAGAAAGAGAGACACACACAGAGAGACAGCGACATTAAGCCCATTGCTTTTGCTCAACCCTTGCCAACTTTCATTGTAGGTTTTAGATGAAAACAGAATATGTCAGATTCCTCAGTCCCATATATCTTCCTTTTCTTTAGTGTGGACCTTTAGTGAAAAGTTTGACGGAAAGGGATTAGAAAGAACTGAAGTCTCCCGCACTCATTTCAAAACCAAAAACTGTGCTGCTAAGGACTCTACAAATTGTGATGTGGCGGATAAAAACTACAACTGAGAAACGGAGGCTGGTCTTCACTCACAGTCCACTCCCTAGCTGTCCGACTGTAGTCAGGTTCTTAAATCATTCCAATGCTGTTTCCTCATCTCTAAAGCCACATGTTAATCTTGAAAATCCAACTCAATGTTTTTAGCATCAGGCGGAAGGGCCGTGGGCGTGTTAATCACGTGGTGTATCACTGAGCCACTTGCACAGCTCCTAGCTCTCATAATCGACTGTCCAGATATCAGATCTCGTGCCCCAGTGTTATATAGCTTTTTCCACCCCAAGGAGATGGAAACTCCTAAGACTCAGGAAACTCAGAAAATTAATGCAGTTCACAATGCCTCCTCCCCAAGATTATAGAAGCAATAAACAATGCTGGAGAGATGAGAATTCTTAAATGGAGCTGCTTGAAAATTGAGCAGAGAGCTTCAGGGATGCAGCCAATGCGAGTTGTCACTCATCCTAGAGTGGGCTTCTCAGTTCATCTTCCCCTTTGGTGAACCCCCGATCCTGTAAGTGATCTTCAGCCAAGCTCTTATAAATTCTCCAATAACTCATTAGTTCACCAAGCTAGACTTGAGTGGAATCATAACATTAGTGCCGTATGTGGGATGACTGGACGCTGTTCTCATTCCCGTGGGGAAAGTCAAACAGTACTGGCGTGCATCCCCCTGATCTTCGCTCAGATTGCTGAAGCAAAATTCCATGGTTTAGGTATCTCTAAATTTATTTGCATAATTTAAGCTGATGAGTATGAGTGCTTGCCTTCACATATGTATGTGTACAAGTCTGGTGCCCATGGACATAGAGGAAGGCTTCGGATCCTCTGGCACCAGAGTTATAAATGGATGTGAACCACCATAGGGGCTTTGGAAACCAAATCCAGGTCTTTTGAAAGAACAGCAAGTGCTCTTAATGGTTGAGCTGTCCCTTCAGCCCCAGGCTAGGTCTTTTATGCAACAAATGTTTCATTTTCACAGTTCTAGAATCTGGGACATTCAAGGTCAGTGAACAGGCAGATATGATGACTAGTTCAGAGTCCTGAATGGGCATCTTCCTATGTCCTCTCATAGCAGAAGGAGCAAGAGACACTGGTCTTTTTATAAGGACATTAATTCCATTAAGAAAGCTCAACCTTCACAGTCTAATCCTATCCCTCACACAAAAGTCCCCACCTAACACTGCCTCATTAGGGGTTCGCATTTCGATGCCTCTGAGAGAACATAGATCTCAGCGCTCATTTCGTTCACATTTATCCTTCCCTGTCAGCTTTCCCGGCTCTGTGCCGGATGATGGAATTCAAGGTGTGTTTCCCACTTTTCAGCAGCATGCAAATTCCTTTGTCCCAAAACACCAAAGGAATGATTTTGTGTGTCCAGCACGCACACATCGAGGCCATTCTATAAAGTCAAGTTTTAGAAAAGAACTGTGGAGGAGAGGTATGAAAACAGCAAGGGCAAGGATTTGAAGACCAAGATCAGTGAAGGGAACAGATTTAACTCCATCCTGAGGAGTTAAATTCATTACAAAATAGAAGGTAACAAAGAGTATTGATGGAGGAATAGGTGTGGGAATGGGCCCGGGAATCTTCCTCCACCCTGACATGCCCAGCCAGTTCAGGGGAACACTGGCTTTGTACTGCACTGGGTCACAGAATGAACGAGAAGGAAAAAGGGGAAGAGGAATTGTTCACTAGCTTTCATTTTGCATGAAAATAAACTCTGCTTGTCTGGGATGTCTCAGTTGGTATCTTCTGTGAAAAGAAGGAAGGTAATAAAATACACCTTGAGAAAAGGATTCAAGGAAATCTGGAGAGAGCAAAGCGATGCTGTAAAGTTGAAGGAGCTCAAATCTGGAAGCCTCTTCCTGTACAAGGAGAAGGGGTTTGATTGGACTTTCAAATGTTCACATAAGGAAAAAAAAGCACACGATGCCATAAAGGAAATTACAGTTTTAAGTCCACGACTCCTGAGTAGAACAAAATAACAGTATTGTGGTGGGGTTCAAGTAGACCCACGGCCTTCCTACTTCTCAGCCTCTGAGACTCAAGTTCTCTCTCTCTCTACAATTCAGAGGTCAGCAGCTCCTCCTGCAAGGCTGCCCTTGGAGCTTCAGGTGACACTACTTGTAGGATGCTCACAGCTGTGCAGTGGCTACAAGGGTTTCATCCCCCACAGTCTTCAATTAATTGCAGTTCTACCCTGTGGCAGCTACTTTTGAGAGCAGGGGAAAGCCAATGTCACACCTTGCTGAGAAGTTAAGAAAGGCTCCAGAGACAAAGGTTTGACAATTGGAAAATAAGCCACCGTCAACTTTTCAGTTGAGCTCTGCAGATCTTGTCTGCCGGACCTGGGATCTGAGGACCCGAGAGAACGGGGCAGACTGCAGTCTCATGCTGCAGACAGCCTGACTTCATTTGCAGTCTGCTTTATACACAGATGAAGCAAAGGAAGCAATGTTCTGCGGAAGGTTGTTTGAGTTCAGAATAACACGTAAATAAACGCCAGTAAGCACATAGTAAACATTGACAGAGCAACCCTTTCACGGAATTTTCTCAGGACAGACCAATTTAAACACAATTGCCTGGTATATACTATAGATTATATTCTGGGACAGCACAAAGGCGAAACCAAGATTCAGGTACACTGTCTATGTTTGGACATCCATCAAGAAGAAACATGGCTTATGAATTAAAAGTAAATGTTTGTCACAGAGGCACAAAATCATGTTCAAGAACAATCCAGGGAAGAAAATGCACCTGAGGTAAAAGGCCCTCTGCCTTTGTTCCTGGAGCCTCTCTCACAGTTCCCCCAAGACATTGTTCACCATGGGTCACTCTTTTGACCATGTTCCAATAGCCACAAAGGTCAGGCTCAGTGAAGAAAGGGTCACACTTCCAAACAGGGCAGCTACATGGGGGGATCTGAGCCACAGATGATGCTGTGAGGTGAGGACAGCCCCCACATGCAGCCGTTTGGTCCGCTGTGGAACTTTGTAAGTAGAACATCTTTGGGTTTGGCAGGCCATATCGGTTTTGAAATTGCACTTACTAATAAGTCATCACAATGAAATCACTGCCAATCAGACCCTCGATGTGCAGTTGGCTTTCTGGTAATCCCTGACTGTTAGAGCTGCAAAGAGTAATGATGCACATTTATATACCATCTATTCTCTGCCAGTCACTGGACCAGCCGCTTCTTCCATACCCAGTCAAACACTTTTATGGGCAAGTGTTATCCATCATCCTTAAGCTGTCCACGACTGCATGGAGACCAAATCTTAGTGCGACTCACGGACAGCTGATGTGGCACAGAAGAGGACAAAGGGAGTCCTTGGACCAGCTCCTTCCCTAGATAACAGGTCTCAATGCATTCAGCCTTCTGGGTCTCAGTGGATAGCCTCTTTCTGTTGTTGCTTGTTGTTGATTTGATTTAGGGTTTTGATGTAGTTAAGGGGGGTGTCTTTCTTTTAAGTATAATAACGTTCTGTTGTACATTTTCATACATGATAGAATGTATTTTGATCATTTTCACCCTCCCTTACCCTGGTTTTGTTCCTTTCCCACTCTGACTTTCCCCTTGGTCTCTTCATCCAGACCCCTGTTACTTCCTTGTCTTTTTGTGTGTGATTCAGTGAGATTCATTAGGGTTGTTTATACGCTGGAATATTACTCTAACTGTGTAAAGATGTGTTACTTTTGTTTATGTTGTAGAATATTACATTAACTATGTTAAATTATATTATATTACATTATAATATGTATGCATATTACATACATAGTTAATTACTATTCCACAGCATAAATAAAACACACCTTTAACAGAGTTAAGTAATATTCCCTAGCATAAAAAATAACACATCTTTACTTAGTTAAAGTAATATTCCACAGCATAAACAAAAGTAAAATATCTTTCACAGTTAATGTAATATTCCAAAGCTTAAACAAAAGTAACACACCTTTACACAGTTAAAGTATTATTCCACAGCATAAACAAAAGTAACACACCTTTACACAGTTGAAGTAATATTCAACAGCATAAACAAAAGTAACACATCTTTACACAGTTAATGCAGTATTCTACGGCATACACAAAAGTAAGATACCTATCCACAGTTAAAGTAATATTTCACAGCACAAATAATACTAACACACCTTTCCACAATTTTGTAATATTCCACAGCATAAACAAAATTAACACATCTTTACACAGTTAATGTAATAATCAGAAATAAGTTCTTGAAGGCCACTTTGTGGAAGACATGTTGTCTTTTATGCATATTGTGCGCAGATACTTGGAAAAGCCCTTATAGAGACCTCCCTGAGATATTAGCTTTTGGTTCTTGGTACTCTAACTCACTCTTCCCCTGCTGTTGATCACTTTCGTGGGTGTCTCCTGCTTTGCTGTCCTTTGGTATTTTGGAAGCATCCAATACGTTCACAAAGTTGATCCTGGGCAGATGGCTTTTCTACAGCTCTATCACGCTGCCATTATAAACACTGGTACTTTCTTTCTATAGTTACGTTTCTCTAACTCATTTCACGGGTAGACAGACACAGTTTCACTTTGTCACTTGAAATGATGACTGGACTAGACGAAGATGATATTTCCTAGCAAAAATAGCTTGTACTTTCTTTCTGAGGTCATTTGGGAATTCTATGAGCCATGTCCATGAGGCAATATGAGAGAAACTGGGTTAAAATCATATCGCTATTTTGGACAATTTTTCTATCTTCATGATCCTCGCCCTCCTTTACTGATTTAAAAATAACTTTTTCTCCTGGTTCAAGACAGTCATTTCTGCAGATCTGCCGACAAGAGAGCAAGCTTTCAGATGACCCAAGCTAGGTGCCCAGCACCCATGTCAGGTGACTGACTCCTGCTCCTTCAGAGGATCAGACACCTCCTTCTGGCTTCCACCAGCACTGACATTCAAGTGCACATACCCCCACACAGACATACATACAAATAAACACAAAATTAAAAATAAACCACAAACGCAAGAATAATTTCTTTGATTAGGCCAGATATTTTCTATATTATTTCTTACCTTTCTTTGAAATTCTTTCTGAGAGGGGCAATGACAACTGAAACCTGTTGTATTAGATGTTTTCATCATTCTATCGTGGTGTCAAATATTTGAGACAGGAACCATAAAGCAGGAAAGATTCACTGTGGATCCCAGCTCCCAAGGTTTCAGCCTGTGGCTTGCTGGCTCAATTGCATTGTTACGGGCATGAGGCCAAACATGTGGGGTCAGGACATGGCAGAGGCAAGCTGTTTACCACCAACTCATGTCAGCCAGGGAAAAGAGGGAGAGAGGACGTAGGTGAACAAGAAGGGGGTGGTGAACCCTGGCATGGAGCTATGCCAGTGGGCTACTTTCTGCTTTTCTTCCACGCAAGCCCAGCTTACAGGATGGTGGTGCCCATCTTCACGGTCAATCCACACGTTTCCAGTTGGGTGCCACATGCCAGTCATCTCTGGGAAAGCCCCCAGAGACACGCTCAGAAGTGTGCTTCACTAATCTCAGAATCTCTCAAGCCAATCAAGTTGATCATTCAGATGAAGCAGGCCCTGCATCCATTGTGCAGCTGGATAATGCGTTGAACAGTGACGTCCAGGCCTCTTCTGCCACCTGGGTGCTGTGGAAGAATCAAATGCTGTAAGACTAAGTTGTGTACAGTTTTTATTAACTGGCTGGAAGCTAACAGCTACTCTGAGAGACTATCCTGAGGGCAGCGAACTTTTCAAAGGTGATCTCAGGTTTTCTGGGATAATAAAAACAACAAGACTAAAAAAGAGAGTTTGGGACAAAGGTAAAGTGCTCAGCACAAAGTTGAGACTGGGAATCCTTCCCCACTTACTTAAGTTTCTACAGTCTGAGAATTATGTCACAATGGGTAGAGAACTCAAAGTACAGTATGATACTTCAGTTTGAAGACGGCTACAGTAGTTAAAATGAGTGAATTGGTTTGCCCCACGCATCCAGGAGCCTGACAGACAGATAATCCTTAGCAAGAGTATGGTCTGATAATGTGAAAAGCTCAGGCTTTGAAGAACAGAAGTAGCATTAGGTGATGCTGTAGAATGTTACTTCAACTGTGTAAAGGTGTGTTACGTTTGTTTATGCTGTGGAATATTACTTTAACTATGTAAAGATGGGATACTTTTGTTTATGCTGGGGAATATTACTGTAACTGTGTAAAGATGTGTTCCTTTTGTTTATGCGGTGGAATATTTAACTGTGTAAAGGTGTGTTACCTTTGTTTATGCTGTGGAATATTACTTAAACTATGTAAAGATGTGTTACTTTTGTTTATTCTGTGGCATATTACTTTAACTGCATAAAGATGTGTTACTTCTGTTTTGCTGTGGAATATTACATTAACTGTGTAAAGGTGTGTTGCTTTTGTTTATGCTGTAGAATAACTGTGTAAAAGTATGTTAGTTTTGGTTATGCTGTGAAATATTATTTTAACTGTGTATAGGTTTGTTACTTTTTTAATGCTATGGAATATTACATTAGCTGTGTAAAGGTGTGTTAGTTTTGTTTATGCTGTGGAATATTACTTTAACTGTGTAAAGGTGTGTTACTTTTTTTAAGCTTTGGAATATTACATTAACTGTGAAAGATGTTTTACTTTTGTTTATGCTGTGGAATATTTAACTTTGTAAAGGTATGTTCCTTTTGTTTGTGCTGGGAAATATTACTTTAACTGTGCAACGATGTGTTTCTTTTGTTTATGCTGTAGAATAATACTT
>JABTXL010000001.1:40898673-40939368 GCA_025134845.1 Neodon shergylaensis
GTTATTCTGTGGAATATTACATTAACTGTGTAAAGGTGTGTTACTTTGGTTATTCCGTGGAATATTGCATTAACTGTAAAGTTATGTTACTTTTGTTTATGCTGTGGAATATTACGTTAAGTGTGTAAAAAAAAAAGTTGAGACTGGGAGCCTAAGGAATAGCTAACTTGGGGCAGGGCCGGGGGAATAATGCTAACAGCCAGGCTCCATGTGCCACGTGGAAACCTACAGTCAATAATCATAAAAAGAGCAACTAAAGTGCTAGGGGTAAGATGCTTCGGAAGAGAAGGGAGCTAACAAGGCGCCTTGTGGAACCACAGTGTCGTTTTAAGGAATAAACCAGAACACAGAATAGCTGATGGAAACCAAAAGGGAAAATTCTGAGAAATAAAGAGCAGATCAGTATACGCTGTCACAAGGAAAAAGAGAAGTAAATCATGATAGAGGGCATGACTAAGAAGGAAAATGCCACCCAGGGGGAAAACATAATGAAATAGCCATTGAGATTTTTACTCAGATCATCCATATCACATAAAATTTTCCTGTTTAAAATTCATCTGCACTATGGTTACAAGGTTGTGTACCTAGTAGTACAATGTAATTCCAGAATATTTTAGCATCTAGAAAAAAAAACACAGACTCTTGAGTAGTGACTTCCCTCTCCCCACTGCCTGCTAGCAACTCCTATTTCTTTGGAATTGCCTATTCTGAGTATTTCGTGTAAATAAAATCAACCTGCTGTGTTTGGCTTCATTCATCTGAAATATTTCCAAGGATCTGTGTTGTAATTTCTATCAGCACTGCATTCCTATTTATAATAATCTATTGCCTATCAACTGATCTTTTTTCAGCTGTGGGAGAGCTGAGAGGCCCCTTGAGAGTAAGGGAGGCACAAATAAGAAAGTTTCTTTTTCGTTCTCGTATTCTGTCGCCTGTCTGATAGAATCTCTACTAAGGCCTCTGGGAACCAGGAAGAGGTAGACTTCACCAATCACACCTCGGAAGAAGCAGTGATCGAAGGCCCTGCAGTGACGCAGAGGTATTCCGGATCATGTATCGTAGGGACTCTGCCGTTGCTTATATACTGGATATATTGTTTCGATATTATTTTAGCAATAAATATTTTTAGGTTGTCTCAAGGTTGGGATTGTCATGAATTATGCTAATGTTAAGAAATCTGGGGTAGAAGTCTTTCCATGGACACGGCTTTCATTCCCTTCAAGTGAATGCCTAACTTAAGTGGAATGGCTGGGTCACCGACTGTGTTACATCCAGATGTGAGATATGATCTTCGTAAGTGGCTGCATGGTTGTATGACTCTACCCTTCCTAGCGGTAACTGGAAATCCAGGTCATTTCACACACCTGACAACATTGGGACTGTCAGTGTTGAACAGTTGAGCGAGGTGCTTGTCTTGCTGTGGTTCTGCTTGTACTTCGCTGGTAGTAAGGGCTGTTGACTGTGTTTTATATGCTTGGTGAACGTTTATAGTCTTGGTTTCTTATGTATCTGTTCAAGCATTTCATCCTTTTCCAAACAGAATGCTTCATCTTATCATTTTTGCTGTAGGTGAAGGAAGGTTGTCACTGATGCTCTGTGAACATTTTCTTCCAGCATGTGGTTTGGCATCTCCTAGACTTAATAGTGTATTTTCAAGAGTAGTTTTTCTAAATTTGCATGGACTCCAACTTGTAATTTTTCTTTTATTGCTAGTGTTTTATACCTAAAAGAAACATTTGACCATTCCAAGATCATGAACATTTTTTCTTTTTTTTTTTTGTTTTAATTTCTACATTTAGAGCAACGATATACTTCAAATTAGTTTCGTACATAGTGTGAGGTAAGTGTTGTATCACTTTTTAATAATTCAATTAGGCTATTTCTAACTGTTGAAGAATATCCTTTTCCACACTTAGCTGTCTCAGCTCCATTGCTGAAGATCAGTTGACTGTATGTGTGTGAATCTGCTTCTGGATTTCATTTCACGCATATTTTTACACTTGGTTCTTAAAGCCCAGCAGTTTGAGCCTTTCAATTTTCTTTTTCAAAAATGATTTTGTTTCTTGTTACATTATTAGAATCAGAGCATGATTTCTATCCTACCTTTTTGTCCAAAAAATATATGCTTAGATGTTTTAAATTGGAATTAAAAGGAATCTATCAATCAATTCAATCAATACTGAGTCCATCAATTTTTAGTTATACTGTATGTATTTTTACATCAGTCACTACCAAATTCCTCAAACAGGCCTGCCTACCTTTCACCCCACCCTACACTAACATTACAGATGTGCCCCACCACTCCTTGTTTTCCTGGCTGATAGGGATTCAAAGTGGATCTTCACGCTTTGCATAACAGGCGCTGTCTACCTAACTAATTCAGTTTCATCCTGATGACCTTTGATGGCTTGTATCTTTCAAGAAACTTTTACATTACATCTGTTAAAGTTTATTTAACATTTTCTCACCATTTGATATCTTTGCATTTCTACAACAAAATGCCTGAGATTGGAGTATTTATAAATAATAAAATTAATTTCTCAAAATGACAGAGGTGAAGAAACTCGAGACCGAGGCACTGACAGTTTGAGTTGTTGGTGGGAAACTGCTCTCTCTGCTTTCAAGATGCCAGGCAGCTGGGCTCTGTGTCATCCACAGAGGAAAAGCACTGTCTTCATATGTGATAAGACCCAGAAGAGGCACCTTTGCTCACTCGAGGTCTTATATAAGACACAAATCTATTCATGATAGCAAAGTCTTCATGGCTTGGAGGTCACATAAAAGCTCATTTTTTAATAACATCACCTTGATGATAAGTTTGGATTTTTAATGGGACACAAGTGTTCAGGCGACAGCATCTACTGTCTTTGGCCTCTGCAGTGTTGTCTCCCTTTCATGTTTGGCATTTGCTGATTTGTATCTCCGGTGTCTCTTCCTTGTGTGTCCTTTGGGATTTTGATGCATTCTCAGCGTGGAGACTTGCTGGCTTTATGCTTGCCATACAGCCCTACGGTTGACCTTAATCTCACAATGCTACCTCATCCTCTCTAGCGCTGGGATTTCAGGCATGTGCCACCTCAACTGGCTCATTTTAATATCAACTATGTTGATCAATTTCATTCATCTCTTCAGGGAATTTACTGATTCATCATTTTATTCTTTTACTGTAATTGTTTTTGTTGTCATTGTGCTTTGTTTTCTGGAAATTTAATACCTGGGATTACGAAAAGGCAATCATTTTACTATCATTTAACTGAGACTATTATCTAATTTTGTTATGATTTATTCTCTACTCATGAATTGTGTTGACATGCAGTGTTAAATTTCCAAATGTGGAGATAATTTTAAGATATACTATTTAAATTAGCTTCTAATTTAGTTTGTTGTAGTGAAAGAGCATATTATATAGATTCAACCCTATACCACAGCACATATCTTAGTGATCAATCCATAGACACTTGAGAAGAATGAGTTTTTACAGTTGTTGGTGATCTCTGTTAAATTGCTGTTGCTTTGGGATGTTTTCAGTTGTTGTTGATTCCTGTTTTCTACTTACAGAGGACATATTAAAGTACCCTGCTGTGGTTGTGGCATCCTCCTTAATTCTGCTATTTTTTTCTTCCTATATTTTGTATTTATTGTTTTTATTGAGCCATATATTTTTCTTTGTTCCCCTCCCATCCTGTCCCCACACTTTCAACCCTCTCCCATGCCCCCCATGCTTCCAATTTACTCAGGAGATCTTGTCTTTTTCTACTTCCCTTGTATGTCTCTCTTAAGGTCCTCTTTGTTGTCTAGGTTCTCTGTGATTGGGAATTGTAGGCTGGTTTTTCTTTGCTTTACGTCTAAAAGCGACATGAGTTAGTACATATGATATCTGTGTTTCTGGACCTGGGTTACCTTACTCAATATGATGTTTTCTAGCTCTATCCATTTAACAGCAAATTTCACGACGTCATTATTTTTTTCTGCTGTGTAGTACTCCATTGTGCATATGTACCACATTTTCCTTATCCATTCTTTAGTTAAGGGGCATTTTGGTTGTTTCCAGGTTCTGGTTATGACAAACAATGTGATAGATATGGATCTGTTTCCATTCTTCTACATGTTGATATCCAGTTATACCAGCACCATTTGTTGAATATGCTTTCTTTTTCCATTTTATATTTTTTGCTTCTTTGTCAAAAATCAGGTGTTCATAGGCGTGTGGATTGATATCCGGATGTTTGACTCAGTTCTATTTGCAGCTATTGCTGTGGACACAGTAATGTGTCTCTGGGAGTGCTCTGTTATGATTAGGATTGTGGATGGGCAAAGGAGATGCCTCTGGTGGTGTTTCATCTTTGGCTTTGGCCATTTTTGGTCATCCTGGCACTTAGTAATAGAGTATACAATCTAGAGCGCAGCTGCTGCACAGCACCCCACCCCAAGAACATAAAGTATAATTAAGAAATAGCCCGTTTTCATCAGGATTCGGCTGGCAGGTCCCCCAGTGGCAGTGAGGAAATGAATGACAATGTGGGGGTTATGAACTGACTCCTCAGAATGAGTACATCTGTCACCAGGTAACAAATTTAAGTGCCCTGATGCTTGTAATTCTCTAAACAAAGAAGGATGGCTGGGTGTCGCTTGGCACTAAATTTAAAGCAGACAGTAGACCTTGATTAACCAGAAGCACAGCATAAAGATCTCAGAATTGTTTATGGTTTATGACTTTTGGGGAGAAAGTTCAGGTTATGAGGAAACCAAATTATTTTAAGATTTTATTCAAAGAACAGCTATTTTGGTCCTGCCCTTAGGTCAGAGCAGAGTCTGCAGTAGCCTCCTGCATCTTCCAGAATACAAAACAGATTGGGGTCTGGACATCATCATGGCCTTGAGTCGTTACAGCAGTTTTAACCTCCAGAGAAAATTCTCTATTTTGTTAGAATATTGTGCAAAATTATGAAGGCAGGGTTGTTGAAACACATTTCAGATAGATGCTACAGCAAAAACAAACAAAAAACTGTGAAGGCCAACCACTATAAAATGAAACCATTTCATGGAAAGGTTTCAGACACGCTGTCCTCCACCTGCTATGTCCAAAAGCAGAGGAAAATAAAATGCCTGTGCTGCTGGGACTAGAAGTCCTAAATGAGTGGTGTCCTTTTCTTGTTTTGTTTTGTTCTTTGTTTTTGTTTTTTGTTTCTCGAGACAAGGTTTCTCTGTGTAGCCTTTGCTGTCCCGGAACTCACTGTCTAGATGAGGCCGGCCTCCAGCTCACAGCGACCCACCTGCCTCTGCCTCCCAAGTGCTAGGATTAAAGACAAGCATCACTACTGCCCAGCTGGTCCTTAGTTTTTTGTGCTAGGACTTTCACTTAGGAACACACCCCTCTCTTTTCCTCAGCATCCTTCAGTTAGGATATCAGTTATTTGCTACCGACGCTTGTTTGCAGTCGATATTTTGTGTTGCTTTGGTAGAGCTGTATTTACAACACAACCTTCATTTTGTTTACTCGTTGATAACAAACACATTTTGGACAGGTGCGCTCCAAAGGCGAAATGAGAAAAACAGACAATCTCACACTGCAAAGAAGGACACAGGTATATGTCAGAGGGGTCAGATACCCTCCAGTCACTGGCGTGGACAAGGGCACAGCAACACGGTACAAAACATGTGCCACCCATGGGGCTAGCAATCAAATGTGATCAGGCGAAACATCATAGAAATATTATTTGTGCTGTGCCTTTAACAATAGCAATCCAACAGGCTCATGAGGAGTACATTACCTGGGCCCACTGCTGCCCCATCCTCTCAGGCAAATCCCTCCTGTGCCTGTGTCTCTGTTTTCCCACCCGACAGATGGTGGCAGACCGTCCGTAGGCGTCCCCCTCCCCTTGGCTATTTACCTTCTTTCGGTGGCTGTATCCTCCTGGAGTAGGAAGCATGTACAACATGATGAACCTACCAGGATGCAATACAAACCGCATCTAAGAATACAGAGACAAATGCTGTGTCTGCCTTTTGTTGGGAAGCAAACCTAGAAATAATCCAAAAGAATGGCCGGTGCTCTGGGAAGGCCTCACTGAAGAGACACCATTTAACTTGAAGCTGAAGACAAAAAGGTTCCAGTCTTGATAGGACCCAGGAGAAGAGTACTTCAGGTAAAGAGACAGTGAGTGTAAAACTGTGTTTTCATAAGAAAGTAAAACAGCTCCCTCCCTGCCACTTGCCCCAGCCCTGGCTCCCCACCACTTCCCTATGCTTCCTGCCCCCTCATCTTTTGCATATATGGTGAACCAAGTTCTTTTTCTAGCCCCTGCTAACCCAAACAGAACTAGTTTAGCTCGTGAAGACATTTACCAGAACTGATCTTTTAGCCTAAAAGGTAATTCAGTAACTTGGAGTTCCACGTGCTCTACCATTGATGTGTTTACCAACAGAAACACTGTGAATCACTCTATCTGAATTGGGAGAGGTAACTCAAACCCTTTCTTCATAACATTGCGATGTAGAGTACTGATAGGCTGATAGGTGGACCCGTCCACAGAGTGCATGCATGCTGCAGGTAGTCAGATATGTGGATCTGTCCACAGAGTGCACGCTGCTGGTAGACAGATATGCGGACCCGTCCACAGAGTGCTCACTGCAGGGAGGTGGGGTGGGGGGGGATATGTGGATCCCTCCACAGAGTGCGTGCTGCAGGTGGGCTGATATGCAGAACATTTAAAGATGGTCTGAGTGTACCAAGCATAACACAATTATGAAATTGTTCCATTGTTTACAGTGAGTCTAAATGACCGTAGTATTAATGTGGTTTTATAACTATAATAAAATGAAATGAACACAGCATTAAAATATTATGGCAAGTTACTTTAGAGAGCAAACCACTGAGCCTAATAAGGTTCAACTTGAATTCTGCTGGAATCACAACTCTAGAGCCCATGAAGCCCTCATCTATTAGAGCACACATTGGCAAGAAGATTTAGGACTCTTCCTTCAAGAAAATACCAGTTTTTCTGGGTGGTGGTGGAGCACGCTTTTAATCCCAGCACTGGGGAGAGGCAGGCAGATCTTTATGATTTCGAGGCCAGCCTGGTCTACAAGAGCTAGTTCCAGGACAGGCTCCAAAGCTACAGAGAAACCCTGTCTCGAAAAACCAAAAAAAAAAAAAAAAAAAAAAAAACAGTTTTGCACTCTGTAAATACAAAGCTTTTTATCTGTCTTCTCTTCGGCGTCCGCGTCCAGCTCCTATTCAGATAAGTGGGAGTAATCCACACCTCCATGGCTACAAGCATCCCCACGTTTCTCCATTCCGGACAACCTGCAGTCACGTTGCCTCTTTGGAATGTTCTCGTGGAGATGAAATGCAGCTGGGTGGAGGGAGGGGAAGCATTCTGCCAGTTCAGCTGATTCTTCAGCCTCAACATGATTGAGTGAGCTGAAGTTATTCAGGGCTCTACTTTACATTTTTGGCAAAGGAGCAAATATGCAGATTGGTACCAAACAGATGTGCCTCCTCGTTACCACAGGAGCAATCCCAAAGCCGAGTTCGCTGAACTGCGCTCTAATTAGTGAGAGCATCGCAGCAAGTACACAATTATCCTCCGACCTGTTGCGCTTTCGTCTGTTCTCCATTCCCTTCATTAAGCACATTCAGGTTGAACTCACGGTGAACTGAACAGTTTAAAGGTGGCAATCTCGGAGTGGAGAAACTTTTGTGCCCGTCATGGATGCTGGGAAACGCTTGGGATATCGCCTCTGAAGAAGGCAAAACTAGTCCACATCTGTTCTCTCTTGTTGGCTCCAACATTGTGTCAGTGCTACGACTGTGATTATTTGCAGTACTGTCCACAATTCCACAGTAACTGTTTCCTAACGGTAAGGGGACGAAGCTAGCAGACTTCTTGAACCGTCATGCACTTCATTCTCTCAGTTTCCCTGTCAGTCACACGGTGCCCAGCCCCTTGCTGGGGGTGCAGCAGGGCTAAAAGGTGGATTCTGCGGCTGTAGAATGTATAAAGAGGACTGGGCTAGATTACAAGAGACAAATTATAGCGTGGCCTGCTGAGAAAAATTAGTTCTTCTTTGAAATTCAGGTAGAATTCTGCACTGAAACCATCTGGTCCTGGACTTCTTTTGGTTGGGAGACTTTTAATGACTGCTTCCATTTCCTTGGGGATTATAGATCTATTTAAATTTTTATCTGGTCTTGATTTAATTTTGCTATGTAGAACCTATCCAGAAAGTTGCCTATATCTTTTACATTTTCCACTTTTATGGAGTACAGGTTTTTCAAGTATGATCTGATGATTCTCTATATTTCCTCAGTATCTGTTGTTATGAAACTTTTCATTTCTGATTGTATTAATTTGGATATTCTTTCTCTGCCTTTTGGTTAGTCTGGATAAGTGTTTCTCTATGTAGTTGATTTTCTCAAAGAGCCAACTCTTTGCTTCATTTATTCTTTGTATTGTTCTCTTTGTTTCAATTTTATTGATTTCAGCACTCAGTTTGATTATTTTCTGGTGTCTGTCCTCCTGGGGGAGTTTGCTTCTTTTTGTTCTAGAGTTTTCAGGTGTTCTGTTAATTCATTACTGTGGGTTTTGTCCAGCCTCTTTATGTAGACACTTAGTGTTATGAACTTTCCTCTTAGCATTACTCTCATGGTGTTTCATAAATTTGGGTATGTTCTACCTTCATTTTCATTGAATTCTAGGATGTCTTTTATTTCTTTCTTTATTTCTTCCTTGACCTAGGGGTGATTCATTTGAGCATTATTCAGTTTCCAGGAGTTTGTAGGCTTTTGGGGATTTGTGTTGTAGTTAACTTTAAGCCATGGTGATCCAATAAGATACAGGGGGTTATTTCAACTTTTTGTATATGCTGAGATTTGCTTTGTTACTGAGTATGTGGCTGATTTTAGAGAAGAATCCATGAGATGCTGAGAAGAAGGTATATTCCTATATGTTTGGGTGAAATATTCTGCAGATGTCTGTTGACTCATTTGAGTCGTAACATATATTAGTTCCCTGTTTCTCCATTAAGTTTCTGTCTGGCAGACCTATCTGTCAGTGAGAGTGGGGTGTTGAAGTCTACCAGTATTAGTATGCTGAGCTTGATATGTGATTTAAGCTTTAGTAATATTTCTTTTACAAATGTGGGTACCCTTGTATTTGGGGCATAGATGTTCATAATTGAGACTTCATCTTGATTAATTTTTCCTGTGATGAATATTAAATGACCTTCTTCATCTATTTTGATTACCTTTAGCTTATAATCTATTTTGTTAGATATTAAGATAGCTATACCAGCGTGCTTCTTTGGTCCATTTGATTGAAAAGTCTTTTCCCAACTCTTCACTCTGAGGAAATGTCCGTCTTTGAAGTTAAGGTGTGTTTCTTGTATGATGCAAAAGGATGAATCCTGTTTTTGTTAACCCGTGTCTTTTTATGTACTACATCTCAGAAACTCCAGCCTAAATGGTCCTTTTGAAGCTGGTGACCTGTTGAGAGTTCATGTAAGTGTAAGCACCTTGTGGGCTTGTGGGCATATCTCCTTTTCGTGAACTATGAAATGACAACCATGGCACTTCCTGACTGCAGTGGATGGTGTGTGTTCTGGGACTAACTGACACAAAGGAAGGAGAGATGGAGACTTTTAGAATTCTTTGAAAAAAAGACATCCCTTTTTTATTATAATTTTATCCAACTTTCTCATGCCTTGCCTTTCCCTGAACTCTGAAACCATAATCATACCTATCACACAATTAATAACCAAATAATTGTGTGGAAATTAAGATCTAACACTATTCATGCATGCTGATAGAAAAACAGAAACACATTTTGAATTTTAGTGTCCCCAAAAGAAGATCCTAGATTAAAGTCCTAAGGACTTTGATAACTAAAAAATTAAACTCTGTGAAAATAATAGAATAATCTCTAAATACCACTGATCCTTTACTCTAAGCAACAATTGATCAAATTGATCAACAGTTTTTGTTGAAAGAAATGGGATCGAGTGGGAGAGTAAGAAAGGTAGACAAGGGATGAAGTAGATCTCCCAACCAAAATAAAACTAAAGAAACACAGCATTGAAGGCATGGAATAATTAGGTGTATTGTGTATTTATATAACTATTTTTAAATAAATGAAAGCAATTGATCTCTGGTTCTTTATTTTCCGTTCAAGTTAGATAATAGAACAAGAAAGAGAGAGCACACATGTATGTGCTCACATAAACAGAAATAGTGATAAAATTAAAAATCAAACAACGCAGACTACTGGGCAGTGGTGGCACACTTAGGAGGCAGAGGCAGGTAGATCTCTGTGAGTTCGAGGCTCTCCTGGTCTACAGAACAAATTCCAAGACAGGCTCCTAAGAAACACAGAGAAACTCTGTCTCAGAAAAACAATAACGACAACAACAACAACAAACAACACAGACCTTCTAGAGTGACTTCCCTGCCTACCCCCATTCCAAGGAGATTAAATCAGATCCTTGTTGAACACTTTGCTTCCTCCCTCCTGAGAATATATTCAGACGCCTGACCTATTCCCATCCCTACGTGTCAGTTCTAATACCCAGAAACACATCTTACCTGGAGTCCCCAGCAGCCAGACCTATCGGGTCCACAGAAAACTTCCTACCAGTCAGCACACAGTCATCCCCTTCCCTAAAGTCCACAGAGAAAAGAGAAACCAAGGAACAAAACATCCACCCATAAAGACAAAGCTAGAAATCAGCACCTAGAACTATAATCATTCCAAAGCCAGACGCCCAGACACCGGCATAGGAGCACAGTCAATAACAGTCAGTGCATATGTCTCCTCTAGAGCCCAGCTATCCTGCCACAGAGGGCCCAAACATTCCAGCATAGCTGAAACACAAGAAAAAGACCTTAAAACTGTCGGTAAAAAGATGATTGATGTTTTTAAGAGTAAATTAATAAATCCCTTAAAGAAGTAATCAAACTGAAGACTGAAATCAATAAAATAGAAATAAAGAAACAATACAAAGAATCAATGAAACAAAAAGTTAGTTGTTTGAGAAAATTTGACAAGCTCTATAAACCCCTATCTGAATTAACTAAGAGGCAGAGAGAGAATATCCAAACTAATAAAATGAGAAATGAAAAGGGGACATAACAACAGACACAGGAGAAATCCAGAGAATCAGAAAGACATACTTTAAACTCAGGGCACTGAGATGATGTTCTGGACTACCTGGGCCTGAATGAATGGGGTGGGCATGGGATGGGCTTGTTTGTTTAGAGGACAAAGGTGGTTCTAGACATGCTATGTGCTATTTGTAAGGTTAGTTGGCCCCCAAATGAAAGACCACTCACTCCTCCATCATTTAAAGCTGATGTGTCAGTTTTGTCTCTCCTTATCATGGGGGACATGGTCCATGAATGCCATGGATGCTCAAGACGGCAAACACTACAAATCCACACTTACCAATGATGAACGCTAAACAAAATTGTTCCCAATGGTTCACTATAAACAAGAACAATGATAGCAATACACTGTATACAGCGTGTTAGTCTAGAGCCTAGTATCTGCCATGGGGCATTAGTTTTCATAGTGTACTAGACGCAGGGTGATTCATGCCCAGAGCAGATTTGGTGGGATAAGAAAAGATTTCAGGATGCACCTTAGAACGATGCACAATTCCAAACTTGTGAACTGCTTATTTCTGGAAATTTTTGCTTAATATTTGTGGATTACAGCTGATTTCGGCTACCTGGACCAATCGAATATGAAACTACGGCTAACTAGGAGCTGGGGCTCCTATAACAAGAATGTAAAAAAAGAAGAAAATACAGCTAATTTGAGGTCATCACTGAAGATGCTGTCTTGCCAGGACTTAACAATGCTTTAGCTTGTGACCTCCAGCTATTCCTCAATCCGAGCTTTGTCACCACGGGTAAAAAAGGCAGGTTTCTAAGACAGAGTCTAAACCTTATGAGAGTAAGAATCTGCAAGATCACAGAGAATGGTTGTGAGTGTGTGTGTGTGTGTGTGTGTTTGTGTGTGCACACGCGCGCACTAGTACAAGGGGAAAATCTGTCATGAAGACGGGCACCATGAGTAGTACCAAGGACTTCGACCTCACACAAACCTCCTTGGGGACTATAAGCCTTGTGCCAGCCTCCATGCCTGGGGCAGCTGTGTGGAAAGCCTCCTTTCTGGAACAGATTTCTTGTTTTGTGAAGAAGGGAATGTGACTTTCAATTGTCTGATGTGTCTTTCTAAACATTCCCTGGGGACAAGCCTGGGGACTATGACAAATTCCCGGGTTTCCAAGCAGGGGCATAAATAAAAAGAACTGTCAGCACAGAGGGTATTGGTCTGCGCTCTCCGCACAGAACCGCTGACAGAGGCTGAGGACGGGATCATCTCGCCTGCAAGAACATGACTGGGAAAGGCCCGGAGTGACGGATCTGTCTGCAACTGTCTCTGTGACTCTCAAACTTTTCTTCTCACCCACACTTTTGAAAGGAATCGCTGCCAAGATGCAACCACGGGCAGTAAAGGATGAGCCCAAAGTGTCACCAGTGCCTTCTCTTCTAAGTTACTACTTTAAACCCTGGAAAAGCAGAAAGCAATCGCCAGCATAAAAACGATGACCAGCCTCGCTTGTTTCCACTGCAGATGTGCTCTGCGCTCCTCCACTGGCTGGCCACCATCAGAAAGGGGGTCGGCAGATGACGAAGCAGCTTCTCCTATGGGCACATTAACCACCAACTCAGACCTTGCTGGGGTTGTAGTTTAGTGGTAGGACATATTCCTAACAAGCACAGTTGTGTTTTGAACATAAAGACAACTAATAGAAAAATCAGTTTTCTCCCACATTCCTTCAGTAAGTACTAAATTATATGCAAAAAAAAATTTAAAAATTAACGGGCTTAGGTTGGGGATGTGACTCCATTGGCAGACTGCTTACCCAGCATACACAAAGCCTTGGCTTCAATTTCTAGAATCACATGAACCAAGTATAACAGTGCACACCTGTAATCTCAGTAACAAAGAGGTGGAGGCAAGAGGATCAGGAGTTCAAGGACATCCTAGGCTGCCTGGTGATTCTGAGGTCAGCCTCAAGTATGCGAGACCTTGTTTCAAAAAATAAATGAATGAATAAAAGTTAGAATTAAAGAACAAATAAATATACAATGAGAATACAGACATTTGGGGAGTAAGATCATTAGTGTTTCACAGAACCCCACTAATAGGGGCCTCTGAGTTCCAGCCTCAACACCCCCTCAGGGTTCAGAACAAGACACTTACTGGCTTAAAGGGTCTGAGGATGAACAAATAAAGCTCAAACATGTTTCCTTCTCGTGTCTGTTTATTCTTCAAAAAAGGGTTCCGGTTCCCCACAAGGCTGCCAGTTTATATACACATACACGCACAATGAGCAATTCTTCAGGCAATAGCAGTGATATCAACAAACATTCCACAGGGTCACAAAGACAGATAAGTCTGACCAAGCAGGCACCTGCTATCTTTCTATGTCTCAGAGGGTGCCCGACTGTGAAGCTCCTTGGCTGGACGATTAATTAAGAATGGGGCTTTAAATAAGTACAGGTAAGTAAGTATAAGAAGAGGAAAAAGAGGGTATTGTGTACTAACTATATTTCTTAAGTGTGACTAGTTAAGCTAGAAGTTTGTAATTGATAAATATAGAAAAAAGGAAGAAAAACCGCAAGACTCTCTGAGCACTTCTGTTTCCTTCCACTAGGGCTGGGAATACAGCGTTGTGGTAACCACAGCAACCAGCATAAGCCTCAGGAGGAAAGCAGAAGGCACCTGATTTGCATTGGTATTTTCGCTAGTTGAATTAAAGGGAATTTCTTTATACTAGGTCTAACTGAAAAGTTGCAGCTATGTAAAACCCTGAGACTGCCACTTCCTGTCCTGGGCTAAGCAATAGGGTGCTGTGCCTGCTGGTGCCAGGTGAGAAGGAATTCCTTCCTCTGGAGCTGGTTTAGCCATCTAAACTTTTTTCCTATCTCTCTGGGAGTAAAGGCACAAACAGTTAATTTCCTACTGTAAGATCTTGAAATGAAACTGAGGTGAGCGTAGGTACAGAATATTAATAGTTTGTTAGGGTAGAGCAAGGACCAGTAGGCCGCACTCTCCTGAGTTGGCTGTTAGAGAATTCAGGGCCATCGGGTCCTGCTTATCAGTAAGGGCAGAAGTGCTGTCTCTCCTACTCAGTGCCTGTCTTTTGAGGTTCTACGTGGTCTGCTTGAAAGGCTTCTCTCCTTATCAGATGTCCTGGCACAAAAGATGCTTATGTAATCTACCTTTATGTAGATTTAACTATGAGAACAAAGGCTTTTTTGACTGAGTGAATACTTCCACGCCAGGGCCCTACAGTGTGGAAAAGGATCATCCAGTTACCAGTACAGAAAGGGGTTATGCTCGCTAAATGATTAATACACCGCTGAGGATATTTTGGGATGAATCCCTCTATGGAAAAGCGGGGAACACTATGGCTTCACAAGGGTTTTACAGAAATGACAGCGACTATTCAGAAGACTGTTTTTCCCGAAGCTTTGCAAATCGGGTCTCCTCTCCTGGAATACTCCTGTGAGTTAGTCTAGAGATTTGTCGACTGTACAGTCCTGTGGGCTTGTAGCATCCCACAGGCTTATCACAACAATTGTATGTGACTCTCATGGCAACACTGACTCAACACAAACAAAACGGTGATGGAACTAACAGTGTTGGACATGGTGGGGCTTTAATTCCAGAACTGTAGAAACTAAGAAAAGAGAATCTCAAGTTTGAAGGCAATTGGAGCTAGAGGAGGAGGAGGAATTCATTAATAAATGGATAGTAACAGGCTCAATTGGGAAAGAAAGAGAATAAAACTGAGAACCAGTCATCAGCATGGAGCCTAGACAGCAAAGGCTTTTGAGTAGAAGGTTTTTTGTTAAATACACAGAAATTGTTTTTGTAACACAGATACTGTATTTGTGAACATAAGTATCCCTACCACCAGAGCCCCTGCGTTTATCATGCAAGAAGGAACGGTTCATCTCATCTTACAACATGCTGCAAAGTGTTTCCATTTCCCCCCAGGAATCAGTAACAGAGTATTTGAAGCCTAAAGTCAAGAGTGATGGTGAGTTTGTAATCCTAGTATTTGGGAGATGGAGGAAGAATGGCCAGGAGATAAAAGTCCTCCTCAACTGCACAATGAGTTCAAGTCCAGTGTAAGTTTCAAAGGGAAACTCTGACTCAACCCCTGACTGGAAAACAGAAAGGGTGTTTATAGAGTCTGAGTTCCAGCTTCATGAACTCTAAAATAGGAACTGTATTATATTCTTTGCAAGTTTTCTGTCAAAAGTAAGTTTAAATAAAAGGTGCCTACTCAGAAAAGAGCAAGTTTTGCTGCTATTAGTGTAACAATTATCTTCATTTTCCTCCTTTCTAACCCAGGAAAGTACTTCTGGATTAATAGAGCTTACAGACATATTGACATCATGACTGACAGACACAGAGCACCATTCCAGTCCCACCAACCCTGCAGAGCAAAACATTAGTTTCCAGGTGCATACAGTAGAATCCGTGTGTTTGCTTTGCAACATTAGTAAAACTACACTTAAAGCTAAATGGAAATTTGAGGAACATAACTCTAGAAACAATATCCATTTTTGTTTTAGTCTGTTTTCTGTTGCTAAAGAAAATACCTGAGGTCTGGGGAGATAACCCAGCCATTAAAGGCTGGGCTCATAACCAAAAATAGAAGAGATAATCTGAGACCAGGTAATTACAGAGGTTTCTTTCAGCTCATTATTCTAGAGGCTACAAGAAGTTAAAAGGAGGCATACATGTGCGGATGCAACATGTGTGTGAGAGGGCAAGGCACGCCCTGCTCTCTTCAGAACAGCCCAGCTTCAGAACCAACCTATTTTTGTGGGACTACGTTAACCCTGATTTCAAGGCCTCTTACAAAGTTTATGTCTCAACCGCCTCTGTTTGGGGAACCAACGCTTCACACATTTTTAGTCAAACAACCCAGGTTCGTGTCATAATAGACTGCCACCTGGTGAAGTCAAAAGTGCCTTTCCCTTCTGATGACAGCCTCTGAAGACAGGAGAGCAAGAGCTTGAGGGAAATTGGCAGTATTTCCACCAGCCCCTGTGACACTGAACATTTAATGAAGTCATATAATAGCATCCCAGACTTTAGTAGACCCCGAGACCTTAACTCGACTAACTCCATGATGGAAGTGTCATTCAGGCTGTAAAACTCAGCACATAGACAGCATCATCTACTAAAACTTAAACAAAGACCAATCCGTCAAAGTCTGATGTGGAATTCCCCTCTGTATGCTATGAATATATTTATTGCCATTGGTTAATAAAGAAGCTGCTTTCAGTCAATGGCTTAACAGAATATAGCCAGGCTGGAAGAGATATATAGAGAGAGTAGGTGGAGTCAGAGAGAAGCCATGTAGCTGCCACAGGAGACAGAAGCCGGACACCGGACAGGACTTTACCAGTAGGCTACAACCACGTGAAGATACACAGACTAATAGAAATGGGTTGATTTAAGATATAAGAATTAGCCAGGAGTATGCCTAAGCTAATAGGCCAAGCAGTGTTTTAATTAATACAATTTCTGTGTGGTAATTTTGGATCTGGGTGGCTGGGAACAAACAAGTAGCCTCCGACAAGAAAAGTCCACAGCTCTGGGTATCTCTAAATGCTTTTTGACTTCTGTAGTTCTGCTTCTAGCTGACTGTCCTTGTTAACCGAGGTATATCAACCGTGACTTCTTACAAAATAATATAGGAGCACATCTATACACGACTTGGCCATCTGCATTATTAGTGACTTATTTTTAGAGAAACTCTTTCTCTTGCAATGACTTCTGATATTAGAGCAAAGTATTAATAAGTAATAAAACTTTAAAATGTAAAATTAAAGAAACACATATCATGCTGAATCAGGGAGGTTAGGCTGAACTCTTGAACCTATGAAGATGAGCTAGCAGCAACAATGGTTCCTATGGGACCAATCTTCATGCAGGCAATGCCTATTAAATTCTGGATAAACTGTAAGGACAACCACCTGAAAACACAATAAAAGAATAACATCCTTGAGACACTGAGTTTTCTGTTCCTATGGTTACAGCCTTGAGGGAAGGCTCTAATGCACACTGACCTGAAGAATAACAGAACTAAGATTAAGAAGTATCTAGAAGGTGGAGGATACGGCTCAGAAAGGAGAGCACCAGAGAAAGTAATTCCACCTGTAAACATTCACACACACCCTATCCTCACACACCCTGCCAACCTCTCAGTCACATTTGCCCACCACAAGCCCAGGCTAATACAGAGCAGTCAGTCAGCACTACACACTGCACAGGCTGCTGACCCAGACAGCACGTAAGTACTTTAAGAATAAGACCAAAATCCAGAAAACACGTAAAAGTCCATTTGCAATATTCAAAACACACTCCAGAATTGTTTGACAAGCAAACGAGACCTGTGATGCATATTTAAAAGAAAACGACCACACACTAATTCTGAGATGATGCAGAGGCTAAGGTTAGTAAATGAGAATCCCAAAGCAGTCACAAAGACCATCCTCAGCACACAGGAAAATGCATTCATCATTGATGCAAAGAGAAAATCCCAGCAGAGACAAGGGAAAATGCCAAAATTTTTAAAGAAGAGGAAGAAGGAGAAGAAGCACAGGAAGAAGAAGAAGGAAAGGGAGAAGGAAGAGAGGAGGAGCAGGAGGAGGAGGAGGAGGGAACTTGGGGTCTGAGAGTTTAATACTTGACATGTGGAATTCATTAGTTAAACTTGACAGGATTCAAAATGTCAAAAATAAACAAGGAAGATAAAAATAGAAATCTTCAATCTTAAAAAAAAGGAGGGAGGATGCTTTTACAAAGAACCTCAGAGAACTGTGAGCCCTCCCACGTAAATGAAAAATGCAATTTCTCAGGGCTTGTACTCACATAAAATTTCTTACACGATGACGGCCTAAATCTCAAAGAGGAGAATAACCCTTCAATCACTTGAAAATAAAAACTTTGGGTGGCCTTGCCAGATATAGGGCAAGACACTCACAATTCCCAATAACAGTAATAGACAATATACACTTTGAGATGGATCGTCCGAAATACAAAAAACTTTAATAACTAAAAAGCCTCCTGAAAGACATGGAGTTAAAAGCCTTTAATTTAAAAAGAGAAACTGAATTACTAGAAAAAAGAGTCAGGCCCAATCCTTATAAAAATGTCTGCAGATGACCGCTGAAAGATATTCTAAATAAGCTATTTCATCCTGGTATCAGTGGGTATAATCAGTTTTATAATTATTCATTACACTTCTATGTCCTCTTTTTTAAAGATATGTAAAACATTAGCTGTAATTGTTGGGAGCTGTGAACCCCCAGATCCTGACTATCTTGTAAACAACTTGTTTTCCCCTGATCTGAGTGCCTACAGCTGCTCTGAGCACGAGACCTTCAGGAGTTCCTGATGGCAGGAGAGTGGTTTCTGGTGGGTTTGGCTGGGGCGTGGCTATCTCTATATAAGCTGCCCCTGAACACAATAAAGGGGGCATTCTTGGGGAATTCAAGGATGACTCGTGTCTCTGTTTCTGTCTCTCTCTCTCTTTCTCTGTGTCGGCCCATCTCTGCTTCTGTATTCTCAACCTCCAGTCCCTTGCCCAAAGCTAGCGAACTGGGGTCTAGCGCACCTAACGCAGGGGGCGCGGTGCGCGGCAATTGGAGGTCCCAGCCGAGATATCGGGAGGGAACTAGGGAACGCTGAGAGGTCACTCTCAGAAGGTGAGGGTGGATTGGGGTACGTGTTAATCCTGACGTCCTTCACTCGGTTGGGCAGCAAGTGGAAGTCAACAGAGAAAGAGGGGTAAACGAATAGGGTTGTCCCCAGCCGGAGGGGACGTATGTATTGGAAAAAGATTGAATGTATATAGCCTAAAAAGATAAATGTGTACAGATGTATGATATGTTGATCGTGTTGTCTTTTGTGTTCTGGACTGGAGAAAGACATTTGATTCTAGGAACTGCTAAGAAAGGTATCTTGACTTTAAAATATGGGCTTAAGAATTTGATGTTTTTGAAAGGAGGTTCTGTTTTTGTCTCCACAGATGATGAGAGCCTAAGGATTTATTCGATATCCATGTGGTTTGAATCCCCGAGAGACCTCCTGAAATGTTGCAGTGGAGTGTGAGCGGCTCCAAGGCCGAGCGGCTCCGCGGCAGGCACTGAGGGGCTGCGAGGTGTGCAAACCCTGGGACCTGCTTCGAGGACCGACGAGGCAAGAACGCTAGGCTCGCTTCCAGCGCGAGCCTCAGGGCGCAGAAGCGCAGCACGATGGCAACAAGGCCTGTTGGCCTCAAGGCCCCTTTGGCCTGGACCTCTGTCCCAGCCCGGGGCATCCGGCCGGGACGGTATCCTCCCCACCCCAAAGGGGTCGGGCCCGCCGCTCCGTCCTGCAGCACCTCCACCTTCCAGCTGCTCCGTGCCCCCCCCCCATCTGACTGGAACGTCTGAGTAAATTGCTGTAAATACCCCTAAGAATGCAGCAATGCAGCATCCCCGCTCAGCAGGAAGTAGCCAGACTGACAACGCCCAAATTTCCTAAAAGATTTAAGTAGGGCCCCTTCAGTGGTTCCAGAGCAGCAAGCCTGCTTCCCTGAGTTCCGCTCCACTCAGGCACCAATTTGGACCCAGAACGAATGCAGCTGGGGCTAGAAGGCAGCTGGAACAGAGCTTTGCTAGGTGGCTGTGGGGGAAGGCACATTGCCTCAGCCCAGTCAGTGCCTAGCCTGGCAGATGCCACAGCAGTGCCAAGAGTTATCAGCACACACAACACGTGCTGGAGCTGAGACAAGCTGGAGCACAGACCCCACTGGGCTGCCCGAGAACGCAGCAGAGGGGCAAGGAGAAGGTAGTTGGCAGTTCCAGGCTCTGCATGCCAAAGAGTCAGTGGCAGAGCGTGGATTTATGGATTATTCCATTTGTATGACATCTGTTAATATTGCTAATGCCTCTTACGTGGTGAAACAACTCAATGGTTACTTGAATAGCCCTTGGAATGTTACAATTAGCATTCCAGATTATAAGTGTTTAGCCAAAGGGGGAGGCTGGGTCCAGTGGTATTGGGCACCTTACTGATGGCAATCTTAACGCCTGTTGCCATGGGCATTCATATACTGCACAAACTATGAAGACTCCTCTGCAGACAGGCACTTCTACAGAAGAGGGCCTCCCAAAGACAGGTAAGGGTTTACTCTTCTGAGATGACCTAAGACAGGAGGGTCTTCTGTTTTATAAAAAATTTAGGGGGTATGGCAGCTGGGGTATGTTATTTAGGGGACTGCTGAAGGAGCAGTGGTTTCTGACTGCTCCTGGGGTCATGGCAAAGCCACTCCTAAAAGTCCCGAGTCTGAAATGGTCACACACCTCTGTTCACTTGAGGGGAGGAAGAGGGTGTGTGGGAAATAGTATGAGGAACCAACAGTCTTACAGGCTTAAGTTGCTCCCTAAAAGCCAGTATTCTCCTGAGGAGGTGCTGTCACTCTCTCCTGAGTACAGGTTCAATAGAGTGCTGGCCAAAGTGAATCTAGGTGCAGTAGAGACCAAAAGGCTGTGTGGTCAGGAGGGTCTTCTGCTTTATAAAAAATTTAGGAGGGGAGATATGTTGGGAGCAGTGAGACTCCAGATCCTGAATTTCTTGTAAGCGACTTGTTTCCCCTGATCTGAGTGCCTACAGCTGCTCTGAGCACGAGACCTTCAGGAGTTCCTGATGGCAGGAGAGTGGTTTCTGGTGGGTTTGGCTGGGGCGTGGCTATCTCTATATAAGCTGCCCCTGAACACAATAAAGGGGGCATTCTTTGGGCTTTTGTATCAGTCTTAAAAAGGTCTGTGTGTGTCGGTCTGTCTCTGTGTCTGTATTCTCAACCTCCAGTCCCTTGCCCGAAGCTCGCGAACTGGGGTCTAGCGCACCGAAAGCAGACACGGGTGCGTGGTGCGCGGCAATTGGAGGTCCACACCGAGATATCGGAAGTTCAGTATCTGTGTTGCATTTTTTCAGCGTTTGCATCCTGTTTAGTTCTCGGGCAGTGCTTTGTGAGTGACATCACCCACGTCCTCAGTGTGTTTTAATGAGCCACAGGCTGGGGTCATCCTGGCTGCGCCGCAACTGCTGTCAGATGAGCGGGCCCCAGTGAGGCAGAAGCTGCTGGCTGACCTCCTGCATCATGTCAACCAGAACATCACTGCTGAGACCCGGGAGCAGGACCCGTCCTGGTTTGAAAGTTTGGAGTCTCGATTCAGGAATAAGTCTGGCTACCTGAGATATAGCTGTGAGAGCAGGATCCAGGGCTACCTGAGAGAGGAGTGCTCACACCTCTGCGGTGGATGCAGAGGTCCGAGAAGAATTCGAACTTGTCCTCAGCTCCATGTGCCAGAAGCTCAAATCCCAGAAGTACAATGGCAGCTGCTTTGACCGAGGCCAGCGACCGGCTCTGTACTCCGGAAGGCTGGTTCTCCTGCCAGAATAGAGAAGCGCACCGTGGTGCCCACGCTGGTGGAAGCAGTCCAGGATGGGAGGGAGGTGAACTGGGAGTACTTCTAACAGCCTGCTCTTCACGGCCGAGAACCCGAAACTGGTGCACACCGCCTGCCACAAGAAGACCACACACAAGCTTCAGTGTGACCGTAGTAAGATCTACCGGCCTCAGGCAGGATCCAAGAAGAAGCGGCCTGCTTGCAAGAGCCAGTGACACACGCCAGGCCCCGAGGTGATGCAATGGTGCGTTTGGCTGGGGCGTGGCTATCCCTATATAAGCTGCTCCTGAACACAATAAAGGGGGCATTCCTGTTTCAAGGATGACCCGTGTCTCTGTCTGTGAGTCTTTGTGTGTTTCAGTCTCCAGCCCTTTGCCCGGTTCACGAACTGTATGGTGGAGCATAGAGCACAGACAGGCATGGTGCGCCACAATAATAATTTGTGGTTTTATTTAACGGGAGTTGGATTAAGTAAGACTGCAATTAGTACTGGAATATTGGGTGATTTAACTTTTAAAATGTATAAATTTTGATTTATTTATTTCACAAAACATGCTAGTACTTGAAGGGCTTGTGACAGCTTGTTATAGACAGCTGGAGTATATATGAAATGATATGAATAAAACTGACGTGAAAAACAACTGAAGTGGTTCATAGTGTTCTTTGCTGTCTGGGGTGATTTTGTCCATGCAGAAGAATGCAGTCAACATTCATACAATTAAGTTTTACAGAAAATGTAGGCAAAACCTTAGAATGAATGGGAAATATATGCATATTTGTGTAAGAATACTTATATTCCAACTTAACATGTTTCTACTTTAGAGTTCCAATTTTTCAGAAAATCAGACAAGAAAAATATGATATTGTCTCAGCAGCTAGAACTGCACATCAAGGGAAAGGGTCATTTAGTATTCCTGGCTGATATTCTTATTCCACAACAAATATATTTGATGTTTTACTATTTTCCTTTTCAATGACCACATCTAATCTCATCTGATAATCAAGGAAAAGTCCCACACACAATAATAACCAGTTCCATGAAAATAAATACCATAACAAGAAGAACAGAAAGACAGATCCTTCAAGCTAGCCAAAATGATATTTTATCTTACACAAATTTTTTTATCATAAGATTTCAAAGTGATGAGCTAGTTTTACCCCCACTCAACAGTGATTTTTTTAAAGGGGGGATTTTTGGTATCATAACCTTATAAGTCTTAAGATAGCTTGATATATATGTAAATTTACTGCAATCATTTTCTTTTGATGATTTGTCATTTATCAATGTTCCCTGTACCCTTCACTAACAACACTAGTAACTTTTAGATTTTAGTACTGTGTACATAACATGAATGTATACAATTCAGTGTTCTAGGTACATTTTTACCATTGCTGAACACATCACCACCACCTATCCCCAGAACCCTTTCATTTTCTCCTTCTGAAACTCTACCCACTAAACAGTAACTCCCCATTCCTTCTGGCCTCCGCCCCCTGGTAACCACCTCTTGGCTTTCTACTTGCTATAACTGGATTACTCTAGGTACCATTGATTTATTTCATTTAGCACCATAGCCTCAAAATTGTATAGTATCATGGCATCATGTAACGGGGGTCAAAATCACAGTCACTTTCAGGCCGGCTATTATCTCACTGTGTGTAGGAACCATGTGGTATTTACATGTTTGTCAGCTGATAAATGCTTGGGATTTCACATATATGGACGATGATCCTTTGCATATGGTTGGAAATAGCTCTTGTTGATTGGATTATAAATCCAATCAGAGGGCTTTTGCTTACTACCAAGGCATGGATGCCACTAGTACACCCTTAGCGTTATTGTGCCACACTGGTCTCTGTTGCAGTTCATAGGCGTCATAGCTAGGTAGGACTATTGGTTACATCCTTTTCTTGGAAGTTTGTATAGCACCTTCTGGTACCATGAAAGTTAATCTTCAGGGAGTAGGCTTTCAGGTGATTCCAGCTGAGGGGACTCTGAGCTCTTTGTGTGAAATGCATGGGGTCTTCATGAATAGGAACTTACTCTCATCCTGTGAGGAACAATCAAGAACAATAGCAATAGGTTGCATGTTTTGGATGACTCATGGACAACTCGTCTAAAAACTTAGAGCAGGACTTCTTATGCACGATGTTGGGGTCTATGTTAGGTTGTCCTTGCCTCTTAGAGGGAGCAGTGTGTGTTCTCGTCTGTTGATGCATTCTACTTAAAAGGCTTCCCTTTTGTTTTGGGGGTTTTTTGTTTTTATTCCAATATTTCTATCTCCTTACTGGATTTCATTATCGAGGTCTTTGTCATTTTTTTACCCTTCTTTGTGTTTCCTTCTGTATCCCAAACATTTTTTCTCCTTATGCTATTTTCTTGATTCCATTGAGCTGTTTGTGTATTCTTTAAACTCCTTGAATTCTTTGACAAAGTTTATGATTGTCCTTTTAGATTCTGGGTCCTGGGGTTCACCTAGGTGATTCTTATTGGCAAATATTTCTATAAAACTGATAGTTTTTAAAGAGAAGATACTGACTTGCTATTTCATATCGTTGATATTTTTAGATCAAAGTTGGGCATAAGACGTCTTTTCTTAGTTCTAAGTCTGCTATAGGGTGGGAGAGAAGATATGTGGGAATGTTGAGAATGGCTTGAATGGAATGCAGTTCAGTGGCAGTGGGGAGGGGGCTGGCGTGCTTCCTGGTCCAAGCTCAAGTGTGCGTGTAGACCTGTTGGGGAAATTGGATATGGCAAGAAGCCTCCTGTAGGCTCTACGATGATTAGGAAGCATCCTGACTGAAGCCTAGAGGTTAGTGATGACAGGTGATGCCAGGCTCGGCTGGGGCATGTAGACGGGACCCAGGCTAGATCCGAGGAGTTAGGGAGGAGGCATGGTCAGTTAGGTCAGAGGTCCACAACAGATTTGACCTTGAAGGGAGAAGTTGGAAGTCTGGCTGGTTGGGATGGTTAGAAGCAGTACAGAAGGAACCTGTGGGCAGTTGCAGGGAAGGCAGGTCCTGACTGAAGCCTAGAGGTTGCTGAGGCACAGGCTGGGATTGACAGGTTAGGCTGGTACACTGGATGTGAAACGATGGGATGGATGAAGAGGTCAGGGGGACTCACCAGGCTAGAGCCTGTCTTGGAGGAGAATGTGGGAAGTTTGGCTGTGTGCGGTGCTTGGAAGCAGAACAGAAGAGACCTGTGGGTTGTTGCAAGTGGAGCAACGTGGTGGAAATCTAATGATTGACTGAAGTGCAGGCAGAGATGGCCAGACTAGGCTGGGGCAGTAGAAGTGGGGCTGGGTCTAGCTGGTGGAAGAGAAGGTGTGGATCTGGCGATCAGGGTGATTCACTGGCTAGATGCGGGAGGAGATGCGGAAGTCTGGCGGTGTGCAGTGGTAGGAAGGGACACAGAAGGATCTGGAGGTCAGGGTGACTCATCTGGCTAGATGCGGGAGGAGATGCGGAAGTCTGGCAATGTACAGTGGTTGGAAGGGATACAGAAGGATCTGAGGGTCATTTGTCTTTTCTCACCATGTTACTATCCTATTCTATTACTTGTTTATCTGCCTCAGAATAGAGAGCAAAGGTGAAAAGGAACTTTCAAGGGCCTATCACTTACTCGGTAAGAGGACAGTAATTACTCTCTTTGGGAACCTAATGTTTTCTCATATAATCCAGCCCCTAAATTAGAATAAACACTTTGCCAAAAATTCCATGATTTTTTTTCTCTTTCAGAGAATATCAAGGTGTAAAGTTAACAAAATAAGTCCTCCATGGCATACACGCACTCCTGCTAACAATCAACCACAAAGCAATGTGTCAGACTTTCTTCTTGTGTTATGTAATCCCAATGCTCATCTCTGTTATTGCCCCAAGCATTTGTTTCCACAGTATTCCAGCACTGAAGAACTATAACCAAATAATCTGTGTCTCCAGAGCTGCCTAGTTCTTATTCCTCATACTCCAAAGTTCTTATTCCTCATACACACAAGATTCTGAACCCAGAAGTCACTGTGATAACACCATGAGCAGTGCTGAACCTTTTTCTTTGGTTCTTTTTGCTCTGGGGAAGTCATGTTCAGCTGGAAAATAAAGTGATATGTTCTTGTGGTTAGATTGCTAATCATTGAATTGGTGGCACTCTCAGGCTTAAATTTCAACTCTGATACTTCCCAGTTTGTGATCTTGGGGAGTTACTTACCTCTTATATACATAAACCTGTCTCTCATCTGTAAAAGGGGAATGTGAACATGTCACGGGGACTTTGATGTAGGGATTTAATATGATCATGCATGTTACTATTGTCATTACGCCTAGAACTCAAACTGTTCAATAAATCATGCTGTCGCTGTAATTATTGAGAGCTCATCATTAGCATTACCCAGATGTGGCATTTTCTCAGAAGCATTCCACTGATATATCTGCAGATGTTTCCACCAATAAATTCACTCAGAAAGAAAGATGGTGAGATCAATAATGAGGGTGTTCATCCAAGTAACTAAAGAAGAAAAGGGGGAAACATTCTTGTGCCAAACCCCAGAAATCACTATCACCTCAGGCCTGGAGGAGCAAAGAGCAAACATGCATCAGATACAGGAGTGGTTCACACTGCAAGAGGTCATCAGCTTTTTCAATGTTAGATCATGTTATTTCTTTTTAATGGCATGATAGCTTCGCAAAGCTTGGTTTTCTGTTAATTATTGACAGCAAAACCACACCACAAGAAAACAAATAAGAACAGGAAATGAGGGCAGAATTGTGTAATCGGATTTTGGTTTCTGAAATGTAAAGTGCCATAATATACAAGAATCTCGTTTCCTGCAAGAGGGGAGCTCTTTGAATGATCTTATTAGGCAGGTGAGAGCTCTGCAGGGAGGCAGGCAGAAGCTACCACAAAATGACATAAATTAGCACCCAGCTGCACAAAGCTATGCATGGACATTGGAAAGCAGGAGACCGTGCTTCTGAGGAAACAGAAGAAAGCTAGCACAGAGTGTGGGGGCTAGCTGAGGTCTTTGGAAGGATCAAACAATGCCTTGCAGCTACACACACACACACACACACAGGGACTGGGGCACACCGAGACTGCTGCTCAAGTTAAATCCACTGCTTGTCCCTCTTACACACGACATTGAACAAAACCAACTCAGGAAAACACAGGTCAAAAAAAAGGACACAGACTAGCCGAATGTATTAAAAGAAAATCTTTTGTTTGTTACCTCAAATGAAAGGTACTCTTTATCGGACTTGATCACGTGTGAATACAGCCGCCGTGCCGTGCCCTGTTCTTTCTAGTGCTTATTCACATGGGTGCTGTGAAATCAGTCCAGTCGTGTCCTGGAATGCCTACCATAAACCTCTTTATCACATTGCATGATGGCAGAACTAATCAATAGAATTCAAATCCGAAATTCAATTCACAGAAAACTTGATGCGATGCATTGCAGACAGAGAGCTCTGGATCACTGTGGCCCTAAACATTGATCTTCAGGGAAATTGAGTTCCTCTGATTTATCGCCAAAAAAAGAAAAAAAAAGCATTTTTAACTGATTCTAATTTCCTCACTCATAGGGCTTGTTGAGATTTATGTACACTGGCACACTTTATGAATCAATTAAGTTGCTTTTTATATAAATTCTGTCAAAAATTTAGCATAATAAAATGTTTTAATTCTCTCTACATCCTGTTTGTTCATTTATGGAGCAACTATCCACAATTTGGTAAATATCTCGGATGAAGCCAAGGAAACAGCAGTCTGTAAGGTAAACCTTTGCTAATTAATATTCGTAAGATCTAGTACTTATCCCGTGTGTGTGTCAGGCATAGTGCTAAACTTGTGCGTCTGTCATTCCACAAGACCACTCAGCTGGCAGTTAACACCAGCATCTCCTCTGGAACTTGAGACATACGAGGATGATGTAAGTGCTGAAGAAGCAGGAACAGTTAGCCTCAATGAGGTCGGCTCTAGGAAGCAGGCAGACAGCCATTCTCCATAGAGCCTCTGGGACTGCAAGCATTTCCATGAAATAAAAAGAACCTAAGGTCTATCCTCGCAAGAAAGTAGAGCTGACTACCATAGACATGACATTGTATCCGTCCTAGACAAGTCTAAAGAGAAAATGGGGTACAAAGTATGGGGATGCTGAAAAATCACCTGCTACAATCTGAGTGCATTGCTTACGTGTGGGAATATACAGAAACCCATTGTTTTATGCAGTTAGCATACACTGATAAAAGTAGATTTGCATGGCTAAAACCTAGTGGTCGGGGCAAAGGAAAAGAGAGCAATAATGCACAGGGTGGCTTGTGACCTGTGGTTATAACACAGGACCTCACTCTAATTCAAAGTCACATGTCCATTCCAGCTGGGTATGGGGTTTCTTAGGGTGTGGTTCCTCGAAGACTAGGTGGGTAAGGATTTGGCGATGAGAAGCCAAGGACAATGGCCCAGGGTTTTGATCCTACTTCAAGTTCGGGCTTTGTGGGAGCCTAGCCACCTTGGATGTTCACCTTCCTAGACATGGACAGAGGGGGGAGGACCTTGGACTTTCCACAGGACAGGGAACCCTGACTGCTCTTTGGACTGGAGAGGGAGGGGGAGAGGAGTGGGGGAGGAGGGGGAGAAGGGTGGGACGAGGGGGAGGGAAATGGGAGTCCAGGAGGAGGCGGAAACTTTTTTTTCTTTTCTTTTTCTCAATAAAAAAAAAAAAAAAAAAGAAACGAACACCGAGGCAGTTTGAATCTGAGTGTATTTTGCAGCCCTCGAGCAGGGGTTTTTATACAAGAAAAACAGGCCTTACAATTTTAAAAAAGTGTCCAATGAAGCAGTCACGAAGAATAATTATCATAATCACCTGGCACAAGAAAGCACAAAATCAATCAGGTTTTATATTTTCTGAACAGTGAATTTAAAGAATCAATTACGGAATGAAACAGATAACATTATAATCACTAAACAGAACAAAACAGGAAAATCATTTATAGTTAATGGCAAACTTTTAAGAGCGAATTTTAAAAAGTCTTTAAGGGCTCTTGGTTATGACTCTTAGGTCCTGATCAAGTTAGTAAATTTCCATGAGTAATCCTTATTTAACATCTAGTTTTTGTCTTATTAAAAATTCTCAAAGTTCGATTTAAAGCTATACTTAAACAATGTTTTCTACACCACAATGTTAGAGCCAACCTCATCGACACGCGCACAGCCATACAAGTTCATATACTGTCGAGGATATTCTATCAAAGTATGATTATGTGATTATGTAAATGATTATGAAGCAAAGCATTGTGTTGAATCTCTCAGATTCATGGCCAGTGACCCCATTTCAAGGGGTGGCTTCTTACCCAATTTTCTCGCTTAGAATCTCGGCCCAGGCTATGAGGAGCATCTCGTAAATACAGAAGAGGTATAGAAGAAGAAAAAGCAGACAAACTGCCGTGAGAACTACGGCTCAATATTTCTCTCCGGCTAGAGAGTTCCACAGCCAGTTCCAGGAGACCGCCTCCCTTTGGAGTCTAACGCCTCCGTCTGTGGAACCTACTGGGGTTGGTGTGGCCCTAAACGAGGCCTTCATGCATGTTTGCACTTCCTTGCATATCTTTATAATTTTAATTTAACATTTCAGCCTTTCTAGTGACAAATTGAAAAGTTATCAAAATGGTTTTATAGTTGGGGGGAGGTAGAGCTTGAGGAAGGGCTCGCTGGATACTCAAGCTGGTCTGCAACTTGCTATAAAACCCAAACTGCCGCATGTGGGCCACCTTCTTGCCCCCACCTTCTGAGAGCTGGGATTCCTAGCTTGCATCTCCAGACTCAGTTGCTCTACTGATGAGGTTACAACCTATACATCCATCATACGTTTAAAAGAATTTACATTTAACCCAGTCTCACCATTTGCTACACAACACGCTTGAATCTCAACAGTTGGTTTATTTTCAAGAAAGGACGCCTGTTGTGGCTCACTGCTGCCACCCAGTGGTCATGAGGGAGCTTGGGAAATGATCAAAATTAAACATTTGTAGTATCCATTGTTTTCATGCCACCATAAAGTCAAAATGATCTATGTACTCAATTAAGTAACAAGGCGGTTTGAGTTACTAGTTCTTTATTAAAATTTCCTTTACTGATTCCACTTCTTGATATACCCCTTGCTTGTGAAAATGTTTTCCTGACTTGGCGGTTTGAATAAGACGACTGAAGCCTCCCGGCTCTTTGTTTGAAAGACACACACTGCTGTAAGCTCTACACTGACCCCACACTGTCGCCTTTGCTACTAATAACCATGCTTCCACTCTCCAGGGTAGTTTCCTCAGAGGCACTTGCTTCTAGCAGAGACCTCTTCGCGTCGGCCTTTAAGACATCATGAAGACACAGAATAGCAGTCCAGACACTTTTGCATAACAAACTAGGAAGAGGAGTTTGCATGCGGAGAACATTCTCAGCATCTTCACCGGCATCTGCAGCTTCTTCTCTTACCTCAACTCTGTGCCCGCCTTGAATGGGCAGAAGCAGCCCCTCTGCAGCATTTCCTGTTTTGCTTTCTTATGCTTCGCTTTATGTATTACTAACTCTTTCTCTTTATTCATCAAACAGTCTGCACTTTAAATATTGGCCTGGTGGCGAAGAAAACACATATGAATCATGATAGACTTCTTTTCAGCAGGATTCGTGAGTCAGCATCCATGAGGAAACAGAAGGGAGAAAACCATGCTAATCCAGCATTCAGAGAGGGCTAGGGCACAGCTCAAAGACAGAGCATCTGTCTAGCATCGTCAGGAACATTCTCAGCATCACAAAGAAAGAGGAAAGGAAGCAGGGAAAGGAAAGAAGGGAGTCTGCATAATGAATAATCATCTTACAGGATTTGAAGCCTCAGAATGTATCTTTGGGGTTATGACAGCAGTGGCTTCAAAACATCACAGGCTTATTGCTGTTTCACTTCCGTGAAGCCCATGTCTGAGACCCTTCAGCTGTGATTTGTTGCTGACTCCAGAATGAGATTACAGTTCACAACACGGCTTAAGGTTTAGCCATGTAGAGTCGTCTTTAGTAGAAAGACAGGCAGATGGCTATAACCTGTCTTAGAAGATTTTTTTTTTGGAATTTCCCAGTTATTAGCTTACATCCTCAAGGCCAGCTGTCATCTGATCACATCCAACCACCAGAGAGGCTTGCAGAGTACATGCAGACAGGAAATGAAGAAGAGGAAAGGGTACTGTGATATAAAGACTGCTGGCCGCAGCCTCATCTGGGCCCTCAGAGCAATAACCAGACTAAAGGAAGAAGGAACTGGAATTTGGGGAGTCTGGTGAAGAAAAACATTCAGAAACGAGGTATCCTACTTGCTCTTGCTCTGGGCAAGAGTGAGCACATGGTCTTTGCCCTGGGCCATGCCAGAGGAGCAGCGGGTTGCAACTGAAGTTCCCAGTATCATCTCACCAGAAGAGAATCCACTGATGGGCCAATCTCATTTAGCCAAGGCCACGGGACTACAGGCTTCTGCTGTGTGTGCCCTTACATGTTTGCAGCGGCTCTCTTTCTCCGATATCTAGCATGGTGTCAGTGGATGTGGGGGAATCTTCACTGCCTGTAATATGGTGTGTGTTTATCTCTAGCAAACATCCCATTCTACTGGGCACTTTCACCTGTGGGTTGTCAAGAAGATGACCCCTCCCTAAGCTGTACTGTCTAACTTGATAATAATAATGATAGCCTATACAGAGTTTTGATGATAAAAAGAAATACAAGGATATGTTTCATAGCCAGGGTCTGTGAGTCTCACCTAAAAAGCTGCATGGATCATAGCTCAAGTTAATGAGTAACAGTTGAGTCCCAGTAGCCCAGCTAGTTTAAATTCTGTTAACCTTAATACTGGGAGATGTGTTCGCAGGTTTTGGAGTACATCACAGCTGAAACAGAGCTTTGAAAATAGCAAAGTTAGACCAAGATGTTTTTGTTAAAAACTCTGAGATTTAAAAACCAAAGAAGACAATCTCAAGTTTTAGAAAGGCACAGAGTCGAATGTGGAACTCTTTAAGGTCAGGGAACAAGAACAAAGTAACCCAATTACTGGCTGACATGCTCTCCTTGTTAGGTTTGGTTGATGACCAAAGGTGATGATCAGTTCCTTATACCCATTTATGTCCTCAATCTTCTGATATAAAAAACTATTAATGAATGGTTATGTACCCTAAAGATTTAAAGATGACTGATTCTTTTTCATATATAAAAGTTTAGGTTTGTGATTTTTTTTAAAGATTCCTTATAAGATTACCTTTCAAGATAAGTAATAAAGTAATTGGCCCTTTCTTTGTAACTGCAAAATGCAGCCAGCCAGTAAGAGACCTAACAAGAATACCTTGCTTGCCACACGGTTAATCTGTAACAAGTTGCTTGGGTATAAATGTGTGTGGGTTCTTGGGATAATTTGTTTTTCACCTGTAACACATAAAAAGCCCAATCAAGTGAGGGAGATAAAAACATGTTTTTCCTATAATCATTCACTTGAGAAACGGAATGCAGCTGTCTGTACCCCCGTGCTGCCTGCAAGAGTCTGTTGGGGCATAAAAGCTGTGTAACAACATGAGATAGAGGAGAGAGAACAGGGAAAGAATAAAGAGAACTAAGAATAAAGAAGGAACCCATCAAGAGAGCTTATGAGTGCCTTTTTCCCTAACCCCCTCAGATAGAAAAATTTAGCCTCTCCAACTCCGCGGATTCCTGCCAAAGCCTGTGCTGCTGGAGGCGGCTACCCAGACAGCCGTCTATCTTATTCAAGCATGTGATGGCTTTGAACTCTGACTTGGGTAAAACTGTAAAGGATCGGTGTCTGGTCCAGGTCTTAATCTGGGATCCAGAGATTTACAGAAGGCCAAGGTCAATTATGAAGAGGCTATGTGGGGATTGGGCACAAACGCGCAAGAATTGCCACCAGCAGAGCCACAGAAAATGTTTTAACAGAGGATGCGCATGCCCTGGAAAAGAGATGATGTTGTTCTGGGGAAGGAACCCTCAGGAGGCCTGACCTTGATGGACCCTATGCAAAAAAACAAGATAGAGGCAGACAGGGGGTGGACACATCAAGTCCCAGCTGCTTTGAAACTTAAGGCAGGAGGATCACTTACACTCATGAGTTTGAGAACAATCTGGGCAACATAGCAAGAACCCCATCTCCAAAAGAGAAAAAAATTGCACACACACAGCCTGGCGTGGCTCAGAACCCCTTTCCCTTGGATGTTCTTTGATTTTTATATAGATGTAACATAAAATAAGAGTTCTTAGGGCAAGGACATTCTGATTTGGGTTAAAATAATTTTCTGATTGAAACCCTAACAGACTTCTAAAATGCAAAAGCAAAAACATGTTTGTAATGAAATAGTTCAATGGTACCCAAGAGAAAAGCGCATTCTTCCTTCGCAACACCCTCTGTGAGCCCGGGAAACTGAGGCACACCCTCCTGACTTCCCTGTGAGCAAAAGCACTTTTACCTCTCTCTTCACACACGCACAAACAGATTCAAGCACACATGCTTGCACGCAAGACAGCTGTCTTCTGGAGGCTGCATTTTCCAAACTAGGACCTGGCCCCTAGTAGCATTTTGAAACACAGAAATTTTTTAGTACATGACCTGGCTTATTGTTAACTGAAGTTTAATCTTTGATAAAATATATACTCTTACACCTTTTAGTTTATTAAATAGGTTACTTAGTAACTCATTGGACAGTCATCTATGCTAGGAGAAGCTTGCAGATAAACGCTAAGTACAGGTGAGTGTGTCGAACTTGAAAGACACGAACATCTTCACTTCCGAACACGTGAGTGTGGCAGTCGTAACAGATACTTCCACCGACAGTCGCAGAGGGTGAAAATGTCACAAAGTCAGCAAATAATTCAGGAGCTATTAATCATATGAATGTGAAGACAAATATTAAATTACTGAATTTAAGTTCTAAAGTGCTGTCCGCCAGCTGGAGAATGTTCAGAATGACCTGTCTGCCTCTCTGCCCTCCTTGGGGCTCACCAGAAGGCCACTGCCACAGTTGGTTTTCTTCGTGGGTCGGGAAATTATGGGCACAGCTGGGCCGAAGCTCTGGAAGGTGCCAAAAGTTCCAATATGACTGCCCACGTGTGCCCATTATGGCTGCTGCATTAAATATGAATATGCCTATGCCTTCTTGGTGTGATGTTCACCAAGATTTTCACCAGATAACTAGGATGATGAATCAGGAATTAGACAGGCAGCAGGAAATATAAAAGCCTTGAGAGAAGGGAAGAATGGCATGACTTCTAACAGTTATTTGGGGCGGATTGTCTCCGGGAGACAGCACTTCCTTCTTTAAGCACGCCTCTCACCGTGCAACAAAGGCGGCTATCACTGCACTCAGTACAGACTTCCCCTTCAGGACTTCGCCGTCCTAGCAACATCACTGAGAGCAAACATTTCTGTTCTCCTGTTCCATGGAGATTGTGACCCTTTTCCCCTGATGTCTGTTTCTCTTACTATTGAGAAACTAAAAGCATTGGCAAAACAGCCATGACAAAAGCATGAAGCACAACTCATGTCAGCAGGAAATGATGGATGTCAAGCAGTTCATTGCTAAACTCCTACCTCCAGTTGATTGACGTCACTACGAGGCCTTGTGTAGACGCTCACCAGCAGCACCATAGTAGAGTATGAACCCTTCCCTTGCCTGATCGTAAAGCTTCTAATGTTTGCAGTAGTAAAATGTTTTTCAAATATATACCAATGATGGTACAGACTAAATGATGTCTCCCTCATGGGAAATGATCCTTTTAAGTTTCTATACATACATCTGTTTTATACAATCCAGAATATACTGGGATTAAAGTAGATGAAGAGATGCAGCTAGCTTCTTCTCAAATTAATTCAGCAAAATAAAATGCCACAACCAGAGTTTTATTACGTCATTTGAAAATGACTAGTGTGCTCCTGAAAATCTGTTGAGGTCTAACAAGCTGCTGAGATATCTGTATGTGACTTGTTATGCTGTGAGTGACTATGGCTCCACTCCACACTGTTTAGTTGCCGTGCAGGGTCTGTATTTTATAGGTGTATTCACGTATATGTGACTGTAACACACAAGAATTAGATGGTATTACATTCTCCCTGATACCAGGGACAATGCTAGCAAGTGTCAGAAAAGAAAAAAAACATTTTCTTCAGTTCCTCTTTTATAGGGGACCAAGTTTTTGTTTTCCTTGTATTTTTTTTCTCTCACAAAACAAAAAAGGTTCTTTCTTGATCTTCCAGGGAAGACCAATATTGCCTCTGCCATAAAAACCTGTCTATATATACTATATTTTGACACTCTGAATCACAGACATATGGTATTTCAAACCTAGGTAATCTGAAAAGAAGCCAAATGTGACTTAGGCTTACATACTTCAAAGAACAGCACCTTAGTCTATCTTTAGACTGTAGAATTATCACAATCTTCAGTTCTGATAATAATTCTGTGGCTTTTTCTGTAAAAAACTTAAAGGGTAAATAATGACTTGGCATGTTCAGAAGTGCTTGAAACTGGTTTTAAAATGTAATTTCTAAACATCTTATAGCATACATTTTCTGTACATGTTATGCTTGAAATCAAATGCCATACAAAATGAGTAATCAGAAACCTTTGTATTTTTTTCAAATTGGGTAATGAAACAATTTGAAATACTCATTTTAGTTAATATTTGAAAATTAATCTGTGCAAACATTAAAATAGAAATTGTTTGACATTAAATTGTCAAAATATACAGAATACTGGTGAAAAATTTTAAAATTAATTTATGTGTAGCATGGACTGTTTAAAATCCTTGTATATATATACATACATACATATATATGTGGTTACTGCACGGTTCAATGTGCTGCAAAAATTCTATTTTTTTTGGTTCCAATTACTTTATTTCCATCTTTAACACTAGCAGGAATCCAAAACAGACTGATATCCATGAGCATAGTTTAAATGTAACAAAGAGAGAGTTAAACTATATACATTAAGGAAAAAGGAAAGGGATTTTTCTATACCAACCTTTTCCTATTAATTCAGCTTCTGATTAGAACTAAACACATTTTTCTCAATTTAATTTAGGATGAAGTAATAGAACTTTTATGATCAACTGTCTTTAAGGAGAAAACAAATTTTTAAGTGGGTGTCACCATATTTACCGGTGAACTGGCTGCATGGTCACCTTGGCTCCTTTAAGTCTGGCTATCATTAGAACTAACAAGAGCAAGTCCATGAGGCCCACAGGGAACTCAATGGCTGTGACATCCAAGGGGAGGGCACACTCCACACATCACAATGATGAGAGCTAATGCTCCTACCCTTTGAGTCCATGTAAAAAAATTACTCTCATTCAAACTAACTGGAAGTCAAACAGTTTAAAAAGTCAGAGTAAAGAATAAAACTATTTTCTTTTCACATAGAGGAGGGACACTCCTTCAGCTCCATTTAAAGTGAGTTCTGTGCTGAGTCCCTGCTCCATCAGAACAGTAAACTGAAAGTCAGTTATTGCTAGCAAAGCTCCAGTGGTCCCTTTCCCACCTCAGAGATGTTTCACACAAAAAGGCTATTGGTTTGGCTTGAAGCCCTCTGAGGAAATAGCGTGGAGGTGGAGGCAGGCTGGCACTGAAGGCCAATCCTCTAGGAGCCACCCTGTGCCTTGTGTCCCCAGGGGCAATTTACCATGTCACTGCCTCTGAGAGGGCACCAGAGGCTCCCACACATATGGAGTGGAGCAGGGATTGTTATGTGGTCCCACGGGAAGGAAGAGGCACCATGATTTGCTGATCAAATCCTACAAAGCAGTCAAAAGTCCAGAGGATCGAAGCCCAGTCGGCCAGAAGAACAGGAGGGAGAACATGAGCAAGGAAGTCAGGACCGTGAGGGGTGCACCCACCCACTGAGACAGTGGGGCTGATCTATTGGGAGCTCACCAAGGCCAGCTGGACTGTGACTGAAAAAGCATGGGATAAAACCAGACTCTCTGAACATGGCAGACAATGAGGGCTGATGAGAAGTCAAGGACAATGGCACTGGGTTTTGATCCTACTTCATGTTCTGGCTTTGTGGGAGCCTAGCCAGTTTGGATGCTCACCTTCCTAGACCTGGATGGAGGGGGGAGGACCTTGGACTTTCCACAGGGCAGGGAACCCTGACTGCTCTTCAGACTGGAGAAGGAGGGGGAGAGGAGTGGGGGGAGGGGGAGAGGAGTGGGAGGAGGGGGAGGGAAATGGGAGGCTGGGAGGAAGCGGAAATTTTTTTCAATAAAAAATAAATAAAAAAGAATCCCTAGGCAACTGGCAGATATTAAAAATCCATTAGAAAACAAACTTAAACCAGACCTCTCAGAATGCCTCATATACAAAGTTCCAAAATGTATAAGCTCAAACTAAAAAGCATAGATCTCCAAAAAACTGATGTATGAGTCTGAGCTTGGCAGGACTGGGCCAGGCAATTCATTCTGTGACATTCTACGCACCACAAGATCTGTGTGAGCATCCTTGGCCTGTACAAGAAGATAAACTTCTTCCTTCCCTTCCCCAGCATGGCAGGCCAAAATATTTCCAGACTGAGTTAAACGTCCTCTCAAGGGTAAAATTGGACCAATTCAGAACTGCTGGGGTGGAGCAGTAAGTGCACAACAGAACCAGACTCTTTAGAGAGAAAAACTTCAGAGTTCAGTGTGATAGCACTTGGGAGAGGCCGATAAGGAAGAAAGAGAAGAGGAGGAGAGAAAGAAGAGGAGGAGAGAAAGAAGGAGGAAGAAGAAAAGGAGGAAGAGGAGAAAGAGCGAGGGAGGACGATGTAGGGCTGAGGAGGAGGAAGGAAAAGGAAGATGGAGGAACCGAGGGTAGCTGTTTTTCAGGTGAGGGGTTCCCAGCACGGTGACTCCAATAAACCAACGCCGATGTGGAATTTATAAACTCAGCTACTATATCAAACAGCAGAATAAGCTAAAACAGCAATCAATAAAACTATATCACATATCTAAGACCTATTCAAAAGTGAGAGAAATAAAGGCAGAAAATATCGAAAGGAAATAAGCCAACTAGAGAGCTGAGTCACAAGGTCTCCAACTTAGATCTGGTCGTTTGGAGATGAAAGTCAATGACAAGCGAGAAAGGGGTGGGGAATCAGACTAATGAAAAAGGTTTGTTAATCTAAGAAATGACTAGAGAAAGGAGATTAAGGACTATAAAACAGGGTAGAAACTTTTTAATTAAATTGATTCATGGGTCTAAGGCCCAGTAAGTATATCAGTAATTTGTTTCATTAGAAGAATGAAATAAAGCTAAAGAGATGCAAAGACAACACCACCAAGTCTGACAATCTGAGCTCAATCCCTAGACCCAAATGGTGGGAGGAAAACCAAGTCCTGTAAATTGTCCTCCGACCTCCACACGTTACATACATACATGTGCACACACACACACATATATACAAAAATAAATGAGAATGGATTGAAATATACCAGTTTTCTAAATAAGATTGTCAGACAATTATTTTCTAATTTTTATTTTATAAAGTTGCTTATAACAAACACATATAAAGTGCAAAGATATAGAATAATTAAATGTCAAAAGTATGAAAAGTGAACATTAGCCAAAAGAAATTAGGTATACTAGAAACAAACTCCATTTTAAGGGAAGAAATGTCACTTGAGATAGTGATATTCCATAAGGATAAAAATCAAATTTATCAGGAAGGTATGAAATCCTCAGTGCATATGGACTTCCAGTACAATTTCTGGGACTTGAGAGATGACTTTGGTTAAGCATATGTACTGCCCCCTAGTGGAGGGCCTCTTGCAGAGACTCAGTTCCTAGCCCTAACATAGTGGCTTCCAACCATCTGTAACTCCTTCTAAGATCAGATGCCCTCTTCTGGCCATTGTGAACTCCTATATGCATGGTGTGCATATAAACTTGCAAACAAGTATACATATAAAATTAATAAATGAATATAAAAAAAAACTCCCAAATACGTTAGGCAAAAAAATGGAGTAAAATGAGAAGCAAAAAGTCCACTAACATGAGACATGAACAGCAACTACCAAATACCAAAGTTGAGCTAAATAGTACATATATCAAACACTTTTTTTGGAAGTGCTCATGGAACTTGTGCTCATGGAACTTGTGCCAGATTACTATGCAAATTTAATATGATTTAAGTCATTCAATTACATTCACTGATCACAGAGTAATTGGGCTAGAAACCAACTGCAAACAAAATAATCAAATTAATTTAAATGCTTGGAAACTAAGCAATGCACTTCTGTTACCTTGGCAGCACTAAAGGAAATAAATAAAAATACGATTTTCAGTTGAATGCTTTAAAGGATGACTTGGGGGCTGGGGAGCTCCCCGGTAGAACTCATGCTTAGGTCTCAAGAGGTTCTCAGGAACGATGATTTTAAATGTGTATATAAGAATAGAGAAGTTCATATCTGTGGCCCATGTTGTCACCAAAGGCCACATGGATGCCCGGGGTCTAGGCTGAAACCTGTGGCCATGCTGGTGTCCAGGGGCCGTGCCACCACGGGGGCATGATGACCTGAGTGGCCTGTGCTGCCACCAGGGGCCATGCATGGTACCATCCAGGCCTGGCCTGCTGCGGAGGGCCGTGTCTGGGCACATGGGCGTACAGCAACTAGGGTCTGAGTTGATGTCAGTGCCTCCTGCTACCACCAAAGGCCGTGGGGACGCCCGAGATCGGGTCAGCTACTCAAGACCATGCTGGTGTCTGAGAGCCATGTTGCCAGCAGGGCCATACTGATCTGGGTGGCCTATGCTACACCAGTCATGGTGCTGTCCAGGTCAAGCTGTTGCTGAAGGCTACACCTGGGTCCGTGGTACTTCTGCAGCTGGGGTTTGTGTTGACGTCCATGGCTCAGGTCACCACCACCTGGCCATAATACACATTTTAAAACTACCAAGTGATTTAAAAACTTGAAGAATGAAAAATGCATGACCCAGAAGTCTATAGAATTTGAAACTCGCTATATCTGTTAGGAGTGGTTTGCAGCCTACAAAATCTACAATTTGATACTATGAAGGAATACATTGATTCTAAATAAAGATAGAGGACCCTGTTCTGTGTATCAAGACAGAAGCAGAGAAAAAAAAGAAGGGACAGGCAGGCAGACAGACATTGAAAGGTACAGTGGAAATACATAGACTATCAATCCCAGCTACGAGAGGGGGTGTTTCACCACAAAGTCTACAGAACAGGAACCACTTTCATGGCAATAAACTTTAAATTTTAGAAAAACAAATTTCTTGATATATATATATAATCAAAACTTAAGAATAAAATTCAGAATCTTACCAAGACAAACAATTGCACCTATTACAGAAAGAATAAAATTCACAAAGAACTCCTAGAGCAGACGACCCAACTAGTGATTTCTCCTACTTAAGGGAGAAATACCAATAATATAAAAATCCCTCCAAAGTAAAGGCTCACTTATCAGTTCTATAAAGCTAAAATAAGTGATTAAAATCTGATAAAAAACAAGCTAAGAAAATTTAAGCCAGATGAACACATGTGACCATCACATTCGACTATGCTCTACACTTTTAAAATATCAGGGACTTGGACTGGCGCTGGGCTCCTGTAGACAGGTGGCACTCTGAGAGGACGAGCTACTCTTCCTGTTCTCCAGCTCCCGGTGTCCGGCTCCCAGCTGTGCTTGTACGAAGATGGCACGGAGGTGACCAATGACTATTTCCCGGGGCTCCCCAGCGACGCCGAACTCCTGCTGCTCACTGCTGGCCAGACCTGGCAGGGCTTTGTGAGTGACATCACCCGCTTTCTCAGTGTGTTTTAATGAGCCACAGGCTGGGGTCATCCTGGCTGCGCCGCAACTGCTGTCAGATGAGCAGGCCCCACTGAGGCAGAAGCTGCTGGCTGACCTCCTGCATCATGTCAACCAGAACATCACTGCTGAGACCCGGGAGCAGGACCCGTCCTGGTTTGAAAGTTTGGAGTCTCGATTCAGGAATAAGTCTGGCTACCTGAGATAGCTATGAGAGCAGGATCCAGGGCTATCTGAGAGAGGAGTGCTCACACCTCTGTGGTGGATGCAGAGGTCCGAGAAGAATTCGAACTTGTCCTCAGCTCCA
>JABTXL010000001.1:40957911-41010042 GCA_025134845.1 Neodon shergylaensis
GCCTGCCTCTGCCTCCCAAGTGCTGGGATTAAAGGCGTGTGCCACCATCGCCCGGCCAGCGGCCAGTGGTTCCTTTTTAAACACAGCTAATCATACTTCCATAGTTTTAAGTGTTTTCTTGCATTTTTGGAAATTTGGTTTGGTCTATTAAGCGATAATTATCATTTTCAACTGTTTAAGTTTTTTTGAAGTTTTCCTCACATCTCTAGAAGGCCCCTTTAATCTCTGATGTCCACACTCACTGTGACATGCAGTCAGGATGGCAAGAACACTGCTGCCTGAACTGCGCTCTGCTCTGGCTCTGCTCTGCCACTGCCTTGCTGTGACCACATCCTCCCACAGTGGTCCTCAGCCTCCCTAAAACTGAGATCCTTTACCACAGTGGTCCTCAGCCTCCCTAACACTGAGACCCTCTAACACAATGGTTCTCAGCCTTCCTAACACTGAGACCCTTTAATACAGTAGTCCTTAGCCTCCCTAATGCTAAGACCCTTTTCCACAGTGTTCTCAATCTTTCTAATGCTGTGACACTTTAATACAGTTTCTCATGTTGCGGTGACCCCAGCCATAAAATTATTTTCGTTGATAACTTCATAAATGTAATTTTGTTACTGTTACAAATCATAATGCAAATATCTGTGGTTTCCGATGGTCTTAAGCAACCCCTGAGAAAGGGTTGTTCAACCCCCAAAGAGGTTGCAACCCACACGTTGAGAACTACAGCATTAGAATATTACAAGTTACATCCTGACTCTATAGAGCCCTCAAAAGTGCTGCAAACTATTTATAGGACTTATGTTATTGGTAAATTAACAGCATTAAAATGTTGCATTTATTTAAATTTATATAAAGGCTCTTTCTCAATATTTGGAATTTTACAAAAAAGTCTTAATTGAATTATCTAGCTTATCATAAAAAGTCACCAGGAGACTTAAGAATCTAAGCAGCTCTTTTGTCATTCCTCCTTTCCAGGACTCCTAAGCAATAGCCTGCTTCAAAGTGTAAACACAAGGATGAAGAATTAGAATTCAAGATAAACTTGTAAGACTCAAACTATTTTGTTATCTTTATCTGAAATCTATTTTTAAAAAAGCTTCCAAAATATAAATGTAAAAAAGTCAATGTCTTGCTTTAGATTAGAACTTTATTCTTGCTATACTACATTTCACTGATTATCTTAGTTTCGCACAGCTGCAGGCAGCCTTCAGTGTTCCGTATAACTCACAGTCTACCACTCTGGTTTCCACATCTGTGCCTACAAACTTTAGGAAATGGGTACAATCAGTCCATTTTATTTATTACTAGCAACAAATGCATGAGTAAATTAAAAAGCTTTTTGCTGAGTTGAGTAATTTGTGTTTAAAGAAGAAGCAGTTAATTCCACAAATACTTAAAGCCTACTCAAAGTAGACCACTGCACTACTGATTTAAATAGAAAGTTATGTTATTTAAAGAACTTATGTACTGAACGACTGTGTTATTTAAAAAGTTAGGAAGTAGATTTATTTGAACTAGGAAACCACAGAGGAGCACTGTAGCAATGACTTCCAGGAGCCACCCATAAGCAGGTGCGTAGATACAGGAGAGAAGAGAGTGCTTTGGAGTATTCTGTTTTGCTGTAAACTTTGTAATTCAAATATAAACTATCCATTCTCCTTTGATACTTTTCTTTAGTTAGAATGAATCACCCACAATCTTTCTTTTTTGACCAACAGTCTACACTTACATGATTCAGAGTCAGACCAAAGATGCAGGCTGGCCTTCCTAACGACAGCGACCTGAAATGCTAAGTTACTGAAGCTGGCTCAACCTCCTGGCTTGGAGAAAAGAACAAGAGTCCAGTGAGGGGCAGCAATACCCCCATCTGACAGAAAGCACTCCTCAGGATACAGCTCCTCAGGCCATGGAGAGCAAAAGACTAAGGAATCCTTTCCAAAGGCTAAAGAAAACACCAATAGCACATCCACACCACTGTCTGGGAAGTACAGTAATTACAGGGGTCTCCCAAGTCCATTTAATTTTATTGATGAATTCATTTGAAAAGTGCTTTTAAAATGTCTAAATTACACCACTATCCATTTCCTATCATTATACTATAAATAGCTGGTCGTTTTTAATGAAAAATCACATTAATCGGCCAGCACTTGTGTTGTTATAAAAAGTGATTATACAAAAAATAAGTATCAAACCAAATTCATCAAAGAAAACACTAAGTCATCGTGCCAAAGTTACCACAGGTTTAAAACACACAGGATGAGCCGACTCTGTCATTTAAAAAATAATAATACCTGAAAGAATGGTGGGACTGTGTACAGAATTACAAATCTAATAAAGAAAGTGGAATTTACAACTGAAAAAAATAAAACCTTGTTGGATACTTGCTAAATTTCCAGATCACTTTTTAAAAAAAGTTTTAAAGAAGGCTTCTTATGCATAAGGGACAGTGTTCTTTTGATATATCCCTATAAATTACTATATACAGAGACTTTATTACGAGGAAAGATGCTGGCTTCCTACACGTCGGCCCACCTGTAGGCATCTGCTTGGACAGGGACGTTGGTGTGACTCACCACTTGCGCATCAATGGCGACCTGCGCAAAGCCTTTCCGGCTACCCCAGATGATGCTGTAGGTTTCATCACTGAGCAAGGCTTCTCGGACTCCTCCTGGTGAAATAGCCAGCAAGTGGCCACTCCTCAGGATTTCAACACATTTTTCTCTTGGCCCATGAAGAGCACAAAATACATCTAGTAATAAACTGAACCCTGTTAAAAAAAAAAAAAAAAAAACATAAGCACAAAGATATAACTTTATCTTGTTTGATTCATTTAAGAGCAAAACTCACCACGATCTATGCTATTTACTAGCTAGACTTTTATAAACTTTCTTAAGCCACTAGCTCTTAAGGTACAAGACCAGTTTCACTTATGAAGTAATATATATCTTACTGATCACCTACTATTGATTATTTTCTGCCTGATCACCTCCTTACTATGGCTACCTTACATTTTCAAATTCTTAATTAAAACCTTATCATGAAAAACAGAGATTGTTCTCCCCATTTTACAGATGACAAAAGCCAGGCTTAAAGGCTAAGTAGTGTATTCCAAGTCACACAATAGACTTTCCCACTGTGCTATGTCCAGTCCTAAGTACCTGCCACTGACTTTCAGGCCACATACAGTCTCACGTACTGTTAAGACAATCAGAGATGATGTCTCATCAGCAACTCAAATCTTAATCTCCCACTAACCCTGCAACAAAGAACCACCTGAGAAAATGTAAATCTGACTACATTCAGACATACTAAAATTAGCTAAGACTATAATCAAATCTATTGAAAAAAAAGTTAGATGATGCTAATTAAATTTTTATAACAACAGCAAATAAGTATTGTTGAGAACTTGAATCAACTGAGAAAGGGTATTCGATCCAGGAAGAGCTAATTCCAAACCTTAGCATCACATAAACCTTTCACACTATGACTATCCCTGCATGAAAGACATCCTGTCAATGAAAAGTACTTTAATAAAAACCCTACAGTGGACCTTCATGTGATCTCCGTATTTTCCTGCTTGAGACTGAGGACATGGATGGGTCCTAGAACTGGGCAGACTAACATTGCTTCCCAGTGCCCTACTGAGCAGAACCAACATTATAGATGTCAGAGGGAACTGAGGGAAGGTAGAACACAAAATTTCTCTCTTGCACTAAGAATTAAAATATATGACTAAAGGTAAATCTGTATCAAATATGGTATGGGCATAGAGGAAAAAATGTTTTGAAAAACCTAAAAATGTTCAGTTTTCTTATTTAGGAAAAGGAAAAGCTAAAAGCAAACCCATGCTCCGTAACAGAACAATAGTGAAGCCAACACTTGAACCAGATATTAAAACTGTCCTTGGCTGGGGTGTGGTTCAGAGGTAGCTTGGCTAGCATGTGGAAGGGCCCTAGCTTTAAGCTCCAGAACCGGACAAGTATAGAAGGCATTGTAAGATAGTAATGCTTACCATTAAATCTTTTGGGAGCATAAAACTCACAAAATTGTAAGTGTGTGAAAATGTCACTTAAAGAAATCAAAATAACTAGTTATGGTGCGATTCTAATACCCTCTGGTCCCAATCTGCAGAACGTCACCGCATTCTTTCTGGAGGAAAGCCTCATCTGATTTAGCATATACACAAAGTAGAAATGGGGCTTCCGGCACAGACTAACACACTAACCATATATATGGAAGGCACTGGAGTAGGCTGGTCCTTAACTCGCTGCTGGGCTTGAGTCTGCTTGCTGGGCCAGCTCTGCCTTTAGCATTCCAGAGAGCACACTATCAACTCTCCTGGCTTGTTTCTAATGATTTAGTGATAAAAGAAAATAAGATTTATCTTCAGTAAGATCATTCAATGAGTTGTTTTTAAAAAAAAAAAAAAGAACTAGTTTATCTTAAACAATTTGAGTAACTTTTAAAAACTATAAAGCTATTATGAGTAGACTTAAAATGCAGTCCTCATCCTGAAGAGCATGAGTCCGTGAGGCAGCTCAAACTAGATGAGACATGATATATGGGCATACTCTTTAGGACAGTGAGGACAAACACAGCCTGTATACTTTTTCTCTAATTTTGATTTGCTACTAAACTTTAACAGAATTAAACCAAAAAAAAAATTATCTTACAAAAAATATGAAATTTTAACTACCGTGTATACAAAATTATATATCTTTTTTTAAAAATTCTACTTGAAAGTTCAAGATTTGGGTTAGGGATATAGCTGAAAACAGAGCAGGTGCCTCGTGTCCCATCTGCACCATCATAATAAAGAAACAAAATTCAAGACTTAAGCCTGTCCTTGGGGCACAAATGTTTGCAGTCCGCCTGTCTGGTGGGCTGAGGCAGAAGGCTTACTTGAGAAACCAGGTTGAAAGCCAGGCTGGGTAACCAGCAGGAAATAGGACCTGAGGGCTGCACTTCAGTGGGAGAACGTTTGCCTCCTAGTTCATCCCCAGGGGTCAATCCCCAGCAGAGCCAAAAGCAAAGCAAAAAGAGGAGGAAGAAGGAAGAGAATAATCAGAGTCAGTGTGGAAGAAAGGGAGGAAGAGGCGGGGATAATTAGAGCCAGCAGTGGTGGCCACACCTAGAAATCCAGGACTCTAGAGCAGCTAAGGAAGGGTTACCACTCAAGTCAGGTCAGACTTCTTAAACTGGATAATTAGATGTTTTCAAATCTGTTATCCTTAGGAGGCAAACACGCCTTTCTTATTTTTTCTTTTTTTGTTTTTTTGAGACAGGGTTTCTTTGTGTTATTTTGGAGCCTGTCCCGTGACTCGCTCTGTGGATCAGGCTGGCCTCAAACTCAGAGATCCACCTGCCTCGGCTGGGATTAAAGGCGTGTGCCACCACTGCCTGGCTTGGCAAACACTCTAAACAACACTAAGGTCACACAATCTGATCATTACACACGGTTTTTTTACCTGGGATTTTAAAGACAAAGTGGTCAGCTACTACTCGGCATGTTCTGCCCTTGTGGATGAAAATCTTAGCCATGAAGTAGTAAAAGTCTATGGGAATCGCTCCATGATAAAAAATGATAAGCGCTGGTCCTTCCGGTATCTTTTCCATCCCATGAACTTCATAACCTGTTGGGAAGACAAGTTGCTGATACATAAAATGCAATAACTTAAAATAGGTCTCTGACTGCCCAGTTCGCTTCTCTTTTGGATAGTTCTTCCCCTTTCCCAGAATTTTGACACAGAATAATTTGGTTCTATGGTCTTACAGTGTGACAGAATGAACATGGCACTCGAGTGGCAGAGTGTGCGCTGAGAGTCACCAGCAAGGGTAACCCAGGAGAGAGAGCCCTCAGCAGGAAAGTGTAGCCCATGTGATGGGTGCTGGGGAAAAGGAAGGGAGTGGAGGACAGACAGCACAAATACAGCACGGGCGGGCGGGAGTGAAACAAGGGCAGAATCCACCCCAGCATGGGCTGGTAGCAGAGGTTAGAGCCAAGTGTGGAGGAGCTTATGCTAGGCTAGGGCTGCCTGCAGTCGACAGCCATCAGGGATCCCTCGCAACCTGCCTTAGCTTCCCCGTGACTCGCCACCTAGTGTGGATGGCACCTGCATTTTCTTCTGATGTCTATTTAACATAAGTAGGATTCTACGATGAATATATTTAGGGATCTTTTCTGTCCAACAGTGCACATGCTTCGGGAGTGTATGAAGCATGAAAGAACCTTAGGCTATCGCACAGAGGGTCAGGGAAGTTAGTTCCGAGGTACACTAGGAAGCAGAGTGGGGGTACAGTCTTGAACAAAGGGGTATAGACCCCCGCTTGAAACTGTTTCCTGAGGAGCAAAACAGAGGTAGAATATAAACTTCATCTATCAGAATACAAGGTTTAAAGAAGTAAAAGTGGATAAAAGTATTTACCAGTGTTTAGAGCACTCAAAAGAAAAAGGATTTACAGATATTTTAATATGAATATATTATTATAACAACACGTTAGCCAAAGAGACGATCGGTGGTGGGTACCAGGACGCAAACCTGGGTCCTCTGCAGTAGTAACAGGTACTCCAAATGCTGAGCCATTCATCAAATCAGAATTTACCAAAGTCCAGTATAGAACAACGGTCACTAGAGACTGGACAAGGAGGGGTGAAGTAGAGGGGTAAATGGACAACATGAACGCACAATGTAAGCACGTGTGGGAATCTTTCAGTGAATCCCAACTGTAGTGCTAATATGTGTTAGAAACTACTTTTTAAGACAGCAGGCTTTTATAAAGCAAAGTTATCCTTTATGTTTTTTCTTTAGGCGCCTGCTTGCCCTTCCACTTTTACGCTATGCATGAAGCCACCTGAGACTTTCACCAGGAACCAAAGGTATTCGCCTATGCTCTTAAAACATTTAGAATTGAGCCATTTACAAATTACCCAATTTCAGGTATTCTGTTATGGAAATGATGGCCAAAAGCTGAGCCACTGGTCACTAAGTGCACGGTGTCACAGCTTCTCTGGTCAGCAAGAAAAAAGTGGACTGCAACCTCACTTATCTGGGAAGACACGCCTACTTCTTAGATGATCAAATGACAAACAAGTAAACACCACTATACAACTTATATTTATGTTTACTACTATGATATAATAGTTCATTCTTTAAAAAAGTCACACTGGTAGAATCAAATTTACTCTCAACAGAATAACAGTAGCACACGCCTTTAATCCCAGCACTTGGGAAGCAGAGGCATGCGGATCTCTGTGAGTTCAAAGCCAGTTTGTTCTACACAGAGTTCCAGGATAGTCAGGGCTACATAGAAACCCTGTCTCTAAGAAGTAAAACTTTAAATAAAAAAAAAAAGGAAAAGAAAAAGAAAAAAAAATCTAGTCAAGTAAGGTGGCACTGGCTATAACCCCAATAATATTCTGGAAGCGAAAGGAGGACTGAAAATTCCAGGCTGGCTAGACTACATAGCAAGACCCTCCCGCCTGCGCTCCCCCACCTGCGCCCCCCTACCTTCTTCACATCTCAAAAAATAAAACCGGGTGTGGCTGCAAAGACAGCTCGGCAGACTTGCTGCTGTCGCAGAGGACAGAGTTCAGTTTCCAGCACCCACTGAGGGGGCTCACAAAAGCCCACAGCTCCAGCTCCAAGGGATCTGACATCCTCCTCCCGCCTCTACCAGCACAGTCGCCCACACGTGCACATACACACACAATCAGAATAAATAAATATTTAAAAACAACAAGAAAAAGCAGTTTCTATGAAGTAGAAAGAGGTCAGTGAGGAGAGGAAGAGGTCTGAGGGGAAAAGGAACAAGGGAACAAAAGACAGTTATGGGATATATGTGAAATAAAAGCAGAAGGACTGCTTAAAGCAGGAGGGATAAAAAGGAGGTGGGGATGGGGAGAGGAAAAGGAACTGGCCATGAAGAAGAACAAAGTATAACAACAGATACATACAAAAATGTCACAAGAAAAGCTATTACTCTGTGTGGTAAGAAAAGAAGAAATTTTGACAGTTTTAAGTAGTTTTTATAGATGCTTTAAGCATCAATTTTCATATTTCAGTTCATTGTAATTGACAGCGCTGTAGGGTGGTGGTGGTGCACACCTTTAATCCCAGCACTCTGCAGGCAGAGGCAGGCAGATCCCTGTGAGTTTGAGGCCAGCCTGGTCTACAAGAGCTAGTTCCAGGACAGGTACCAGAGCTACACAGAGAAACCCTGTCTCAAAAAACAAACAAAAGAGAGAGAGAGAGAGAGAGAGAGCGCTATGTAATTCTTCAACAGAAACAAATGTGTTTAGGAAACATCATTTAAAGACATACATATACACAATACATGTAAACAGATTAACAAGGAATTGTAAATATCCCTTCCGTCCTATTTTTTAGTAACCTCCCAGTCAATAAACAGAAACATGGTGTCAGTGCTCCACACCATGGCAATAGATACCACGGTATCCCTGCTTACCATGCCAAACTGCTGCGTGTCCATCCCACAGAGTGGCCACTGTTTTCCTTGCGCCATCCCATAAATTATGAGAGTAGGCTTCCTTTAACACATTCTTCCTCTTATAGATGTGCAGGAAAACCACAGTAAGGTAAAGAAGAAAGATGGTAAAGTAAGGGAGTATTAAAAGTATCAGTGGGGTAAAAACCCACAAGAGATGGCTTGCAAAATTCAAATAGTCCTCCAACTGCTCCACACCCAGCCACTGCTCAAGCACGTGAATCAAACAAGTCATGTAGGGCACGGAGGCCTGGCCTGCAGCACAGGTTTGGTTGTTGTCTGTCATTTTCTTCAGATGAAAACCCCAGATTCTGTCTCTTTCTTCATTGCCATATGTTTTAATCTCAACACTAGAAGGGAAAATAATTCAGTTATACTCTTCACACACACAAAGTTAATTATTTTAGTCTACATAAAAGATGATAGATTTTTAATGTGACAATGATAACATTTTGTCTACAAAATTATGAAAAGTGTTGGGTTTAGCTTTTTGTTTTGTTTTGTTTTGTTTCCGAGACAGGCTTTCTCTGTGTTGCCCTGGCTGTCCAGCAACTTAGTATGTATACCAGGCTAGCCTTGAACTCACAGAGATCCACTTGCCTCTGTCACCTCCCCCCCCCCCCCCCCCCCCCCGGGATGAAAGGCGTGCGCCACCACACCTGGCAGGAAATAGCTTCTAAAGTAACCCCTAAGCTGTGACTGAGACAGGAAAACTGACGCAGTGAGCACAGCTCGGACGTTACTCTAGCTCAACTTCCATGGATCACGCACACCATTTTCCACTTTACACTGAGACCAACTGTGTCCCTCACAAAGGAAAACATCAGTACTTTCAGTAAAGCAACCCAAAGCTTTAGGAAATGATAACATACATATATGGATATTTTCTTTATGGAGAAACAGGTTTCACAGGAGCCTGCCTGCTCTTTTGATACACAGAATTTTATAAATTATACATATACCATTTATTTTACAGTCACTAAAATTTCTATTAAAACATAAATGACTAAAAACATAGTTAAAAGTTTTGTATGAAGTCATTGTCTAAAACTTGACTTACCAGAAATTACACAAATATCTTTCTTTCATATTTTCACTGGTTCAAAGTCTGACCTAAACACAGTTTTACTATCATTTCATATTGCATAATCTTAAGAAAGTCCTCTCAGATTCTTTGTGAGAGTCAGGAAAGGAATAAAAGAGAGGGACTAAACCAGACCCTCACACAAGAGCAATTACATATTGTCTTGTTACCAGGATTGCCTTGCTAGCTTTGTGACGGTACACACTTGAACTAACAGGGTATTAGGTCTGGTTTCCTTGTAAGCAATAGCATTTATCTGTGAGAAAACCAGGTCTATTCTGTTCACAGAGGATGAACACAGCATAATTTTTATTTTCAACAAAAGCAGCAATATTAGACTTTACGGTTTAAAGTTACTAGAAAAAAAAGACACAGGGAAAACTGTGCCCCCAGAGCACAAACATCAAAAGCAAAAAAAGTGACAACGGGAAAAACAGCTACACACTAAAGTTCCCCCCACAGCAGGCTATTTCTAGATTGTACTTAGCCCTTAAAAGGTTCAACAAAAACAACAAAAAGTACAAATAATCCCATTAAAAACAGAAGGCCAATGATTTGAATAGTCACTTCTCAGGAGACAATACAAGTGACCAACGAGCAGAAGAGAAATAGTCAGCATCGCTCTGTAGCTACTCCTGGCTGTCAGTCGCCTAAGAAGCAAATCTCTGTGAAGGTCTGTGAGGATTTTTCTTTAGGGCTATGTTAACTGAGGTGGGAAGTCTCACGCTAAATTCGATGGTACCATCTCATGCTCTAATACAGGAAATCAGTCTCAAAGATAAAGAATAGTGTGCTGGGTGGTGGTACCCGCCTTTAATCTCAGCACTCAACCACGCAAGGACGCAGAGGCAGGTGGATCACTGCAAGTTTGAGGAGAGCTGTTCTACAAAGTGATTTCCAGGACAACCAGGGCTACAGAGAGAAACCCTGTTTGGAAAACAAAACAAACAAACAAAAAGAATAGTGGTTAGTATAGCCCAGGACAAGAGCAGGGGAGGAAGGATAGAGACAGGATGATCTAATGGGTAGGGAACATAGCCAAAAGCAAGAGTTAACTTTGAAAGTCTAGTAGGAAAACTGTTTCTCACAAAATGACTACCCCAAAACAGCTAATAAAGCATAGTCTGGCCGGGTGGTGGTGCCACACACCTTCAATCCCAGCAGGTGGATCTCTGTGTGTTCAAGGCCAGCCTAGTGTACAAGAGCTAGTTCCAGAACAGGCTCCAAAATTACAGAGAAACCCTGTCTCAAAAAAAAAAAAAATATTACCTGACCCTATAGGGAGGGTGCGTGACTGAGCATGTTCCATGTTGGTGTGGAAGTGAAGGACAACTTTCATGAGTCAGTTCATGCTTTGCAGCACGCACCTTTAACCAGTAAGCCTTCTCCCCCGTGCCCAGGTGGCATTTAACAAGAAAAGGGGAAAACAAATTGCGAGTTCAAGCTTCTCTCTCCAGGTTCTGACATACATTACATTTCAAGGATTTTGTTTTTTAAATATAAAAAATACTCTTCTAGCAGAGCAGTGGTAGCACACGCCTTTAATCTCAGCCCTCCGGAGGCAGAGGCAGGCAGGCAGAATCTCTGTGAGTTCAAGGCCAGTGTGGTCCAAAGTTCCAACAAGGACTCCAAAGCTAGAGAAACCCTGTCTCAAAAAAAAAAAATGTTCTACTTTTGGCTAAAATCTTCCACTCTTTTGATAACTGCTGTTCTATGCTACAATATATTCTAAGTATAATCACTCACGCCAATAATGCTGTAATACATTCATTTATCTATCTACTTATCTGTCATCTAACTATCTTTCTATTTACTTTGAGCTAGAGTCTGTGTGGCCCTGACTTGTTTCGCGACCAAGCAGGCCTTGAACTCATAGAAATCTGTCTCCATCTGCTTCCTAAATCTGAGATTCAAGGTATTGTGCAACCATGCCCAGCTAAAATACACATCTAGACTGGTGTGCCTGCATGTGCAGTACTTCTTCCTTCCTAACCCCTAAATCTATTTCTGACCTAAAATAAACCAGTGTTAGTAAAGTGGTAATAAACATTTCCTTTAAAAATTAAAGCATCTCCATAGATTCACAAATATGGCTCGAATACAAATGAGAATTCTAAATATCTAGATTTCATTTCAGTTCTTATATAGCCCAGAAATAATCAGTAGCATAAACTAAGTTCTCAATGATCCAACAACCTTAGAGCATAAGCCTGTTTTGTTTTTGAAGGAGTTGTTGGTCAGTCTCAAGCAGCACCTAGCACTAAATGCCTTGTTTTCTCTCCAAATACAGCACAACTCTAAGTTTTCTATATCCAATGTATGTACTATTATTTCTTACTAAATGTTTACTGGATTGGAAAACCCAGCGACCAAAGCAACGCAGGATCTACAAGGTCTGGACCGACTCGAATTTGCAAATATAAAAGTTTATAAGGGTTGCTTCCTTTGATCCTGTCCGCAACCTCACGGGGTAATTATTGCTATTCGGCCCCTTTTTATAGATGATCAGATGCTGTTCAGAAAGGGCCAAGTCACTCGCCGGGTCACACGGTACTAAAGAGCACAAACTAGGATCCCAAGCCTGCACGGTCGGCACCCCATTCACCCTCGTCCTTAGAGCCTCACGCTTCCCTCCAGCTCCATCACCAGGCGCTAGAGAAGCCCAGCCTCACAAGAGAAGCTGCGGGAAGGTCCGGGAGCAGAGAGGCTGCGCACGGGTCTCTGAAAGCCCGCGGGTGACGGGTGTGACAGTAACTCCGCTCCCCGCCGGAGAAGCGCAGCCCAGGGGACCAGCCCGCCTTTCCGTTCCCCGTTCCCCGTCCCGCGACCCCGACACCACGCCTGCCACAAGCTGGAGCAGCGCGGGGAGGTCCGGAGTGGGGTCACGCACCTGCCGCGGGAGGCACGGAAAGCCAGACCGTCCTCGGCGACGTCGGCAGCTACTCAGCGCGGCGAGCTCCCCTTAAGCACCTGTGAGGAACAAGCCCGGGCCACCTTGGCAGTGACACCGCCCTTTCCCCGCCCCTTCCGGTAGTCGCCGTTGCTGCTTCCGTTGTGCCTGGCGGGCTCCGGGCTCGAGCGTTCCCGGGTGCGTTCCGGCTCCTCCGCCCCGGCCGCTGAGTCGGATCTCTGTCTCCGGCAACCGAGCAGAGGCCCAGCCTAGCCGGGGACAGGAGAGCCACCCCGGAGAACGAAATGTGCTGCGAGAAGTGGAGCCACGTGGCCGAAATGCTGCTCTTCATTGAAGACCGCGACGAGGAGGACACGATCCATTGCCTCTGCTCCCGGGCGTTTGTGGAGTAAGTCGCGCCTGGCCTCATCCTTTTTTTCCTTGCTCGGGACTCGGGGTGTCGCTGCTTCTAGGCCTGAGTGGTGGCTACGGAAACTCGAAGCCCCTCAGTCGTGACGGGGTGGTCTCCTACTGCCATTGCTAAAGGAAAGATTAGTTCTGATTTTGATTTGTAAAGTGTGGTGGCTTTCATATGCTATTTCGCACTTATAAATGAAGGGCCAGCCTCAAAGTTGAGTGGGTTGGACGAGGTGGACCGGGCCTGTAATCACAGCGCCTCAGTAGCAGAGGCAGGATCAGGAGGGGGGCTCGAGACCAGCTTCAGCTACACGAGTAAGATAGAGGTGTGAAGTGTAAACCAATAGCTGTAGCATAATGAGGCGAAAGTTCGAGGCAGAGCCCCCTTTTCAAACTGTAAAATCTTTTCCAACAGAAATTCACAAATTATTTTAGATGAAAGCCTTAAGTCTGTTGACAGCAGTGGCGGGGGACATGTTTGTTAAAAATTGCCGGAGTGGGACGAACCGACTGGTAGTAAAAGCACCGAAAAGAAAATTCGGACCTAGACATTCTTTTCATTATGTTAATAATATGAATTAAGCCACCTAAGTCGGTTTTTTGTTTGTTTGTTTATCCCTAGAAAATGTGTTTTTACTCCAGTGTCACGTGCTTCTCAATAAATTCAGATCTTTATGGAAATGAATTTATAGGTTAAGATTTTAAGTTGATAGGCGCTCTTTCATTATGTACGCGGGGAGGAACAATGAAAGCTCCTCAAAATAAAACACCATGTTAAATCTATTATCTAAAAATACTGTCCTTATTGTAGTTGGGTGTGCATTTAATTCAGTGAAGGTTTTTGTTTTGTTTTGCTTTTTTTTTGTGTGTGTGTGTGTGTGTACTCCTATTAGATGTGCTGATGGGCAATTATGAGACTGAACCGGGCTACACGGATTTACTTCCTAAGCAAAGGAGATGGATATTGTATTAAGATAGTTATCTACACAGTTATGCAATTAGTTATGGCTATGAAACAGGCCTGTGGTGCTCTGCTATGAATCTGTGGCAGGATCGAGAGTGGAAATTATGCAGCCTTGGGAAGGGAAAAGAACTCCTCCATCTAGGGTCTTCTTGAACACTATGTCAAGTCAAAGTCAAGAATGCCAGCATTTTTAACAAAACTTGCTGGGCAGTGAGATAGCTCAATGAGTAAAGGCCTTTACCCCCTATAATACTGAGGACCCGAGTTCAATCCCCAGGACCCACATGGTGGGAGGAGAGAATCAACTCCAAATGTTTAAGACATGGTCTTACCAAGTGACTCTGGCTAGCCTGAAACTCACTTTGTAGGTCAGACTGGCTTCAAACTCCCAGAGCTCTGCCTGCCTCTGCCTCCCAATACTAGGATTAAAGGTGTGTACCACCACGCCCTGCTGTATATATTTTTCCTAAGAGAATGCTAAAATAATAGCCATGTTTAAGCAAAAGCATTTATGGTCTTGCTAGTTCCCAAATACTTTCTAGGAATGGCACCCAAGACTGAAATTTTACTTACAGTAAAAAATCTTAATTCCCCCAGATCAGTCATTCTCAACCTTCCTAATGCTGTGACCAATTAATACAGTTCCTCATGGTGACCTCCCAGCCATAACGTTATTTTCATTTATAACTTTACACTACCTTGTACTACTTTATAACTGCAGTTTTGGTGCTGTTATGAATCATAATGTAAATATCTGTGTTTTTATTTTACACCAACCTGAACCGCTGCCCTAGCTATAATCCTATATCATCTGAAGCCGCTCTGTAATCTTATCTAAATTTCTGATCGACCCTCTGAGATAGAGCACCAGAAGCCACCAGAAACATGGCTAATGTGTTCAACTGAGGAATGAACCCCCAAAGATGAGGTCTTTGAACCATTGGTTCCCATCTAGTGGCACTATTTGGGAAGATGGTACATCACTTGGGCAGGCTTTGAGAGTTCATAACTGTCACTTCTGGTTTGCATTCTCTCTGCTTCATGTTTTCAGTTGAAGACGTGATCTCTCCACTTCCTGTTCCCGTTGCCTGCTGCCTTGTCTCCCCTGCCATTATGGACTCTCCCACTGGAATCGTAAGCCAAAATAAACTCTTACCTACATTGCTTTTGGTCGTGCTGTTTTACCACGGCAGCAGAAAGTAATTGGGACAGAAGTTGGTGTCAGAGAGTGGGCTGTCGCTGTGAAGAACCTGGCCGTGTTGGGTTTGGCTTTGTTTGGGGGGAGGATGTGGAAGACTTTGGGACTTTGACTAGATAAGAGGTTGAGTGCTATAAGCAGAGTTTAGCTGTAGTGTTGAGAGTAAGGCAGACTGTGGAGGCCCGGCTCGAGGGAAACAGGGACTGTAATACTAACTCAGCCAGTCCTATGATGTTTTGTTAAAATCTAGCTATTTCCTGCCTGTGTCCTGAGTTGGATTCATTTCTTTTGCAGAGAAACCTTCAGGAGTACATGACATAGAGTCTGATGTGACTGATACTGACTTCCCTTACCCAGGTCGATAATAAAAAAGAGAGCAGTGGGGAAAAAGGAAATAGAAAATGTAGTTTGGAGAGAAAGGGATCACTGGACAGCTTATGTTACAGCCCAGGCTGTGCTGGGAGAGAGGCTATAACTGTTAATGAGGTTAGCACAGTTAGGGGAGCCTCCTGCTCTGCACCAGGACAAAGTAGAGCACCGTGGGCTTCACCTAGCCAGCTCCTAGCTTGTGAGAGAGAAGGGTTTCAGGTTTCTGCTCCTGGAAAGCAGCTGCTCACAAAAGCTGCTGCAGTTGTGATCCCAGGAGCCCAGGATCCTTCCCAGCCAAGCAGCCAAGCGCGGCAGTTCTCTATGTGGTGGCTCTGGAGCCGTGAAAGGTGTGAGAGAGCGGGGTCCTGGACTCTTCCTGAATGGTCTCAGAGCCTCTGAGAGAAGCCAGGCAACTTGTTACAGGGCTGGAGTCACTGCATAAAGTGAAGGCCCTAAAAAGCTATTGCCTGTAGTGAAAATGAATCCTTAGTGGAGACCCCAGTTAATGAAGATGCTAGAGCCATGAAACATCTGCCAAGACTTAATGCAGGGTGTGGAAATAGCACAAGAGGTGGATGTTGCAGTCAGCAAGGAGGTGGAGGACTGAGCCATCTAAGCCCCCTTTGAAATTAAAAGTTCGAGGCACAGGACATGGACCTACAGTCTTGCTTTGGTCCATCGTTTCCTCACTGTGCCCCATTTTTCTTTCTGTGCCACTCTGTATTGCAAGTATATAGTTTGGTTATTGATTTTGCAAGGTGGGTACAGTTAAGAGATTTGCCTTGAGTCACAAAAATCTAAAATATGAACTATAGTTTAAATTCAAAATCTCAACTTTGGTTTCTACTGAATGTGGGTATTCATTTCATGTCATAAAATTGAACCACGGGCAGGAGAGATGGCTCAGTGGTTAAGAGCATTGACTATTCTTCCAGAGGACCTGAGTTCAATTCCCAGCAACCACATGGTGGCTCACAACCATCTGTAATGAGATCTGGCGCCCGCTTCTGGCCTGCAGGCATACATGGAGGAAGAATGTTGTATACATAATAAATAAATAAAATCTTTTAAAAAATAAAATAAAATTGAACCACAATTATAGATTAGAGACAGTCTAGGCTTCTACACCATCCTATATATTTGGACCTTCTGCCTACTTTCCTCTCTGTCTCCTCTTTTTTGACCATTTTCCTTCGGCTTCGTAGGCTGCCTTTTATTCCCGGTAGGCTTTACTCAGAGTTCAGGTTGCTAGGACAGCTTCTTCCTTTTCACACTTACCCCATTTGTTTCTTGTAGACCTCTCGCCAAGGCCATTTCTCCAAAGAAATCTGTCTCTAGAGAAAGTTTATGTCAGTTTCAGTGAGTCAGAAAGTGCAAAAACAACTCTGTGTTACCAGCAACACCCAGAGGGCTTCTTAGAGACAGCTACTTAGAAGAAGACAGAGTGTTTAACTTAAAAGCAAAAAAGAATCTTAGGAAGCTGGGTTGGAGGTTAAAAGATTTTAACACAGAGGTTAAGCATGAATATTCCTAGAAAGAAGACTGCTTATGAAAAGGAAACACACCAAGAACTTGGGATTGTGCTTCTCACAAGTGTCTGCTATGCCTTCTGCAATAGTTATATTAGTTACTTTGTTGCTACTGCAATAGAACACCATGACCAAAAGCAACTTGCGCAAGAGTTTATTTTGGAGTACTTTTCCAGAGGAACAGTGCACATAATGGGAGGCACGGCAGCAGGAAACCAAAGGAACGCAGTCTAGAAGTGGGCATGGCTAAATCCTGCCCCAAGTGATACATTTCGTCCAGCAAGTATGCACCACCTTCCTAAACAGTGCCCCTACCTGGGGACCAGTTTTCAAATACCTGAGCCTATAGAGGACATTGATCATTGAACCACAGCTTTGTGGCACCCACAGGCTCATGACCTCTGTTTGGGTTTGTGTTGTATATGTGTATACAGAGCTTATATATGAATGGGTGCACACACTGTCTGCTTGAGGGGGCCAGAGGAGAATGCCTACTGCTCTCTTCTGTCCCTCTCTGCCTTATTCCTTTAAGATGGAGTCTGTCACTGAAACCCACAGCTTGCTGTTTTGGCCAGACTGACTGACTGGCCATTGACCGTCCTTGCCAAACCCTGGAGTTACAGGCATGCACAGCAGGGGTTCTTAGCTGGAGCTGATTTCTTTGTTCCTCTACCTACCCAATTTGGCCACAGTATTGTGGTTTGAATGAGGATGGCCCCATAGACTTGTATGTTTGAATCCAGTCACTGGAACTATTTGGGAAGCATTAGGTGTGTCACTGGGGGTGAACTTTGAGGTTTCAGACACCCACACCAGGCCTGGTCAGAATCAGTCTACTTATCTGTGTTGTGTGTCATGATGTGTTGGGTCCCCGTCCCCCCACCTGCTGCCTGAGAATCAGAATGTAGAGCTCTCCAGCCACATTCCCATCTGCTTCCTGCCATAATGGTCATAGACTAAGCAAACCCACAATTAATGCTTCATTTTATAAGAGTTGCCTTGGTCGTGGTGTCCCTTGACAGCAGCAGAACTAAGAAGTATCGCAAAGACAACGTAGAACTTTACAATTATACTAAAAAGTCGAGAAATTAACACAAAATAACCTAATCAATAAATGGACACATAAGACATTTCTCAAAAGATTAGATAAAAATTATCAATAAATGCATGGGAAAATGTTCATCCTTAGACTTCAGGGAAATTTAAAACCCAAACTACTTAGAGATTCCATCCTACTCTGGAATAATTGTTCTTAAGAAAACAAGTAACAGTCCTAGCAGTTCTCTAGAATTGAGTGAGAAAAACTATGGAACTATTGGATGGAATCATCCATTATGAAAATCATCAAAAAAAACAAAGCTACCTGGTAATCCAGATAGACCACTTCTGGTAATAGAGCCAAAGGAATCTAAGTTCACATACTATAAAGTAACTGCTTATTGTGTATATTGTGGTAGTACTAGACACAATAACCAAGTTAGGAGTCAGTCTAGGTATCCTTTAACAGATGAACAGGTAAATCAGCTGTGGTCTATAAAGAAAATGAAGTTGTCCCTTGAAAGCAAATGAACTGTGGATAATCATTTTCTCTCAGATGTGGAGTCTAGATTTTATGTATGTGTGCACGTATAGGATCTACACGACATGAGAAATAAAATGTGGAGTATTTGGTGCATGGTACAATATGTGTGCCAATACTGTACCACTGTAGCATCCAGGTTGGGGACAGCTAGAGAAAAGGAAAGTGGCTGGCAGGGAGGGGAGCAAAAGATAATGGGGGGACATTATGGTGAAAGTAGATGGTAGATTTGAAATCCGTCAGTATGCAATGATTATGCTAATAAAACTTTTTAAAAGAAAGAATTAAAATGCAGAAAATTTACTAGTGAATCTCTGTAGCACTAATAAAGCAAAAATAATAAAGCCCCGGAGAAGAAAACTTTAAGCAGGAGAATGAAATGGTTGTATCAGTTTGCCCCAGCCATTACATTAACATTTTTAAAAGATTCAGCTGGTTTATAGAAGGACCACTTAAACTTAGAGTGGGGAAGAGAATATAGTAGTTTCTAGCCTGTTGGGAGGGCCTGCTTGTTGATTCTGACTGCCCAGAACCAAAATAATCACACAGAAACTGTATTATTTAAATCACTGCTTGGCCCCTTAGCTCTAGCTTCTTATTGGCTAACTCTTACATATTAATTTAACCCATTTCTATTAATCTGTGTATCACCACAAGGCTGTGGCTTACCAATTAAAGTTTCAGTGTCTGTCTGCTGCGGGCCTACATGGCTTCCTCTGACTCCCTCCTTTTTCCCAGTATCAGCTTAGTTTTCCCTGCCTAGCTCTGTTCCCCTATAGCTCTGCTATAGGCCCAAAGCAGTTCCTTTTTTAACCAATGAGATTCACAGCATACAGAGGGGAATCCCACATCACTAGCCCAGTATAGGCTTTATAGTAAGACCATATCACAACACAATTTTTAAAATTAGAAACGGCAATAGAAAAGGGATGGGGGGAGGGGATGAGTAGCTCTAGGGATTGGATTGGGAAGAGTAAAGTAAGGGAAGAGCATATAAAGGACAAGAGCCATTCATCAGAATACAAAATATCTATACTATGAATGTAAGATTGTGTGCTTAGAATAAGGCCTACAAGCCTTAGCCTTCATTAACACCTTACCCCCTCCAACAGCTATTTCTAAAGGTTGTGGTTTATTGGCACGTTGTAAGGAGTGCTTTTCCTTCTATTTCTGTATATTCATATTTCTTAATGTTGGTGTAGATTTTTTTTCTAAGACAAATTCTCACTATGTATCCCAAGTTAGCCTCACCTCAAACCTGTATATTCTTCCTGCCTCAGCCTACAGGGTACTGGGATTATAGATATGTGACACTCTACCTAGCCTGACATTTAGTTCATTGAAAGTTATAGTCCATTGCCGTTGTTGATACTGCTTTTCCAATTTTAGTATATGTGCTGCCGAAGCGAGCACATGATACTGCTTTTCATACGATCTTTAATGTTTCCAGTGAGAGACCTTTTGGAGTGGCTGTTATTGCCCACATGACATGACATGCCCTTGACACAGATAGCCCAGATTTTTCTCTCCAGGCAAGTTGGTTCTTTTAGTAGGTAGTAGTACTTGCCTTGAGTTTCTTTCCATTATTGTGATGAAAATGGACTGGAATATTTGCAACTTAGAGGAGAAAGGGTTCATTCCAGCTCTCAGCTCCAGGGTCCAGTCTGATAGCAGAAGATACAAAATAATCCCACATTAGTTCAGAATTATGTATAATAAAAGGCTATTTATTTAGGGGAGACTTATGAATCACTGTCCTAGATCACAGTCCTCTGCACGAAGAGGGAGCAGGAACAGAGTCTAACAGCCAGAAGTGAGAGCTGGAAGCAAGAGAGAGAACACAGGCTTTACAGCTGCATTTATAGTATAAGAGACAATGCCCAAGTGGGCTAGTATCGCAGGTCTCATTCAGGCCACAGTTGGAAGAGAAAGGCAGTATGAATTATGAATGCATGCATGCTATTCTGTCCATTTTCAAACTTCAGAATGCCCAAGATCAGACGTGCTGGGGAATGATGCCACCCCCTGTGGGTAGGCCTCCTACATCAGTTAATGCAATTAAGATAACCCTCAAAAGCATGGGCCCTTCCAGGGGTTCTGAATCGTGTCAGATTGCCAGTTAAAGAACCGTCCCAGAACTTGAAAACTAATACCTGTGTTCGTTGTGTTTGTTCCTGTGTCTTCTCAGTACAGTTACACAGTATCCATATGAACTGTAGTATATATAGGAATGCGTGTGTTTGCATATATGTACACATTCAACATTTTAAACTGCCTCTATACTTGCTGTGTATGTAATGCCATGAGTTTATAATACTGAACCAATATCTTGGGTTCTTCACAGCCTTTCAGGTTTCCAAATAGTGTCTTGTATTCAATATATTCTTAGCTGACCTTGTTTAACAAGGCAATTCTTAGCTGTCTTCCTCAATATGTTCCCCTATTTGTTCATTTTAGCCATAATGGTAATCATACTGACACTCCATATCTGTGGGTGCCAGTAGACAAAACAAACACTAATGCCTGTGTGAGGCTCCCACTCCTTTCCTTACCCACAGTGCTTGTGTTCCTGGTGGATAGTGGGACTAGCATTTGCACTTTATCTCCTTCCTGTTCACTGTTCTGTGAGTAGCTATCTACCTTATATTTCATAACAAGCACACAAGAGTTTTATTTTATGAAGTTTGTTGTAAGTTCACCAGAAATTAGTATCAATGCCAGGCATGGTCATTCATACCTATAATCCTAGCAGTTGTAATACGCAAAGGGGGTGGTCCTATGGTGAGACCCTATCAAAGAAAGGAGACAGGAGGAGGTAGTTTTCAGCTACAATGTGTAGTACACGTTTATATAGTGTTCTGTAGGTTTATTTTAGTAATGAAATTCCAGTTATAGTAATTAAAAAACTTAGAAATAGGTGTGCTGAGGAAAAGCTGAGTAAGAATTGTGTAATAGATATTCCTCCTATTGTAAGTACATTGCAGTATGCATACAGCTTTATATGTGTAAGCTCAACCTTTCCACTATTGGAATATATTTAGATGTTACCAAAAACCATATTTTCCCCCAATATCCAGGAGAAATTCCAGGTGATTTTAAAGGTTAGTAATTCTAAGTGCTATCATGTTTTATATAGTCAATTTTTACAACTCCGTGAGAGACATTATTGCCTCTATGTAGGTAGTAAAAATGCATTAGCAGGGGTTGGAGAGATGGCTCAGTGGTTAAGAGCATTGCCTGCTCTTCCAAAGGTCCTGAGTTCAATTCCCAGAAACCACATGGTGGCTCACAACCATCTGTAATGAGGTCTGGTGCCCTCTTCTGGCCTGCAGGCATACACACAGATAGAATATTGTATACATAACAAATAAATAAATATTTTTTTAAAAAAATGCATTAGCAGGTTACTATTCTATTTTTTAACCATTTTATTAGCTAATCTTTGACTGTTAACCCATTCTTCTTTCCGGGTTTATAGTTAACTTATTCCAATGGACTATTTATTTTGCTTCACAGGGATCGAAAACTATACAACTTGGGATTAAAAGGCTACTATGTCAGAAGCAGTGACAATAATGCAGGTAATGTAAAGAAGACTGCACGGCCCTTTTATTTATATATATTTATGTATATAACTTGTGCCAATATGTTGTGCTTGCTGGCATAAAGTGGTGAATAGCATGAATAGTAAGCAAATCTGTATTTGTAGACCCTGCCTTCACACTTGCGTGCGTACACATTTTAGATCCCCGTCAAAGCTGTCTTTTCTTTTCCTGTAGCTTGTATTGGCTTGGCTTAGACTTTCCTTTGTCTGCCATTTCTTCCTGATTTGTAACTATTAGCCTGGAATGTGAAACGTTTTTAAGCCTTTCTTTTTTTTTTTAACTTTATGATACTGGTATTTTGCCTGTGTGTATGTAAGTGTGCTGCAAGCATGGAGCACCCTTAGAAACGAGAAGGCACCAGTCCCCCGAACTGTAATCACAGGTGGTGTGGGCTACCATTTGGGGTTGGGAACCCAGCCCTGACCCCCCAAGAGAGCAGCCAGTCCACTGAGCCATGTCTCCAGCCTGAATTTGAAGTTTAGAAAAGCAGAAAACATGAAGTCCTCTGTCTGATTTTTTTTTTAAATTTATTTATTTATTGTGTATACAATATTCTGTCTGTGTGCATGTCTGCAGGCCAGAAGAGGGTACCAGACCTCTTTAAAGATGCTTGTGAGTCACCATGTGGTTGCCGGGAATTGAACTCAGGACCTTTGGAAGAGCAGGCAATGCTCTTAACCACTGAGCCATCTCTCCAGCCCCCTCTATCTGATTTTTACAGTAAAGGTAGATTAGGATGAATCCCTAGCAACCATCTCCACCCAGCCTTTTGCCTGAAGTACTAAGACAGAATTTGGTGTGTACTGTGACTTCACGTTATACCTTCTCAGACTTCCCGAGTCCGTTTCTCCTTCCACATAAACTTAGGTTTCTCAGAATGAGCAGAACTGCAGCACAAGTTAAAAGCCAGACAGCCCCAGTATAGTCTGTCATAGTTGCCTTCGAATACTTTCTCAAAGATAAAGCAAGGTTTCTTACTGTGCTGTAGAAATAAGAATTCTGTGAGTACTAGACTGCTACTGAACCTGAGAAGATGTGTTCTCATGAGAGGACCACAGAATTAGTAGATCTGTGCTGGCCTGGACTTTTGCAATTCCGTTAGATGGAATAGTTAGTGGAATACCCTTCACTGCTTAGATAGGTGTCTTTTTTTCCTCACTGAAGAAGCTCTTTGGTAGAATTTCATACATGAGATTTCTTTATTGATGTCTATTTTTGTTGTCTGAATTCTGAAGTTGGAGTATTTTTCTTTTTTATTGAGTCGAAAATGTGTGTGTATGTGGGGTTTTTTTTGTGTGTTTTGTGTTGTTTTTTGAGGCAGAGTCACTATATATAGATCAGCTGGCCTGAAACTTTGTTTATTTTTGAGTTTTTGGTTTTTTTGATATGTAAAACAAGTGTGGGCAAATCATGTAACTGTTCTGGATCTCAGATCCTGAAATGGGGATAAGAAAGGCTGCTTTTCCATTTTCCCTACAATGAAGCTAACAGATGCTGTCTGTAGGAGACCAAGCTACAGAAGAAGAGGAAGATGATCATTCCCCTGGCACCACAGAATCACACAGCAAAGACATGAGCCCAGATGAAAGTGAACTTGATTCAGAGGCCAAACTCATGAGAAGTATGGGATTGCCAATTCAGTTTGGAAGAGTGTCTGCCCATAAGAGTTTTGAGGTATTAATCTATTTTTACTATTTCTATGTCTTGCTTTTCAAAAAAAAAAAAACAGTGTAACATTCTGTTTTTATTTACAATCAAATTCATTCATTGTTAGAACATTTTACTCATATATATTATAACTAAATGGCAAGTTGGGATAGATCCCATGTGTAACTTGAATTCTTCATAAGAATCACTTGTGTATTAAAGACCCACCGTGGGAGTTTGGGTGTGGTTTTGGTTATATTACTCTTCGAATAGACTCGGGCTTGTTATCTTTGCTCTGATGTAAGTGTCTGTAAATACTAGAAATAGTTACAGTAGACTCAGGCTTGTTATCCTTGCTCTGATGTAGGTGTCTATGAATAGTAAAAATAAATTTAAAGTGAAGCAGAAAAGGAGAAAGCACCAGAAGTACTTGGATGAAATGATCCGAGAGTCGTGGAGAGATGACTGTGAAGACGATGATGCTGTAGTGTCAGATGACCCACCGTCAGTTGAGCACTGTGACAGCAGCAGAACATGTGAACTCCAGAGCAAAACAGATACTGAGACAGAAAACCTTGCCATTGAAACTACACCGTCACCAAAGCTAGAGGTCACAGAGAACTGGGAAAGGTATTGGAATGTATATGGAGAAGGGCTGTTGTGGCAAAGCTGGCAGGAAAAGCATCCAGATCAGGCACAATCTTCTGAACCTTGGAACCTCCCCGATACAAAGGAAGAATGGGAGCAACATTATAGTCAGCTTTATTGGTATTATCTGGAACAGTTTCGGTATTGGGAAGCTCAGGGTTGGACTTTTGCGGCCTCACAAGACAGTGGTCTAGATGCCGATGCTCAAACAGAAGCTGACAGAAGAGACGAGAGCGGCATGAAAGTGGATTTACTGTCTCATTCGTCTTCACCTAACTCCGCTGATGATGAAAGCTCTGGCTCAAACGATAAAGATCATGATGACATACTTGCTGGAATTAACAATATAATTCTGAGTTCGGAGGAAGTAGAACAGAGCCAATTAGAGTCCTCCATACACTGTGACAAGCAGCAGCTGAGTGAGAGTAGCAGCGGCAAAGAGTGTCCTACCTCTGGAGGACATGACCCCAGTAATGGAACACCCAAGGAAAGTAATGCATCTGGGGACAGAAGCACAGACCAACCAGCTCAAGGTAGGCTGGCTGTCCAGACTTACTCTGTCAGGTAATGGTTATCAAGTAGTCTACTAAGTCTCATGCAATAGCCAGCTTTATTTAGAGTATCAGACAGTTTATACTCTGAGGAATAAAAGAGAGTCACTTGAGCAAAGTGTATCACAAGGACAAGGTGCAGGTAGCAAAAAATGTGGTTTTCCATAGGCACATAAAAAGATAATAATAGCCAGTTGTAATGAATAATCTGAAATAAACTCCTATCTGCTACATCTGGGAGGAGCATGGAAATACGTTCCAAGACTCTTGGAAGATGTTCCAATATCTCCCTATTGTTGACCTTAAGAAATGTGCCTGCCAGGTCATTGGGAGGACCCAGCAGGTAAAGGCACTTGCCTAGCAACCTGAGTTTGAGCTCCGGAATCCACATAGGTGGAGGACCTGCTCCCACAGGCTGTCCTGTGACCTCAACACTCAGGCCAGGCATACTTCCTCCCCATCCCACCCATTCAGATTAATTGATTTTTTAGGAAAATGAATATACCTGCCAGCAGTTAACAGAAAGGTAAGGTTGTAGCCTGTAGAGTGCTTTGTATAGATCTGGACAAAGTAGTTTTAGTTTGCTTTTTAAAGCACAGCTGTGCTTCATTTAGGTAGGGAGATGAAGTTCTGGGCACTTTCTTACCAGGTGATCTCATGCTCTGCATACAACAGAGGACGCTAAAATGAGTTGAGTTGTGATGAGATCACATGAAACCACCATTGACTGTTCAAATACACAGTGCCTTATAGACTGAAAATACCTGACTATGTAGTTAGATCATGAAGCCTTTAATCTTACCAGGCATAGCTATAATTACTCCTTTGGAGATAATAGAAAAATTGCCAGGCCTCAAGGAAGATACACTATAATCTCTCTCCTTAGAGTTGAAGGAGTCTTCAGGACCAGACACGGGCAAAGGTCCAGCGTACCCTAACAGGGCTGATGGTAATGAGAGTGATGATGATCCACCTGAGCAGAAGCCCAGCAGAGTGAAGAGAAGGTAAGTTACCCGTGACCTAGCCTGCAACTCTGTACTGTAAACAAAAGGGGATCTATGGGTCAGGCTTTCAGACACAGTCGTATCCTAATTCTGCCCATCATAACTCTAAATTTATTAGTTCCTCATCTATAAAATGAGACTGCTAGGTTGCCTGGAGCTGTCCACAGTGTGTGACAGTAATTAGTGAAGTTCATACTGTAAAGTCCAGTGTGTCCGTCCAAGTGCAGGCACTGTAGATAGAAGGAATGGATAGATCACTACAGAATTGGAGCCTTAGGTGGAGATATTGCATTTCTTTGTAGTGTTCCACATAAGACTTTCCTTCCAGATAGCATCTAGAACAGTGATGTGCAAACTCTGAAGTCTGAGTAACTTCGCTCAGAAAGCATGCCACTGCTACTGCTGCCTTACCTCACCTAGTAAACTTCGCTTATTAATTGTCCGCTATTTGGTACCAGTTCCTAGGGGAACTTTGTGCTTATATTTAGTAGGTACTCGATAAAGTAATGAGTTTGGCTTACTTGGAAAACAAACAGTCATTTCTTGCTGTGTTCTGCTTGATGCTATCTATGGGTCATGTAATCAGGGTTTCTAAAGGCACCTGTTTAAGGCGCTTGTTGATTCTGTGATGAAAAAAGCTTGGAAAAAAGGCTTGTTTGGACTAGGGGTTTGAGTAGAGCCCCATCATAGCAGGGGAGGCATATCGATGGAAGCAACTCAGTGGGGTTTTGACTGTAGACCTGAGGCAGCTGTTTGCATTGCATTGATAAGCAGAGAGAGATAAGGACTAGTTCTTTTTTTTTTCTTTTTTTTCTCCTGTCTGAGACCCCATTTGGAGTGGTTCTTCCCTCCCTGTCAGAACTCTAGGAAACCCCTCATAGACATAGACAGAGGTATGTTTTCTAAATGTTCCAAGTTAATGAAGTCGAAAATAAAGATTTACCATCACAGGCCCAAGTGGTAGAGTCTCCTAAGTGCAGCCACTTAGCGCCTGCACCACAGCCTTACTTAAAAATTGCTTTCTAGTTCCGTTTATGTGTATGTTTAGAAGGTGGTGCGTGAGGTACCCAAGGAGGCCAGAAGAGGGCATCAAATTCCTTGGCGTTAGAGTCCCAGGTGGTTGTGATTTTCTCAGTGTGGGTGCTGGAAACAACATTGGTCTTCTGAGAGCTGTAAGTGCTCTTAACCTCTGAGCCCCCATCGTATTCCTAGTAACATTTCTTCTATTTAAAAAAAAAGTGGCCCAATTGATACTTCACAACTTTTTTTTTTAATTTTCGCTACAGAAAACTAATGTCGGGCTTCAGCTTTTGCTGGGGTTTTTCCAAAGGCAACCCAAGAAATACATATTTATACCATCTTTAGGATTAGAGGTAGAATACTTAAAGACTTTAGGACTGGGGACTGGAGAGGCGTTCTGTAGTTAAGAGCACTTGCTGCTTTTCCAGAGGACCTGAGTTAGGTCCTAAGCACCCTAAGTATCAGGCAGCTCACAACAGCTCCAGAGCACCTGAGCCTACTCTCTGCCTCCATAGGCACCTGTATTCACATGCACACACGCCTATATAGATAGATACACATGCATGCGATTGTAAATAAAATCTCTAAGGTAAAAGGGTATGATGCTTGTTAGTATGCTTCAAACACTGCCAAGTACATTGAGTACCTTCTCCAGGCCTCCAGGTTTGTGTGATACTGTTCACTCTGAAAGGGGTGGCTTATCACTATTTTTGTTTTTATTTTTGCTTTTTTAGCCATGAATTGGACATTGATGAAAACCCAGATACAGAAGTTGATGACAATGGTTCCCTTCTAGGATTCAAGCATGGCTCAGGACAAAAGTAAGAGCTGTCTCTAGAAATCCTAATAACTTCTCTTTGATATTCATGTCGAGTGTGTGTGTGTGTGTGAACTGTATTGATAACATAGAAGATTTTTTTTTTTTTTTTTGGTGACCAGTGAGATTTATTGGAATGACTTAGAGGACTATGGGTGATATTTTCCCTAAAATAGGGTGAGGATGTACCTGATCCTTTCTCTCACAGTGGCAGCAACACTAACCGAAGGCAGGGCCATTTCTTAAAATGTACCGCAGTGCAATCAGAACTAAATTCGGACTCCTCTTCACGTCAGCGTGACCCTGTAGAAGTTTTGGTGCTCGCACAGCTTGGAAGAACGCTAGAGGGCAAGCTGGAAGTCTCGGGAAGTCCTTAAGCATTTCTTTACTAAGGCGCTCTGGAGCCCCAGGAAGCACAGCCCTTCTGTTAGAAGATTAACAGTAAAAATCGTATTATATATTTGATGTATTCACTGTATTAACTGAGTTGCACTGAATGGCAACCAAATGTTACTCCTCTGTTTCACAGATAAGCAGCTGGAGGTCACAGACATTTTGACCAATCTAGATCACATTTCACAAAGGGCTTAAGCTCAGATGTTAGAGTTTCTAATTAAGGTTCCCACCTGGCATCTTGTTGCACTACCCCTCTGTGCTTCTAAAGACTAGGAAGCATACCATGTAGCCAATAGATGAAAATTCCAGTGTTTCATAACTAGGTACATAGGTTACTTAAAGTAGGATGCATAATGCATAGTTCACAGCTTGCTTTGCACAGCTGATGCTGTTTTCCCTTTCTTTCTGACACACAGCATTTATACCTCATCCTTTTAGTGACTGTATCGTATTTAATTCTCCATCCACCGTAGTACCACCCAGGTTATCCCCTAAGATCAGAGCATGATGTCTATTACCCATGCATCCCACTGTTCTCGCCTTGATGGCAAGGTCAGTACATTGTGTGGCGACACCAAAATTCGTTCAGTCATTTGCCTTTTAAAGGGCATTTGGGTTGTTGCTTATCTTACGCTATTACACAAACAAAATGTGTAATAGCTGTGAAAATTTGTGTCTAGAAACCTAAGTTTTCTCTAGGTTTCAGTGCCCAGATGTTAAAGCGAAATAACTGATTTTATCTCATGACAGCAAGACTTAGCTGAGTGGGTAAGACAGCCTCAGTATGTACTGTTGAAGTCAGCTTTCCCTGTTCTTTGATTACATGTTTCTAAGGGTTCAGACTTAGAGTCACATATGTGTTAGGAAATAACCTGTGTGTCATGAATTCTGCAGGGAAAGAAAATGAGAATGGCTTCATGATTAGTGTATAAATTGTCTCCAGATTAGTTCAAACATACATGCTTAAAACTAAAATCAGTAATCACTTCTAAAGTTACCTCTGACGTACAAAAGACAGTAGTAGCTTGTATAGTCACATTAGGCTAAAGAGGGTGCAGTTTTACAATGCATATAAAACTAGTTTAAACTTCTGTTTAGCTCTTGGTAGTATACACTTACAGAGGTAAATTTTATTGCCTGGGATTTAACTTTTGTCTCTTCTATTTAGAAATAGAATTCTATTTAAAAGAGAAAGATTATTTTATGATGACTTGAGGAAATTTTGTGGGACTTGATACATCAATGAAAACTGTGGCCGACAGATAAAAACTCAGCAATGGAATCAGATCTTCTCTAGACTAAGCTGTTCTTTGTTGTATGGAGGCCCCTTATACCTGGCTGCTCAGCCCCAAAATAACCACACAGAAATTATATTAATTAAATCACTGCTTGGCCCATTAGCTCTAGCTTCTTATTGGCTAACTCATACATCTTAATTTAACCTATTTCTATTAATCTGTGTATCACCACGTGACTGTGGCTTACTGGGTAAAGTTTCAGCATCTGCCTCCAGTGGAGCTACATGGCTTCTCTCTTGACTCCACCCTTCTTTCTCCCAGCATTTAATTTAGTTTTCCCCGCCTAATTCTGTTCTGCCCTGCTATAGGTACAAAGCAGTTTTTTTTTATTAACCAGTGCTATTCACAGCATATAGAGGGGAATCTTTACATTAATTGGAACATCTCCAAATATGTTTTGAAGCCTGTAGCACAATTAATAAAAACATAGAAACAGATATTGGGGTTCATCCTGAAGGTCAGAAAAGCAAAACAGCCAGCCACTTACTCTTACCTCTATTTCAGTCCGAAATGGCAATCCTGCCTCCAGGAACTTCAGAATGAGACTGTGTCTGAGAGCTGACTCCCCCACATCCCCTTATATTCCTCTGTAGAACTGGGATTAAGGTGTGCACCACTACTGCCCAGTTTCAGTGGCAAACTAGTGTGGCTACTGGGATTAAAGGTGTGTGTCACCACTGTCTGGTCTGCAAGACTGACCGGTGGGATTGTTTTACTCTCTGATCTTCAGGCAATCTTTATTAAAATACAAATGAAATGCCATTGCAAAAGCCTTTGTCATCACTATAAGGAAAGTTTCCCTAACAAGGAAATGCATTTTTGTTTTGTTTTTGCAGTCGGCTAGAGTTTCTACTTTATAATCTGCAGTAGAAATGTATTTTAGTTGTGGTGGTCTACACTTATAATCCCAGCTTTCAAGAATTTGAGGCAAGAGAATCAAGAATTTAAGGCAAACCTGGGCTACATCATATAACCCTATCTCAAACAGAAAAAAAATTGGCTTGCTAGTCTAATCATTAGTGTAAGAAACTGTAGGTAATATGTGATCTCATTTTCAAAATTTATGAAGATTAAAATGGTGCTTAAAAGAAGCAAATACTAATGAAAATCATTACTTTTGGTTAATTTGATTTTGGGGGTTTTGTTGTTTGCTTTTCTATATGAGAAAGTTTTTCTAGAATTTAACATGTGAGTCACTTCTTTTGGTCTGATCCAGATATGGTGGAATCCAAAATTTCAGTCATCGGCAGGTCAGATATCTAGAGAAGAACTTGAAATACAAGTCAAAGTACCTGGATATGCGCAAGCAGATGACTGTGAAGAACAAACACATCCGGTTCACAGAAGAGTTGGGGAAACCCCTTCTCAAGAAGAGTAAAGTGCGGAATAAGGTGTGCACAAGCTTGCCCTGGCTGACATAATCACAGTTTGTAACTTGGCTCCTCCTTCAAAATCGAGGGGTACCTCTATTGTTCTCTGGCTTTATGAAGGTATATATTACATAGACTGGATTGGGAGCGGGGAGGAAATTGAGGTAATATGAAGAAAGTTGTTTGAAACTGCGACATTAGAGCACCTAAGAAGGTAAGCCAGCTAAATTGTTTTGCCCATATAGTACAGGCAAGGACAAGGGGAAGTTTTTTGACCTGTATCACACAAAGTGGAATCTGAACTCATCCAAGATTGGTCACACTTGGAAGTCAGGCTTGACCCAAGAGTGTTGCATACAAGCCCACATATTTGATTCTCACTGTAACCGCAAAGTTCAAGATCCCTCCTGGTCTTTGCTATCAAGAAATAGAAAACAAGTTAGAGAATCATGTGACTGATGAGTTCTTCCCTGGGGAGGGGCCATTGATGATGAGCAGAGACTTCATGTCTTAGATGTTGTCACCCTTTAAGGGCAGGGAGCACAATCTCAGGCTTCTGAAGGTCTTTGTAGTAGTCTCAGGGTGTATTATACTTTCTGACTTCAGCATTCTGACAAAGCATGCTACAAGTTGATAGGTAGTTCCATCATCATCATTATTATTGTATTTCAGATTGATCAGTGCTGGTGATACTTTAGTGAATATTTTAATGGCCCTTTCTTACATCTGCAGGAGCGGCATGTGCTCTTAGCTACTGAGCATCTCATCCTCACCCATCTCTCCTGCCTCTGATTTTAAGACAAGTTGGCACTATTCTGTTGATGTTATGTAACATGTGACATGGTTTGCAGCTTGGCCATTGCAGAAGGCTCTTAAAAATGTAAAAACCAGCCAAGCGATGGTAGCGCTCGCCTTTAATCCCAGCACTCGGGAGGCAGAGGCAGGCGGATCTCTGTGAGTTCGAGACCAGCCTGGTCTACAGAGCTAGTTCCAGGACAGGCTCCAAAACCACAGAGAAACCCTGTCTCGAAAAACCAAAAAAAAAAAAAATGTAAAAACTAGTGAATAACTGAGTAGGTATATTTGTGATGATAATTTCCTAGCATGGCTCTATTTTTAAGAGTTCTTAATCTTTTAAAGGAATTCTTTGTAAGGTCACTAGGTGTTCTCCTGAATTCCAAATAGCCAGGAGTACTTGTAACTTGTTTGATACGTTGTACTTCTCTGAGCTAATAGTTAGGACTGCTTGTTAATCAGATCACACGTGGCTAAAAGGGAAAGATTCTCTTCCTTACACCTAGTTGGTATTTGTTAAGGGATCTTCACATTGCAGGTGGAGAAATTCCTAAAATGGGTTCATGAACCAGTGGATGAGGAGCCATCCCAGGAGTCTCTTTCTCATAACAAAACACAAGACACTTGCACAAGCAGTGACTCTGAGGAGCAAGACATGCCCTTGGAGAAAGCCGACGACCTGATGGAGGCCAGAGATCCAGAACCTGACACATGTCAGGCCATCTCGTCAGCCAGCGAACCTGAAGCAGAAAACAGTGAAGGAGCTTCCACAGCTGCTCCAGAGAAGCAGGGCTGTGTACCTGAAGAAATGGCTGACTCTCCCCAAGTGGAAACAGGAGGTAAGAATCAGTACCCTTTCCTTGCAGCTCTGGCCGATTAAGGCCCTTTTTTTTTTTTTTTTTTTTTTTTTGATTTTCAAGACAGGGTTTCTCTGTAGCTTTTGGTTCCTGTCCTGGAACTAGCTCAGGCTGGCCTCGAACTCACAGAGATCTGCCTGCCTCTGCCTCCCGAGTGCTGGGATTAAAGGCATGCGCCACCACCGCCCGGCTAGTTAAGGCCTTTTTTATGTTTCATTTGTTCTCCTTTATAGCATCTATGCCTCCGGATTTGTTTTAAACACTTTTAAGTGGAGAGGAGGCCTGTTAGTGTGAATGAGCTAATTGGCTATGATTTGGCACTGTGAGTGTTTTTCATTTTGAGCTTCGCTGCAACTCTGACCCTGGTTGGCAGTGGCATTTTCCTCCTGAAATTAGGGAGGCACACATTTTCTTCTTAACAGTTATTTTTTTGTAATGATTTGGGACTTTTTGATGGAACATTAACGAAACATTTATACTAGTTGGCGCTAATATGAAAACTAACATTTTCATGAAGACCTTTTATAAAGAAAGTATTTGATGAAACATGGCAGGTAAACATTTTTACTTAGTCTAGTGTTCACATCTGTCCTTCCTGAAACAACTATCTTTATTGTGACTCTTCTTTCCTTTACTGTTTATTAGAGTACTTAGTGTCTTAGTGATGGTTACTGTTCCCTTGTTGGAACAACAAAGCGGAAACAAGTAGGGGAGGGAAGGGTTGATTTGGGCTGCTTGTCCTGAGTCACAGTGCTTTGAGAGAAGCCAAGGCAGGAAGGAGCTCAAACAGGGCAGGAATTGATAGATTGCTGCTTACTGGCTTACTCAGCCTACTTTTTTATAGCATTCAGAACCATCAACCCAGGGCTGGCAGCACCCACCATGGGCTGGGTTCTAACACATCAATCAGTAATTAAGAAAATTACCTACAGGCTTGCCCACAGCCCCATCTTCTGCAGGCAGTTTCTCAGTTGAGGTCCCCTCTGAGATGACTCCAGCTTGTGTCAAGCTGACATAAAACTACCAGCGTGCATAGTTGATTCCTTGCTTTTGTGTGGGTAAACAGAGCCCTAAATCTCATGTCACCTGTCTCCTACCTTCTTAATTGTAGGCTTCAGGCATTAGTGCTTTTCCTTACCAGTGCAGTGACAGCTGACGTGCATGTGCTACTTGTATAGAGACTTTGTTCTTGACCTCTCAAGTAGCCTGCTGAGGGGGGTGTCCTAACACTTCAGCTGTTTGCATGGACGGTTCCTTAAGATCCTTGACACTCTAGGCAGTAGCTTTAGTCTTTGTCTGCTATGATCTTGTTTGTATTCTGTGGCGGTGCTTTCCGTCTGCAGGCATTGCTGCTTCTCATCTTCTGAAGACTGGAACCTAATCATCAACTACTCATTGTCTTAAATAATTATCAGCTGGAACCTGACCATACTTCTGAGACATCTTGTATTCTCGAGAATTTATATAGCTAGAACTCAGTGGGCCTTGAAAAAAATGTTGTCTTAAAGTAAAAAGAGCTGAACACACATCTACAACCTCTGCTTCTCAGGAGTCTAAAGCAGGAGGACCAAAAGTTCAGCATTAGCCTGGACAAATTAAATTACCCAGACCTGGACTCAAAATAGAAATTAAAAAGAAAGATTTTTAAGCATGTAGCTCTGTCAGTGTGTTTGCCTACAAGGTTCTGAGTTCAATTCCCTAGGACAGCAGCAACAAAAGAAGTAAAAAAAAAGAAAAAAAAAGAGGGGGGCTACATTTTCTGTGAGTCACCAGCTAAATCGTTGTTGTGCTACAGATAATGTTTAGACCTGTGCTGGTGCTTTCGTGTATGGATTGCATGTCCTGTATATGACATGGCGAGGACCAAATAGATTTCCAGGTTCTGGTTTTGGGGGATTTCGGATGTTCAGCCGTTATCTCACATCTTTGCTGTAAGTGAAGGTAGCACGATACTTCCATCCATTCCTTTTGGAGGAGTAAGATACTAGAGCGTAGAAGCCAAGTTCTCAAGCCAGTCGATGACAGCCGGTGAGGACCTGAAGTGCTGGTGTTTTGTCTTGCTCTTATGCTTCTCTGAGAGTGTCACTGTATATATGTCTGTGACAGGCCAAAATTGTGATAGTTTGATGTGACTGCTTCTTGTGAACTCTGTGAACTGCTTTGTTCTGTTCTCGTGGTCTGATATGTATTGTCTGCATCTTATTTTAGTTGAAATGAAGAAGAAGAAGAAAAATAAGAAGAAAAACAAGAGCAAAAAATTAAATGGTCTGCCACCCGAAATAGCCTCTGTTCCAGAGCTGGCAAAATACTGGGCCCAGAGGTACAGGCTCTTTTCTCGTTTTGATGATGGGATCAAGTTGGACAAAGGTAAATAAAATATGTGTGTGTTGTTTAGCTTTATTTAGAAGCCACTTAAAAATTACAGAAAAGTTGCAAAACGAAATTGCCACGTCCTTTTTACCTGGATTCAGCTATTTCCAACATTTACAATGTTCATCTGAGTCTGCTGTCGTTTTCTGATCAGTTGCGTGTATCATGGTACCTTCCATTACTAACTTAGTGTGCATTTGCTAAGAACAGGATGTTCTTCTGTCATAATCAAAATCCTGGGATCAGTCCGCAGTACCACAAGAAAACAAAACAAAGACGGTTATCTCTATAACCCATATGTTGTCATGGTTCCTCGGCCTCCCATGCCCAGGGCTTCGCCTCTGCCAGGCAGGTCTCCACCTCTGAGACACTCACTCCTCCTGCACATTTGCACGTCTCTCAGAACGACGGTCAGTTGTTCTGTGCAGTATCACTCGATTACATCCATACAGCTATCTTTGTTTTAACTTCAGGTTCAACCTATATTTGTAGCATCTTATGCAAAGTAGCAAAAGTATATAGGTGATTAAAAAACATCTGATGAAGATACACCTAATGCAGAAAGTTACAATTGAATGAATTAGCACTGAAAACTTGAATTCTTTTTTTTTTCATAATGAATTGATTTTTTTTTAAAGATTTATTTATTATGTATACAATGTTCTGTCTGCATGTGTGCCTACATGCCAGAAGAGGGCACCAGATCTCATTACGGATGGTTGTGAGCCACCATGTGGTTGCTGGAATTGAACTCAGGACCTCTGGAAGGAAAGTCAGTGCTCTTAACCTCTGAGCCATCTCTCCAGCCCCTTGAATTCTTCATTGAATTTTCTTTCTGATCTTAACAGTCTCACAGACTGATACCCATTTTCATATTGAGACTGTCTTTGTTAAGTATCCAAATCAAGAGGTCTGCTGTGGAGTGTAGATGATTCTGTGCCCCTTGTACTGTTTGTAAATAGTGTGTGGTACAGAAAAGTATGCAGGAATTTTATTAGGCAAAAAAAACTCGGAAAAAGATGGATAAAATGTTAAAAGGAGTTTAGAATTCTTAAAGTACTGAAGAGCCATTTAAAGTTTTATGTAGTGGGAATAAGAAACTTTCAATCTCTATCTCAAAAAGAAGGGTCTTTTGGTAGAAAGGGAGGCAGGTATTTTCTTTCCTCCAGGTGAATGTAGATTCATTCTGAAGATTTCTACTATTTCCTGCTGTGCTAAAGCAGCCTCCTGGTCATTGGCTACCATTCTTTGTTTTTTCTGACACTAAAGAGCATGTAAGGGCAGGAGAGATGGCTCAGAGGTTAAGAACACTGCTCTTCCAGAGGTCCTGAGTTCAATTCCCAGCAACCACATGGTGGCTCACAGCCATCTATAATGAGATCTGGTGCCCTCTTCTGGCCTGTAGGCAGACATGGAAACTATCACTGTATACATAATAAATAAATGAATTAATACTTTTTTAAAAAGAGCATGTAAATTTGTCGTGCATGCTATCACAGACATACATGAAGGCAAAGCATTCATATAGAATCATTTTAAAAATTTGAAAACATGTAAATGTTCTCAAAGTGTCAATATAAATCTTCATTGTGAATAAAATAACTGAGAAACTTACCAGTTAGAACTTGCTGTTCTCCATAGCTGATGAGTAGTAGGTGTGCCTCAAACAGATTGCTAGCGGAATGTGGATATCTTACCAATGAGTCGGGAATTCGCAGTTTTTTAGAACCTTTCTCTTACGCTATGTAATTAGTAGTTTTTGCAAGGAGAAACTAAGCTGTTTTTTTTTGTTGTTGTTGTTGTTGTTTTATGAGTACATGTGGGTGCATACAGAAGAGAGTTCAGATTTGGTAGAGCTGAGGCTAAAAGTGATTGTGACCAACCCAAAGTGGATGTAAAACTAACAGGTCCCTTTACAAGAGCCGTACAAGCTTTTAACCAAGCTCATAAGCAATTTCTCCAGATCCAAAAAAGGTGCTTTAACATGAGCAATGTTTTCTTTTCCATGCTTGAAGTCTTGGAAATGAGTGTTTTTCTAAACGTGTTCTCCCTTTGCAGAGGGCTGGTTTTCAGTTACCCCTGAGAAGATTGCTGAGCACATTGCTGGCCGTGTCAGTCAGTCCTTCAAATGTGACATTGTAGTGGATGCTTTCTGTGGGGTTGGAGGAAATACCATTCAGTTCGCCTTAGCAGGGAAGAGAGGTAATCTGGTCATTCGTGGTAGAGAATTGTTTTTATTTCTAACTTATGCTGTGAATATGTTTACTTTTTTCATTTCTTTGGTGAAATTTAACATATAATTGATAATTTCATGCTGAATATTTAAAGCAATAGTTAGCTGTTTATTGTTCATCTTGCATAATATGTTTAATAAGCACTTAATTTGTGAATATTTAGTCAGCAGTCATAAGTTATGTCTTATAGTCTCTCATTTCACAGATAGATTAAAATGTAAAAAGATAAATAATTGCACAGGATTTTACAAACACCTGCTAATCTCTGGAGCCAAGATTCTAGCACTCTGTAAAAAAACAAAAATATGTTGTGGTTCTTTAGAATCAAAGAACAATGTAGGGGGACCAAGCTTCAGCTCTGACTCGGGAGCTTTATGACTTGACATCATTTGGCTTTGAAGGTCATGTTAAATTCACATAGTCTTGTGATGCTTTGCGACTTTAAAATCCCAAAGCTCCAAAAATTCTTTAAATAGTGTGCCATCCTCATGGTTGTTTGACCATGGAACCAGGAGAAGGAAATCTCCACCATATTATCTGCCAATCACTGTCAGGTGTGCGATGCGCTTCTTCTCAGGAAACAAAGGCTTTGTTTAAAAATGGACTGTTTGGTAGTGAGGTTCCTTGGTGGCAAGGACTTTTGCCACCGCGCACATAAATAAATTAACACTTATAAAAATTAATGTAGGCCGGGCGGTGGTGGCGCACGCCTTTAATCCCAGCACTCGGGAGGCAGAGGCAGGCGGATCTCTGTGAGTTCGGGACCAGCCTGGTCTACAAGAGCTAGTTCCAGGACAGGCTCCAAAGCCACAGAGAAACCCTGTCTCGAAAAACCAAAAAAAAAAAAAAAATGAATGTAATGTTCTCACGGAACATGGTGCTGCATATGAGATGAGCACTTGGGACACAGAAAGGTGGGTTGCAAGTTTGAGACTGGAATGAGCTACAGAGAGACCATGCTTCTCTCCTCTTCTCCCCACCACCCTCCCCTTTCATTTTTTTTTGTTTGTTTGTTTGTTTGTTTGTTTTTTAAGATGGACTGAAGACATAGCCTGGTAAAGCCCTTGCCTGCAGTGCACTGGGTTTGTGGCTCCTATTATAGTGTAGCGCTTTGGAGATAAAGAGCCAAATCATACTTACTCTAAGATACTTTTCACACATCATCTTCATATTATACCCACTAGTACTTGTGGCTTTCATTTTAGTGGATTTCGGCAGAATCTCATTAATTGGTTTGAACTTTTTAATGTTAATTAGGAAAGCAAAATAGTAACCTGGGAAGCAGAGTATAGAAGTCAGAAAATGACAAGGTGTATTTACCCATTGGTTTTAAGACGAGAAGTGATGTGCTGTGACCTGAATCTGTTACTCTAGTGCTCTTGGCATGCATGACATTTGCCAGCTTCACATGGTTGGTCTCCCAGTAACCCAGATAAAAGCAGTTCTCACATTTACCAGATAATAATAATTCTGTCTTCCACTAAGTCAGTATTTCAAAATTCTCAGATTATTTTTAGATAAGCCACATGTATGTTTCATGGAAGATATTTTTCCTCCAGAGTTATCACACTCATTCCTTTATAGCATTTTGTCATAAGATGGTTAATATATCTGCACCATAATAAATCAAGTCTGGAAGTTTTCTTTAAATATCACGGAAGGCATGCATATCATACATTGGTTTCTTAATGGAGGTTTGTGGCCAAGTTGTGTGCCTTACCGCACTTTTGATGGAGGACAATGTCAGTGTGGGTCCTAAAGGAAGGCTAATGCTGCACTCTCATTGTCTACGCCCTTTGTGGCAGCAGTTCTCAGGGATACCACATCAGATATTCACATTATAATTTATAACAGCAGCAAAATTCCAGTTATGAAATAGCAATGAAATAACTTTATGTGGGGGTCACCACAGCATGAGGAGTGTGTGACAGGGTTGCAGCGTTAGGAAGCTGAGAACCACTGCTCTGCAGCCTCTTGGTGTCGTTTTATCACTCACCCTCACAAGTGACCAGCCCCTGAGAAGAAAGGAAAACAAGTGGTCACTACTGGGTCTTCCTGATGCTGTGATGACCTAGACTCTGCCCTGTGGGGCTGGAAATGTGGAATCATCTTAAGGACATTGGTCTTTTCTAACGCCAGCATTAGGCTTTGCATGCAAGTAGTAACATTTGTAAGAATTTACTGTTCCAACTGTGTATAGCTCTCACCCCCTAAGACCTCCATGTTTTGTGGCAGCTGCTGCCACTTGCTTTGGATGATGGCTAGGCAAGACAGCATGAAACCTGTTCTGTAGATCATGGTTAATTCTTTTTTTTTTTTGTTTTTTTTTTTGTTTTTCGAGACAGGGTTTCTCTGTAGCTTTGGAGCCTGTCCTGGAACTCCCTTTGTAGACCAGGCTGGCCTCGAACTCACAGAGATCCGCCTGCCTCTGCCTCCCGAGTGCTGGGATTAAAGGCGTGCGCCACCACTGCCCGGCTGATCATGGTTAATTATTGTTTGGGGCATTTTATTCAGAAAACCAGATTTCTAGAATGATGAACTCTCAATGTCAACTGACTTTCTTTTTTCTTGATTTTTAGTGATTGCCATTGATATCGACCCAGTTAAAATTGATCTTGCTCGTAATAATGCTGAAGTTTATGGAATAGCGGATAACATAGAGTTCATCTGTGGAGATTTCCTACTCTTGGCTCCCTGTTTAAAGGCTGATGTTGTGTTTCTAAGCCCGCCTTGGGGGGGACCAGATTATGCTACTGCAGAGACCTTCGACATTAGGACGATGATGTTTCCTGATGGATATCCTTTGGAAGTCCTAACAGTCTATATAAATGCTTATAGAGAGGAAAAGAGTGTGTGTGTGTGTGTGTGTGTGTGTGTGTGTGTGTACGTGTGCGTGTAGAGGAAATGTATCAGCTAACCCATATTTGATAATTCCATTGTATTTTACACAGAAAACAGTTTGTGTGGAGCCAACTAGATGGCTCAACTGGTAAAGGCACTTGCTACACAAACCTGGCAACCTGAGTTTGAGACCCAGAACCCAGGTAAAGGCAAGAAAAAGAAGAGAATTGTCCTCTGGTACACCGAGGAAGTTCTGTCTGTACACACACACTAATAATAATAACTAAAACTTTTAAGACATGCAATGTAAAAGCTATGTGTTGGTTGATCTATAGATACGGTTCCCCTGTTAGTATTTAATTTCACTGTTGTGAAACAGGAGCCCAGCTGTAGCTCCTGAGAAATGGACACAACAGTGGTGTTTGCTAGGGTTTTGTGAAGAAGGATTGAGGATGTGACTGACTGATACAGAAGCTGCATAGCTGAACTGCCCAAGGTCTGGGTCTGCCTCTACGGAACCTGCCTTGAGAATAAAGAGATGTGTTTACTCTTTGGAATTAGAATTAGTACAGATTGAAAATTTCTTCAAACCGCAGGTCCGTGGGTTGTGATCTTCAGCTCACACTGCCTTATGCTAAAGCGGCCAGATCTTCTAACCCATCTGTGCTATCTTGTCTCTAATTCTCTGGGTTTAATCTGTGCTTTGTTGGCACTTATCAAGATGCACTGATCTGTGACACATGATGAACATCTCTCTGCTCAGAAATTGCCTTTTTATCCTTAACTCTTTTTCACCTTTGAAATTTTTAGGCTTTCCCAAAAGATCACTAATAATATTGTGTATTTTCTTCCAAGAAATGCTGACGTTGACCAGGTAAGCCATTGCTGAGGAAATTCTGTGCACTTCTACTTACTTACCTGTTAGAAACAATGGGCAGAAAAGGTAAGAGTCGTTTCCTTACCAGAGAACCTGCTTGTGAGAAGTCCCTGGCTTGTCTTCCACCTCCGCAGTTTCCGAGCAAGCCCGAGATGCAGCCAATGTTTCCTGGGGTTCTATGCAGATGAGTGATAGGATGACATGTGATACCATGTTACAGGTGCTTTGTGGCAACTCTCTGAGGCCCACCATACTGAACCCAGCTGAAGAGATAAGACCTTACCAAGGTGTGGAGGCTCAGAATGTCAGCACTTGAGCTAAGACAGGAAGGTAGCTGTGAGTTGGAAGACAGAGGGAAGCGACTGCCTTTAATTTGGCCAGGAACAGTTCTAACTGTAGCCTTGCCATCGCGTTTGTTTGTTTGGGTTTTTGTTTTGTTTTTCAAGATAGGATTTTTCTCTGTAGCTCTGGCTGTCTTAGAACTAGCTCTGTAGGCCATGCTGGCTTTGAACACACGGAGGTCCACCTCCTCACCATCTCTTGTCCTTTTGCTGGAGCAGCAGTTACTCTTGTTGGCCCCTGGTGTAGTTTAGTGATTTAGACTTTCCTTTTTCCATCTCTAGATCATTTCGGTCTGCCCCTTCAACTCCTATATGGGATTCTTTGTCTTATCAGTAGTTTGGACTGAATGGATTTCTCCAACCACTGAAAAACCCTGATCCACTAAAAAAGATCCTCTGTTTTATTTTCTGGGATGAGGCCCAAGTATAAATTGCTCCTCAAGTAATTATAATGTGCTCCACAGTTGAGGTTCTCTGGGCTATGAAAAGGATAAATTAGCCGGGTGGTGGTGACTCACGCACTCAGGAAGCAGAGGCAAGCAGATCTCTGAGTTCAACGCCAGCCTGGTCTACAGAGTGAGCTCCAAAGACACAGAGAAACCTTGTCTCGAAAAACCAAAAAGGGGGGGGGGGGATAAGTGAAACTTTGAGTCTTCTGTCATTTATTTTATGATCTACTTGACCAAATATTAAGCCTTCCATGATAGTATGTGTGATGTCACTCACATTTTTTAGGGTTGTGAGAGTCTTAGGTCAGCCTTAATGTTGAACCTATTACCTGTTACTTGTGTAACTGCTTTCTAGACTTGGGCTGCCGTGATACTCCAAAACTATCTGCTAAACGGCTACATGATCTTCATAGGCTAAGCCATGGTCCTTGATAGTACATATAGACAAACTCATTTGGGTATCTCAGTAGCAATAGGAAAGCCACTTTTTTTTCCCCTCGGTTTTTTGAGACAGGGTTTTTCTGTGTAACAGCCTTAGCTATCCTTGGAACTCACTCTGTAGACCAGGCTGGCCTCGAACTCATAGATTCTCTTGCCTCTGCCTCCCAAGTGCTGGGATAAAAGGCTGGAAAGCCACTTTTTATCATGAAAGTTTCAGGATTAACTTTTTTTTAACACACACAAAAAAAATTTAGCTTGCTTTTTACTTTTGCTTTTATCCTCGGAACCTGTGAGAGTTAAATCTGTAAGGAGCAGGGAGACGGTTCATTTGGTAAAGAAAATAGATGAGGAGCAGCCTAGGAAAGGAAGGCACCTGGCACCATCCTCTGCACGCCATGTTTCACGTGCACTCAATCTCACCTGTGGGCAACTACACTGGGTGCTTGTGGTACTATTGTAGCCCCAAGCCTTCCTCAGGGTGAGCTTTTAAGCACAAAAGCCATGCATGTCCTGTGTTGACATACTTCAGTTAACAAGAACAGTTAGCTAGAAGTGGAACAACAGAAGCTAAAAAATCAAGGTTAGTACGTTTTGAAACTTTCCGAGAACTATGGACTTTGACGACTTAGGTGTTTGTGTTAGTTTTAGCAGGCAGTGCTGTCTGTGCTGAGTTTATGGCCTGAATGGCATTTCCATCGTGGAGTCAGCTGTGCTAAGGCCTGGGGCCCAGTTACACCTGGTATTGCCCTTGATAAGGCTAGCATTTAGGTAATGTGCCAGAAGCATAGAATGTGGTCTTGAGTTCATTTGCCACCTTCCATTCTCCTGGCTTACCCGTCTTGCCTGTCTTTGCTCTATATTCATGCTCTCAATCCATTAAAATTTAAGAAATTTTTGTCAGTTAAACCTGCTAATGAAAAATAAGGACAGCTCAAAATTGACAGCATTAGTTTATTTGAAGCAAAGTATCTATTCACTTGCGTATAAATTTTGTCTGACTCATTTAGCCTTTAATATATGTGTGGTGGAAAACCAAGAAAGTCTAAGGTTAGAAATCGGTTTTAGTGAGAATACTTGAAAGTGCATGTTGACTTAGATCTTCCTTGTCTATGCTGTGTAGATCAGTTTTCCCACTCTGGACCTGCATGTTGATTCAGTGCTGGGAACATACCAGAGTCGTTGGATTGTGAGCATCCCTGCAGGCAAGCTGCTGTTTAGCTCTCTTCTGCACAAAAACTGCCCCGCTCTTGATTAGTCGTTGTTGAGTGACGTGTGAAGTCTGCTATTGATCTCAGGAAATTCCCATATCTGCTCTTTCTTGTCCCAGTTCCCCCGTGTACGAACCCTAAAAGGCTCAGAGAAGGGAAAGCACTACTTCACCTTAAGATTGCTGTTTATGGCTTATATGAGAAACAGTAATTATTTTAGTGCCTTTAATTTGGGGAGGAGGGTTGAGGATGTTAATTGAACAACTTTTTATTTAATTTTGTAGCAGTGTGTTTGCTTTGTTTAGGGTGGGGGATATGGTCACCTGTGCAGAAATCAGAGCACAACCTTTGGGTGTCTGGCCCTGGACTACTAGAGACAGTCTACTCTCTGTCTCCTGTTCCCATAGACTGGAGATGCTCGTCAGGCCAGCTCTGGTGAAGTTCAGATCACCACATTGGACAGCAAATGCTTCTCCTGAAGAGCCATCTCATAGCCAAGGTTGACCGGAGCTCACAGCATCCCTCCTCCCTCAGCCTGCTGAGGGTTGGGATTGTAGTTATAGACCTGGCTTTTAAGAGCATTGCATACGGATTTGGAGCTACAGTAGAGAGTTTGCTTAGCATGTGTAGAGCCCTGAATTCTGTCTGTAGGACCAGAGGTGGGTGTGGAAGGTGAAGCATATCATAGAATGATGTGTTTCTATATCTGTTTTTATATCAGAGTTGTTTCTTAACAGGGAGGTAAAATAATCACTTTAAATTATGCTCACCAGTAATGCAATCATTCTCCCTGTCCACCAGATATCTGTGGTGTGAGGTCAGGTTCTGTCAGCCTTTGAATCGAGATTAAATTTAGAACCTTTATTTACAAAATACACAACTTAAGTTTTGCCGATGGCAGCTACCAAGGCATAGTTTGCCTGCCCCTAGAACTTGGGGCTTCTGTGTCTTTACTGTGTGACTCCTGTTCTGGTTGGTGGGCCTGTCCACTACATTCTTCATGTCCCCGATTTTACCAGTCTTATAATCTAATTGATGAATAAGATAGTGTTAGAAGACAGAGATTTCCCAGTTAATAAATCTCTTAAAATGTTGGGGGTGCTAGTTGGATACTTTATCAGCATAAGAACTGATGCCTTTAATCCCAGCACTCAGGAGACAGAGGCAGGTGAATCTCTGAGTTATAGGCAAGCGTGGTCTACAGAATAAGGTCTAAGACAGCCAGGGTAGAAAAAAGGAAGCGGGGGAAGGAAGGGAGGAAAGAAGGGAAGGAAAGAAATTTGCTGGTTTAAAATGCTGCAAAGACCAATGTGAGTGTTGTCAGAGCAAAGGACTCTTTGCAGCTAATCCTTGATATTAACTCTGGAAGAAGGAATGCTTTTATCTCCTTGAGTCAGTAGCTATGTTCTAGTAGACCTAAAAATCAGTAATACAGACGCATATAAATATTAAATTTAAAATAACACAAAAGAACAGTAGATAAAGGGAGTAATCAGACATAGAGATCTAAGAAAATCGAGATAAATAGAAAAGTGCAGGCTCTACTCAAAGGCCAGTGAAGCTTATTGAGCGATCGAGAGAGTAACATGAGCACAATGGGGTGAGTAAAAAGGTTTCTTAGGAGTAGGTGGCAGTGCTGAGCATGTAACAGTGCCCACCACCACACCTGATGACCCACATGGTGGAAGGAGAGAGCTCACCCGTACAAGTTGACTTCTGGCTGCCACATAAAAAGAAAAAAATTAAAATTGAGCTTTTTAGGAAAGTGAGTTCCTAATGTCTGTGCTAAAATAGACGTGACATGTGCAGGGTTTGTCCATTTTCTCTTCATCTGAATCCTTAGTTTGTGGCAGTGGAAAGAGAGCATCTTTAGAACAGCATAGCACAGTGATCTGACTCAGGTCAAAACAGTCAGGTTTCTACACCAGATACTGCATTAATACATAACCTGGCAAGCAGTAGTGAGTGTGTTGCTATGGAAGAACTTAACAGAAAAAGGCAGCCTTTCTTTTACTGATAGTTTAGGTTGGGGGAATAAGAACTGTTTTGAAAATTATGTTTGCTGGGCATGACAATGAACACCTTTAATCTCAGGAGGCAGAGGCATGATGTCTGCGTTTGAGGACAGCCTGGTCTACAGAGTGAGTAAACTGGCCAGAACTACTTAATCAGACCCATGTCTCAAGGGAAAAAAAAAAAGTCCTGCAAGCATGCTTTATTATTGTGTTCTTCCTGGCAGGTGGCATCCTTGGCTGGGCCTGGAGGGCAAGTGGAAATAGAGCAGAACTTTCTTAACAACAAATTAAAGACAATCACTGCATATTTTGGTGACCTGATCAGAAGACCGGCCTCTGAAGCAGAAGTGGAGGATAACTGAAGACAGAGATTGTGCTTTGGTTTCCCAGCCACCCAGACCCAAATAATCTCACAGTAACTACATTAATTACAGCACTGTTTGGCCAGCGGCTCAGGTGTCTTCCTGACTAGCTCTTACATCTTAAATTAACCCATTCTGTTAATCTGTGTATCGCCACGAGGCTGTGGATTAATGGTAATGTTCTGGTATCTTTCCCCTTCGGCAGCCACATGGCATCTCCTTGACTCCACTTACTCTCTCTTTAAGAGCTGTTCTGCCTTGTACTGATAGCAAGATCATGCGGAATGAGAGTGGCATTTGAATGAGACACTTGGGAAGGTCTTCTCAGCTCCTTAATATTATGAACATGTGATATGGAAACCTTCATGAGTTTTAATGAATGCTAGTGAAGTGGTTTGTGATTTTCAGGGAATGCTAACTGAGCTGTGTTCAGTACTCTAAAGCGGTAAGCATCAGGGCCAGGTGGTCATAGATACCTATTATGGTCCCAGCACTTCAGAGGTTCAAGGTCATCCTGTACTGCATAAATTCAAGGCCAGCCTGAGTTACATGAGAACTGGCCTCAAAAATGACCCTGTGCTTAAATTAAGTGCATCTGTGTATATTTGTATGTTTCTGTTCTTTAACTATGTTTTGGTTTTGTGTGTGTGTGTGTGTGTGTGTGTGTGTGTGTGTGTGTGTGTGTGTAAATGCTTTTTTAAAATGCAAAGAAAAATGAAGCAGTTCTGCGTGCACATTTAACCTCTGGTGAAATAATGTTACCAATTTAATGCTATAACAAGAAAGGTAGAACTCTCCCACTACCTTACCTATTTTTTATATTCAACTGTCTAAATATAATCACAGTTAACAGTGTTTTACTTTTTTATTGAATTTTTATTTCCTGTGCGTGCATAGAGGTCAGAACAACTTGCAGAAATCCGTTCTCCATTTCTGCCCTGTGGGTTCTTGGGAATCAAGTTCAGGTCATCAGGCTAAAGTTATGGCAAGAGCCCTTACCTGCCGAACCATCCCACTGGTCCCCATGTTAATTCTTCTAAAGAAAAGACTGAATTACAGTGCCCTTTCACACGCCATTCATCCAGTGCCTTCCCTTTTGAGATACTTAATGTATATTTTATTAAATAAAATAGATACCGTTTTTAGAGTGAGTGTGTGTGTGCACGCCTGCCCTTACCTCTATGACTATGTGTGTGCCTGTTCCCACAGAATCCAGGGAAGGGGGTTGGATCCCTTGGAGCTGGGGTTACTGGTTGTGAGCTACTCAATATGGGTACCAGGAAATGCACTTGGGTCTTCTGGTCTTCCATCCCAAGATGCTTTGATTAACTCAATCAATGTTTTTACTTTCCTGTTTTGGTATGCTTTGTTTTTACAGAAATCTCATATTATCCAGACCAGCCTCAGATTTTTGTGTAGTTGAGGATGATTTTGACTTCCTGACCCTCTTGCCTCCACCTACCACGTCTGGCTTATCAGTTTATCTTGGAGGCCATTCCATTTCAGTCCATCCATGTCATACATGTCAGTCTACCTCATGTTTTAAATGGCTGTCCTGTATCCCATCACCTGTGTATATAAAGTAGTTCCCTGCAGAGGCACCCAAGCAGTTTGCATGGTTATACCACTACTGATGTATGTGCTGTCTTTCCTTACAGTGTATGCTGTTGAACAAGTATTTCAGTTTCTAGCAGTGAGACCACAGGTCTATATGTACAGTTAAGTCTTGACAAATACAGCCAGGTTGCTTCAATAAAGTTGAACTTGCATTAAGGCTTATTTATCTCAGTTTGTTTTCATATCTTTGCTTTAACTAGAATCTCTTCTTAAAGGCTTTTGTGTATGTATGCATACATGACCTCAAATTTGTGACTTTCTAAATGGATGCCACTTGTCCAGGTGCCCTCAAGAGCCAAAAGGTGTCAGATCTCCTGGAATAGGAGTTACAAGTGACTGTGAACCCCTAAAATGGGTGGCTCAATCTACAGTGTGCCTCCATGAGACCCAGCGAAGCAGAAATACCAGGGTAAGGAACATATTCCAAAGACAGAACTGGAGGAAGCTCTTCAGAAATGCACAGCAGGAGTGAGAGGCGGCTGGAGATGCTGGGACAGCATGAGAACAAAGGATCAAGATGAAGAAGCCCAGCTAGATACAGCTGCAGCTAGAGAATCAGTTAGCATTGAGGAAGAAAGGGTGGCTCAGTGGCTAGGAGTGAGGACTGTTCTCACAGAGACCTATGTTCACGTTCCAGCACCCAGGTCCCTGAACGATGTCTCAGTTCTGAACATCGATGCCCCAAATGTAACAGCACCTACATTTGTAAAAGAAACATTACTAAAGTTTAAATCACACATTGACCTCCACACACTAGTAGTGGGAAACTTCAACACCCCACTCTCACTGATGAACAGGTCTGGCAGACAGAAAGTCAATAAAGAAATAATAGAACTAACAGACATTATGACTCAAATGAACCTAATACATATCTACAGAAAATTTCACCCAAATGCAAAAGAATAAGCCTTCCTGTCAGCCCCTCATGCAGCTTTCTCCAAAATTGACTATATACTCTGCCACAAAGCAAGTCTCATCAGATACAAAGAAATTTTATTTTTCTTTGAAAATAACCCCCGTCTCCTATTTGACCACCATGGATTAAAGCTGGATTTCAACAACAGAAACAACAGAAAGCCTATAACCTCTTGGAAACCGAATAAATCTGAGTAACCAGTGGGTCAAAGAAGAAATAAAGAAATTAAAGACTTCCTAGAATTCAATGAAAATGAATTCATAACATACCCAAACTGTGGGACACAATGAAAATCGTGCTAAGAGGAAGTCCACAGCACTAAGTGCCTTCATGAACAATTTAGAGAGACCTCATACTAGTAATTTAACAGCACCCCTGAAAGATACAGGAGAAAGTGAAACAAACACACCCAAGAGGATCAGATGGCAGAAAATAATCAAATTGAGAGCTGAAATCAATAAAATAGAAATAAAGAGAATAATACAAAGAAATAATGAAATAAAAGAGTTGATTCTTTGAGAAAAATCAACAAAATAGACAAACCCTTATGCATACTAACTAAAAGGCAGAGAGAATATCTAAATTAACAAAATCAGAAACAAAAAGGGGGACATAACAGACAATGAGGAAATCCAGATAATCATCATGTCATACTTCAAAAACTTGTACTCCACAAAATTTGAAAATCTAAAAAAAAAATGGACCGTTTTCTTGATAGGTACCACATACTAAAATTAAATAAACAAGTCAAATAGACATAACCCCTAAGGAAATAGAAACAGTAAATAAGCGTTTCCCAACCAAAAACGACCAGGACCAGACGATCTTAATGCAGAATTGTACCAGACGTTAAAAGAAGAACTAACAGTGATACACCTCAAATTATCCCACAAAATAGAAACAGAGGAACATATACAATTTCTTTTTATGAGGGCACAGTCACCCTTATACCCAAATCAATAAAGAAAATTACAGACCAATTTCACTCATTAGCATTGATGCAATAATAATAAAATACTGGCAAACTGAATTCAAGAACACATCAAAAAGATCGTTCACTATGACCAAGTAGGCTTAATCCCAGAGATGTAGGGATGGTTCAGCATACTAAAATCTATCGATGTAGTCTACTATATAAACACCTGGAGCCTGGGCGCTCTCATTCCAGAAGCCAAGCCAGATGCAGTGGGTCAGTGGAATCTCTCGCTACACCCTGGTGTCTTACCTGTGGAGTTAATGGTCAGCAACTGGCAAAACATCTTTCTCCCCTCCATTCACAGAGATGTAGGCCATCTCATCTCTAGCTTCAATTTCTACCAGGCCTCCTAACTACGGGCTATTCCCTGTCTGTCTCCCAGCCCTTCATCCAGCACAACTGCAGGGGGGTGGTTCAGCTGGGTGGGTGTGTACTACTGAGCTCAGCAGGAATGAGCCCTGTCTTCAAACCACAGCAGAAATAAACAAGAAAAACTCTCTTGACAGCTAAGGAGATGGCTCCGTGACTAAGAGCGCTTAGCACTCTTCCAGAGGACCCGAGTTTGGTTCCTAGCACCCTTCTCAGCTTCCCACCATCTCTAACTCCAGCTCCAGAGAACCGAGTGCCTCTGGACTCCATGGGCAACACCATGCACATGCAAATACCCACTCACAGACACCTGCATACACACAGACGCAGATGCACACACACAGAGACACATGCCTACACACATACCTACATACACAGACACACCTACACACATGCACATATACATACATACATACACCTACACACACACAGTCACACACACCTATACACACAGATACACACATATACACAGACACATACACACCCACACGCACATAACTCATAAACAGACACACATTCACACACACCTACACACATACAGACACGTGCACACACACACCTACACATAATTAAAAGTAAAAACCAATCTTAAAATAATAGCTGCTCCATCTATCTTTGAGGAAAAATCTACAGTATCACTCTGGAGCCCTCCCTCAAAAGTGCCTTGTTGGTTTAGTGTAAATTCCTTCTCTGGGCCTCCCCTGCCTTGCCCTCTTCCCCCGAAACTGCTGCTGTCAGTTCCTCTCAGCCTCGGCATGAGCCATCTCTTGACTGGAAGGTTCTATGTGCTGCACCACACTAAAACCAGCTTAGCCTTTAAGTCTCAGCTCAAGCCCTGGCTCCCTTCTCTCCTGGTACACCCTGCACTAGCCACCATCAGAACCTCACGTGTCTGTCTCGAGGCAGTTTATGGAGTTTTATCCTTTGTGTTGAAGCTTTGGGCAGAAAATGTCTGCTAAAAAGTGAAAACCCTTCATTAGTGACCATGGTTCACAGATTCAGCTACAGACAGTGCCACAGTGCCCTGTGTCTTTCCTAACACAGCAGAGTGGGTTACTCCATTAAACACATGGCAAGTGAGGGACTGTGGTACCGTGCACGTGCTCGGTTCAGCGAAACTGAGATTACCCAACAATCACATGACCAGTGAGTTTCAAAATCAAGAAGCCACACATAATTCTTTTTTGGGGTACTGGGGAGGAGGTGGTCAAGACAAGGTTTCTCTATGTAGCCTTGACTCTTCTGGAACTCACTCTGCAGATGTGACTGGCCTGATCCTCCCGCCTCTACCTGCTGGGATTAAAGGCATGCACCACTTCTGGCTAACACACACGATTCTTTAATCTGCCTTCTCCCCGGAGCTCTTAGGACCACTTCCTTTCGCCACACAAGCTCACACATCCATCGATTTCTCCTTTCTGCGTATGAGGAAGGCAACACACAGCTGACATCACCAAACCCCGGGTATGTTCGTTCTAGATACCTCTGCTCAGGAGACTACGTGAACATTTAACCAGACCTAAAATTCAAACCCATAAGAACTCTTAAAGGAACTTTTCTTGTTCCATCTATGATATAGGTCAGTGTTTCCTGTCACCTGTGGCTAGTGTTCAAGCAATAACTTTTATTTAATTAACTTATGAGATTTTATATCTAAGTACTTATTTACATCATTTTCTCTCTCCCTCCCCTCCTGCCAACTCCTCCTGCAGCCTCCTCCCTCCTCAACACTCATGGCCTCTTAGTCTTTATTATTGTTCTCATACACACACACGTACACACACACACACAATTGTAAAACCATTTAGTGCTACTCATATATGTATTCTTTACAGCTGACTGCTTGGGATGGATAACGCAACAGGGACCCTCCCTGGGAAGACTCAGCCATCATCAATTGCCTATATCTCTTCGTCTAGGATGGGACCTTGTGATACGTCCCCCATTCATATTGGCATGTCAGTTGGGGTCATCGTTTTTCAGGTATTCTGTAGGCAGCCATATTATTGAGATTTCATAAGCGTGATAGTGCCCCCCCCCCCATCATTTGAGAAAGTCCCTGTCTCACCATAGACTTCCTGGTCCCCTGGCTCGCACACTCTTCCCTTCATCTTCCACGTGGTCCCTGAGCCTGAGGTGTGAAAGCCATGTTGTAGATTTATCAGATGGGGCTGGACACTCCATGGTCAGCTGATCTCTGTTTTTTGACTAGCCGTGGTGGTGATCTGTAATGATCTCTGTCTGCTACAAAAAAAAAAAATTAGCCCCTTTGATGAGGCGTGAAAGCTGCACTTCCCTGTGGGTATAAGGATGAGTGTTTAGATCATAGTGAGAAATTACATTGGTTGACAAATGGCAGTAGTTGGTTCTTTCCTCAGACCCATGGTCTCACCAGGCACAGGTAGTGGGGCTACATTTGTGGCACCAGGCACAAACTGCCTTTTATTGAGGGGACCTTTAGTCCAATTATGTGGCTGCTGGTTACCCCAGGACATAGCTTGCTGTATCTGGAGCTAGGCCTGCCAGTGGGAGATGATGACATGGCAGTGGGAGATGATGACATGGCAGTGGAGAT
>JABTXL010000001.1:41010052-41035671 GCA_025134845.1 Neodon shergylaensis
GGAGATGATGACATGGCAGTGGGAGATGATGACATGGCAGTGGAGATGACGACATGGCAGTGGAGATGATGACATGGCAGTGGAGATGATGACATGGCAGTGGCTCAAGCAACAACTCTGAGCTCTCTCTCCAGCCTCTTTCAGTCAGGCTTTTCACTGCTCATGGAAAAAAAAAAAAACCCAAGAGATCAAGTTTTATTGTTTACTTCTTTCAAATGTTTCTAAAAATGTATTAAATTTGTTGTTTATAATTTTAGATAATTTCTTTTTCAGGTGGTTTTTTTGTTTGTTTTGTTTTGTTGGTCATTATGTCATCCTGGCCACCCAGGAACTGTCTGTTAGAGCAGACTGGTCTTGAACTCACAGAGGTCTCCCCGCCCTTAGATTAAAGGCATGTCCAGTACCTGGCCTTCTTTTTCAGTTTTTGACTGTTTAGATGGCCACCACGAAGGAACTTTTACAATTGTCCCCCCTTGTTTTCTTTAGAAGAAAGTGACCTGCTCCCCCTGAAAAGATGAAGCCACCTCCCAGGAAACGAAATTGAAACTGTTACATTTGGACTGTGCTCTGCTCCAAGTTGTTCCGTTTTGTATAAAACTGCATGCTCAGGCTGTGGCTTGCCCCAGCAGACTCTATTTTACAAATAAATTTTGATATTGGTTGGAGGAGAGGGCTGGCCGCATGCCCTGGGGCCGCGTAGTACCCTGGGGCGCGCGTACCCTGGTAGACACCTAAACCTCAGTCTCAGGGCCCACTCATCCAGCACAGCTGATGAATGACTTCTGGCTGGAAGGAGGAAGGGAGCAATCTATACATTTATTGGGTGCATTGAGTCTGTAGGGGCACATGGGTATATTAAAACCTACTTATCTGACACACTAGACCAAGGGAAAGGTATAAAACTCCTCCATCTGGACCCATGAAGTGATGGGTCCTAAGACTATTCTACGATGGCATGGTCCCCTGCTGCTGTCATCTGACACCCACTGTGTGCCCTGAGGACTCACCCACTGTCTTTGGTGCTCTGGCTCAGCCTGTTTCCCTGCTGGTGTCTAATCCTGTCTCCAGTTCTCCCATCTGGACCTGAACCTGAATTGACTATTTCCTGCTCTCAGTCTTCCACTTGGAGCTGGAACCACTTCATGCTAAAACCCTGACTCTGGCATCTCCAGCCAGCAACAGCCCCCTACCGTCACTGGTCTAGTTCATCTCATCTACAGACGCTTTCTCCAACCACTTCTACAGCCTCTTGAACCTGGCTGCAGCCTCTAGATGTGGATTCGTTCTGTTATCCATACATATGCATTGATAATATATGTGCATTGATAAGCCAGCCTGCCTCCATCTTAGACTTGAAAGTCATCTTATAGTTAAAACAAACTAGATTCATTCCTGTTTATAATTATATCTGTTTCTCAAGGATTGGGCTATGCCCGCCATCTGTAACCAGGAAACAGCAACCAAGTCTTTGTTTCAAGGTGGTGGCACACGCCTTTAATCCCAGCACTTGGGAGGCAGAGGCAGGCGGATCTCTGTGAGTTTGAGACCAAGCCTGGTCTACAAGAGCTAGTTCCAGGACAGGCTCCAAAGCTACAGAGAAACCCTGTCTTGGAAAAAAAAAAAAGTTGTTACGACCACCTTGTTATGCTTCTGTTATGCTTCTGTAACCTTGCCTACTTGTCTGCCAAATGCCCTATTTGGAAACCCCCGACTCCTGAACTATAAAATGTCCAATGCTGATCTCTTGAACACAAACCCTTAGGGAAAGACAACCCATGTACTTGAATTTTTTAAAAAAAAAACAAAAGCTTGCTTTAATTAACTTGGCCATGATTTGGGTCAGTGGTATTCCTCCTCACATTTGTGGAACTAGCAGCGTATAACCGTGTTTACTGTGTGCTATGTGACATGTGACATGAGTGACACCAATAATTAACCCTGTAATGAAGGAACCTGTGTTCACCCGAGTCAGGCTACCAAGGTAGGCAGCCAACAACTTACGTGGTAGAGAGATCTAAACCTTGTCTATTTGTCCTTATTCAGTGAATTCTGACGTTGTGGAAACACAGATTTCCTTGTCTATGTTTCAGGCATAGCGTGCTCATGAGCTATTTGGACGCTTGGAAAAAAACAAAACCCATGAAACAGTGCAGCACACAATGCCTGTGTGCGCTCTATGCGCTACCATACAGTTCGCGAGCTTCGGGCAAGGGGTTGGAGGTTGAAACACACAGAGACACACAGAGACACGGACCTCTAGTCACTGGTAAGAAGCCCCTTATTTAATAGCACCACAGAGCCTTATATACCCAACACAGTCAGGTGGGCCAACAGGTGAAAACCTTATCCTCTGATCCTCAAGACAAGGCAGCACGCGCTCGTGAAGCAGAGCTGGTAAACAACTTTGACACAGCTTTCAGTAACTCAAATCAGAAGGAAAGTGAAGATCTCTAGCAGGGAAGAACAGCTGGAGCCCAGGACTCCAAATGCTCCCAACAAAACAGTCCCCCCTACCCGAGAGTATTTACAGCAACACCTGTGTGTTGTTGCAGTGAATGGTTGTGTGGGTTGTCATGGTTCTATGTATTTTTGCACAGCTGTCTCATAAGAATCTATAATGGATATGAACACCCATATCCTAAACAGAGACGGACAGAGAAAGAATCGGGATGTCCCTACGAAAGTACAAATGGGGACCACATAGAGTAAGTCTTTGAATGTCCTTGTGTTGGTGCTACGTGGTGCTCTCTCTAGCAATGGACTCTAGGATCAGCTTGAAACGCAAGTTCTCACAGAAACAGGAGCCACAGGATGGGGGTGGTGTTGGTAGAGCCTTAGTGTGTGCAGGTGCCATGAGTTCTGTTCTTAATACACAGAATAAAACCAAGATGCATCTGGAGCCACAACTTGAACGTTCAGCTCTGGTTTTCATGGCTGAAGGCCAAGGCTTTGTGCATACCAGGCAAGCACTGTGTCTCAGCCAAGTTCAGGAGTTTCTGTGATGGAGTTTGTGACCTCTGAGGAGAGACTCAGTCCAATTATAGTCAAAAGATTGATTGATTAGCTGTTAGCAGGACAATCTCTGAGCCAAATTAGAGATTGCTGTGAAGGAGAGATGTGGGGAAGGACTTTTGAAGGGGAAAACTACCCGAAGACCTTAATATCTATGCAAGCTAGCCAAAACTGTCCTGTTAAACTAAGGCAAGTGGTTAAGGGAGGTCAGAACAATCTCTGGGTATCTGTGTAAGCAAGTTACAGAGCAAAGGAAAAGAAACAGGTTAGTCATGTCATAACAAGTAGATAGCTACAGCTGTACATTTCTGGGTAGGAGTCACTGAGTCAGGATTACTGGGAATTTATCTTCCAGGACTGGAGTCATAAACAATCGGCTGGTGGGTAGCACGATGGAGGCCTGGCATAAAATGAAGCTTCTTTAGCTATGACATTTCTCACTGTCTCTAGATTATATGAACCAAATCATCGATTCAAATTTATGTAGGAGTAAAGGTTAATGTTTTAATTAAGTTATTCGATGAGATCCCCAGCCCTCATCATTAACCCTTCTGTTAACTCTCTGGTTTTAACAGGTATTTGTAGCACTGACGGGGCCTCGGGGGCAGCATTACTTTGGCCTGCTAAAGGCACCGTAGACAGTCATTTCTCTTCTGACAATGATACAGAAATGATTCCTTTGGTAGAAAAGAACTGTTTTCCCTCTAACCTAACATTCCAACCTTTTGTTAATGAGAAGGGGTGATGTGGTCTCCTCTGTACCTGCTTCTCAGCTGAAATAGCACGTTGTTTCTTTTTTAAGCGTAATTTTTTTATTGAATCTTTGGGAATGTCTTATCAGGCCCACTCATTTCACAGGTATTGGAAGTTGCGGTGTGCCATGCAGTAGACCCTTTCGTCCAAACAGCTTTACTTGCAAGTGTTCATTGCCACGAACACTTAGTTTGGTTCACGGTCTCTGACTTCCGCTATGTCATCAGTACCGGACCCTCACCGAAACTCCTTTTGGATATCCTGCTGTTACTCTGAGTTATGGGGGTCCTGCAGCTTTGTTTCTGCTGGAGCAGCCCCTTCGCGTGCTCCAGCAGTTCTTAGATGGGGTAGATGTTGGGGTGGGACAACTTAAAGCCTTTAATCTGGGCCTGGGTGGTGGCTGAGTTGGTCGAGACACCAGTTGCCCCATGTCCACGCCGTCGGGGCCAGCTCTCTCACACCACCCGGGCAAGGGGCATGGCCGGCTTTCCCGTGCCCATTCCATGAGGGCCAACTCTCTCATGCTACCCAGGTGAGGGGTGGAACCAGCTGTCCTTCACCCACATCTCTGCTGGAACTGTTGTTCTTTTCGGAGACTACAGCTCCCAGAACCCTCCTGGATTACGGACACAAGCGCTCGAATGCGCAAAAGACGTTTCTCCCAGGAACCCTCGCGTTCCCCGTTAAAACTGAGAGTTGCCTCAAGCCGCGCTCTCTTTTTCTCTTCCCTTCCCCCCATCCTCTCGTGTCGCACACCTGAACCCATTTGTAGCCCCTTTCCTATTAAAAGGACCCACGTGGGACCACGTGTCTGCGTCTTCCTTCCACCCCTCTCCCGTGTTCGTCTCGAGTCCGCCCCCACATACACACCCGCATTCTTTTTTAAAAGAACAAAAGGAACCACTGTGAGGTGGCTAGTAAGGGGCAGAGCCAATTCAGCACGGGCCTCAGTCGTCAACATGGCTTCAGGCTGCAGTAGAGACCACTAACAACCACGTGGCCTTCAGCGGTAACACGGGCCAGGGACCTCAACACAGACCCTGCCGCGGTAGGACCATGGACCCAGACATAGCCCTCGGTGGCAGCATGCCTGGACATCACCATGAATTCAGGTGGGTCTCACCAGTGTCGCACCTCCAGCCTCTCTTCACAGCGCACCAGCCACTCCGCTTCTCTCTCCCATCTCTCCCCCATATACTTGCTCATCATAGTGGCACTATGGCTATCTTCCGCCCACATTGAGCAGCCGTAGGCTGGCCTCTGGCTGTCTTCCCAAGTCAGATATTGTTAATCTGAGTAGACCTTAGGAATTTATAAACTTTATTAAATATATTTTATTTATTAAGCATACATTGTTCTTTATTTAAAATTTTAGAATTAAAAGTCATCATACAAAAATCTGTCTTAATCTGAAATATATTAGGGACCTGTTGTCTTCTTAGTCTAAAAAGGAAATGATAACCAGAGATGATTTCAAGTTACATGTAGGCATACAGTAGCAAATTAAGATCACCTATTATAGGCTTTTAATTGTTAGCATTTTATTAGAAGTTTTTTTAAGATTTATTTATTATTTATACAATGTTCTGCCTGCATGTATGCCTGCAGGCCAGAAGAGGGCACCAGACCGCATTACAGATGGTTGTGAGTCATCATGTAGTGGCTGGGAATTGAACTCAGGACCTCTGGAAGAGCAGCCAGTGCTCTCAACCACTAAAACCATCTCTCCAGCCCCCTATATTAGAAGTTTTAAATTAATTCTTTTTGCTTGGAATTTTATAGGTTTCCCATGTTCATTCCCAATCTTACAGATCCTAAGAGAAAGTTTACATTTTACCAAAAGTTTTGAAGATACATGACCTTGAATAAAGGAACAATTTCTGTGATCAAGAGCTAAGGGGGGGGGACAAAGAGCTAAACATTTTTAATTACATTTACCCACCCTAATGTTTATATAAGTCCTTGAAATAGCATGAGACATAATAGTAACAGACAAATTTACCATCTATTGCAGGAAGTTTTTCCTAAGAGGATGTTGAACAAAATCTGGGGCCTTTACCTGGGGGTGTCTGACGGTATCTGAGGCCTTTTTCCTAAGGGTGTGTGACAGTATCTGGAGCCTTTATCCTGGGTTGTGTGGCAGTATCTGGGGCCTTATCCAGGGTTGTTGGACAGCATCTGGGTCCCTCATCCAGTGTATTTAAACAGCTCTCCAATTGTTGCCAAGGTGGACCCCATTCTTATTCTTAGTTTTTAACCTGGATGTATGTATTTTATTCTTAGTTTTTAGGGGTTTTTAATGTCTTATTCTTTGAATATACTTTAGTCTTAATTTTTAGCCTGGTTTTAGCTTAGTTTTTAGCCAGAAAACCTTAAGGTGTCATGCAATCAGGGCCTAATTGCATCCAACCAGCTGGAAAGAGTAACTGGATTCTTAGGTCCAGTGGCCTTGCTTGTCTCCTTCTTTGGAAAGAATATTACCTTTTAACAAGTCCAGCTCTGATTATTCTAAGCAAGCATATCTAGAGTAATTGAGGGGTTTTAGACAGATTTTCTTTTTTTATGGTTTTTCGAGACAGGGGTTCTCTGTGTAGCCCTGGCTGTTCTGGAACTTGCTGTATTGACCAGGCTGGCCACAAACTCCCAGAGATTTTCCCCGCCTCTGCCTCCCCAGTGTTGGCATTAAAGGCGTTTGCTACCATGCCCGGCTAGATTTTATTTTCTAACCAGATTCTGTCTCTCTGCAGATGGAGGCCGACAACCTGAAAAGCTTAGTACATATTCTTTATCTTATAAAGTCATGAAGTTGTGGAATAACGTAAGAATCTGTACCTAGAGGCCATCAAACAGGAAACTGAAAGACCCAGACATCTACAGGAACACAGAAAATGCTGGCATCAGCTTGTTTTTGTTTTCTTTATGGGTTTTTGTTTTGCAGGGTTTCACATCCATTTCCAGTAAGCGTATGAATCCTGAGACACAGAGGGTTAATATTTCAGCTGTTTGAAAGCACAGAGTCCTTCTTGGGCTGCTTTTGGTTTTCTCTTTGTCCTAGACTCGGATGGCCTTCTGACACAGGAAAGAGATTGTGGAGGCAAGTTTTAAACAGCCAGGCTTGGGTCAGAAGATGGAGGTCATATCCCAAAGCCAGAGCCAGCTTTTAATAAAAGTAGAACAGCATAAAACAATATTTTAATATTGACCGTGCTCAAAAGACAATCTCTGAAAAACCGAATCCAGTGACCAGAGCAACCAAAGAAGAAAGGAGGCTTAGAGATAAATTCTGAGTGTAGGCCAGCTGCAGTAGCATAACGAGTAGCAGGCAGTGGAGCAGAGACCTATGGTGCCCACCAAGGCTGCACAACAGAAGCACCCACCTCACCCCAGCCCAGCGGCAGGGGAGTGGCTGCAGTCAGAGCTCCATGGTCAGAGACAGAAGTCATCTGGGAGATAGAGCAGGTAGGAAAAACAGACATTCTTCAGAAGCAGAGCTAGGGGAAAGACTACTGTTGGGAGCAGTGAGACCCCAGATCCTGGATTTCTTGTAAACAACTTGTTTCCCCTGATCTGAGTGCCTACAGCTGCTCTGAGCACGAGACCTTCAGGAGTTCCTGATGGCAGGAGAGTGGTTTCTGGTGGGTTTGGCTGGGGCGTGGCTATCTCTATATAATCTGCCCCGGAACACAATAAAGGGGGCATTCTTGGGGCTTTCTGGATCAGTGTTTAAAAGGTCTGCATGTCGGTCTGTCTCTGCGTCTGTGTTCTCAACCTCCAGCCCCTTGCCTGAAGCTCGCGAACTGGGGTCTAGCGCATAGAGCACAGACTACAAACGGGAAGGCGTAGAGAAATGCCTGGTGTTCCTGGGACTTACACAGCAGGCTGCAGTGAGCCCATGAGACGGACAGAGATGGAGCAAGAGAGGAGGAGCAAGCTCAGTGGGGAAAGATAGGGTAGAGGCATCCAGGAGCAGTCTACCTCTCAAAAATCCCAAAAATGTAGCATGTAGCTCGGGGCAATTTGGCTGTGTTCAGTTCAATTCCCATCTCTGCAACAAATCTTGAAGACACAAATCCAATAGACAACAGGGAACAATGGGAAAAGACAGTATAACAACTCAACCAGGAAAAAAAGAGACAGACTCAGCCACATGGTGGCCACCTTCAGTCATACACCAGACCAGAAGGACAGTAGGGGGTCCCCTCTGCCCCTGAAACTGGGCCTACAATCTCCTTAGATCTCACCTTTTGTCTCTCTATATGTCCCAGTTTCCAAACAAAATAGAACAGCTCGCCGATAAGTCCAAGCTTCAGAAGCACATTGGCTGGCAGTTTTGACTTCAGATTTGCAAATTTGAGTTGGTTGCAGCCTGGGATCCCTATGACATATCAAGCCCACTTTGGACCTGCTTCCTCTAGGGCCTATCCCAGAGCCTTGGCCCTAAGTCTGGGGTCTCCCAGGGATCTTGCTGGGGCCCCCAAATGTTATGGAGTTGTGATACCTGGGAAAAGACCATAAACTCAATCCAATTATAATTTAAAGATTGATTGATCAGCTGTCAGCAGGACAAACAATCTCTGAGCCAAATTTGAGATTGCTGTGAAGGAGGGGTGTGGGAAGGACTTTTAAAGGGGAAAACCACACGAAGACCTTAATATCTATGCAAGCTAACCAAAACTGTCCTGTTAAGCCAAGTTAAGTAGGTAAGGCAACTCAAAACAATTTTGGGGTATCTGTGTAAGCAAGTTAGAGAAAAAAAAAACAATCATACAACAAGATAGTCATGCTATATATTTTTGGGTGGGGGTCCCTGAGTCAAGGTTACTGGGAACTTATCTTCCAGGGACCGGAGTCAGAGACAAATGGCTGGTGGGTACCAAGATGAATGCCTGGTATAAAATGGAGCTTCTTTAGCCTTCACCGTTTCTTTCCTTTTCTTTTACCCCTTGGATTTTTCTTTTCATTTTTTTTTTTTTTTGGTTTTTCGAGACAGGGTTTCTCTGTAGCTTTGGTGCCCGTCCCGAAACTAGCTCTTGTAGACCAGGCTGGCCTCAAACTCCCAGAGATCCACCTGCCTCTGCCTCCCAAGTGCTGGGATTAAAGGTGTGCACCACCACCGCCCGGCCCCCCTTGGATTTTTCTAGACAGTGTCATGATCTGAGTGTAAAATGTCCTCACTGGCTCATGCGGTTGAGTACTTGGTCCCCAATTGGCAATGCTGTTTTGGGAGGTTGGAGAACCTTGGGGAAGTAGAGTTTAGGAGGAGAGAGTAGGTTGCTGGGGGGGGGCAGGCCTTGAGGGAAGAGCCTTGCAGCCCTTACTAATCCAAGGACAGACCGGCAAATCACCAAAAGCATCCCTCACCACAGAAACCATAGACAAGCTTACCTTCCTCACCTTGATGGATCATGTCCTCTAAAATCATGAAAGGAACCTTCTCACCCCCAATTCACTTTGTTCGAGTCTTACCGCAGCAAAGAGAAAATTAATGCAGACCAGGTCTTGCTGTAACAGCCAGGTTGACCTTACTTCAACAATTCAAGTGCAGGGAGCACAGGCATTAACTCACTTCTAACGCTGTTCCTGTCTGAGTGGTAGTGTAGACAGAGTGAAGACTTTTAAACACCTTAGATCTCAGTGGAGGTCAAGAGCAGGTTTGTCTCGGGGTGTTTTCACCTACGCTGTGGCTCGGCATTCCTAACTTACAACATACAATATACATAGCTTTGTGTGAGGGTTCTGCCTTAGTCAAGGAATTCATCTTTTGGGTGTATCCGTGATATACTAGCATTAAAAGGGAATAGTAGTGAGGCAGGACATTATTGGGACACACCCTGGAACACATTTCTTATCCCCAACCCCTTCCTAATTCTCTCTGCTATCTAGCTGCCATGAGGTTGAACAGTGCCTATGCCAGAGTCCCGTTGCCAGTGTTCTGCCTTGCTGCACGCCCAAAGCAATGGAGCTGTTTAGCTATGGATTGTGAAACTGAGATTAAACAACTTCTTTAAACTATTGTTGTGGGATAGCTAGGCAGGAGGTATAGGCGGGATCTCTAGGGAAAGAAAGGAAGAGGAGGAGGAATCTAAGTGCGCAGGAGACACGAGGAGATGCAGAGAAAGCAGTATGGACAATACGTGACAGCCTGTAGATTGATAAAAATGGGTTAATTTAAGTTATAAACACACTGGGAAATGGGGTAGCCAGGATTAGAAGCTAAGCTGTCTCCAGAGCACTGTGTTCTTCTGCTCAAACAGAAACAAACACGTTGGGGACCCTACACTACTGGTGTGTACCTTTGTTGGCCTATTTGAAAAGTGAAGACCACACTACACTGTTATCTTCCAGGATGGTCATGAGAAGCACCATTAGGTTTAAGAACAAATGAGGCTGCTGGAGTGCTAATAACAAACCCTGCACTTCTTTATAGAAGATACATTTCATTTATCCTTGCTTTGGCAGATGAACCAATAATAGGCCAGAAAATAAGCAATTTTTTTTCTTCACATAATTTTTGTTATCTTCATGATCACATTGTTTTAACCGGGAAAAAGAAAAGTGGAGGCTGGGGCTGAGCACAGAAGAGTGTTGGTTATTACTAATTTTCTTCATTTTTATGTTACAATGTTAGGAACCGACCCTGGAGCCTCCTGCCAGGTGCACACTGTAGCACTCAGCTGCATCCCAGCCCCAAATGGTGACTCAGCCTGGGCACAACCTAATGCTAGGCAAGTCACTTGATGTCTCTGTCATGTTTTCTTTTAGGGTATTTTAGAAAGAGACAGCTGAGACTGCGGCCTCAGGTAGCCTAGAACTCACTATGTAGCTCAGACTTCCTCTGAACTAGCGAACCTCCTGTAACTGATTCCCACGTGCAGGGGTTATACGCACGTGTGACTACACACCTGACTGACATTTTCCTTATTAAAACGTAAACAACCATTCCTGCGTTTTAAAATTACCAGGAAGGCAACTGAAGAGTCCCTGTAGCGTAATGGTTTACAAACCTCCTGGAGTCATTCACACTAGTGTTTGAAGCTGGCATCTCCCTGACCCTAGTGAAAAGAAAATGGATGTCGTTTGCCGCCTTCGCCGGGCCGAGAACCCTTTGCAGAACCTCAAAACTGGAGAACTATTTGGAGGATTCTGACAACAGCAGTGCTGTGGTGTCCTTCCAGTGTTAAGAAGAAAATGCAAGTTCTCATTTCTGCTCCTTCCCAAGTAAGTCTTTCAAGAAGTGAGACTCAGATGAGTCCACGCTGTCCCATGCCTGTGACGCCACCACATAGTTAACATCTTAGGGTTACAATTGCTGGGAAGAAACGCCATGGCCCAACCAAGCTTGGGAGGAAAGGGTTTATTTGGCTTGCAATTCCACATCTTAATCCATTACTGAAGGAAGTTAGGACAGGAACTCAAACAGGGCAGGAATCTGGAGACAGGAGCTGAAGCAGAGGCCACAGAGGAGTCCTGCTTACTGGCTTGCTCAGCCTGGTTTCTTATAACATTCAGGACCACCAGCCCAGGGGTGGCACCATCCACCATGGGCTAGGCCCTCCCGCATCAATCACTAATTTAAAAAAAAAATGTCCTATAGCCAAAGTGTATGAAGGCATTTTCTCAACTGAGATTCCCTCTTTCTAGATGACCCTAGCTTGTCTCAAGTTGGCACAAAACTAGCCAGCACAGTCAGCTACATGAGAAAGATGGAGTTCCTGTCAGCCTGAGCTGCATAGGGAATTCCCAGCCATCTGAACAACATAACATGGTCCTGTCTCAAAAATAGAGGAAGGAGGGAAGGAGGGCAGGGGGTAAAGAAAAGGAAGGGGAGGAAAAAGGAAGAGGAAGAGGAGAGAGAAAGGGGGAGGAAGAGAGGGAGGGAAGAGTGGAATCCAAATGAAGTGAGTTGTCTACGATGCAGGCCACTTGCAGGAAGTTTCTTGGGTTCTGCCACACAGGATACACACATCCCCAGATAAGTGACCGTGTGGGGCCTTCAAGGAGACGTGGGAAAAAGGGCTCATCAGTACACGTCTCTGATTCTCAGTGTCTCTACCAGACAAGCCTGGCAGGATGGGAAAGCCTCCTGTGATGTGCTTTCTGCCCTTTCGTCGGCGTTGTTAAGTAGGTGGGTTGTTTTTTGTTGCTTGCTTCAAAACATATTGTGACCCTTGTTGGAAGCCAACAGGTGCAGTGCAAGCCCAGGACCCAGCCTTTAAAGATGAGCTGCAGCTACTGCCGGTCTCTAGAAGCCTTGGAAAGAGAGTCTTGACCCGGTCAACGCAGCATATCTTACCGCTGTCTAAGCGGGCAGCTGATTTTCAGTTTCCTGGAACTGCCCAGAGGACAATGTAAGCATGTGAAATTTTCCAGTTCTAGTAAGAGTTTAGCGAACAACAGCTATGAGCCACGTTCACCATTCACCTTCTTTTTGTGGCCTGCATGTTAAGAATGACTTAGCAGGGCTACAGAGAGAGACAGTGTCTCAAAATCAACAAACAAAAAAAACAATAAAAAGACAGGCTAAGGTAGATGTGATGCTCACTGCTGTACTCTTGAATAGAGTTGAAAACAAGCCGGGCGGTGGTGGCGCACGCCTTTAATCCCAGCACTCGGGAGGCAGAGGCAGGTGAATCTCTGTGAGTTCGAGACCAGCCTGGTCTACAGAGCTAGTTCCAGGACAGGCTCCAAAGCCACAGAGAAACTCTGTCTCGAAAAAAACAAAAAAAAAAAAATAGAGTTGAAAACAAACATTCAAGGGAAGCAATTTTTTAAGTATTGCAGCATATACACAGAAGAAATACCGCACGGCGCAACTCTGGAGAGAGGTTAGAAAACCCTGTGTTGGTGGTCTCTGCAGCTGCATGTCAATCAGGTAGAAAGAATTTGTTCCCCTTTTCGAGGTGTCTTCTCTATCACAGGGCTGCTGGCACCACGCTACCCTCAGTCTCTCCTGTCCTTGGCTTGGTGTTTGCCGTGCACATGGGATGAAACCATGACGCGGCACACTCGTAGTTGATGCTCCAGAAAGGTTCACAGGGTAGCTCTCAAGAGACCCTTTGATTTGTGGGGAATGGGTCTCGAGACTTGATCTCCAGTTCTGTGAGGGGAGAAAGCCTCCACAGAAGCGGAAATACAGTGACCATTGTCTCAGCTCCCAGCAGGGCTCAGTACCATCTGCACTACATAGACCACCTCAGACAAAATGTCAGGCAACCATACAAGGTCATGGAGTAGACACTAATACTCTGCCGACCCGGCCATCGTCTTGATCAGGGACTTCTCTGGAGCTGTGACACAGAGCAGTTTTGTTTAGGTCTCCCAGTTGGTGGTATTTTGTTATGATAGCCCTAGAACACTCATTGAAGAATTAAATCATACTCTGAGGAGAAAGCCCCCCCCCCTCCGCTCATTTATCATTTGACACGAGCATCATTTAAAGTCTTTCCACGTGTTTGTAATGTGGTTTTCTTGAGGGCGCTTCAGCTTCAATCTGTTTAGTGCAGTCAGATGTGAAACTCGTTGGATGTTTATTGATCTAATTTAATAACAAAATGTAAACTTGGGTCTATGAAAACGAGGAAGTAAGAAAAGAGGGGAAAGTTAGCAAGGGGTAAACACTGATGTTGCTATGTGAATGGTTTTTCTAGCTAGTAGTTAAGGAGGGACTGAGCAGTACTCCAATGGTTTTTAAAGTAATTTTTGTGATAATTTTTAATTTCAATTTTAAAAGTAGTTTTAAAGTCAGTTTTTCTCTTTGCGACAGCCTGGAGGAGGGGCACTAGAATGAGCTACATTTTCACACACGGGGAACTAAGCTCAGAGTTGTCGCATCACTTTAAGGGTATGAGACCAGAGGAACTGAGAGCTTAGGCCATGCTGCCTTCATCGTGAGAGCCAAGGCCACTTGCTAAACTATATCCTCTGAGCTCACCCATATCCTCCCTAAAACCATGCTGAGGCTCAGCTCCTGACTGTCATCCTGGCCCAGCAACTTGTGTGGCTGAGTTACAGTGCTCTCTGGAGCCCAGGACTTAGGTCAGCTTACATAGCCAAAGAAGGAGGGCTAGGGTCAGCTTACATAGCCAAAGAAGGAGGGCTAGGGTCAGCTTACATAGCCAAAGAAGGAGGGCTGGGGTGCAGCGAATTTGTTGCACCTGGATTTAACCCCAGCCCTACCAAAATTGAGACTAAACAAACCCACAAGCTGAGGAGGATCACAGATCTCGCTTTCCTCGACTAAGCCTCACCTAACATACCAAGGTCCGGCACTGCAGCAGAGGGCTGCAATTTAAAAAAAGAAAGTGTGTGTGTGTGTGTGTGTGTGAGAGAGAGAGAGAGAGAGAGAGAGAGAGAGAGAGAGAGAGAGAGAGAGAGAGAGAGAGAGAGGAATGTGGAGGAGGGTCAGGGAAGGAAATTAGGCCCTGGCTGACACTGTGTACTTACTGCAAGCTCTCAGAGGGTTTCTCGGGCAGTCTCTCTTTTTCCATTTGCGGTTTTCCGGCCACAGCGAGGGGGGCTGCGCACTTAGTTGCGCTCTCACTTCTGCATTCCATGGGCTTCCTCCCGCTGACCAGCTGCCTTCAGCTGGATGGTTCACAGCAGACTCGGAGACGAGCAAACGCTTTCCAGCTCACCCAGGGCTCTTTTGATGGAGAGGTGAGCTGCTGCTGCCATCTCCCTGGGTTCCTCCAGCCCTCGGGGGAGCCTGCCAACCCCTCTTTCTCTCATCCAGAACTCAGAAGACTGTTTCAGTAATAGCTGCTAAGTATAAGGAACAAGGAAGTGTCTGCCTGGCCATGAATGGCTTTCTCGCCAATAACTTACCAGCTGGCAAGATAAATTACTGTTAAATTTCTGCTTCTAATCCAGAAAACAGACATGAAAACATCCTCCCCACCCCAACACTGTGAGACCCCACCTCTAGTGTGATATTGTATCACTAGAAGTGATACAAAGTAGGGCAATGCCTAGGCACAGGCCTGACAGCCCCCTAATGTAGATGGTGACAGCCCCAAATGCTTTTAAAGCAACACTGCATTCATTCCCTCGTCCGTCCCCCACTTAGTTCTGTTCTGAATGTGGGTGGCGCCCATCCGTTATTGTTAAATGAATCAAGGGCCCTTTAGATAGCAAGCTCCAGTCTTCAGAGTGGTACTCAGGACTGTCTTGGGTTTTCCACCGCTATCATAAAGTACCAGGGCCAAAGGCATCTGGGGGAGGAAAGGATTTATTTGGCTTACACGTCGCGGGTCACAGTCCATTTAAGCCAAGGCGGACCTCAGAACCTGGAAACAGGAGCTGAAGCAGAGGCCTTGGATGAACACGACCGCTGACTGCTTCTCATGGTGGGCTCAGCCTGTGTGCCTGTACAGCTCAGGCCCACCTGCCCAGGGCTGGCAACATCCACACTGGCCTTCCTCCCGCCACACCAATTATTAATCAAGGAACGCCCTACAGTCTTGCTTCCCGGCTATTCTTAAGGAGGCATTTTTCTCAACTGAGAGTCTCTTCTTCCAGATAGCTCTGACTTCTGCCAAGGTGACGAAACTAACCACAGCAAGCAACACGCACGTATTCTCAAACCCATATCTGGACATACTCTATGCTTATCCGCTTATTCCTTTAATCCGTGCTCCACCGTTACGCCCCCAACCTAATCTTCACCGGCATTATCTGTCATGTGACACCTTTGTACCCAGCTTCACTGGTTGGCGCCTTCTGGTGGCTGCAAAGCTGGCTTCTTGTCAAGTACCTTTGTGTCACCTGTGTCTAGTACATTACCTGCTCCCCCCTCCAATAAAGTGACTCTCAGCAGTGGAGCCGAGCAAATGACGTGCCCTGGGCACCAAATTAAGGGCCCTGTGGGCGTCCAAGGAAGGGCCCCATACCCTTCTCTCTCACTGTGTGTCATCACGGTTTCCCTGCACATAGAATATTCTAGTGAAAACAGTACTTTCTATTATTAAATTACATGCACGTGTACCTGATGCGTACGGCATGGGTTTCTTTTTATTTATTTATTTATTTATTTATTTATTTATTTATTTAATATTCTGTCTGTGTGCATGTCTGCAGGCCAGAAGAGGGCACCAGACCTCATTACAGATGGTTGTGAGCCACCATGTGGTTGTCGGGAATTGAACTCAGGACCTTTGGAAGAGCAGGCAATGCTCTTAACCACTGAGCCATCTCTCCAGCCCCCCACGGCATGGGTTTCTAATGGCTGGGCAATCACAGAAGTGTGAGCACTTAGTCTCACGGCCTCATTTGGAATCTTGAGGAATGCAGGACAGGGCGGGATAGACAGTGAGGGCAAGGGAGGGCTTTAGCTGTCATCTGGATGGCTCTCTTACACTTTGGGGGGCTTCATGGAAGCAGCAGGACCACCTGAGACAGGATAGATGTCAATCTGGCTTTTCTACAGCATCTTCCTCTGCCAGAGATCCTCCTGGTTCCTGGATTTGCTCTCAGAGACCAGCAGGATTTCAAGGGGAAATTCTAAGGTCTCACAGGATTGCAGTCACCTCTACCAACTCCGAATCGAGTCACTGAACAAGGCTGTGTTGTCCACCCCCTTCAGCGTGAACTCGGCAGAGGGAGTTCAGCAGAGTGAAATTTGCCCATGGAGGCTGAAGGGCCGTGTGTTGTATGAATCTGGGATCATGTTCACAAGGCTTTACAGGAAACCACGGATACGCCGTCTACTCCTTGGGCTGAAGCTGAAGATCTGGTCTCTGGCTGTACCACTGGCCCTTGACTTGCTAGAAACCTGTGAACAAGTTGCCACAGCACCAAATTGCTATTTTCCTTTAAAGTGCTCTGATCCCGATGCCTGTTTCCCAGGAGAACCAGAAATCACTGTTTATGCAATTTGTGTTGTTTTTCAAATGGCTGCTGTGCAATGGGTTTGAGCCAAAGGGACTTCCTAAGTAAGATCACATATTATCACTGTTTTAATTCTACGCTTTATGTTGTCTATACCATTTTTTTATTACCGTGGGGTGTTGTTGGGAGAGGCTGTTAGTTCATTTCCCGACCAACGGGCAGCTTAGACCCGAAATAACCATGCAGAAACTGTAATAATCAAATCATTGTTTGGCCCATTAGCTCTAGCTTTTTATTGGCTAACTCTTACATTTTAATCCCATTTTTATTAATTTGTGTATCGCCACGTGGCTGTGGCTTACCGGCAAGGTTTTAGCTTGTCTGTTTTCAACTGTGGCTACAGGGCGTCTCCCTGACTCCGCCTCCTCCCCCCAACATTTAGTTTATTTTTTTCTGCCTAGCTGCTTTGCTAAGCCTGTGGTCAAAACAGCTTTTTTATTCATTAACTAATAAAATAACTAATATTTATTTATACAGTATCCTGCCTGTAGGCCAGAAGAGGGCACCAGATTTCATTAAAGGTGGTTGTGAGCCACCATGTGGTTACTGGGAATTGAACTCAGGACCTCTGGAAGAGCAGTCAGTGCTCTTAACCACTAAGCCATCTCTCCAGCCCCCTAAGTTCTTCAAACATTTTAAATGCCATATTCTGTAACTCTTTGAAGTAGTTGAAGAATACCTATCTATCTGAAATATATCTATACATCTAGAAAACCTAACTAACATGTCTATAAACCTGATTCTTATAGATGACTCTATTAATTTGTATTTCTTAACTATTCATTACGTTTTTAAATGAGCTGCACAAACACAATATCTTAATCAAGAGCAGAAATATATATATATATATATATATATATATAACAAAATTGACCTTAAATTTGTATCAGCAAACCAAGATACATTCTAATGTAAAAATGTAAATCTCTATGGCATACCCCCACATATACAAAAGGATTTCCCATATCAGGATGTTTAAAAGCTTTGCTTTGCTTACTCGACTGCTTAACTTAATGGTTTTCTCTGTGGTTGGTAAGTCTCCACTGTCAGCACTGTGGGAATACCTGGGATACAATCTAAATGAGCCTGGAAAGCCCCTGGGCTGTTCTGCCTAGGGCTTCTTCCTTGGTAGTTAAAGATCTTTTCTTCTCTTTTCTTGTCAGGGTTTGCAACACACTCTTAAGTTATTTATGGCACATTAAGCAACAGTCCTTGCATGCAGCTTGGTGCTACAAATGACAAGCATGATGCTTCTACCTTTTTCTGTAGCCCAAGCTGGCAGTAAACTCAGAGTCCTCCTGCCTCCAGCTCCTGAATACTGAACTCCAGGAATGAGCCACCACAGAGAGCTTCTGTACATCTTTTCTTTTGACCTGCTACTCTTTTTCCATTCCCTTTTCCTTCTATCTTTACCAAAATCTATCAAGAACTCACTTTTCAGAGACCCCAGAAAGGTACTCTCTTGGTAGCTCTTTCAACCTTCAGCAGAGGATGCTTGGAGGAATGGCAGCACGCAGAGGCCATGAAGCCTCCTGGTGCTTTATCCTGGTATGTTTCTCTGTGATTCCATCACCACCAGTCCTGGATACCCTCTAGCCTAATGCTACTTTTCTTTACAATGTCATTTTTGCTGTGCATGGTGGCCCACATTTGTAATCCTAGCACTCGGGAAGCTGAGGCAGAACCTTAGGTTCAAGACCATCCTGAGCCACACAGTGAAAAACTTGCCTCAGCAACTTCAGGGTAATTCACCCTAACATGGTCATGAGTCCCATGAAACCCCAGTCAACATCAGAGCATCAGGTTGAATACTACTGTTAATCTTTAAGGACCCCAAGAAAATATTAAATTACAATGATTTAGTTTAATTGAGCTCATTCTGTAGTCTAGAATTAGTCAACACTTTACTCCCTGAAATACAGTGGGCTAAAGGGGTTGGTTTTATATACAGAAGGCTTGAGAGAAGTACAAGCAATGAACAAAAGCCTGATGGGTCATTTTAAAGTCCTGTTCTCTATAAAGTGAATTACTATCAGAATGCCAGTCAATATCATAACCCCTTGGCTGCCTTTTCCATGAACTGAGTGGGAGAGATCTCCATCACCGTGTCCTGGAAAACACCCTGTGTGGATATGGCTGTCTCCTAATCCTCATGTCTCAAGAGGTCAGACACAAGGCTTCTTTTGCTTTGTGACGTAGACTTCTAATTTTTAGTGTATTGAATCCAGTGCAGGTGTTTAGTCTAAAACAGTGGCTTCCTGTGATTTTGATTTAGCAACACATCTTATGGCAGTCTATGCATGCTGCCACATGGACATACAAGACCACTGGTCTCATAGTCAAGCCTTTTCTTGCCAGAAAAAGGCTGTGGCCTGCGCCACACAAAAGAGTTGGTTAAGAGCAACGCTGATCTTAAGAACCAGGCATTGCTAGATCACCCTCGTCTAGCTTTGTAGTAAACTTAGTTTCTTTTGGTGCTCATATTGTAGTTTTCTTTATTGTTGTGATGCTGGAAATCAAGGCCAGGGTCGTGGGAAAGTTGAGCAAGTGCCCCACCCCTGAGCACCTCTGTAAACTCTAAATGAGGAAAATTGGCTTAAAGGAATAAGGTTTTCCTGGAGAAGTAAGGACAGAGAGAGAGGATGACAAGGCCTTCGCACCTGTTTATGATGCTGGATGTCTGCGGGGTTCAATCCTCCCCACTTCAAACTCTGATGAACAGCCTGACTATGGTCTTACTTTTCATTCAAAGCTGTGAACAGAGAGTAAGGACAGCCATAGAGTCACAGGAGAGGTGCAGTCATCCAGAAAGGCTATAGGGAAACGGATCTCCTCTGACCTCTGATAGTACAGCTCGGGCGGAGCGAGTTCCTGCTCACAGAGGCCTGAGGAACAGCAGCAGCACCCACACGCAAATGGCTCCTGATAATTGGCTGTTAGGTCTCAAACCCAGGACAAATGGCTGCTCCTGAAGCAGCCTGGCCACCAGGTTCTCCCTGTATCCCCCAGTCCCTACCTGTGACAGGGTGTGGCTGGCATACCCTACCCTCTCCCCTAAACTTTTCCAGCCCAAAGGCCAGGCTGCCCTCCCCCCAGCTGCCCCTCTCTATGTGATCCAACCATTTTAGTTACCTGGTCTTTTCATCTACGCTTTATCCTCCTGGTCTCTTGGCCGGGCTCTCCCTTCTCCCCTCCCCCATCTCCTTCCATGGCCCAGGTCATGTCCACTCTGGACATCCATCTCACAGGGACTCTCCCAGATGTCCCTGCCTCTGGCTGTGCTCTCCCTTTTATACCCAACAGACTTTCTCTTCCACCATACCTACAAGCGGTCATGTCCTTTCCTGTTTATTTCTTTTCTTCATTCATCTGGGTGCCAAAAACCGGGACCATTCATGTCCTTTCCTGTTTTATTTTATTTTTTTACATTCAAATGGCCACCTCCTTTTCAAGTGACCCAAAGGGTTATTTCCTGTAGGGCAAACCATCAGCTCCTGAGAAAGATGTCAACGGATCGTCTGTGAAGAACGCAGCAAATTAGGCCTACCCTGAAAACCACAGAGCAGGGTACCAAGGTCACCCAGTTCCCAGGCTCATGATGGCACACGCTTCTCGGGCCTGCCAAGCGAACGGAAGCCCCCAGAGAGAGCTGGAGTAGATCTACAGTGACTGGTAGGCCCTCCCGCTGGTCCTCCTGTTTCATGCACCTTGGGGACGCATTGCCTTGAAGTCAACCTCCAAGCCTGAGGAAGCTGCAGCTTTCCCCCAAAGACTGCTTTAAGGACAGCCTGCAGCCACTTTGCCCAGGGACCGTTAAACAACAATGCATAGCACGTTTTCTTGTCCCGAGGCCTAAATAAAGCAAAGCCTTTCCACACCTTTCAAAGCCTTCATTCCAGGTATACAATTCTGACTAAATATTTCTGAACAGCCAGAGTGACTTTTGTCTCTGTAGCCTCCCTAAGGCAGGCTAGTGGGGCCTCCCACACTCTCTTCTGGCAGTTGCTGGCAGGTCTGGGGGTCATGTGTGCTTGTCTACATTGCGTGTGACACAAAACGTAGCGAGGCAAGCTGCAAACATAAAACCCGGGTGTTGAAACAGAGTAGCTTCATTCTCCATCTTCCTGAGGGTTCCACATGAGGTTTCCTTCTCTGCTCTGTCCATTTTTCCTTCTTTCTGCTCCTGTCTCTGTTTTCCTGGGGACCTGTGTGCCAGCATTGTCCACAGGATGATACAGCTTTGGTGTCGCCTTCAGAAATTCGCGTCTTGAAACTTTGATTTTCAGAATATCTCACTGTGGTTCTGTCCTTCATGCATCTGTATCTCTCACCTCACACAACACTCCTTCACTCAGTTTCTGTTGTTCCTAGTGTGTATTGGGTGCTGCTCTGACCCTTTATGAGCTCTGGTGACCTATGACCCATGACCCATGTGCTTCTACTCATCATTATCTCTAAATAGTAACACGCTAGAATGGGGTCCCTATCAGATAGTCCTGAGAATACAGATACTCCTTCCTTTCCGCTTAGCATTTCCAACTGCTTACCCTTTTCCTTTAGCTACAGGACCAATGGAGGGTGGACTGCTGGAAAGGGAAGATGAGTGGCCCCACAGCAAACCACTGTTTTTCATTCTTTTCATCTTCAAAGCCATACCACCACAGCACCTGTCACCTCTGGCCTCCCTTCCCAAGGGCAATACCGTCCAGGAACTGATGCTCCAAACTCCGCTCCATCCCCTGGAAATACAGTGACAAGACTTCCATAAAGTTGTAATAAAAAATTCTTGTTTTCCCACCTCATCCATGATTTGCCACTTTGTACCCACCCTCATCTCTGATAAAAGGCACTGTTAGCACTTGTAGAATTCTGACTGTACATTTAGAATCAAAGTGGATATCAATAGCAACAGGAAAACCAGCGTGAAGTTATTTTTTTTCCTTTGTGAGTGCACACGTATTCATGTGTGTATGTGCAGGTGTGTGAGGCGCACACGCAGCGTGTGTGGGAGGCCAGAGGTTGAGTATCTTCCAAAATTGTTCTCCGCCTTAGTGTTTGACCTCTCACTGACCCTTGAGCTAGACTGATGACCCCGCAAGTCCCACGGACCCTCCTGTTTATTCCTGCCTTCCCACGCACTGGAGTTACAGGTGAGCATGGCCACAGCTGGCTTTTTCTGTGAGTGCTGGGGCTCAAACTTAAGCTTAAATGCTTGTGTGGCAAATGCTTTACCAACTGAGCCATCCCACCAGCCCCTCAAAGTGAAGGTGTTCTGGTCTTTCATCTTCCTGCTGATACTTGAAAATCTCAAGAGTAAAATGGACCTTTCGTCCCTTGTGTGGATGGAGGGCATGATGGGGCACACACAGGGCAACCACACAGAAGAAGCTGTAACAAGTCCTGTCCGTTCACTTGTAGGTCACTCTCGTGTGCTACTTACGTTTTAGTTCATGCCATGTACCAGAATGTTCTGGATCCTTGGAGTGTGCAAAACAAGTATAACACCCTTCTTGATGTTCAACATTCTCAGTGTTCTGGGGGGAAGTTAGGGATATTACTGCAAATGCTTCTCTCTTGTTTTTGTTATTTTTCTTCTAACTTCAATATAATCTTAAAATAAATTAATAAAAAAATTTAATTTCTATTATACGAAGACACCCACCCCAGTCACCAGACACCATGTCCTTTATTCTGTTCTCTCACATTGTGATAGCTGGGACCTCGGTTGTGAGAGACAGGACTGTGGATTTCACACTCACCTACTTCTAGCAAGAGCCACTTCCCAACCAGGAGGCTCACCTTGTTCAAACAACCAATCTAGGTCCAAAACTCCAACTCTCCCTCTATGGGCCACAGTCCCCTGCTCTGTCATCCCAGGGCCAGGCAACTGACTCGGGACAGCTCTATACCCCTTGAGACCGCTTTCCTTGCCCTTCCTATGCCTCCTGGTCCTTCTGTGCTTGCTCTTTCCCATGGAAACCGTCTTAAAAAATCTCATAACCCATATGGTCCTACTCCTTCTGCCTCCTGCCTAACCTGGGGCTTCCCTGTGTGCCCTGCCCATCTCCTCCCATTGTATAGCCCCTCCCCTTAGAGACTCACAAATCTACCTCCTCCTCTCCTTCCTCCTCCTTTTTCTTTTCCTCCTCCTTCTCTTCTTGAAGTCTCTAATCCTCCTGCCACAGCCTCCCCAGTGCAAGAGATGTAGGCAGGTGCTACCGTGCCCAACACAGCTCTTTTTTCCAATGGCAGTCATCTCCCAATGTGCTTTTATTATGCAGTTAGGCTATGAAAAGGCCTGCACTAAAATGCCATCACCCTTGACCATTGCAGATGCAATTCCTATCAAACTATAAGCAACTGTAAAACCTGGGGAGTCAGGGGGCTCAGTATAGTGACTCAGCATCCCTTTAAAGCAAAGACCCCATTCCCAGCATGAGGCATGATGGAGAGTCTAGGAGTCTCGGTACAGACCGCTACGGTGCCTCTGACCATTCTTAGTGACCTTTGGGGGCACACAAAGCAGTTCCTTTGGAGAAAGAGCCCTGCCTGACCAGACATGTCTGATATATCTTCTTATCTCTCAGGCTTTTTCTCTGGCAGAACCCCACAGAAGTGCCGCTGTGTCCGGTATCCTAGAAGGTCACAGTGTTCCCAGACTGCCTTGCTGCAATGAACCGATGATGACAATGTCTGCCAGGTTCTTTCATTTCTCCTTTCTAATTAATAAGCATCTTAGCAAAGGTTAACCTCTTTCAGTTAAATATCAGCACAAACTCATGGTTTCTTGCTTATTCTACAAGTTATAATCTGTTGCAATGTGCTGTTTTCATTATTTTATATTAAATTTTCCTGACCTGTGGCAGCAGAGTCTCGTTGCGGGTGGCCTTCTAGTGCCATTCCTGTCGTGATTTGCAGTTCGCCTCTGACTGTTCTGACCTTGTCTTATATTTACTGTGCCCACACATAGAAAGGGTCTCTTCTTGTGGAGCTCTGTGTCCTTTTAGAAAATGGAATTTCTTTATTTTTAAGATCATTTTACTATGTTCTGTGTTTGGGTGCCACATTCCCTGGGTCTGGAGTTACATGTGGTTGTGAGCTGCCAAACATGGGCGCTGGGAACCGAACTCGGGTCCTCTGAAAGAGCAGTGAGCAGCCTTGTTGAGCTAGACTTCCCCCGCAGTTTTCTGTTCTTGTGACAAGGCTAGTCACATCAGATTAAGGCTCATGCCTGTGACTTGATTTTAGCTTAGGTGCTTCTTTAAAGACCCTGCTTCCACACAGAGTCATGAAATATTGGCATTTCAGAGATTTCAACGTATAAATTTTAGGAAGATGTAGTTCAGTCAAGTTCACCAGAGTGAAGATGCAGTAGGCCAAACCCAGTTTAATGAAAACAAGCAATAAAAAGGAAAGACATGGCTGCTCCTAAGCGGAGGAGAAGGTTTGTTGTAGCTATGCGGATGAGCATTTATCCAGAGGCAGGGACGTCTAAGAGAAGTCCAGGGTGGACATGGTCCATCTGAGCTGTGCCACGTGATGGTGGTAAGGAACAAGGTGCAGCAGCAAAAAGGCCCAAAAGAGAAGAGAGGAAAAGTACCAGGTAACCAACATAGCAGGATTATATAAGGATGGGCAGCTGGGGCACGGGCAGCACAGCCCCGGGGCTGGAGAAGCTTAGGGGAGAGGGCCGGATAAGCAGCCAGGAGGGACTGGGAGACTCTGGGAGAACCTGGCTGTCCGGTCTGATTTGATACATTAAATAGGCCCAACAGCCATTTGTGCCAGGTCTGAAACCTAACACCCATGTACTGTAAATCAAGAGACGTTAAATTTTAACAAAATAAGTGAGCAGGAAAATATACTTTAAAAACACTGTCATGGTTCCCACCCATCAGCCTAAGCCCCTTTACGTTGGTGCAGCAGAGGAGTCTGCCTTCAGTTCACGCGCCCTTTCCTTTCTATATTTACAATGTGGTTACACTGCGCAATGTCCTTTCAGAATAATTCATCTTGCTGTATTAATTCATTCGTGGCACGTTGATCTTGAGTGTAAGCTAAGCCAGCGCATTTGTGAGGTCTCCTCACTCAGAAATTCCCTGTTTCACACCATTGTCGGTTCAATGTTTGCCTGGACGTTTCTCTTTATTTTTTATTATTTTAACTGAACTGGACAGGAAACACATTTATTTTGGCTTATTTCTGTCTCTCTTTAACAAAAATGTTCACTAGACTGAAACCTGGTACCAGCCTCAAAGTCAACCAGAAAGTTCTATTTAGAAGGGAAAATTCACGTGTTGTTTCATTTTGTTTTGCTTAAGCTCAGGGGTGTTTTTTAGTTTCGAGGGATTGTTTTGGGTTTTGTCTGTTTTGTCGCATGATGGTTGACTTGTTTTTAGACCAGATCTCACTCTGTTGCCTAGGCTAGCCTCAAACTGCTAGGCTGGAGCAATCCTCCTGCCTCGGCCTCCAAAATAGCTGGGACTACAGTTGCACACAGCCATTGGAAACAAGGGACAACTATCTTACCGTGAATTTAAAAGTTAGTTTACTGGCCAGCCCAGTGTTCGATTTATTCTCTCCCTAAATCTCCTCTTTTCTGTGACAGGATGCTTGAAAAACTGCAGAGTTATTCCTGTCCGTTGGGTTTCAGTGTTCTACAATGTCAGCATCTGGGGCAGAGAAAATTATAGAAAGCTGGCTGAAGAGGTGAATTAGCTGAGAAGGTGGTGAATTCGAGGAGGACATCCTACACTCATTTGAATTTTGAACTCCTTAAAACAAATGTGTTATTTGTTCTCCTCTATTAAGTCTAGCTTCTGTTCATCAGAAGAAAGTCCTACACAGCTTCTGTGGGTCAGCCCCCAAGCTGTGGGTGAAAGAGTGAGGAAGAAAAGTTGGGCCAGAGGCAGGAGACAGGAGACAGGAGGCAGGAGACAGGAGGCAGGAGGCAGGAGACAGGAGGCAGG
>JABTXL010000001.1:41035681-41055439 GCA_025134845.1 Neodon shergylaensis
GAGGATGGAGACAGGAGGCAGGAGGCTGGAGGGAGGAGACAGGAGACTGGAGGGAGGAGACAGGAGGCAGGAGGTTGGAGTCTGGCCTTCACCACCAGCCCCTCTCTAGCCATCCCAGCAAATTCAATCCCCCTGAGATTCTATTTCCATGGCTAAAATTAAGGATCATTTCCACTTATCAGAGAACCAAGCACACAGCAAGCGCTCAAGTCTAACTCCTGTGGACAGGATTAAGTCAATGAAGGTGCGTATCTGTAAGCCAACACGTAGGAGGCCGAGGCCAAGTGGAAAATTTGAGGTCAGGCCTAGGGCTACAAGAAAACTCCTGGCGGGTGTCAGCCACACGGTAATTCCCAGTTGGGTGGCGGAGGGGGAAGCTAAATCTCTGACGTGCTTGTATTGCAACAGGGACCCCTGAGTTCCATCCCTAACTCACATGCAGAAAGAGAAGCCAGGTGCAGTGGTGCCTGCTGTCGCCCGTGCTGGAAGACAGAAAGGTGAACGAATCCCTGGGGTCCCTGGCCCTCCAGCCTAGCCTGTTTGGTGAGCTCCAGGCCAACTAGCGAGCTTGTCCGCATCCTACTCCACCCAAGGCGAACTGCAGACGAGGTCATCTACTGACTTACACCCCCGACACACCCTCCTCAGTTTTTAAAATGCCGAACAACTATGTCTTAGCTTTTTTATCAAGCCATTAATCCTCTTACAGAGGCCCTGTCCTCGGGACTTCACCCAATCTTAAGTGTCTACTAAATGCCCATTCTCCAAATGCTATCAACGAACAAATTCAAGACAAAACAAAGCAAAATACGCAAACTGTAGGAAACTAGAACCGTTTCCTGCAGACGAGGCATCTCATTGACCCTGTCTACGCAGTCGATCACATAGGCCATCAGTGTTCCGTTTTACTTTACTTTTCAGACGAGACTGAGATGGGAACATGACACATAGCTCTTGGACCTGGAGAAGTATTTGCTGTTCATCCTCTGCCTGTCACTAAAGGAAGAGTCATTCTGAGTAGACAGCATCCCCCGGGAATCTCACGCCAACCAAGGTCCTCTGTCTTTTTTCTACCATGAGTTCATCACCTCTGTGCACGGTTGTTTATTTATTTAATGTTTTCACGCAGGCGTATGTTGTATGTGGGGAATATCCTGTGTTACAGCCCCATATCTATGTGTAAAGAAAGCGTTATTTCACTGCAGTCTGAAAACTCAAGCTCAGACTCTGAGTTAGATACAGTAGAAATGGACTGAAAAATCGGAGTCAGAAAAGGCTCATTTCCTTACCAAACAAAACATCCTTGAACAATCCTATCCTTTCTTCTACCTCTTCTGCTTTCTCCATGAGAATCAAGTTATACTAATTTATTTGTGTTCTGTCTGATTAAATCACTGGGCCACTTCTAGAAAACCTTATTTCCATTTAAAATTACACACTTAGGACTAGGGATATAGCTCATAACACAGCATGTACCTGACATGAGTAAGTTGTGTTCCACACAATAATGATGAAAACAATATTTTAAAAACACACTCAAGATTTACTGAGTTCATCCCTTCCCAAGCTTTAAAGAGATAGAGTAGATGCAAGGCATGGTGGTGCAAGCATTTAGTCCCAGCACTAGAGAGACAGAAGCAGGTAGATCTCTGTGAGTTTGAGGCTACCTCAGTCTACACAGAAAGTTTCAGGCCATCAAAGGCAACAGAAATAGACCCTATCTCAAAAACAAAAAAGAGATGGATGGGAATTTGAGTCTATGCTTTCCTTTGCAGCAACTCTTTTGCCTAAAGGAAGTAGGATCCTGTCCTTCATGAAATGGGACCTTACAGACTGATAGTCATTTGTCCCTAATGCCACCCAACATCAGTTCACCCAGGATTGTGGCTGCTGTGATTACTCAGAGTATCTTATGTGGATTCTCCCCCTCCCTGCCCTACTAGATGGGAATCAGCACTCTCCTGTTTTCAGTGATGTCTCGACTCTTGTCCTTGATCTGAAGGCTGTGCATAGTCCAGCTTCCATGGTCCTGTGTCTTTCCCTTCTGGTGTCATCAAAACCCTTCACAGAGCCAATTCATCTTCCACAGCGCTTTCCCCAGAATATTTCTTATGCACACAAGTATCTGCATTTCCATAAGTTAACGTGTGTCTCACCAGCCCATTATATCCCTGTGCACATATTCCTCCATAAACACACACAAGTTTGCAATGTTCATTTCTACAGATACACTCTTACCTTAAAAACACCCTTGAATACCCACACATCTTCCCCACACAAGCAACTACACCTACATCTGTGTGCATGTGTAGTTCTATACACACTCTTTGTACACATACCTCTACATACATACCCATATGCACACAGATGTATTTGTACACTTATGCCCTGAGCATGTGTGTAATGTGTACACACACACATACATTAACTAGATCAAAATCTGTGTATGGATGACTATGCGGAGATATAAGAATAAAGCTAAATTTTATCATTTAGCAATTTTAGTGACAAGACTGAGGGGCATTTTCTTACTTTACAAAATGATTTCTTTTTACAAATAATGTAGCTTGGTAGCTTGGTGTCGTCCCTTCCACCTGTAATTCCAGCACTTGGGAAACTGAGGCAGGTAGATGGCTGTAGGTTTGAGACTAGCATGTATGAGTGCCAGGCCAGTTTAATGTACAGAAGGCGACCCCACCTTAGAAACAAAACAGAATAACAGCAACAGTGTGACTTAGTGATCGGCGTCTACTGAAAGTGGACACTGAGATTCTGTGAGGCAACGTAATCTTGCACCGCAGACATTTTGGGCTCCTTAAAGAGCGCTGCCATTTTAAAAAGAGGAAGATGGCTCCTCCTCGGTGTGTTCTTCTTCATTTAGTTTCGTTTCTCAAAGGATTGCAGACTCGAAGGCATTCAATTGTATTTGACATCTTCACAGTAAGAAACTATTGTGGTCCCTTTTTATGATTATATGAGTGATTACTATTAATAAATTTATGCTTATGATTATTGTTATTTAAGGGTGAGTTTCTAAAAATACACCCCTGGTTTTCCTCAGTGCTTGGGATGGAACCCAGAGCTTTGAGCATGGTAGGCCAGCACTCTGCCACTGAGACACCCCACCCCCAGCATGTCCTTCTGCCATGGGTAAAGGGCTGGAAGGCTTGAAGTTGAGCAGGTGCTGTCCTGGATTTGGAGGACAGTGGTAAAATGCAGAGGCTGATCAGAGGACAGCTTCTCCACACCATCTGCTAGTCTCACCTCCAGAAGGGGAACCAAAGGAACTTGGGGGGCTTCAGAGAAAGTTTGGCTTGAGGCTTCTGTGTTTTTTGTTACCATCATCAATATGTCTGAAGTTTCTTCTTCTTCGAAAAGAATCGCATCAGAAGCTTTGCAATCAGGACAAATAGAAGCTTGTTATCATTGAATCTATGTGTTTAATATTTATGAGGGAGAAGGACGATGTACAATAAACCCATTTCCGATGTGTCAAACCGTATAGTGAGTCATGGGTCTGCCTGAGCAGATAATGTAACAGGACATCCTGTCCTCGCTGCACAGTTGTTCCAACACTTCGGTGTTTTGTTTCTGGGCTCTGCAGAAGCTACAGAGGCAACCGAACTGCGCTCAAGTTCACGTAAAAATAATTTCAAAATGCTTTTGGATCACCACTCTCTCTCATACCATGCCCCTTTGGGTTGTTGCAGGGCTGAAGTCCGAGCCTCACACATGCAGGATCCGGGGCACACTAGCAGCTCCGGCCCCTGTTTTAAAGTGCACCCCACTAACATCGGTTTTCACTTACTCTCCTTTCACGCCCCCACCCTCTCCTATTGATATTTTCATTCTTGTCTTGCACCCCCACTCTTCACGTGCATTTGGTTCCTGACTCTTAATTCTCCAATTCTCCTCTGCTTGGTTTTGCTGATTTGTTATTGAGATGGGCTCTTGCTGCGTAACCCTAGCTGGCCTAGAACTTCTGGTAACCCTCCTTCCTCTTTCTCCCGTGTTATAGCAATGTACCTATAACTGTCCTCGGGTCCCAGATTTTACTCTTCATGGGAATTCTAGCTTCTCTAAAAGAAGAAATGGTGGATAATTTTGTTCGGTGACGTAACTCTGCTCATGCTGAACTCTCATGTCTCCCGTGAAATAGTTTTCTGTTCTTCTTATGAGAACGGCAACAGAATGATCAGCTGAGAGACAGCAACAGACCAGGCCCCGGAAATGACAGCCAAGTGTGCACAGATTGGGAAAAGCCAGCTAAAAAGGATAGAAAGGATGACAATATCACAAGACAATAAATTATGATTTAGTTGTGCTTAAAAAATGCAGTTTCAAGCCGGGTGGTGGTGGCACATGCCTTTAATCCCAGCACTCAGGAGGCAGAGGCGGGTGGATCTCTGAGAGTTTGAGGCCAGCCTGGTCTACAGAGTGAGTTCCAGAACAGGCTCCAAAGCTACAGAGAAACCCTGTTTCAAACAACCAAAACAAACAAACAAACAACAATAAAAAAAGAATGCAGTTTCATCCCTGTTTCAAGTTGCTGTTCAAATGTCGCAGCAGAGGGTCACAGAAGCCGTAGTCTGAGGTCAGTCTGGCAGCACAGCCCCTATTCCACCGTGGAAGCCCTGATTTCACTACTTTAATGCCCTGGGTCTAAGACTTCTCACATCGCTTGAATTTCCTATAGTGAGATGAACCATAAGCAAACATTAGCAAATTAGGTTAAATAAGTATTTATGACTATTCTCAAATTAATTTTATTTTGTACTCATTTAGCTTAGTAGGGATAGAAGACAGGATCTCAAACTTGTGAGTTCTACCACTGAATCAGACTCCCCTCAAACTTCGCACTGGAAACTTAGAATCACCGCAGTAGCACCAGGTCGTAGCTACTAACTTTGCATAGAGATGGGACATAGTCTGGTAGTGTAGTTTTGTTTTCCTTATTGTAGCATCGTGGCCAACTCAGCCCAGGATGCATGGTGAGCTAAGTTTGAAGTCACCCTAGGCTGCACAGTGAGACCTTGTCTCAAAAACAAAGGCTAAGCAGTATATAAGTAAATGGGGACAAGAACAGGTGCCTTGCCTGTAAATGCCCTTGTTCAGTCCTTGGCACCAAAGCAGAACAAATGATTATATGAAGGGCCAGGTCCACTCCTAGCCTACTGGGTCTTTTAAGATCTTTTCCCGGCTCTCGGGTTCTTTGGCTGTGTCATTAAAGAGAAAAACAGCAACAAAAATGAGCAGATTTGCCGGGCAGTGGTGGTGCATGCCTTTAATCCCAGCACTCGGGAGGCAGAGGCAGGCAGATCTCTATGAGTTTGAGGCCAGCCTGGTCTACAAGAGCTAGTTCCAGGACAGGAACCAAAAAGCTACGGAGAAACCCTGTCTCGAAAAATAAAAAAATAAAAATAAAAAAAGAACAGATTTTATTGAAGAGAAAAAAAATATCAGTCGCATTATTACTGAATACAGATGACTTGGGCCTGAAAGAAGAATGACAACAACCCCCCCAACGACACCATAGTTCTACACAAATGAAGCTTTGACTAAAAGTAAGTGACTTCTAGAATATTTTGTGTGATAGACACAGAACTCTATACAAGAATGGGCTGTAACAGTGGGGCATTACTTTCCGTTTTTTCCCTGATCTTGATCCTCAGTTTGCTAACTGAGGTCCTTGTGCAATAGTGCAAGGTAAGCAATCAAGGCATAAATTAGCAGGAAAGCAGGAAAGAATCTAGAACGAGAAGGCTCGTTCTGTCTGTGAATTTCCACTCCTTCCTGGAAAGCTTTGCTGGACTTGTGGAGGCTGGAAATCGCACCTGCTCACAGAGTCAGCCTGGATATTTTAGCGGATTCCAGGGGGCCTGTCTCAGGTGCTCCTATTTCCATTTCCTGTTTCCAGATTCATAGCACACACATACTGCGTTAGTCAACTTTCCATTCACCAGGCAAAACGCCTTATAAAAGTCGATTCAAAATCAAGAAAGATTGAATTGGGCTGGTGGCTCCTGAGGCTTCGGTGGTTGACTGCCCTGCTTTGGGCTGGTGACAAGACAGCAGGGTGTGGTGACAGCAAGCACTTGGTGGAGAAAAGCTGCTCACCTCTGGGTGTCCAGGAAGCAAAGAGGAGGCAGGTAGGGCCCCAGATTTACTTCAACGACATGCCACCAAAGACCCGTCTTCCTTCCACAAGGCATCACCTTTCTGTATTGATGTCTTGTTGCCGCAAAAAAAAAAATACCTGGAAACACCCTAAAGAAGGAAGGGAAAGTTTATTTGACTTGTAGTTCTAAGAGATACAGTCCATCCTGGCAGGAAGGTACAGCAGAGAGGGCAGGAGGCAGCTGGTCACATGACCTCCACAGTCAGGAAGCAGCAATGAGTGCCTGTGCTCAGGACATTTTCTCCTGAGAATTTAGTCCTAGGCTCAGCCCATAGAACAGTTCAGCCCACATTTAGGGCAGCCCTTCCCATCTCCATGAGACTAATCCAGACAATTCTTCACAGACATGCCCAGAGAGAGATCTGGTCCATGGAGATTCTCAGTCTCATCAAGTTGACAGTCAGGGGAGCCATCACCCCTTCCAAAGTCTCCACAACTTTCCAGCATTGCCACAATCTGGTAACTAAGCATTTAGCAGATGGGTTATGGGACACACTGAATAGTCAAACCATTATATATATATATATATATATATATATATATATATATATATATATATACATATATATATATATATACATATATATGTGTGTGTGTGTATGTATATATATATATGATCTACAAACCAAATATATCTACGTATCTGTATTTAAATATACAGTGATGGCCTCTTCCTTGTAAAGAATTGCCTAAATATTTGAAAACTTCCCCTTCACTCTATATTTAGTGAAAACATTTAATAACTAGTTTATTTAACTAATTATCAATCTTTTTTTTCATTCCTGGTGACAGAACATGGGGCCTTATGCACAAGAGAAAACCACTCTTTCGCTGGAATTAAGCCCCAACCCTAAGTTTTATTAAGACAGCCTCACTAAGTTGACCAAGCTGACCTTAACCTTGTGATCCTCTTGCCGCTCATCCCAAGTGCTAGGACCTCTGCTGTGCTCCTTAAATTTGGGTCTAGGTTGCAATGGATTTTCTTCTTAGGCAAAATGCTTTGAACCGACAATAAAAGGCTTTAGCCTCACCATAAGAGGCACCAAATCTTAGATCTAGATGTCATTACAGATGCCACCGGACCAAACCCTGTTTTACAAAATGTACAAACCAACATTTCACAGCTGAGAAACCATAAGATTACAACTGGAACTTGGGATCTTGGAATTTCTATACCAAGTTCATCCTCTTCAAGAAAGATGATTTGTGTGGCCAACAGATATCCCTAAAATTTAGGCTTTATTTATTCATAAAAATAAAGTATTGTTTACATAACTGTCAGTACATTGAACAGTTCATTTATCTAACAGATATTCACTGAATACCTTAAGGGCCACTCACTGAGCTGGGTATGGGGCGGCAAAGAGGAGCAAGGATGTGTCAACTGTAAGAGGCACAGGATTCCCCTGGATGTGCCCTGTAGCCCTAGCCTGGAACGGGGCCACGTGAATCTCCATCTGAGATCTACATGGACAGATAAATGTACCATCACTGAATGGTGGCTGAGGTCACTAGGAAGCAGAGGGCCCGCGTTGATTCCCAGTGCCCCACCCACCAGTGATGTGATTTTGAACAGGTCTCAATTTTGTTGTACCACGAGAGTCACCTCGGCATATCTGACATCATATATGAAAAGCCTCTCAGCAAAGCTGCCTTCTAACTATTTATGTTGATACTCTTGATCTGCCGCTCTCAACCTTGATCTGAGAGGTTCCTTTTTGTGTGACAGCTCATCAGTGCCGAGACTCATAACTAGTCAGGATTGAGACCAAGTGGCCATGAATGTTTAGCCTTAAGTGAGACACATCTACATCAGCATTCCCCCATCCCCACCCCACACCAGGCTTAGCATGCAGCACAGGAGAGGGAAAGGAAAGAATGCGAGAGCCGGAAGATGGGGAGGAGAGCTGTGAAACACACACCTGGGGACGTGACCCACTCCTTGCCCTCACGAGAGCTCAGCGGCCTAGGTGTCTGTGAAGCTCTGTACAGGATCAAGTCAGTCAGCATTCCAGCATTTCCAGCATACGGGAGTGGTTCACAAGCCCCAACCCCTAGCTGAGAAGCTATTGGCAGTTGACCTTGGTGGTTGCTGGGAGAGGGACGGTTATATTTCTTTGGAAGTGTAGCCCCATATTCTAGTGACTGGCTCAACACCTATGCACATATGGGTTTTGGAATGGACTCAGTGGGTTGTCAAAAATAAAAATTAAAATGGACATAAAATTTGGAGGTGGATGTCTTAGGGAGCTCTGGGGGTGGAAGAAGAAAAGATGGATATCATCAAAATACATCGTGTACATGCATGAACTCAAATAATAATAAAATAAGATAATGCTAGCCAAATTCCCCCACATAGTAAAGAAGGCCCTATAGCTATGTCTTCTCCTTCTAGAAAGGAACTAAGCTGGTGAATACGTCCAGGCTGTGATCCCAAGTATCAAAAATCCTGAAGTCTCTATTCAGAATTGTAGACTAATATTTCATTCAGTAGATTTTATGAAAAACAGATTATCTCTCATGTTGTAGGTGGATCTTATTCAGCTAGTTAAAGACTTTGTTGGGGGTGTGAGACTGAGGTTCTATGAAGAAAAGTAAATTCTGTCAGTAGAATGCTCTTGGACCTGAGCTGTAATATTGACACATCCCTAAATTTCCAGAATGCTGGGTGCCATGCAGATAGCATATGCTTCAACTTCTGTAACCCCCAGGTGTCAATTCCTTGGGCTAAGTGTTTCTCTTATTCAGAGAGAGGAAAAGAGAGAAAGAGAATAAATATATGCACACACACACGCACACACACACATTCACACGCTTATCTCGTGTTCTGCTTCTCTGGACACCTCTGACCACTGCAAGGACTCCTTTTCCAGGTCAGGGAACAGTCTGTATTTTATTCGTGTTTCAGCATATACTCCACTTCACTTGCAGTCTTCAACAATGGGACTAGAAATATGAGGGCTGATCCTGTGAAACCGGGGAACACCTTCTTTGGGAATCAGAGGGCTGACATGGGCTTGGTGGGAGTAATCACCGATGAAAGTGCCCCTTGTTCCCATGGGGAAACCTTGGCATAGCTTCAGGGGGTCTGCAGAAAGCAGACGAGGCATGGGATGGTGCAGTTGAGAGGCTCCAGGTGTGGTGAGCTAGACCTGGAGTCAAATTGTGATCCCATCACTCATTACCTGTGCAACTTTGGAATCTTTCTTTAAGTTCTTAGACTCAATTTTAACGAATGTAAGGTTTATAAAATCGGACTAGATGTAGCGATCTGATGTACACTAGTGACGTGCCCAGTTCCTGAAGCAGACCAGGGACTAGACTACCGTTAGGGTCCCCCGTGAGTCAGGCACGGTGGCTAATGCCTTTATTCCCAGAACTCAGAAGTCAGAAACAGGCTAATCTGAGAATTGGAGGCCAGCCTGATCTACACAGAGAATTACAGGATGATATAGTAAGACCCTATCTCAAAACAGCAGCAACATAGGTTTCCCCCATGAATCAAAGCAGAAGGGCACTTCTTTGAATCTCAACATAGTAGTAATATCCTCTTAGATGCCTGGTCAGTTAACAAAATTGCAAATACATTCTGCTTATGTGCACTGAGTTTAATGCTTAAGTTAACAAATGAAGGCGTTCTGAATCCCTCTTCACTGTGTGGTTCACCAGGTGAATTAGAGGATTAGAATAAGGGTGTAAGGTGACTGTTGTTGACAACTTACCGTAGGATCTGAAGAACAAAGCCACGTGATGCATCTGGGAAAGCTTTCTTTAATGATGTGTCAGTTAAACTGGTCCCTGAAGGGTGGATAAGACTTGGACACGTGAAGACAGAGGGCAAGGGAGGCACGGGAATGAAAGCAAAGATGTAAAAATGTGTGTCAATATGGCAAGTAACATGAAAACACCCTTCAGATCTTACACGCGCTAAGTATTGATGTGACGCCTTCCTCTCCTGTCTCCGCTCATGTTGCAACATCACCACTCTATCGCTTACCTTTCCTGCTGCTACGCTGAGGAAAGACATTTGGCTCATAGGATTTGGGCTCGAAGGTATACAGTTCATCGTGGCCTGGAAGGCTTGGGACAGGATGCTGCATGGCAGCGGAAGCATATGGAGGCTGCTCACTCACACCTCAGGGAACCAGGAAGCAGAGCTTGGCTCTAAACCTCAAGGCCTGCCCTAACGTCTCACTTCCTCCACCTAGTTGCCACCTCTTAGAGTTTCACCACCTCTCCAAATAGTACCTTTCCCCTGGAGACTAAGTGTTCAAATATATAGACCTGTTGGGGCACTTTACATGCAAACCATAACCTGATTCCAACCCTCACAGGCTCATCACCATCTCATAATGCAAAATCCATTCAGTCTAAAAACAAAACTCCCTATGGTCTTATACTTTCAATGGTTTGAAAGTTCAAAGTCACTCTGAGACTCAAGCCAAACTCTTAGCCGTGAGCCCCAGGTTTTAAAAACTGTTAGATATTTTCAACATATATTAAAGGGGGTAGTCAGAAGATAAGAAGGAAATATAAGCAAGCCAAAACCAGGTAGGGCAAGCACAACCCCTGCAACTCCACACCTGGCATCTTGGCTCAGCTGGTGTCTAGTGTCTTGGGAAGATCCATCCCTCCAGCACCGGGGCCTGAATCCCCTGTGGCCCCTTGTGATGGCTCATCTTGGTCGCCCACGGGAATCAACTGAACTCCACTCTGCTGAGCACGCCTGTGAAGGACTCGCCTGGTCAGATTCTCTGAGACAGGAAGACCCCCCCTAAGGATGAGCCATTCCTTCTAGAGGCAGCACACATAAAAAGGATATGGGAAAAGAAGCTTCTGGTTTTCCCCTTCTGACTCTCCCTCTCTGTCCTGTTGCGGAGGCATTGCATTCCCTTGCCCGTATTTTAGAACTAACTTCTTGGAGATTCCTACAGAGACTGAAGCTCATCAACTGACCGAGAATCTTCTATGACTCCGGCTCCAGACAGAGACAGCTGAGACATGCATGAACAGCTACTGATTCTTGGCCTTTCTGTCATAGGATAGCAATTGTTGGACTTCATTAGACACAGTCTGTAACCCAGTCCAGCAACTCCCCTTTTAGTATCGACATCCATCTGTTTTATTGCATTTGTTCCCTTTGAGAATCTTAACTAATACACCTCTCTTACGCTAGCTCTATTTCGAGTTTGCGGCTTCCTTCAGTGGACACCCAGGTTCTCCACTGTCAGTTAGGGCTTCGCCTTCAGAGCTCTATGCACAGCCCATCCAGGAGCTCTATGCAACCTATCCAGCCCTGTGACACGTTTCTTGGCTCCATTCCACCTTTACACCTGCATCTGTGTGTTCAGTGTCAGCATCGGAAGGATGACATGCTGACTGACGCTGGGACCACAGCTAGAGTGACTTCCATGTCCTAGATCCTGGCTCTTTCCTCGGAAGCTGTTTTCTAGCAGAGACACTGAAGGAGAGACTGGATGCTTTCAGACCCTCTCCTTGCAAAGGAATTTGCGTTGGTGTGATCTGGAGCCATGAGTGGAGAGGCTCTCATGCTCGCTACACTGTCCCTAAAGGCCGACACTCTTCCTCAATGATGCCGCTCTCCCAAACAATCAGAAGCTTTCTTTTTTGGTTTTTTTTCAAGACAGGGTTTCTCTGTGGCTTTTGGAGCCTGTCCTGGAACTAGCTCTGTAGACCAGGCTGGTCTCGAACTCACAGAGATCCGCCTGCCTCTGCCTCCCGAGTGCTGGGATTAAAGGCGTGCGCCACCGTCACCCGGCTCAGAAGCTTTCTTGACACCAACTCTGTTCTTAAGTTTAACTGGTTTGAATTCCTTTCCTCCCAAAGCTCGATATGTCTCGTGCTATTCTGTTCTACATCACTCTAAATCCGGGCAAATGTGCCGAGTAATATCATGCTCTAGCCTGAACATTGTGAGTCGTGAATTTTCCTCTGCCAAAGGAAGTGGGATAGAGAAGCCGAGGCAACTAGGAGGCCATGAGAAGGAAGGAGCCTCTTGGCAACTGAGAATCGAAACTTCTAGCGCAGAGGCAGTGAGCTGGCTCAGCAGGGAAAGGCACCTGTCACAAAACCTGATGACCTGATTTCAACCCCTGTGGAAGGAGAGTGGGAGGGCTACCATTTCTACAGACAGACAGATAGACAGACAGACACACACAGAGAGAAATAAAGAAATAATTTCAAAACAATTGAACTTTGCTGTGACCCTTGTGCTGGAGAGATTTATGTAACTTGACACAAACTACAGACTACGTGAAGAAAGGAGACCCCAATCGAGAAAATACCTCCATAAGACCAGGCTGTGGGTCAGCCTGTAGAGCATTTTCTTAAGTAGTGATTGACAGGGAGGATTCAGCCCACTGTGGGTGGTGCCACCCCTGGGCTGAAGGTCCTGGGTTCAATAAGAAAGCAGGCTGAACAAGCCATGATGAGCAAGCCAGTAAGCAGCTCCCCTCCATGGTCTCTGCATCAGTTCCTGCCTCCAGGTTTTTGCCCTGTTTGAGTTGTCCTGTCCTGACTTCCTTCAGTGATGGACTATATTGTAGAAGTAAGTATAAGCCAGATAAACCCTTTCCTCCCCAGCTTGCTTCTGGTCATGGTGTTTTATCTATAGCAATAGAAACCCTAACTTAAGACAGTCGTTGACATCCAAACTATACTCCTTTATATAGAGAACGTTAACAATGAACCATGCTTACAGCCTAAGCCGATCTGGTCTTCATGTATGGCCTAAATGCTCTCTGAGATATTTTCTAGGAACCCCACGAACAAGACTGAACTTTTTGTTTTCAATAAAATCATTTTGGGAGCTGGAGAGATGGTGCAGTGATTAAAAGTATTGGCTGCTCTTCCAGAGGACCTAGGTTCAATTCCCAGCACCCCAGGGAGGATCACTTCAGATGTGATGCCCTCTTCTGACGTCCGAGAATACTACATGTACATGATACACAGACATACATGCAGTCAAAGCATCCATACACACAAAATAATAGAATATTAATTTTTTGAAGAATTTAAACCTAAACTTTTTCAAGTCTTGTATCCTAAGGCTTTACCTAACCGGCTTTAATCCTATCCAATCCATAGGAACTGCCCTATGTCGTTAGGTTCCTTAGCAACCCTTACAGATATAACTTCAAAGGCTAAGAAAAAAGTGTATATAGTTGTAAATAGTGTATATACTGTAGATAACTGTTGAGACTCTGAGAAGTCCAGCCCTTGGTGTCAGGTATACCTTTTTCTCTGAGTGCCTCTTTCCCTTGATCCTCCTGTTTAACATCTGTATTAAGATCTTGTTTTATACCCCCAGTTCTGTTTCATTCCTCCTGGCACTGAAATCCTTTGCTACAACCAAGCCAAGACTCTGGCTTTACCCGGTTAGAAGTCCCTACGAGCTGAAGGGAATTTCTTCAGCTGTGAGGATGGAGCAGTGTGTCTGTCCTGTCATTGCCGACACCAAATGAGCCTGTTACTTTTGAATTCAGCCTCGCTCGAGTTTGCAGAACGTGGCCAGAATGCCGTCAGATTGTCTACCAATGTACAGCATGAGTGATCTCTACCTCAGTGTGTCGTCGGTCTCCTTGGAAAGCTTACGACAGTCATTTATTTACATTTCTGTTGATGCTATGATCCTTCTCCTTGCCACCAGGATGCCCCGTTAAAGCTCTTCTTACTTTATTCTAGAGACGTGCTAGTTCCCATGTACAAATTCCCCCACATTGCTCCTACAAATCACACAGTAGGTCTCGCAGTAGCAGCAGCCCTAGTCTGGACACCTACTTCTATTACTTCTTTTTCTCATTTCTGGGACCAATATCTGACCAGAAGCAGCTTAAAGTGGGAAGAATTTCTTTTTATTCGTGATTTGAGAGGCTACAGTCGGTGGTGTGAAGGGCACAATGGCGGGCGGTAGGAATCCATGGCATCTCAGCTGACCAGGAAGCCGGGGAGGGAGAGGGCTGCCTCTGAGCTGCTGCCTTCCTTGTTCCTCATGGTCGAGCCCCAACCCAGGGAACTGTGCCGACAGCTTTCGAAAGTTGGTCATCTCTGGAAATATCCTCAGGACCACATCAAGGGGTGTGTCTCGCTAAAACCCTAGTCATTTCTGTATCCAATCAAGTCAATCGAGTTGACAATCACACACTTAACAATGGGTTACAAAACTGGGTTACATAACTGTCCCATGCCCAGGACTTGTACGGACTCAGTGTGATTCTATCTAGATGGATAAATCAAAGAAAATACAGTTCACTCAGAAGAACCTCTTCTCTTACCTGTGGGTCCTACCAACTGCTACCCAGATCAAAATCACGATAGCTTAGTCAAGCCTCTCCTGTTGTGAAGTGGGGTACGTAAGAACTGTCTGACATTCTAACTTTGCAATGGACTTTTCCTTCTTTTGCATCTTACCTATAATCGGAGCTGAAGAATCCCTGAGTGAGAGCCAACTACTGATTATCACAGGAGTGGGTACAGTTGGGGGGAGTGACTTTCTCAAAGCCTAACAGTAAATAATTAAAACTAACAGGATTTCCGAGGAACACACAAAGACAAACTACTTAAATGTACAAAAAGATATACCCAGGGTCAAAGAAAACCCTAAATCCACCCTGGAAGGGACTCTGCCTTCTAGAAGGCAGTTGAGCTTCTACCAAGTGCCCTGGAGGAATGACCAAATTCTCTGTAGTTTTCTGGAGGTGGAGATAAGGAATGGCTAGCGATCATAATGAAGCCCTGGTGGTCTCAGACCATGCCACTTTTCAGGGTGCCTGACATCACTAAGCTGTTAGTCTGACATGTTCTGGGAACATAAGCCACTGACTCTTGTTAAAGCACATAAACACTTCCCACACAATTAGACCCTAGAGATTTCTGAGACATACTTCTTGTTTCCCATCCATGACGGTCATGTACAAGAATTGATATTAAGCAAAACATGTTCGACTGACTTCACAGTTTTTCCTGGATTCAGTTGATGCCTTCTAGCAGCTCAAAATCGGAAGTATTATTAGATGTTAAATTTATCCAAAGATAATGTGGACTTGGGAACTGAACATTCAAGATGGGCAAATATAGACACCCATGTATATATACATATACATGCACTCATAAAATGTTATAAAACTGGCCAATGAAGATAAGAGCAGTAAGATAAAGAGAGTAACAATCAACATTATGTCAACATCCTCATCTGGCTGTGTTCACCTGATGGCTGTCAACAACCTTTATATAGAACTGAATACAAGTTGAATGTAATAATTCATGCTGATACAGGAAGACTGGCATGAGTTTAAGGCCAGTCTAGGATACACAATGTGTTCAAGGCCAGCCTGGGCTACATATTGAGAAATTGCCTCAAAAAAGAAAGGAAGGAAGAATGAAAGAAAGAAGGAAAAGAAAAAAAGAATTGAACACAGTGCCTCCTCTTGGTTCTGGTACTCAGTCAGGTCTTAGTGAGTGGAAACAGGGCTACCTGAGAAGGTAGACCCATGAATGAGAGGCGGTATCATCAACTAGACCCCCAAAGACTCTCAGTGGCTCAACATGAAAGGTTGATATGGATGGACATGGTGGTTCATGCCTGTAATTCCAGTACCTTGAAGGTAGAGGTAAGAGCAAAACAAGTTTGGCTCTGTCATGAGACCTTGTTTCAAAAAACAAACAAACAAACAAACAAAACCACAGGCCAGTGGATCACCCTACACCATCACACTGGGTAAATCAGACAAAGTAGAGTTTCAGTGCTGCTGACCACTGGGGACAGCAGAAGGCAAAGCTCATCACAAAGGTCACAGAGCCACGTTGGGATGAGTATAGGGAAATCTAGGAGACTGACTAGACTCTTGTACTGAAAACTGCATCACCAGCCACATGGACTGCTTCACCAACACTCTTACCGTCACTAGTCAGTTTGCCCAGAATGTCCAGGAAGGAGGACCATAGGCTGTCCCTCAGGAGAAAGACAGAGGACAGAGGACTTCTGCAGGGAGACTTCTAGAAGAGGAAAAGTTGTCAAGTGTCAGGTTACAATCAGTCAGTTGTCAGGTCTGTTGGTGCTGTAACCTCAGCAACTAAAATGTTTAAAAAGTGAATCTCTGGGGGCTGGAGAGATGGCTCAGTGGTTAAGAGCACTGACTGCTCTTCCAGAGGACCTGGGTTCAATTCCTAGCACCCACATGACAGCTCACAACTGTCCGTCACTCCAGTTCCAGGGGATCTGACACCTTCACACTAATGCACATAAAATGAATCTAAATGAATTATTTTTTAAAAAGTGAATCTCTGGAATATAAAGGAAGAGAGAAGGAAAATGGATGGCGTGGAGACAGCTGTGTTCTTAGAACTAAAACAAGTCAGCAGCCCAGAGGCTTGTGATAGGTCAGGCTCCAGCCGGGTGCTGGAAGTAGCAGGAGAGTCCAAGACACAAGGCCATCCCCTACAGACCTCAGAGCAGAACCCAGCTGGCTGGCAAGCCCTCCACCCAGATGCTAAGCTCTTGCCACACTACACGTAACCCCCCAGGAAGAGGAGGAGAACCTAGAAGACAGGGCTGGGCAGGCAGCTGGGTAGTAGAGGGCTTGGTTAATGTGCACGAGGCCCTCAGTTGATCTCTGGCACAGGACGGAGGAGGAAGAACAGAAGTAAAGAAAGAGGGAGAAGAAAGAGGGGGAGGTAGAGGGGGAGGAAGAAGGGGGCAGATGAGGAGGAGGGGAAAGAGCGCCACAACTCAGTGCTCAGTGACTGGCTACTCCTTTCTTGTATCTGTGACCCTGTGCACCTGTGCAGTACTCCTGGTCCTGCCTGAGGATGGGTTGTCATCTTCTTTACCCACGGAGTCTTTTCTCAATGCCTGTGTGTCAACAGACTCATCAGTACTTTGAACTTTTAAGGCGACAATTACTGTAGCTACATCTTCCAGCAGGAATCAATCATCTCTTCATGTTTTAAGATCAAAATCTGTGCTATCAGGGTTGCTTCTGGAGGTGGCCATGTTTTCTCCCAAGGGAAGTGTCTTTTGGTAACTTCTCCCTAATCAGAGCTGAACTCTGGCTCCTGTGTCTGCCTCCAGAGAGCACCAGGCTCCTCCCAGTGCCAGTTTCCTGCATGACTTCTGCTTCATCCAGCTATTTTCACAGTGCTGGAAGCCCTCTGATTAAACTACGTTGGGAAACTGCACGGAAAACTGGGTGATTTTTGTGTCTTCTCCTTAATTCTTGTCATTTATGTTTCAAAACCCCTTCTACTTTATTTAACTGACAATATTTGATGAAATAGTTAGAGGGCTAAGGATTATTATCCTGTAATTGTCAGATAACAGTTCAGACAATTTATATGCAGAGAGATTGATGGGTGATGGTGGTGCACACCTTTAATCCCAGCACTTGGGAGGCAGAGATTGGCAGATAGATCTCTGTGAGTTTGAGGCCAGCCTGGTCTACAGAGTGAGTTCCAGGACAGGTTCCAAAGCTACAGAGAAACCCTGTCTCAAAAAAACCAAATAAATAAATAAAAATAAAAAATTATAGGCAGAGAGATTGATTGATGGAAGAGGGGTATGAGGGAGGAGAGTGTTAGTTAATGGAGTTTGGCTAAATGTTAATAGCAGGAGAATTAGATCAAGAACATACGGTGATTCTTTGTGCTCCCTTAGATGCCTTCCTGTGACTCTGAAACAGTTTCTACATAAAAACTAAAACGTGCTTCTAGAGATCACAAGGCTACATAGACACCAGGTTTGGCATTTATCAAATTTGAACCGAGAACAGTGCAGATACCAGGGTCGTGGAGCCAGCTTGATAGGAGAGGAGAGGGGGGCACCACGCTGAAGATCTGAGGGAAGGAAAATTGGGAAGGCCACTGGAGCCGCCCTCCCTCAGAAGGAACAGAAACTTGGTCGCATTGATTCATCCTCTTACCTTCCAGACAGTGCTGGGTAGACCTCGGAAACCTCTAATCTGCCTGTATGAGGCAATTTTTAATATGCAGTTCACTGTTTTGGTCTAGTTACCATGCAGTACATTTCTGTGTGTCATCATATGACAGATTAACTTTAATAAGATCCAAACTATAATTATGTTATTGGTGTCATAACCATTACCATGTGGCTCAGTTTTAATAACGTAATGTTTAGGTAGTTTGTCTGTTCCTTCGTAACGTCAGACTAACATGGTTTGGAGCTGGACTTCTTCTGGTTTGCAAGGCTGGGGCTTCTTAGGGCTTTGCTTCTTCTGTGGCATCTCAGGCTGGGAAAGTGACTTAACAGAAAGCTTTGATGTTGTCCACACAGAACGGGGTTCAAATCTAACCCATCCACTTTAGAGAGGGAATTGGAACAAGTTGCCTACCCGCATTAAGCCTTTCTTTCCTACACAGTGTAAAACCCAGGGCATGGTTGTGAGGGTAGAGTAGGAGATCCACTAAAGTCTTTTAGTTACCACACAGGGGTCACTAGTGACCTTCCTTCCAGAGAACCTGGATGAACCAACACTCACTTCCCATGTAAAATTCTGCCGCGCCATTCCAGTCAAGTGGACCTTCTCATCTTTGTAGCATGCTTTCCCGGAACCAGAAGGTTTCACGTCAATTGTAGCCACACTACAAATGGGCGACCTGCATTCGGCTGAGTTTCTCGCAGTGGTTCCCGCGGTGGCTGATTAGTAGAGCAACCTGGGGAGCTTGGGGATCGTTAGAGACTGATTTGATTGGCCTGTGCAAGTCTGGCCCTGGGGATACTGTGACCACCAACACGATTGCAACTTGTCGCTGTTCCTCTGTGGTGTTGCCCCTTGGGTCACATGGGTCTCTGGCCAGGCTTGCAAGAGTCAAAGGGAATCTTTGTATCCACCCTGCATCTTCTTATAAAAGTCAACAGGAAGCCTGTGCAGAGTGTCCATGTTAGGCTCCAAAAGCTAGACCTCTGGAGGAAGATTCCCAGGAGAGGGGAAGGGGCACCAGTGGCAGGCAATGCCAAATAATTTTAATGCTTTTCTTGTTTGCCACATGCCGTCAGCCAAGACTTCAAGGGCTCAGTGTAAGAGTGTTACTACTTAGGGCCAATGTACTAAAGAGGTCATTCAAAAAAGTCCAGGACATGGATTCTCAGGTGGTGAGTTCTTCTAGACAGTGCTTCTCAACCTTCCTCATGCTGTGACCCTTTAATACAGTTAGCTCCTCATGTTGTGGTGACCCCCAACCCATAAAATTATTATTTTTGATGCTGCTGTTAGGTAATTTGCTACTGTGTTTTCTGATGGCCTTAGGTGACCCCTGGGAAGGGCTGTTTGACCCCTAAAGAAGTTGTGACCTACAGGCTGAGAACTCCTGTTCTATAGGGTATTTGACAGATAGCAGCTCCTATGCACAGCGATTCCCATGGTAAGCCCCTGGCCACTCTTCAGCAGGAAAGTGACTGTAGCAATGACCATCCACCTACCTGTTTCCTATAGCTTAGGGACAGTGATGGGGACACTCTGAGAAGTATGCTCTTATGTGATTGTGTCTTTGTGTGGCCATCGTAGGGTACACTCACTTTGTCCTTCTTGATGCAACCAGGAGTCAAG
>JABTXL010000001.1:41055449-41076062 GCA_025134845.1 Neodon shergylaensis
CGTAGGGTACACTCACTTTGTCCTTCTTGATGCAACCAGGAGTCAAGGTAAACAACACAAGGCTGCTACCGTAGGGTACACTCACTTTGTCCTTCTTGATGCAACAAGGAGTCAAGGTAAACAACACAAGGCGTTACTGACTAACCTTGAGCACACTGCTCTACAGGCAAGCCTTTAAAATAAAAGTATGCTGTGTGAAATCATAAACCCTACTCACGGTTAACATGATCAGTTCTCTCTACTGTACAGACTCTTTGTGCTGTGCTGGTATGTGGCTGGCGTACAAGTGGGTGTGTTGGCACCAGCATCAGCTCAAACACTGGAACTGCCTTGTACCGCCACATTGTGAGAGCTATGACACCTATGACACTGTAGAGATTTTTCAGCTCTGTTACAATATCTGGCACCATCTTCTATGTAGTCCCTGGTTGAATGAAAAAAAAAATGGATACGCCCGCAGTGGTGGCCCATAAGATTAATCCTAGCACTTAGAAGGCAGAGACAGGCCAATCTCTGGATTTGAAGCCACCCTGGTCTACAGAGTGAGTTATAGGACAGCCAGGGCTACAGAGAGAAACCCTGTCTTGAAAAACCAAAAACCAAACCAACTGAAAAACGGATGCATCATTATGCTTGCTGGTGTTAGGCTTCCTTCCTTAGGAACAAATGACAGCCATACTGGACTTGGTTACAAGGTGGCCGCTCTGACCTACTGGACTGCAACTGGGGGAGACAGTTACCCACAATGCAAATACAAAAAAGTCAAGTGTTTAGAGCCATGCCTGGTTCCCCTCTGCACCCAACTATTAATTCACGAAATCTCCTATAGTGTCTACACTTTTCTTCGCTAATTCTACAAGGTACTGCGGGGTTGGGAATCTGAGGAAACAGAAGTCAGATTAGCCTAAGTGAGCGTCATAGTGACAGAGGCTAATTGAGTACCTTGGTTCAGTAAGAGGCATTTATTAAGTTGAAACTTTTGTATGAACATGCAATCTCGCAATAAGCACTGGTTAGGCACCCATTGTACGCCAAGCATGTGTGCAGGTAGGACACAACATTTGTAGGACTGCATTAACAGTTACCATGGCCGGCTTCAGTGGGCAGTTCTGGCTAAATGGTCTTCCTTAGCTCCATTTTCCTGGAGAAACGGAAGCTTTCAGCGATTGCCAGACCATTTAATTCCACAGTTAGTCCCTACTCCTCACTGCAATGAAAGTCTTGAGCACTTAAACATTTAAGGAATTTGCTCTGTTTTGTTTATTAAGGTAAACAGCGCCCCCCCCCATCAACTCTATGGTACTCTTTTCTCTGTGGAGGGCTCCACACACCGCAGTGCTGCCCCTACTCCCAGGCGCCCACCACTTCTGACACGTTGAGGAGTTGAATTGGAAAAAAAGGAAAAGGGGTGTGGAAGTTTTCGCGACTCCTGGGGATCCCCAGATCTTCCTAAGGAAGAATGCTGGTTCCAAGGCTGCCCCTACTCTCCAAAATCTGTTTGCTTGCAAAACCCTGTGCAACGGCCACACCAAATAACAAACCTTGGACAGGAACCAAACGGTCACTTCCCCGCCCTCCCAGCACAGTATGCAAATCCGAGCACCAGGAAGTAGCTGGGACCTCTTGGCCGAGCCCAGCGACAGCCAGTTCCTCTCCCACCGAGCCGGGCCCGGGCGCCTCCCCGGCTGACGCTCTGCAGCTAAGCAGCCTGCTGCAGGCCGGGCAGTGTCCCCCCGCGCAGTGTGCCCGCAAGCGCCGGCCACGCGTCCTGCTACCCGGGCCGGCAGCTGCTTCTCAGGCGGGCCCCCGGAGGGCCGTCCCGTCGCGTACGCAGCTTTGAATTGAAGTCACCGTGGAGTTCCGCAGCCCCGAAACTTCTACCGCCAGCGAGTGAGTGAGGGGCTCGAGCTCGGGGTGGGCGCGTCGGGTAGACCGAGCCAGGGACCGGAGCCCAGGTCGCTTGCTTGGCTAGGGACCCGGGTATTAGGCGCAGCAAAGGTTGCGCGCCGTTTCTTGCCGGCACTCACTCCGGGTGGTGAGAGCTCTCAGATGCCTCCAGCCTGGGGTGACTGTGACTCGCCCGGGCGGTCGAGCGGGGACGCGGGGGCGGCGGTTCCGCAGGTGTCCGCAGCGGAGCGGCGCGGGGGCGTGGTGGGAGGTGCGCACAGGGTGGGAGTCCTTGGGTCCCTGGCGTGGGCCACCTGCGGGCACCGCTCCAACTTCTCTTCCGTGCTAGGGAAGCTTCGGGGCACTCGGGAAGGAGCGCGGCGGGAATTCGGGAGGGGGTCACCTGGGATGGAGTATCTAGTCGTCCTCCCAGACCCTGGGTCCCCAGGCCGGCTCTGTTGACTGAGGTCCCTGATGACTGGGGCAAGGTGGTGACGTCGAGCTGCTACGGCGGAGGCTGGAGCTCGACCTCCCGCGGAGCCGGGCTTCTCTCTGGCGACTGAGGAGCGGTCCGACGCCTTGGCCAAGAGGAAGCTGGAGTTATTTTAAGAATTCAGGGATGCCTTTCCTTCGGGCTGGGGGGAAGGGTGTATGCGACAGTTCCCACTCACCCGCCTTATCTTAGCTGGCTGTAGTGGCTTCCCCGTGCTGTTTAGGTTGTATTTTCTTCCCAACAGTCCGCTCCTCTGAGCACTTGTGGTTGTCTCTTCCTTTCTTTGAGTATCCATGTTTGTACTAATTTTGCCAATCCGCTCAACTTCCTTGCCACTCAGAATGCAGGTGGGAATCTAGGCCATGCACTGTCCCAGCTGTGTGTGTTTGCGGATTATTCAAGTTCCCAGTTTGGGTTTCCTCATAATTCAGAATGAACCTACCCGATAGGTTTAATAAACTGAAAGTCCTGGAACTTACGCCGCGTTATGTAAATGGTACTTGGTACAGCTGGTATCTATAAAAACGAAGGTCCTTGGGTCTTGGCAGTTTGGTGATTTTAAACCTGAAACCACAAGTCAGAGTGAGCCATCTGATTTTTGAAAAATCTGCTTAATAAAGACCTGAATGCTGTGGTGTCCTACGGGTTCCTCTGATTCCAAGGAGAGGCCCTAAAACCTAAGACCTAGCGCGGAAGACGCTGGACTCCTGGTTTGCTCCTGAAGCTCAGACGGCTGTAGGGTGTTTTCTCTGTGTACTTATGTCCTTAGTATTTTTTTACGGAAATAGGCTGCGCCCTGAGGGGTGCAGGGCTTCTCTAGTCCTTCTTAAGTGAGGGGAATCCTTCTTCCCCCTAAGTCTGCCAATCCAGGCTCTCATTTGGAGCTGAGCTGGGTGATTTGGGACTTTTCCTGTTTCTTTGTTTTGCTTTTGTTTTTTTAAATGTGGCTCACAAGAGCCTTTGGTGAATGAGCCTCTTGGGCAGAGTGTGGTGACCTGAGCCAGGGAAGAGGCCAGCAGGTGTGAAGGAAGAGAGGTCAGGATCCAGGAATCCTGAGCTGTGGTATAGGCACTGCACCGCTGGCCAGGGTTGAACTCACAGAACACCCACTTGGGCCGTGTATTGAGTCAGTGTTTCCTCATGGCAGCAGAGGTATTAGGAAATGTCCATGTTTATAGACTGGTCATCCCGACAATGACTGGCAATGGCTTTATCTCTTTTGTCCAAAATGAAGGCCTGGTGCTTGAGGAGTGCTCCGTGGAGAGGGCCTGGAAGGAAGAAGGGAGGCTTGTCTGTTGGATACCCTGCTGTAGGCTGCTCACCCTCTGTCTTGGCTTCTGTAACAAGGGTGGAAGGACATTAAATGGAAATCCCTGCTCAGGACTGTTCTTGGTGTCTTTGGAGGAAGTCCTGATGGGCAGTCAGACAGTTTCTGCAAAGCAGATCACCCTTCTTTACCTTAGAGTCTTGATACTTTGTAAAACTCCCCCTTCTGCTGCTAGTGGCTTCCTTGCCACAGAAGAGGTCCTACACAGCCTGGCAAATCAGTGGCTCTGAAGACCTCTTCGTTCCTCCAGGTTTTGTGTTCAGAAATAAACGACAGAAGGATCTGATTAGAGTGTGGTCCCATAGAGATGTCATTTAGCAAAAACCGTATGATCATATATGAACCTATACTGATTTCATAAATCGGAATATAATATGTGCACATATACAGCATAAGACATCGTTGCATCTCACTGGGACCAGTGATTTCTAGGATGCATAGATTAATAAACAGAACATTGAAAAGCCACCACAATCAGTGGGTTATTAGTCGGTGACGCATTGGCATTGGAACCAGCCTAGAGCCTTTCTGAGCAGCTTATAGCAATGAAGATAATAATTTTTTTTTGTAACTTCAGAAGCCTCCTCCTGACTTCATCTGGGCCCCTCATGATTCCCTACCCAAAAGCAGGGGACGGACAGATACAAAAAAAGAGATTCAGGGACTTGTCTGAGGTGAAAGGCTAGATGGTCTTTGGCTATTATAGGTATGTTTTCTGACTACTCCTACTTTGCAGTCATCAATTACTTAAGATAAATGTGTTATTTAGTACGTATTTAAGACATAGAATTGCAGAGTAATTTTCTTTACTTATTTGGTAGTTTTTCTGAACTAAGTTTGGGGGAGGGGATATGTAGGAGTGGATCTCCAGGAAGCCATCTCCTGTATTTTCAGCACTGTCTCCTCTTCGATGTGGATCATCCATACTAACTGTGTGTCATTGGAACAGCCTTGCTTATGGCCCTCACTAGTTAGCCAGGACTGTCCAAGGACTAACTATCAAAAGGCTTCTCTCTGTCATTGCTGGAGACGCCTTGCCACGGACTCTATCATTTCTACATACCTGTTATAACAAGAGCATCGCTCATGATGGAGAAGGAAAGCATCCCTCATGATGGAGAAGGAAAGCCTACAGCACCCATGTAGGAGACAGGACGGGCTTTCTGAGTGCCTGCTGCAGGCAAGCCAGTGGACGGCCCAGCACTCAACTTGCTGTAGTCATGGCTTCCTAGCTCTGAAGACTAATAACGGAGCGAAGGAAATGGAAGAGGAAGTTTCTTTTCCAGTCAGAAATACTGAAATATTTCTACAGCTGCCCAGTTTCCTGATGCCTAGATTGCGAAATTTTGAGTAAATTCTGTCGTCATTTCCAACATTTAAGTTCCCATTTGAGGGGAGACACTCAAATGTGGAAAACGGGGTGTTAATTGAGGGGTGAGAAAGTGCACGGCAGCCCCGAGTGGAGACTCAAGCCTTCTCTCATCTTTGTCTTGATGAGTCTCTCATCTAGTCTTGAGTTATCTAGAGGAACTTTTCTGTAAATGTTGAATAACAAGCTTAAAAAATTAAATCAAATTCTAGCAAGTATAGCTTGTCACCATAGCCTTAGTTCTTTATTCTTTGGGCTTTTTTTTTCCTTTTTGCTCTTTTTTTTTTTTTGAGTATGGAGTTTATTGAGAAAAGGGTAAAGGGAGGAAAGATCCCCCCCCCAGAGAGAGAGAGAGAGAGAGAGAGTCTCTATTCTCCCTTCCTACAGGTTGAGCCACTGCATTTGTCATTGGCCATGAAACTGTTTCTTGAAAATGAGGACACAGTCCTGCTGACATCACTGTGTCCCAGCACCTGCTGTGCCTTTGCAGGGTGACCCCATCATCTTACAAAAAGACACTCTCCTCCTTGTGGCTGGCGCAATGCTAGTTGGCCGATCGTGTCCTCGTTTTGGTACCCACAGTCACTGTTCAGAAGGCTGTGATCCCTAAATGGTGTCCTATAAAACCACACCGATGCTGCAATCACAATCACGTGTTTTTTTTTTTTTTTGTTTGTTTGTTTTTTGGTTTTTCGAGACACGGTTTCTCTGTGGCTTTGAAGCCTGTCCTGGAACTAGCTCTATAGACCAAGCTGGTCTCGAACTCACAGAGATCCACCTGCCTCTGCCTCCCGAGTGCTGGGATTAAAGGCGTGCGCCACCACCGCCCGGCACGTGTTTTGTTCTTAAGACCAGATCTCAAGTGTTCCAGACTTGTCTCCAGTTCCTCCACGGAGCTAAGGATGGCCTTGAACTCCTGAGAAATCTAACCTCCTCTTGACTGCAGGGATTACGGGTGTGACCCACCGTGCCCGGCTCACTCCACAGCAGTTTGAGAGGCAGTTTCCTCAATGCCTTACCGACCGAGGAGGAGCCTTCCTATATGTGTAGCCTGGACTGTTTTTTAGTTCGTTGCATTTTCTCTTCTATGGTTTGAACTTTAAGGCCATTATTGCCTTTTGGGTCCAATCCACCTTTCTGTGAGACCTAAAGTTTTCCCTGCCACTTGGCTGACTCCAGGCCACTCTGATTGGAAGCTTATCTTGAGCACACCTCCTCTAGTTCTCTCTCTGTGTTAGTAAAACATTTTGTGGGAAGCTATACCAACTTGGAGGGGCGACCCTTGAGAGCTGAGAGTCCACAGGGAGACTGCAGAGTTAGATCAGTGTTCACTCTGGTTCCCAAAGTCCTATAACGGCTGCATGGCGTTTGGGTGAAGTGGGTGCCTACTCTTCCTGTAAGTGTTAACTCCCACGGGTCAGAGGGAATGGAGAAACTAGTCTCTGAGAGGCTCTCTGGAGAGGGAGGACCACTTCTGCTTTCCATGGGAAAGCTGTGTTGCTGAGAGCAGAACTCAGCCGGAGGGTGAAGGCGCCAAAGGAAGTGATACCCCCTACGCCCTGCACTCTCCAGTCATTTGCCTGTGGTGCCCCTCCCTTCAAATCACCCAGAATTGCTGTCCCCTCAGGGTTTCTTCTACCACCCCTGATTGATCATCAGGTTTACAATCAGTTTTCCCTTGGATGGATGGATGGATGGATGGATGGATGGATGGATGGATGGACAGTTGGAGGGAGGGAGAATGGAGAGAGGGTGATTCATGAAGGAAGGTTGTAGACTCTCCTCGGGCAAAGCCCTCCAGCAGGAAGTTGTATATTTTGAAATATACAGTCTTGATTTTTCCAGCATCAGAAAGATGTATGTTTTGAAATTTCCCCTCATGGAAATTCAAAGCAAGATTTCACAATCTTTATATGATCGCACAAAGCGCTGTCTTGATTCTAGTAGTGTAGGGCTGGCTGTTCGTGAAGCCCTGGGGTGAGAGTCTTTCGGGGAAACTCTTGGAATGCAGCTGTGACCGTCAGATCTCCACAAGCACAATCTTAGAAACACCTTTTACTCATGCCCGTAGCATGCAAAAACAAAAAGGCCATCAAAATCTGACTAAGGGGGGCTGGAGAGATGGCTCAGTGGTTAAGAGCACCCACCGCCTGCTTTTCCAAAGGTCCTGAGTTCAATTCCCAGCAACCGCATGGTGGCTCACAACCATCTGCAATGAGATCTGTGCCCTCTTCTGGCCTGCAGGCAGAGTACTGAGAATACTGTATACATAATAAATAAATAAATCTTTAAAAAAAAAATCTGACTAAGGAGCCTTCCGTTGTATGGGGTGCTTAGGAATCCTTCTGAGTCAGCTTGGGAAACTCTGCTAGGCTGTAAGTGAGCAGAGGTGAACCTGGGCCTGGCTAGAGATTTATTACAGAAATGCAAATTCAGCTGGGTGGGGTGGTACAGGCCTGTTACCAGCTACTCTAGAGGTTGAGGTCGGAGGGTCATTTGAGCCCTGGCGTTTGGGGCCAGCCTGATCAAAACAGTGAGATTCTCATTTAAAAACCAAACCGAACCCTAACAAATAAAATTTAAGTTCAAATACAAATTAAGAGGCATCTATCCATAGATGCCAGAATAACTTGTGAATGCCTTTGATTATATCTCCTAATATGACAAAAATAAAAATAATTCTTTTTCCTTATCATGGGTTTTCAAGTGTGTGAACATGTATGGAGGTATGAGCTTGGGGCTTCTCATTCACTATTCTTCTACATCATTCTTTTGTAGCAGGATCTGTCTAGTTCAGACCTCACTAGCACAGCTGGGCTTGTTAGGGGATTCTTCAGGAATCTCGAATCATGTGCATTTGGGTTCTTGACCCCATGTTTTAACTGCAAGTGCTTTAGCCATGGAGTCAGCCATCTCCCCAGCCCAGAAGTGCCTTTAAAAGCTCACTACAACTGGGGGATGATGAGAGTGGCAGAAATAGCCTTTCCCAGGGAAGAACCCCTAATTGTTTACGCAATACCAAGTGGTCAGCCCTAAGATCACATGCTTACAGGTAACATTATACAGACTGGGCAGATTATAGTTATGTGTTTAGGAATACACACACACACACACACACACACACACACACACTTAACAATTAAAGAAAAAGAGGCTAGAGACAGTAAAGGGGAATGCATGGTAGGCATTGAAGGGAGAAATGATATATTATAATTTTAAAAAATGTAATGATTATGAAAATAATAAATCTCCAGATATATTTTTAACTGACACATTAAGAATGTATACACTTGTGCAGTGCTCTGTGATGTTTTAATATATATCTACATTGTATAATGTTTAAATAAGAATAAATCTGCTCCTGCCACAATTCGCATTTGGAATGCTTTCCACAGTACTTTGTGTTTAAGTCTTCACCCCCAGCTTGGTGCTGTGTGGAGGATGTGGAAATTCCCAGGAGAGGACCTCATGGGAGCTCTGCTCTCTTAGAAGCCACAGTGGATCCTCAGGCCTTCCCTCTTCCTCCGCTTTATGTCATAGTGATGGGATGAGTGTGCTATCTGTGCCACGTGTTTCAACTGCAATGTGCCTCTCTGTCATAGCCCCAAAGCACAGGGACAATAGATCATAGGCTCCTCCACTCACATTTGATGCCAAAATAAAATGCTCCTCTTATAAAAACATAAATAAATAAGACATCTTATAAAAACATAAATAAATAAAACATCTTATAAAAACATAAATAAATAAAACAAACTGATAGGTAAGATGATAGCATTTCTGAAATAATACTCATAGGTGGGAAATACCAGTTGTAAGATCTGCATATCAATTTTTTTTTTATTCTAAAGTCTTTTTTCTTTTTTTTTCCTTTTCTTTCTTTTGGTTTTTCAAGGCAGGGTTTCTCTGTAGCTTTGGAGCCTGTCCTGGAACTCCCTCTGTAGACCAGGCTGGTCTTGAACTCAGAGATCCTCTTGTCTCTGCTTCCTGAGTGCAGAGATTAAAGGTGTGTGCCATCACCGCCTGGCCAGTCTAAAGTCTTAATAGTGCTTTTGTTTGTTTTGTTTTGTTTTTTTCTGGAGGATGGATGGATGCTAATTGGTTTACTTATTTGCTGTGGTTCTGGGAATTAAATCTAGAGCCTTGTGTATAGTAAGCAAGTATTCTACCACCCGCCTATCACTCCCAACTCTCATCTTTATTTTGTTACATTTACTTATTTGTATGATACTGGCAAGCCCTCTACCAGCAAGCCTGATTTCCAACCCTTTCAAAATGTCCAAAGGTGAGTCTTTTGCTCACTAGAGAACATTCCTCTCACAAAGGGTCTCCTTCATCCCCTCTCCAGAAGAGGAGAGGAGGAACTCAAGAGAAATCCTGGTGCAGAGCCCCAGTTCCTGCTTCATGGATGGGAACTGCCCAGGACGCTGTTAAACCCCATGGTTGTTAGCCACAAACAAACGGTACCCTTGTGTGTTATCTGCTCCACTGTCCCGTCATCATGCAGGTGGAAAAAAAGGCAGGCAGAAAGAAGGGTGCTCTTTCACGGCAGGACAGCAAAGTACCCCAAGTCAAGATGATTTGGAAACCCACCCAATAAGCACATTTTGGATTAAAAATATAGTATTTTGAAACAGTGTTTCTCCAAGTTTTCCAGGCTGGCCTTGGATTCTGCTGAACAGAATACACGTGTTTTCTAATTAAAAACGGCAAACAAAGAATAATGAAATGAAGGCAGAGTGACCACAGAGCCAGGTAGGACAGTCAGGGAACTTTGGAGGTATAGTGGCCTGCAGGCTGCTCATAAGAATGTCCTTGTTGTCCTTAGTGATCTGTGAATAATTGCTTCCGGGATCTCTCAAGGATGTGTTTGTGTGCGACCTCACATAGTCCCTCATGCCCTCTGAACCATCTCTAGGTTACTCTTATCTTTTATAGCTTACTAAGAGCATCACCATAACTGGGAACAATATTTGGACAAAACCAAGCAACCACTTGCATGATTAGGCATAGTGTCCAAGCACCCACCATAGCCACTATCTGTGTGTGAGGTTCTGTTCATTTTTCAAATAAATTGGAGTGTGGCATGTGACGTCAATTACCCTGGGGCTGTGATCTGAACCCTTCCTAGCCGTGGGTTGCCAGAAACTTAGTGGCCATGCTAGACTCTAGGGGATCCTGTTAAACCTCAGAGGGTGGTGGTGAGGGCTCCAGGTTGTGAGGGATTATAAACTGGTTTTATTTTTTTATTTTTATTTTATTTCATTTATTTATTTATTAAAGATTTCTGCCTCCTCCCCGCCACCGCCTCCCATTTCCCTCTCCCTCCTCCGATCAAGTCCCCCTCCCTCATCAGCCCGAAGAGCAATCAGGGTTCCCTGACCTGTGGGAAGTCCAAGGACCACCCACCTCCATCCAGGTCTAGTAAGGTGAGCATCCAAACTGCCTAGGCTCTCCCAAAGCCAGTACGTGCAGCAGGATCAAAAACCCATTGCCATTGTTCTTGAGTTCTCAGTAGTCCTCATCGTCCACTATGTTCAGCGAGTCCGCAAACTTGTGCAACCACTCTGGAAAGCAGTGTGGCGGTTTCTCAGGAAATTCGGGATCAACCTACCCCTGGACCCAGCAATACCACTCTTGGGAATATATCCAAGAGAGGCTCTATCATACAACAAAAGTATATGCTCAACTATGTTCATAGCAGCATTGTTTGTAATAGCCAGAACCTGGAAACAACCTAGATGCCCTTCAGTGTAAACTGGCTTTAAAACACAGAGTTAATAGGCGGTATTGATAATAGGTGGTATTGAAACCGGGCAAGAGTTGCTCAGTGGCTCAATGGCTACTCAAAAACAAAAATAAAAACAAAGCCAAAAGGAAACAAAACCCGGCAGAAAGTAAACGGATGGCCAGATGTGGGGAAATTTGAGTTTTTATGCGTTGACATTGGCAAGTAAAATGGGGCAGACCCTGAGGGCAGTTCCTCAAGAAATGATGCGGCGATCCCACTTCTGGGCGTGTGAGGGTGAAAGTGGGGTCCCTGAGAGATGCATGCCCACCCGTGTTTATTTCAGGGTAATTCAGAATAACCAAGGAGCAAACAAAAGTGTCCTGTATGTATAGCAGACTATTTAGCCTAAAAGGGAAGGGCTTTCTGGCCCTTGATAGAGGGCATAAAGGAACTCAGATGATGCTATGCAGAGTGAAGCAGGCCAGGTACCGAAGGAAACATACTTACATCATCTTATATCCCTGGACGGGTCAACCTGTGGTGATAGGAAATAAGATGGTAGCTTCCAGGAGTTGCAAGGAGGTGGGATGGGGAGATACTATTGAATGAACACAGGGCTTCAGTTTTTCAAGATGAAAGGATTCTGAAAATCGATGGTCGCCATGGCTGTACCATTGAGTTACAGCCTTAAAATAGTTCAGGGGTGAGCTTCATGTTCTGTATGTTTTTGCTAAAATTCTAAACAAGCGATTTAAGAAAGTCCATGAGCAGAAATATGGACAGAGAGTTATGGACAGAGATATATCTTCAGGATATATCATTCAGTTTGAGAAGTCACCTTTCTTTGGACTTGGGCTTGCCTATCAAGCTGGCTGGTGTGCCTTCTCTTTGGTGAGTGTCTTAAGGTTTCTATTGCTGTGGTAAGAACCATGACCAAAAGTAACTCAGGGAGGAACGGGCTTATTTCATCGTATGCTTCCTATCACATGTATTGTCGAAGGAAGTTAGAGGAGGAACTCACAGCAGGAACTGAAGCGGAGGCCATGAAGGATTGCTGCTTACTGACTTGCTCCCCGTGACTTGATCAGCCTGCTTTCTCATGCTGTTCAGGACCACTTTCCCAGGGGTGTCACTGCCCATTTAGTTACAGGCAGGGGTCACCTCACCTGGCTTTCCCACGGTGCTAGGGATATGAACTCAGATTCTTAGGGATGCACAGAGAGAGATCCCCCCAACCCCTTGAAAGAGTACTTCTGTTGGAGGTCTTCTTCATAAACTGCAGGGGCATTTTTCTTCTATTTTTCCGCGGCGGCCTGTCTTGTGTTGAGACACAGTGTAGACAAGTACAGAGATGTCTAGTTTAGTGCATTTTTGGTGCAGCAACAACTGACCAAAAAGCAGTCACAGGGCTTCCCGCCTGTACCCATGGGCCACGCATCCATAACAGTGCTGTCTCAGATGTACCCACCTTCCTGCTTCTGCTTTTAGTTCAGTTTTTTTTTTTTAAAAAAAAAACAACACAGTGTAAGGAACTGAAAAGCAAAGAAAGCCAGTTGGTCTCACAAACAGATTTACATGCTGCGTGTCTGGCTGACTTCAGCATCTCTGCATGTTGGGCTTACTGCCATTGTCCGGGAGAGTCAATTCTTGCCCTGCTATACACCCCGACTGTGTGGTTGCTGTATTTCTCAACTTCAGTTTCATCCGAGCCTTATTTAAATGCCTTTTATTTGTCCATCAGCTAGTAAAGCTAGTTGGCACCAGCGACGTACAGGTTATTTTCCTACCCAGTCCTCACAGTAAAGCTAATTTCTAAGTGCAGATGTGCAGGTGTGACCGGATGGTTTCTACTGACTCAATGCCATCAGGCGCCCTGTGCATGGCACAGTGCCAGTGTCTGCACTGGCCTTTGAAGCTCTGTGGATTCAGCGATTCCCTGCTAAGGTTAAATCGGATCTGAATCTGATGTCAAAAAACACAGCATCGCCATTACTGGCTCTTCAGTGTCTACTTTGTGAGCTACTTTGCATGTTTGATTTTGTTGGGAGAAAAGCCCAGTTTGACCTGTGGAATTTGTTAATCCATGAAGCCATGCTTTATTTATTCATCATTCAGACAACATTTCTCGGATGCTCAATGGTCATGAATATGCATGTGATTGGCTGGCAGTTAAAGCCACTTGTCTCAGAAGCAGAGCTGTTCCATATATAAAGGCATCCCTCCACACCCTTCCTTCTGTATCTTCAGTTGCAATCGGATTTGAATTGAAAATATTTTAAAAAATTTATACTGGTACCAGCAACTACAGATCTTTTGGTTGTTATTCCCTGAACCATATACCATAACAGCTAGTTACACAGTACTTATACTGTATTAGGTATCTTAAATAATCCAGAGATGATCTAAACTACTGAGAAAACATGCATTGGTTGTATGCAAATACCAAGGTGCTTTATACAACACACTTGAGCAACCACTGACCTGAGCATCCATGGACTCGAGCATCCACGGACCTGAGCATCCACGGACCTGAGTGTCCACAGACCTGAGCATCCACAGACCTGAGCATCCACGGACCTGAGCATCCACAGACCTGAGCATCCACAGACATTGGTATCCATAGTCTTTAAACCTTGTCGCCCCATTGATACTGAGAGACAGAACTGTATTTAGAAAATTAAAGTGTTTTTATAAACTGAATGAAAAGTCTAAATTTTTGTTTTAAAACATATGAACATGCCAGGCAGTGGAGTTGTGAGGAAGCCGTCTTTGCTGTGCAGATTTTAAATGACCGCCTGCAGGCATGCTGAGTCTGTGGGTGACAGCTTTTAGCCCCTGGCTACTGAGTTCCTCCTCACTGCAGGGACTGGGGTTCAGCAGCTACATTGCTGCTGCCTATCCCTGTTGACAACCATGAGCTGCTGTAAAGGACTGAGCTAGGGGTGTGAGTCCTGGGAATAGAAGAGAGGACCCAGGAGCCCAATCAGAACAGAGTGACACCCAAGGGAAGAAGTGAATCGAGTCCCTCATTTGCAAATCAGGAAGACAGCAGAAGCAACAACAGCTTAGCCATATTCCTGCCTATCTTGGCAAAGACTGTATACAGGACATGGATTGGTACCAAGATAGGTTGTGACGGGTGTGTGACGTCACAGTTACAGGCTGAGACTCGGGGGGTGGATGCTCTGTTGGCACCAGTGTTGGAGCATTAGCTGAAGTTCTTTCAGCTCTGCAGGCTTCATTTTCTGTCACATAAAATAGTGCTAACGGAGGCTTGTCTGCAATTCCACCTCGCTGTTATAGCCGTGGAATGACACTGTGTGAGCGTCACCTTATTTATGACAGCATAAATAAGTTTACCTCTGCAGAGGAAATGCTACTTTGCTTCTTGGGTTTGGAGTTTTGGCTGAGGATCCAGTGATGTCATTGCTTGGGCCTCTGATAAAACTGTATATTATAAGAGAAACACATGCTGTACCAAATCAACCATGCCTCATGAGCCAAGCAACAGAGAGAAGGGAAGGTCCCCTTCAAGTGACCTGAGGACCTCATGGAAGACCCCATCACCTGAAATCTGTACAGCATGACTCATTATCACCCCCCAGGGATGAAGGCCTTTGGGGGACACTCATCCAAACTGTCCTAATTCCTAGGAATTTTTCTTTTCTTTTCTTTTTTTTCTTTTTCTTTTTTTTTTGAGACAGGGTTTCTCTGTGGCTTTTGGAGCCTGTCCTGGAGCTAGCTCTTGTAGACCAGGCTAGTCTCGAACTCACAGAGATCCGCCTGCCTCTGCCTCCTGAGTGCTAGGATTAAAGGCGTGCGCCACCATCGCCTGGCTTCCTAGGAATTTTTTGAGGACTCTAACTTACTACAAACATTTGACTATTGGTTGGCTGTCTATCAGTTGGTCTGTCTGTCTGTCTATCAATCTGTAGATGGGCTTTGTGTTGCTAAAGTGTTTTAGAATTCCTGGGCTTAAGGAATCCTCCTGCTTCCGCCTCTCAAGTTGTTGAGAATACAGACAGGTACATTCCACCGTATCTGACCAGCTGGCTGTGGTTTGAGATTGTACTGTAGTAGCCCCATCCTTTTCTTGATAGCAACAGTCTCCCAACTCCTCCCTGTCCATATCACTTTGCTCTGTTTTGTATTTTGACATCACGGCCATTCTGTTGGGGAAATTGGATTTTTGTACGCCAAGAGAAATTATTTATTAATTAACTAAGAGTTAACTAATTAACTCTTAAAATGTTAAATCAGGTTTGGGGAGATGAGTCCATCTGTAAAATGTTTGCCGAGAAAGATCCTGAATTCAGATTCTCAGAACCCACGTAAACATTGGTCCTATACTGCACCTCTGTGGTCTCAGCTCTGGGGAGGCAGAGACCAACGGACCCTGGCATCCACTGGCCAACCAGCATCACTAAGCAGTGAGCTCCAGGTTCTGTGAGGATAAGAGCAAAAAAAGGACACCTGAAAGCAAATTTGGTCTCTATGTGCACATGCACTCCCCTACAGATGTGCACACACTCGCGTGAGCTCGTACACATGAATACCCTCCCCCCACAGAGGCAGAGAGAGAAGTAAAGGTGTGGGCATGTTCACTGTATCCGGAGGTCAATGGAGCTGGTTTTTCTCCTTCCGCCTTTATGTGGCTTTTGGGACTCAAACTCAGGTTACCAGGCTTGTGTGGCAAATGCCTTTTGCCTACTGAGCCACCTTATGGGCCCTTTTTCTTTCTTGAAAGAGTCTCACTAGGTAGTTCAGGCCAGCCATTAACTCAGGGTACTCTGGCCTTAGCCCCATAGTCCTGGAATTTCAGGCGTGACACCAAGTCCGATAGGAATTTTGTTATTCTTAGATGGTCATCAAGCTTCATGTGAAGGGGACAGTAGATTTTCTGTTTTTTGTTTGCTTGTTTGCCTGTTTTGCAGATTGTATCAATAAACAGCCAGGTGGTGCTGGTGCTCACCTTCAATCCCAACACTGGGTGTGGGGAGGCAGAAGCAGATGGATCTCTGTGAATTTGAAGCCAGCCTGGTCTACAAGAGCTACTTCTGGGACAGGCTCAAAAGATACAGAGAAAGCCTGTCTTGAAAAACTAACCCTCCCTCCCTCCTTCTTTCCCTCCCTCCCTCCTTTCCTTCTTCCCTCCCTTCCTTCCTCCTCCTTCCCTCTCTCCCTCCCTTCCTTCTTTCCTCTCTTTCTTTTTTATTTATAAGCTCAGGTAGCCTTGAGCTTCCAGTTTTCTTGCCTACGTTTCAGGCTTTCTAAAGCCCTTTGCCGAGACCGTAGTGGTCCCAACCCAGACCCATGCTTTGGTTTGAGCCAAACCAAAATGTTTGAAATGTTTGCTAAAGGGAATGTTTGGATGAGCCCAGATGGACAAGGGAGGCACGCACACCAGGATGATTTGTTTCCCATGTGCTGTTTAGTCTCTCTAGGAAGTGAAAGGAACTTCCTGGCTCTTTGTCTCTCACATCCTTCCCAGAGGACCTGAACCCAGCCCAGGAGGCAGGATGCCTCCTGCTTTCTTTCTGAATACCGGCTGATGGAGAGCGGCCTGCAAGGCTAAGCAAACGCTCTCTTGCTCCGTGAATGGTTACTTACTCTTCAGGGAACAAGAGAGCAGAGGGACTTGATCCATTGGGCACAGACAGGAGAGCAAGGAGCCAGGGCTTGATCTGCTGAGCACAGATGGGGAAAGCGGGTTCGTTTTTTTTTTTTCTGAGTTGCAAAAATTTTATAATGATGCAATATAGTGATTGTTTTACTTTCATCTAAAATAATAATTAACTTTTACACAGAACCCAGTGAAACCGCAGTCAGCTATAGAGTGCTCACGCTTTACTAGGTTCTTAGAAGATGATTCATTCACTCTCGTCACCGCCGAGGGCACTGAGATTTAGAGATAGTCATTGGCTTCTTTAGCTACCGAGTAAATGGAACGGAGCTCAGCAGTCTCGTCTGTGTTTGCGTACGTGGGAGGAACGTCCCTGATTTTACTTTGTCACGGGACTTTTGAAAACGTCATAATAAATACGAGGTAGAAAATATTTATTGAGCACTCACTGTGTGCATTCCTCGCTGTAAACAGCAGCCAGGCTTTGTTTGACTCATTCAGCTGTCGCGGTGCACTTCAGGAAAGAGGTGACGCTTGTCCGCTTTGCACATAGCAAAGGTTAAGGCGCTGCTGCCCTGTCTGTCACTCACCACGGTGAAGCCGGAACTTTCATCCCAGCTGTTTGACCCACAGCCACAAGCATGGAAGGCAAAGACCCAGACCCTCCAACCCGGCAGGATACCACCACAAGAGAGCACCGCTTCTGCCAATCAGCCAGTTTACTGTGGTCACAATATAAATGGATGAAGAGAAATAAATTCAATGAAATTAAACAGAAAATTGAAACACTGAGTGGAATCTACACGATGACCAGTCACTGTCATCTGCATTCACTTCAGCCGGCTGCTTGGTTCCTACCTCTTACAGTTGTCACCATTTCCTGGGGAGCAAAGAACTTTCTTTTCTGGCTAGTTCTCTCCTTGTCTTTTTCTTCTCACTTGACAGTTGCTCTTGGATGCGGTTGTGTTTGCAACTCTTTTCTTTGAAATGCTGCTTCAAAACCTTAAGCTTCAAAAGGTTAGATTTTTAAATGACTAGCAGCCAAAGGAAGAATAGGTGGGTTCGTAAATGAATACCTCATTCCCCCTTCTGGTTTCTTGGTGTCACCTGTGCCAACATGTCTGGGATCGCTGAGCTAATCCAGTTTATCCCCAAGAAATGAAGAGAGCTTTACAGCGGCCGCTGCTTGCGCTCAACTAACAGCTAAATAGATCCTGCAGGGTGCCCCTGAGGTTGGGTGGGGAGACCGCCATGTTTCAGCCGGCACTGTCCGATCAGGGTAGCAGTTTAACAAGGACTAAGATTGCAGCTTTTCCTTCGGAAAGTGGAGTGTATTCCCCTACTCTCTAGATAATTTATTTAGTAAAAACCCAATTTCTGATCTCAGTGAAGTCAACACGAGTGTGAATGTTTCAACATTGACTCGGACACAAAAGGATTGAGGTACTTAATCTCAATGTCATTCGGTCTACCCGTTCTTGGGCATCAGATGTCCCAAAGCTGGAGTTAGATGCAATTGTGAGCCACCCAATGTCACAGGTGCAGAGAACGGAGTCAGCTCGTCAGCCCCAACAGCCTGAGTTCTTACCCAGCACCAGGCCCTCCAAGTCTCAAGGTCCTTCTGAATCAGCATTAAAAACACAAATATGAGTCTCCAAATTCTCTCCCCTACCAACCCCCCAGACAACAAGCGCCACACAGCAACCCCATCCAATGCCAAGCCTTGAACTGCTAGATTTGTAGGTTACTAAGTCCAGAAAAGTATCCCTCACAGTTGCCCAAAAAAATATGGCGGAGGAGAGGGAGGAGGAGACCTGAGAAGAACAGAGCTCCCCTGGAAACCAGGGACGGTTAGTAAGGTGTCTGTGCCAAGCTCTGTCTTCCCAGGTTTCTTTGGTTGGTGACTTTTGAGCTCAGACCTGGAGTGGCTGTGGAAGCGAATCAATTCCAGTCTCCACCCTTGAATAGGGCAGAGAACTATAAAGCCATGTGGAGTCATTATTGTGCTAATCACCCCACAGGGAACCTGAAGTGAAAACCCCCAAGTCCTCTATTGCTTTGAGGCTCTATTTCATTCCGAGGTACCACGGTCAGGCCGTGGTAATGTTCACTACACTGTAGCTTTCCTAGTTGTCTCTGTCCTCGCAAGAAGCTTTCGGTGGGATGGGGGCACACGTGTTGAGACAGCCTCACTGCTCTCTCAGACGATATTGCTAGGGCCGCTCTGTGCACCACACGGGAGAGCACAGAAGTGGACACCCCATGGAGGCAGCCATGAAGTACAGGAATTCCTCACCAGGGTTGAACTGGGATTGGCTGTGAATGACTGTGAACATTGTTAAAGAAGAAACGGGTGGCAAGTGAAATGGCTTGGTAGGTAAATATGCTTGCCACCAAGTCGGATGCCCAGAGTTCAGTCCTCGGGGCACATATGGTAGATGGAGCGAGTCAGCTCCCACAAACTGTCCTCTGAGCTCCACCCCTGTAGTGATAGAGATCACCTGGCAAATAAATAAATATTTAAAAGAGAAAAAAAATGGAATGAAAGCAACCTATCCAAACTCCAGCAGAAGAGGGGATGTAACCCTTAAATGTTTGTTCAATTGGCCATCTCCACCCATAACAAAACTTATTAACAACACGTAATCCGGGCTGGGACACAGGAAGACTGTATGTAAACAGGTAGAGGCCGCTGCTGGGAGAGCAATTTCTATGTAAAACTCCTCAGATACCCTGTACCACTGATTCCCTTCGTGGAGAAATGAAAGCCCCCTTCCTTTTGAATGGTGTCTTGTGCCGTGTATGTCAGCTCCAGTCATAACGCTGGAAGATCACAGCTGTCAAATTTCAGTCATCAGAAGATGACGTTTGAAATATTCCTGAGATACGATAGCATGACTCAGCTCAGATAAGACACTGACCTGTGTACAAGCTCCAGAATCCCAAACACTTTCTCTTTAGCAAAGTCAGCCAGGTGGGAACAAATCAGCTGCTGTACTTCACGTGTGTGGAGCCCGAGGCCAGGCTTCTCGGGAGGATGATGGGGGGAAGATGGGAGCACAGGTGACAGGAATGGGTGGCTCTCTGTGGAAGGTGCTGACCTGGGCGTAGCTACACAGCAAAACTAGTTCAGACAACAGCCTTTTGTCATGTATACTTCTGGGGCACTTAGGAAAAAAACCAAGATGAAGGTTTTAGTTTTACCATCTGTAAGCGTGTGGTTCCGAGGCTTTCAGTGCGCCGATAGGGCTGTGCAGACATAACCACCAACCATGTGGAGAGCACTACACCTACCTCAGTGAAGCAGACAACCCCAAGTGAGGAGAGCTAAGCAACACCCGAGGCATCAACTTTGCACCAGGTGAGGCACCAAGAGACCTCTGCCGGCCTCTTCTGCCCTTTCCACCCAAGGCTGAGGTGGGCTCAGGAAAGACCTTAAATTGTACTCACGATGGTGAAGAGAGCCTCTAAGGCTGCACTTTGATGTGGTGCTGGGGGTGGGTCCCAGGCCTCACACATGACAGACAAGCCATTTACCACTGGCCTTGCTTGGCTCCTAGCGCAGCTGAGAAGGTTTGTAAAAAGTTCGTATTTACATGGGTGCTGGGAATTGAACTCTGTTTTCTGGAAGAGCAGTGCATGCCCCTAGCCACTGAACCATCTCTCCAGTTACAGAGGGTTTTAGATACTTGAGGTTTAGCTCTGTGGAGAAAGCAGGGGTCAGAAGGAGTTGCAGATTATCGAGGGAACAAAGATACACGCTGCTAGGCTGCCCCTAAAAATTTTAGGTGAGCAATTATGTTTGCTGTTTTTTGTTAACTTGACACTAACCTAGACGTTACTGGGAAGAGAGACTTTCAGCTGAGGAACTGGCTCCAACAGATTCACTTTGGCCGGGCCTCAGGGGGCATTTTCTTGATTGGTGATCAGTGTGGGAGGCCTAGCCCACTGTGAGCAGTGTCATTCATGGGCAGAGGGTTTGGGCTACATAAGAAAGCGCTGAGCAGAGCAAGCTAGGAAGCAACGCTTTTCCACACTCTGGGCTTCGATTCTCCCCTTCAGGTTCATACCTTGATGGACCGGGATCTGTCAGCCAGATAAACCCTTTCTTCCCCAAGTTAGTTTAATCCAGTGGTTTTCTTTCTTTCTTTCTTTCTTTCTTTCTTTCTTTCTTTCTTTCTTT
>JABTXL010000001.1:41076072-41090310 GCA_025134845.1 Neodon shergylaensis
CTTTCTTTCTTTCTTTCTTTCTTTCTTTCTTTCTTTCTTTCTTTCTTATTGTGTTAGTCACTTGTCTTGTGACCCAAACCTCACAGTAAGTTACAAGAGAAGGAGAAGTTATTTTATTTAATATCACATTTATTTATTTAGTTTGCTTGTTTATGTATGGACAAGGTGTGTGGCGCAGCTTTAAGGGGATTGGCTATGTTCTGACTATTGAAGCTACTCGGTGGAATAAAGAACAAAATAAACGCCCTGTGTAAAATACAGGGATGTGTGGTGTTGCCTCGGGGTTAGGGACGGGGTCCACAGAGAACGGGTTATTTGAAGGGACGGAGCGGCTCACCCTGTCGGGTGTTCCAGGAGGCTGGCAGGAGCCGAGCTGTGCTTCCCACGGCTGCTCCCTTGCTGGGTGGGAAGGAAAGTGCAGTGTGGAACTAAGCAGAATGCCTGTACTGTGAGCGCTTGTCATCCAGTCCTAGGGCAGGAGCCACAAACACTGAGAGTCAGAGGTGCTGTGGGAAAGACAGCTGTCTTACCAGCGGCCGTACAGAGAATTGGCAGGTGTGTTGGGGCGTGACAGTGGGAAACGATAGAAAATGAGGCTGAGGCAGAGCGGTTTTATTCAGCTGTAGTGAGGTGTCGTCCTGAGGGATGTCAGAGGATGGAGAAGAGAATTGGTGCTCGGGATGGATTCCTTGGGAGAGCAGGTGTACAGGAATATGTCCTGAGGAGGCTAGTCCTGCCTTTCCTAGAAGCACTTTGTGTATTTGATATGGAATATGGTTCAGTGAGAGAGTTTCCTAAGCTTTGATCAGGTTGATAGAAATATGTGGACAGACTGACATTTGCCAAAAGCAGAAGTAATGATAAATGTTTGAGGTTGTTTTTAGTTTGATTTCAATGTTCCCCAGTGTGTACGTGCACTGGAACATCACATGGCAAACCACGCATCTGTACAATTTGTATGTTTTTATGTATGAGTTTAAGGAAGAAAAAGCTAGGTCTGGAGAGATGGCTTAGTGTTTAAGAATGTTGCCTGCTTTCCAGAGGACACAGGTTCGATTCCCAGCACCCACACCGTGGCTCACCACCATCTTTAACTCCAGTTAAAGGGGACCTGATGACCTCGTCTGTGCTCCAGTGGCACCAGGTACACATGTGGTACACAGACACACATGCAGGCAGAACACCCACACACAGAAAGGGCTGTACAGACAGGATTTCAAATGTCCTCTCAGAGTGAGGGCTGAGGAAGCTGCAGAGCCGTGAATGTCGCTGTGCTATCTCAGCTGTGCTTCCTCGGGTTCCTTCAGAGCCCACAGCCCTGTGTGCTACCGCCTGACCACAGCCTGTCCACTGCCATTGTAGCCATTGTACCCTATGCTCTGCACACGAAGCTCAGCGCCTTCCTCCTGGTCCTCCTTTACCCGGAGCCGGCTGGAATTCTGACAGCAGGATCACCATGCCGCTTCTGGATTTGGTTCTATTTCCGCCAGCCTCTGAGGAATCACTGCTTCAGAGAGCCTTGCCAGTTTACCCAATAAGAAAGGCAGGGGAAGTTTCTGTTCTCTCAGCTCCTGTTCTCCAACAATGGAGCCAGGTTCTAAACAAAGGTAGAAAAGGTGAGCGCTGCAAACCAGCATGGGCCACTGAACTCCAACTTGGTTTTGAGCCATCTACGTGCCTGGTTTCACCTGCTTTCAATTAGGATGGTTTAATCACGAGCCAATCAGACTGGGGGAGCACAAATGGCCCTGTTAATTAGATGAAAAAGTGACATTTTATAATTCTCATCCAATTAGCCGTAAGTTGTTGTGTGTCTGGCTTCTCTCTGTCAAAGCCCTGTCTGTTGTCTGTTCTTCCCTTGGAAATGTGGCTTTCGCATCCGGCCAGTCACCAGCCTAGACCTGGAGGCTGATGTCGTCTGCTGGGCAGCCCCCCTCTCATTCTCCGTATGAGGTTTTGTGAGCATGCACACTGAGACTGCATCTATTGAGCATCTGGTGTGTAGGTTTCGTTATGTCACCTACAGTTGGTTTAAGTATGTTTCAGTAAGCTTGGGTTTTTTGGAAATAGGATTCTACTGTGAAATCAGAACCAAGCAGTGAGAAAGAGTTTGTGATCCCAGACTCACTTCTTGAAGGCTATGGTTTTGTGGGCCCTGTGGCTGGACCCCGAGACTCTTGTTTTCTCTGCAAACTAAGGGAGTAGAACTTGGCTTGGGCTAGCTTCTGGATACCTGTGCTCAGACCCACATTCTGGGGGGCCTGAGAACTTGCATTTCTAGCAGGCTCTGAAGACTTTAGTTCTGTAGTCGGGGTGACTGATGAAGTCATCCTAGGTCCCACATGTCGCCCCTGCGCTCACAACTGGACATTTCTGTCATGTTTCTTTCTGCTGTTTCCACTCTTCCTCAGCAGGTGGGTCCTGTAAATGCTCCCTCCTGCTCCTGCCACCTGCTGATCCCCTCACTCCCATGATTATGGCTTGAGGTGTGTGTGTATGTGTGTGTGTCTATGTGTGTGTGTGTGTAATTTCATATGTATGCATGCTGTGCTTGAATGTATGTCCGTGCATGTCCTCTACATGTGTACCTGGTAACTTCAGGGGCCAGACGAGGCGGTCAGGTCCCTCAGAACTGGAGGTCCAGACTTGTGAGCCCCCATGTGGATTCTGGGAATCAAACCCAGGTTCTCTGGAAGAGCAGCCAGTGCTCTTAATTGCTTAGTCATCTCTCCATGTCCCTACCCACCCCCCATAATTATGTTTTTCTGCCACACACATCAGCAGTCCTATTCCTGTTAGTACATAAAGAAGAGCCACGGTAGGCCAACTGCTTTGGGCAGGTGCTGCATTTCCGCTCTGATGCCTCAAGTATGAAATCTTACTTTAATTTTTGCAGCGCTCAGTGAAGTGCCCCAAGGGCATGCTCTGATTCTAGTTACTGCTTCTTGCCTCTTTCACTCTGGGAAGGTAGCCTTACCCCGTTAAACCTCAGATTTCTCATCTGTTGAGTGGATGGAGATCATGGCCTTTAAAAGGCTGGTGTAAGAGAGAACCACGCAAGTCCTTAACACAACACCAGACAAAGGCAAAGTTACAGAACTGTTACCAAGAACTGTTCCGCAACATAGGTTTTTGTTTGTGTTGAAACAGGATGTTTCCGTGTAGCCCTCAAGCATGCAGTCATCCTCCTGCCTCAGCCATGCACCACCATGCCCAGCCAGGGCTGGTTTGCATAGCAAGAGCCCAGAACAGTTGGTGACTTACTCCCATAAGCCATTGCTGGGCTTTCCAGCACTGTTCGCTTTCACTGTTAACCAGGAAAAGACACAGAGCAATGTCTTACTCGTGACCATTGAAGTTTACTGCAATAATAACCAAAATTTTCTCAGTTAGTGGATGTGAAGGGCTGGGATATTCAGTGCTAGAAGTTTTGCCTAGTATTCATGTGCCCGTGTTTGGTCCTCAGCGCTGTTTCTAAACAGTGTTTAAATATGAAACAAAGCTCGTTATGATAGCTAAAATTTAAAAAAAAATCAGGTAAGCATGTATTTACTATATCACAAACTCTCCTCTGATGTGGTTTTTGTTTTCTTATTTTTGAGACAGGGTCCCAGTACATCACCCCTTCTGGCCTAGAACTCACCATGTAAACCAGGTTGACTTCCAAATTGTGTTGGTCCTCCTGCTCCTATACCTGAATTATAGGTGGGAGCCACCATCCTGGCTGCCATTAGTACAGGCGTATAGTTAATGGCAGCCCATACTTTAGTGTCCAGTGTTTGAATGGTACATAAAATATTGCAATGATCAGAGATGCTACAGGCCCCGTGAAACGGAGAGCTCTGCACATGACTGCTTGTGATGGCCCCATTTGATATCTCACTTTTTAGAAAAAAATTAAATTGATCATTGGCTTAAAATTATTTTTTTGGAGGGTAAGGTTAAATAAATATGCATGATTTTTTTTGTTGTTGTTGTTGTTGTTTGATGTGGCTTTGAGGAATGCATTCAGGGTTTAGGGATGTGTTTAATGTTCAGTGGGAGCGCATACGTTTCCAGCTCCACAGCATGGGCTTGCCCTCCTTTCTACCTTTAAAGCAATACCTAAGATACTGCTTTTAAAGATGCCTCTCACGTATTGGCTTTGTGGGAGCCTAGGCAGTTTGGATGCTCACCTTACTAGAGCTGGATGGAGGTGGGTGGTCCTCGGACTTCCCACGGGGCAGGGAACCCTGATTGCTCTTTGGGCTGATGAGGGAGGGGGACTTGATTGGGGGAGGGGGAGGGAAAGGGGAGGCGGCCGTGGGGAAGAGACAGAAATCTTTAATAAATAAATAATAAAGATGCCTCTCAGACTCCTGAAATTTGTCAGCCTGCATGCTGTGGGTGACTCCTGATTCCCAAACACAGTGTGGGCCTGCATGGCTGTGTGTGAGAGCACAGACTTTCAACAGTAGTGCTGTCTGTGACCCGCACAGCTGCTGATGGGTATCCTGCCTTTGACCATAGTTCCCCAGCACCAGATGTGGAGGAAGAGATAAATCCTTCATCGCGCTTTGAATCTGACAATGCCTTCCCACCCTCATGCTGGGAATGGAGCACAGGCAGACTCTGTTGTGGATATTTGTGGGAATGGTGAAGTGTCTGCAGCTTTGGACTGGGTGTGTGTGCAGGTTTTTGGTTGTGGCTGGAGTGTGTCTTCCTAGGATTCATTCGTGCATTGACATTTAACCTTTGAATAGAGTGGAAACTGACCAACCTGCTGCAGAGCTGGGGCTTTGGACAGGGGCATAGGATTTTGTTAGGTTGTTAGGTGGGAGGGCTTGGGTTCTGGTGGCTTCCTAAAGAGAGACAAGGAGAGGGGAAGGACAAGGACGAGGAAGAGGAGACAGAATGAGAGAAGGTTGCATGTGGTCCCTGTCTCTCACCTTCTGTCTCACATTACCTTGGAGCTCTGACAGCCAAAAGACCGCAAGCAGATTTGGCCTCTTGACCTTGGACCTTAAGAAATATGAGTCAGAATTAGCTTCTTTTTTTAAAAAGTTAGTCATCTTCAAGTGTTTCATTATAGTAATAATAGAACATGGACTTTAAGGGCTGTGTGTGTGTGTATTTGTGTGTGTGTGTATTTGTGTGTGTATTTGTGTGTGTGTGTGTGTGTGCATGTGAACATTAGACAGAAAAACAGATCAGGTTATCATATTTCTGTTAATTTAGAGTAATGGTCAGGATCAGAGAGAATTGTTATTACAAAAGTTCTCCTTTGATGAAGAAGGATAGCACATCACAGTCATGCCGAGACTGGTAAAAAGGAAGAAAGGGAATTTCTCAGTCCACTCATTGGGGTGACCATATCCTCAGCTTGTCCTGCAGGTTTTTACCCCCATGTCTTCTTCTGTATCTAAGAAGTAAAAGATACCCCAGATTCAGAGAGCCAGAGAATTTGAGCTGCCAGGAATGGATGGGTACCGGTGTCCCTCAGTTGCTTTACAAGTGACATGAGGGTCCAGATTCTAGCCTCTAGGAGTTAGGATGTGTTTGGATTCCTTGGAGGTAAGGCTGTGAGAGATTCCCCAAGCCTCATACGTTGAAGTTAATAGTTTGTCAAGTGTAACTGAGCAACAAGACGTGTGTACTCAGAGAAGGCCTTTGGCTTTCTACAGAAACTTAAGCGAGAATGGGGATTTATTGGAAGGAAGCTGAAGTGTGGTACACAATTGCACAAAACTTAAGGAAGAGCTGACCAAGCAAGACTGTGGTGGGAAGAGACTGCGGGGGGGGGGGGAGTGGACTGTAGACAGTGCTCCCAGCAGACATCTCCGTCTCTCTGATTTCAATAGGAGACTGCTGTTTCCTTCCACAGGCCTCAGCAGGAGCAGGGTATGTTGAAGCAGGCCTCCTGCACCACGGCACCTCCCTGCCCCCATCCTCTTACCCGGATTTATTTTGGCCTGGGTGGAGCCAGAGCTTGTGCATTTATTTATCTTTTTTTTTTAAGATTTATTTATTTATTTATTATGTATACAACATTCTGCCTTCATATATGCCTGCACGCCAGAAGAGTGCACCCTATCTCATTATAGATGACTGTGAGCCACCGTGTGGTTGCTGAGAATTGAACTCAGGTCCTCTGGAAGAGCAGTCAGTGCTCTTAACCTCTGAGTCATCTCTCCAGGCACTTGTACATTTATCTTAAAAGATCTGGTGTTAATCAGATACATAGCTGAAACAAGGACTCGTGGTCTTCTGCACTGACAAACAGAGTGTTCTGTTTTCACCAGGTTGACAAAAAACAATGTTCCAGGGTATTAAGGATGATGGGTCTAATAGAGATGAATATTTATATGCCACCGTATATATAGGACACCCACAGACCCTTCCCAGATGGAGCTACTAAGAAGTAGATGCTCTGGGTATAATTTTCCTCATGTCCTTGGGGGTTGGCGGTAGTGTCCATACCTCCTGAGTGAGTCAGCTGGAGGCTAGAGATTACACGTCTTCCCAAAGTCTGGCTTTGTTTAGGATTCCAATTTAGCCTGCAATCACGATTCTCAGCAGATGTAATCATTAGAACATCCAGCTATGCCAGGGTTCTGACCAACTCCCTCTGTTTGGTGCTCATGAAGGGCCAAGTGGTGACTTTGGGAAGAATTCTCCGCCTGCCTGGAGGTTAGTACTAGGTGTGTGGATTTCCACGCTTAAAACACTGCCAGACATTCCTGACTTCAAGGATTTCAGATGTGTGTCCAAGGGAGAGCGCATATTTCTGGAAGCCTTGGGAGAGAAAGAATTTCAGGTACAGGAAGAAAGTTGGACCTTGCTAGGTCTTCAGGGCTGGTTAAGGGAAATACAAAAAATATGTGTGCATGGCTGAACCTAATGGTAGTTTGTTTAAAAGAGGAGGAACAGGCTGGGGATTCTGTTCAGTGGTAGTGTGCTTACGTTGCTTACACACAATCCTGAGTTCAGTTCCTGAGAAAAAATACCAACATAAATAAATAAAGAGGAATGACGTTTTGATTTTTTTTTTTTTTGTCTTTTTAGGAAATGGAGATAAAATTGAGTGTTTGCACTTCTAGAGATTTGGGTGGGAACAGTGTAAATTTGGTGAGCTGGGAAAGGCATGCTTTTGATGAAGGGATTGGGACAGACAGATGGAATGCTCCCTGAGAGAGTGCATGCTTAGCATGTACAAGCCTAGTTTGGTTCCCTTGTAACCGCCACAGGGAAGAAAGAAAAAAGATAAACCTCACCGAGGCCTAGGGATCTTTCTTCTGCCTGATTGATTTGGAAACGAGCTGATTTTAGCATGAAGGAATAGGGTGCACTACAGGCAACTGTAATTCTCTACAGAATTAATCCTTTGGGCTTAATTAGGCAAATTTGCTTCCTGGTTGCAAAAAAAAAAAAATACACACACACACTAAAAAAAAAAAAGAAAAGAAAAAGGAAAAACTCAGGCCCTGGGAACAAGCAGCTTCCTCCTCTTAGGACAGATTGAAAAAGTCCCTTTCCTGCTCAGCGTGAAGCTGGCTGGGGAGGTGGCCAAGAGGCCACAGGGTGCTGGAAAGGGAAGGACGCGCCCCTGGGAGTGAGAAGCTGTACACACTGGCTGAGGTGATTGGCTTGGAAGAACCCTCTTCAGGCAGAGAGGCTGCTTTGTAATTCTGCATCCACGGGACAAAAGGGGGGGGGCTCCCATGGCTGCGCCTCCTGTCTCCCCTGCTTCTTCCTGACTCCTACTTCAATTTAATGAGGCCTGGGGGTACAAAGTAGAATTCTTTGTTTTTTTTTTTTAATTCCCCACGGATAGAATCGTGAAACGTGAAAGCCAATTGGAAAAGAACCATCCGTAAACATGAAGCTTTTCCCTGCCGTGCGCGTTTGAGCATGGGCTGTAAATACAGGGAAACCACGCAGCAAGCGGAGGAGACGCCTGGAGTGAGCTGAAATTCCAACCACTGAATTTCAGGAGAACAAATTGAGGGCTGCGTTTGGGAGCTTATTCTGAATTACTAAGCGCTGGGACAGTCCAAGTGCCACTATTATTAGGAGCACTGTCTTTTCAGGCATGAAATAGTTCATTTCTAAACACTTTAATGTCCGTGTATTGACAAGACTATTAGCATATTTTTGTTGTCCTTAAAATTATCTTATCATTTTATGTGTGTGCGTGTTTTGCCTGCATGTATGTATGTGTACCACCTGTGTGCCTGGTGCCCTCAGATGCCACAAGAGGGCATCAAATCTCCTGGAGCTGGAGTCACAGATGGTTGCGAGCTACCCCATGGGTCCTGGGAATCGAACCCTGATCCTCAGGGAGAACAGGCAGCATTCTGAACCATTGCATCATCTGCAACCCCAGTATACGTTAATTGCACAAAATAATAGATTCCACTATGAGATCTTCATCCGTGCACATAATGTACTCCATAATATCTCCCCCATCTCCTTTCCTGTCGCCTCATCCCTCCCCCTTCTTCCCCAGAGCCCTCAGCAAATTTTATTTAATGATTCTGTTTGTACAAAAAGTCCCAGGAGCCTCTCTTCCGTCAAGTGCGATTAAGTCTCTGTAGTCTGCTTTCCTTGCTCGGAGGGACAGGGAAGGAAGCTGGGACAGAACTCATTGTTAACCTGCTCTGTGAGCTGCCTTTAACATCTGGTATTTTATTTAATTCACAGCAGCCTTTGAGCGAGTGAAATTATCTAAGTTTCACAGATGAAGCAAACTAAGTTACATGATGGAACTTTCTGGTGTTTGAAGGAGGACTCCCCCCCCCCCCAATGTTGGGGGCTTCCTCTCAGATACTGGATTAGGCACAAACCACACCCAAACACCTGTTTTCACAGAGAGATCCTTTATTAAATGGAGAGGAAAAGGTGAAGTGGCTGCTTCTGACTCAGGCAGCAAACACAGCAACGACCTCGCAGGGGTCTTTCCTCGGAGGAGAAGATGGGGAGGGAGGTCTGTGCTAGGGTGGGCTATAGGAAGGAGGTAGGGGATGAGGGGGAAGGGAAGGGGACAAAGGAAAGGGAGAAGAGATGTGTGCCCCAGAGGGACAAAGGACTGCCTCGGGATAGGCAAATGGCAGCTTATAGTGGTAAAGGGGAAAGATCCAGGGTTAAGATGAGGTGTTCCATTTTAATTGGGCATATTAATTCTGCTGATAGCTGGACTTTGGTAGTGAGCCTCAGGAGGAGGAAGTGACCAAATAAGGGAACAGACTTTGGTGGCTAGCTTTAGAAATGTAATCTATTTGGTTTTTAGCAAGGCAGAGGGAATAGGGGAGAAGGGCAAGGCCTGCCAGAGCCGCAAGCTCGAGTGGACCTGTGTCCCTTCGATGTTTATGTGGCGATTCAGAAGAGGAAGGTCCAGGCTGGACCTCATTTCCCCACACCGCAGACCTTTGTTGCTTTACTGCAGGAAAACAACGGTTTTAAGTGAGAATCTTTTAGCCCAAATCCCTCGAGTGTTTCCCGATTCTTAGTGAAGTGGGGTGGGATTTGGCTCGGTTCTTGGTGTAGCTATGTCTGAAAGTAAAATAATTTGGGAACTAACATTTATTAAAAACCAAAGAAATTATGGGTGTTAAAAAAAAGAGTGGATTCTACTTACAGATTTGTTAAGGACCACAAAACACAGTTCATAAAATTTCTGAGTTCACTACTGCCTTGGTGACCAGGTAGCCATTGCACTGACACAGGCAGGTTGGCTCCTTCTCTGTTTAAGGTCCCAGCAAGGAGTTTGGAAGATGCCTGTTGTTTATTCAGAGGCTTGGGACTTTGTCTAGTCATTTTATTTCTGTGACGGGTCAAGATGCCTCTGTTTACTAGGCGTGAGAAGTCAAGAGGTGTTGGAGGTGAAGATGCGTCTGCCCTCCCCTCAGGGAGTGTCAGTGGGAGTGAGGAGAGAGTGCATGCCTTTCCAAGGCTGAGCCCGCCCCCCGCCCCCCCATGTAAAGTCACGCTTTGAGAATGACCTAAGTTGGCACTTGTGATTGGGAAGAGGTGAAATGAGGGCAGAGAAAATGTGAGCTAGAGAAGGCCACTTGGCCCAGCCTTGAGTTCAGTTTGGATCGCTGGCTACATTTGCCTACGTGGGAAGAGCATGCTCAAGCAGAGACGGAAGGTCGGAGGGTGCCGCCATGTTCACTGGTGGAGATCTCTGTCCCTGACAGACGGTTTCTGCTGGAGCCATCCAGGTGATGTCAGAACAGGTTGGAGTGAGGCGCTGACAGACAGTGAGGCATGGTATGACTTGTTTTGTGAGTGGTCACTGTTGCCACAGACAGTGCTCTTAGATCTAGACTAGGAGGCGATATCGCAATGGCGATTGTGTATGTGTTCTGTCGCGTCGTCTTTATTGTACAGATATTTGTAGAATGTGTACGAGAGCCTTGTACCGACAGTGCAGTAGTGTTCACTATAGACAAAAGCCCTTGCTTTCAAAGCTTTCATGGGCCTACATTTCCATGAGAGACTGGTGGACGATCAAATAGGTAAATCCTTGTGTTAATGTCACAGAGGAACAAAGAGAGCTATGGGTTGGAAGGGGACAGGGAGAAGAGGACATCCCAGTTTTACAGCTTCTTTCTCTGTGCGACCTTTGTCTTAAACCAGGAAGATAATTGAAGGGAGGAAGTCTCTGAAGAATTTTAAATGTACAGTAATGTATGAAAATCCTTGCCATAACCACAGGACAAGGGCAGAGGAAAGACCAGTGCCTGGGGGAGCAGCTGGTGGGCAGCCGCACCTCAGGGCAGGGCTCTCCCCAGACAGCCCCTTAGTCATTCCCATCAGGCAGGTCTGCTGGGAAGGAAGACCAGCGGGCAGGGGAAACGAAGATTCACCATCTTCCCACACAGTCCATCCTGTGCGCTCAGAGCTCCAGTCACCGACACAGAGTGGATGGGACTGGATGGGGCTGGATCTGATGAATAGGGTGGACACTGGACAGCTGGCATTTCCAACGCTGGGTAGATACTGCAGGGAGGAATTTTAATAAAAAAAAATGGAAATTCCACAAAATTTGTGATACGCTAAGTGATTGAAGAATTTCTCACCAGGCAGAGTGGCCCATGCCTTTATTCCTAGCACTTGGAACGCAGAGGCCAGCCTGGGCTATGGCATGGGCTCCAGGACAGCCACGAAGGACTATACAGAGAATAACTGTCTCAAAAAACAATAAACAAAAACCAAAACAAAAAAACCCTCAAACCTTCAACATACTGCAGAGGCACAAAAATATATTTTCTTTTAGTGTTGGAATTTTATGGTAATATTACATAATAACCTGAAATGTTACCTGTGCTTTTGAGTTCTTGAGATATTAAAAATTTCTGTTTAATTGTATCTTACTGTCTAAAGAGAACTTATTTATTTATGAGCCAGTCTGGCCTTGAACTGAAGTGGCAGAGAATGGCTGTGAATCCTGACCATCCTGCCTCCACCCAGGTGCTGGCACTATAGGCACGTGTATCCCAAAACTGAGCAAGTTTTGCATCTTATAGGACAAGATGTTCTGAAACCAATCCTTCTGGAAACCAGCAGTGTCTCTTACTGGGGGTGTGGGCAATGGAGAAAGTGGAGGCAGAATTGCTCAGAGCCAGCCCCTGCCCTCAGTGCTGGCTGATGGTCACACACTGTGTGACCTGACACTGTCCCCTGGGTGTCCCTCTGCCTGCCCTGCCCTCACCTGCTAGCTCTGTTTTTTATTTCCCCCAAGTACCCGGTCCCGTTTCTCTAGAACTCTTGGCTCTTGAATGTAATTTTTTTTCTAGGTAGTCCTAGAAAGAAAGACATTTTGTGAGTACTGAGGCCCAAAACTGCAATAAGTAAAAGTTTTGGTTATAAGGCACACAGTGCCATTTGAAAAGATGGTACACATTAGAAGGAAAAATCCTATTTCTGTTATTTTTTTTAATAACCACAGTCATTCACAAAAGAGCTGTGTGTACCTTGCATACAACTTCTCAAACCTTGGAAAAGCACTTGGTGTTACTATCCTGTTTCTATTCTGTTTGATTTTACCGTTTGACGCTTGCTGTTTTTTAACCACACCAAGCCCAGCCAACCTGTCTTCACGAAAGTAAGATGTAGCTGAACGGAACACAGGTAGTGTGAGCCTTCAGCTAGGCCTACCACACTGCTAGAAACCATGGCATTCTCCCTGAAAGCTTGAAGCACCCTGAGGCACTCTGTAAGTCATTGGTGCCCTGAGGTGGCTTGACACAGAGAGCCATACTCTTAAGACATCTCTTCTCCCTAATCTTGTGGCACTTCTTGGCCATCATCATTTTTAAGAGGAATGGCTTTAAATCTGGCCATGCCTTGTTTCTTCTTTTTCATTTTTTAAACTTCTGGGGTGTGTTAGGGTCTCACCAAGACACTTCAGCATCCTACATTATATAGCTTAGCACTTGGTAAAGTGCTAAAATATAATAATAATAAAGTGCCTTATTTGCTAAATTTGGAGAATCATGGCCCAGGTTCATCGCTGAGGTTAATCATCATACTTTCCCACATGCTCAAAAATGTACCAGATTGCAAGTGAGAAAGCTCTTCTATACCCTTGCCTGTTTTCAATATATTTGGACCCCAGCACAACCCAATGGCCATGTGAGCTGAGGGAGAGCCAGACATCAGATCACCCAAAGGTGTGGCTAGCCGGCCTCAGTTGCAGGGGTCACAGTGGATCCAGGTGAACTGGATAAGCTAGTGTTTCATCTGTAGCTTTTATAACCATATCTTTATAAGGATAAAATATTGTAACTCGTGTGTATACTTTGGCAATGAGGAAAGAGAGAAATAAAAGCTGACCCACCATGGGAGAGTGAGGATTAAAATTTCTATTTCAATTTCCTTTGCTCCTAATATGCCTTGTAATCTTTTTGTATAAACATACTGCATATTAAAACATTTTTGAACAAAATTGAACTAAATATTTCATTTAATCATACAGTTCTTTTAGCATTCTTGAACATGTATCAAAATAAATAGTACCCCACAAATAACAATTTTTTTATTCTTCGTGTATTGATTATAAAGTATTTTGTGTGTGTGTGTTAGATATTAGACCGAGGACCTTGAGCATGCTGAACACCACTGAGTGCATCCCAGCTCTGATAAAAATTAGTTAAAAAGCAGTTCCTAGCTCTTTTGTCAAAGCGAAGATTGCCTATAATTTAAATATCAAAACAGGGACCAAGGACATGGCTCAGAGGGTGGTTTCCACAAGTGGGGGTCTGAATTCAAATCCCCAGGACCCATGGAAAGCTGGCTGCAGTGATACCCATCTGCAATCCCAGCTCTCCTACGTCAAGATTTGAGGCAGAGACAGGAGAATCAGCAGATGCTCATTCCAGCCAGCTGGACCCCATAGCAGAAGAAGCAAGAGACTTTCTAAACAGACTGATACCTCAGGGAGTTCTCTGATGTCACAGGCACGCCATGATCCCTCCCTGTCTCTCCCCACTCTCTCTCTCTCTGTTACACATACACACACACACACACACACACGAAACAGAAGAAATATTAAAATTATCAAAACAATAAGCTATGTGATGGTGGAGCACGCCTCTAATCTCAGTACTTGGAAGGTAGAAGCAGGTGAATCTCTGAGTTCAAGACCAGCCTGGTCTATAAAGTGAGTTCCAGGACAGCCAGAGCTACACAGAGAAAACTTGTCTCAAGAAAAAAAAAAGAAAAAGAAAGAAAGAAAGAAAGAAAGAAAGAAAGAAAGAAAGAAAGAAAAAATTATATATGCTAATACATATACAATTAAAAGGCTTGTACATGAATCAGAATACTCTTGCTGTCCCAACCATTTCCACCCCCATACCCCCCCGGCAGAGTCAGCCACTCTCTGGCCTTAATTTACTTAGCTCTGCAGTAGCCCCCTACAGAGTGCCACAGTTTCCAGTGCCTGCTGTCCCATCCTGCCTTTACTTAGTGCAGGTAGAGGTTAAAGGCGGTTGCTCTGCCAGGTTACAAATTGTGATAAAGCCCTGTTCGTTATGTAAATTTATATATTATACAAACAATCTCAAGTACATTAGCAGGTGTACTTTGGTTCTGTTTTTTTATAAGCCTGGCCCAGTTGTACTTTTCATTTCTTATAGGCGGCCGGCCATGGGCGTACTAGGAATAATGACTTTATCTTTAAATATAAATAGCTCTCCCACCTCTTATCGGGCACTTTCTCAAAAGTGGAGAAGTTTGAGAACTGTCCCAAGAAGA
>JABTXL010000001.1:41090320-41166406 GCA_025134845.1 Neodon shergylaensis
GAGCAGGTAGTGCGTCCTTGGTAAAGGCTGTTGGGTGTCGAGGGGCATACGCTGTGCATAGAACTCTTCTTGGAGAAATGCCTTAATAGTCTTTTCAGTTTGTTTATATGGTGGAATACATTGTCAGATTTTCGTATGTTGAACCATCCCTGCATCTCTGGGATGAAGCCTACTTGGTCATGGTGGCTGATTTTTCTGATGTGTTCCTGGATTCGGTTTGCCAGTATTTTATTGAGTATTTTTGTATCAATGTTCATGAGTGAGATTGGTCTATAATTCTCTTTCTTAGTAATGTCTTTGTGTGGTTTGGGTATCAGGGTAATTGTAGCCTCATAAAAAGAGTTTGGCGATGTTCCTTCTGTTTCTATCGTGTGAACCAATTTGAGGAGAATTGGTATTAGTTCTTCGAAAATCTTGTTGAGTTCTGAGCTGAAACCACCTGGTCCTGGGCTTTTTTTGGTTGGGAGACCTTTGGCAACTGTTTCTATTTCTTCAGCAGTTATAGGTCTATTTAATTTGCTTATCTGGTCTTGATTTAATTTTGATAAGTGATATTTATCCAGAGAATTGTCCATTTCCCTTAAGTTTTCCAATTTTGTAGAGTACAGCTTTTTGTAGTATGACCTGAATTCTCTGGATCTTTTCATTGACTCACTGGCCATCTGTTAACATTTTTTAAAAATCATACTTTTTATTGGTGAGGGGATCTCATGAAGGCCAGAGAACCTGAGGGAGCCAATTCTCTCCTTCCAACAAAGAGGCCCAAGGGAGCAAACTCAAGTCTTTAGGCTTAGCCACATGCACTCTGTCTTGTGGGCCCTACAGAGCTTTTTTTTTTTTCTTTTTTTTTTTTAGGTCTTTGATACATTTTTAAAAATGGGTTGCTTGTTTTCTTAGAATTGATTTTTAAAATTCCTTATATAATTTTCATGTCACTCTTTTGCTAGAGGAAAAATTTTTATAAAAATTTCCTTCCTGTAGAGGTTTAACTTCCTTTTCTTTGTTTCTTTGGTCTTCCTTTCTTCTTTTTAAGGGAGGGTCTAACCGAGTAGCCCTGGAGCTTCTTAAATAAAGCAGAAGAACCTGGTACTGCCCGAGATTTGCCTTATGCTGCCTTCTGAACCTAGGATAAAGCAGAACCCCACCCCATGGAGCCATCCTTCACTTTCATAACAATTTTTTTTTTTTGTAGAGCAGAAGTTTTCAATTCTAATGAATTTCAACTTTTTTCTTTTGTGGGTCTTTCTTTTGATTTTGTGCCTTAAAATTCAGCCCAGCCCATGTCCACCTGTTGTTTTGTTCTGTGTTATCTTCTGGTTTTCACTTCCCATTAGATCGGTGACTGCGCCTGGAAGAAGAGTTGGGTCTCGGTCACCATCCTCTTTATCCTCGCTCTGACGTTCCATGTGGGTGTTTCGATGTTCCAAACTGTTTATTGACAAGATTGCCCTCTGTCTACCGAACCACCTTTATTCCTCTGCCAGAGACCAGGTGGTTATGTGTGGGGGAGATTCTACTTCTGTCTGGTGTGTCATTTTAAATGAGTTTTTAGTTTCTTTCAGCGAAAATGGAATCTGAGTTGGTAATCTTGGTTCGGGTTTGGGGCCCTTACCTGTGCTCTGAGAGGGAAACAGGCCCGCTGGGCCGTTCTTACTGTGTCTTCTATCTTTAGCTCCTGAGAGTACTTTATATTTAAGTCCACAGGCACGGTGTGACCAGGGCTGTTTATCACGACGACACACACCTCTGTCAGAATGACAGACATCTGTCAAGTCCTCTGGCTATGCTTCTTCTGTTGGCTGTGAGATATTAACCCATCTTTCACTGATGACTGGGAGCACGTTTTTGTTCTGTTCAGTCTGTAACATAAATTTTAATACTTGATGGTTTTATCATCAATAAGATGGCAGATTTCCGGTCAGTAGGTTTCATTAGGGGACATGAGGCAGTGCCAAGAAACGTTTGTGGCTGTCACAGGTGGTAGTGGGTTCAGGGAGCTGGAGAGCTGGAGACTTCACGTGAGTAGAGGCCAGGCTTGCTGTCGAGGGTCCTACGTTACTCAGTTCTGCCCCCCCCCCCCCGCCCGGTTATTTTCTGCTTGGACTGTAATATTATGAAGGCTGAGAAGCCCTGTTCAGAGAAGGGACTGTATTTATACCCCGGCCGTGTTCTCCTCGTTGCGTCGGCCTCTAGGTAGGTTAGAGGTGTAGGTTTGCTGCCCACACCTAACGACTGTGCAGATGCCTTCCCTCCCACAGCTGGAGCTCAGCTTTACTTTTTCCGGATTTCATCTGTTCTGTGCACTTTATGTTACGCTTTGACTACTCAATTGAGACAGAGTCCACAGGCGTGTACACGTCTAAATATAGACGCCTGGGTTGCGGCCCTTAAAATTTGGGTCTAGAACCAAAGCTGATGCTCAGTGGAACTGCTTGGTTGACTTCATTGTGTAACTCGGGGCCTGCCTGTAATTTACCCCTCAGGAGGTTCGAGGCTTATTTGTCTGATGTGTATACATTTCCATGAGATCATCTTGTTTTCATATTGTTCCTTTTTTTTTTTAAGAGAAACAAAGTGAGAAAAAAAAAAACCCACTCTTGGTACTCTTGGTTTCAGCAATCCGCTGTTGTCTTCCTCTGTGGGGCTGCCACAGCTGAGGGTTATGCAAGGGGGGCTACCCAAGTGGTAGGGGATGCTTCCTGTACGGTGACCCGGGACCATCAGTCAGATCTGGGACAGGCTGGTTGATGGCTGTCCTCTGGTATACGGTATCCTCTACCTATGACCTGGCCTGCTTCTCTGTAGCCATGGCCGCTCTCTCTCTGCCCCTCCTAAATTCCCCATTGGAGCATCTCAGCCCTCCAGAGCCCATTGGCATGCCCAGAAATTTTTCTTATGTCGAGGAAAACTCTTCACAGCTGACAGTTCATTTTATTTTTTTAACTTCTCAGCTAGGCCTACAGCTCCAGCTGTCCCCGTCTGTCTCAAGTTCTTCAGAACTCCAGACAACCAGAGTTGCAAAGACTGTGGCCAGAAAACACATAAATCTTCATGTGTTCTCATTCAAATTAAAATATCCCCATTTGATATGTTAGATATAAAATATGTAATACATATTGTGAATTTTACATAGTATATAACATATAAATCATTATATAGCATGTAAATGGTATATATTTCATATGTGTTACATATATAACGTAGATGCTACACATATGTATGTTGTGTACATATTGTTTATATACACATACTTAATAGTCACGTAACATTTGGGAAAACAAAACTGAAAACTGAACATTATTTTATCAAATTTATTCCTAGACCCTTTCCTTGTTTATTTATGCCGCGTCCCTCACCACACAGTACCAGGCTGCGTGATACTGTCTTCCCCTTTCCTGCTCAGTCCTGGCTGCTGCTGTCGTTCCGTGTCGGTGATTGTCTGTGAACAGCCTCATGGCTACTCGGTTCTGCTCCACATTGACTTCACTTTCCAAAGGCCAATTACCAGAACACTAGGTTAATAGTTTCTCAGATACTTTAATAGATAAACAGATTGTTTTTTAAAAACTGCTTAGATGTTGATTCTATCTTTAAACTCTACATTTACATTTTTTTCAGTTGTGTGTTGTTGTTGGGACGTGGGTACCATGCATGTGTGGAGGTAACCCCTCTCCTTCCACCCTCATTACATGTGATCCAGGGAACAAAGTCATGTGATCCAGGGAACAAAGTCAGGATCATCAGGCTTCTCAGCGAGCACGTGAATTTCTGGGTTGTGTTGTTGGCGCCACTGGTGTTCTTCTTCTTCTTGTGAGATTTTTATTAATTCTTTGACCATTTCCCACATGCACACAGAGTATTTTGTTCAATTCATACCCTTCATCCCCCTAACCCCTCTTATATATCCTCCCCAACTTCCTGCTCTCTCTCTTGCTCTCTCTCTTTTTCCCTTCATTCCTTCCTTCTTTCCTTCCTTTCTTCCTTCCTCCCTCCCTCCCTCTCTCCTTCCCTCCCTCCCTTCCTTCCTTCTTTCCTTCCTTTCTTCTTTAAACAATCTACCGAGTTTGCTTTGTGCTACCCATATACCCCAGGCATGGAGACATCCACGGAGTTTGGTTGTCCCGGGAGCCATAGTCTTAAACAAAAGACTCCTTTCGGCTCCAGAAGCCATCACCTATCAGTAGCTCCTCAGTGAAGGGTGGTGGTCTGTGAGCTCTCGACTCCTTTCGGCTCCAGAAGCCATCACCTATCAGTAGCTCCTCAGTGAAGGGTGGTGGTCTGTGAGCTCTCCCTGCCATGTTGCGAGGCTGGCTTGATCTTGTGCAGGTCTTGAGCAGACAACCCTAGTGGATGTGAATGAGCGTGTGACCCTGTCATGTCCAGTAGACACTGCCTGGCTCCAGTGCTTCTTGTCCTCTGGCTCCTCTACTCTCTCCATCCCATCTTCCATAAAGGTCCCTGAGCCATGAAGAAGGGGTGTGATGCAAATGTCCTATTTGTGGCTGAGCACGCCACAGCCTAACTACGCATTTGGAAGGTACATTTGCTAAATCTTCAAATGGACAGGTCAACAACGACACATATTCTGGCAGTGAACAAGTAAAATTTTGGTTGAAGTTTGAATTTAGATTTAGGAGTCTCTGAAGGAAACACGAAGCGAATCAAGCATTCCCAACACACACAGCATGCTGAAACCCGGGGGGTAAGGAGGACACACTAGGAGGCATTCGTTTGACGGCTGCTTGAAAAAGTGTTGGTGTGAAAGGGTCGCTCTGTCTGAGATGTGGAAGTGAGAGTGTGAGCAGGAACATGAGAGAGAAGCAGAAGTCTAGAACTGCACGAGTGATGAAAACACAGCCCTAAGTGAGAGCACTGTGAAGGCTACTTTAGAAGTCTGAAACTGAGACTGGGTATTATAAGGAACAGGCTAGCAGTCATGGAAAGAAGGAGACGACATCACATGGATACTTAAACTACAATTACTGTTAAGAGTTACTAATAAAGCCTCAAGAGAATTCAGTAATGTTAACTTCTAAAAATGGGACATTTTGAGCCCAGTGTGATACACGCCTATAGCCCAAGCACTGGAGAAGTAGTGTCTGGGCTGCACAGTGGGCCCTGATTAATAACCTATCCCAAGAGATGTTCCTAACAGATACCATAGAAATGTTCAGGAGTAGGGCTGGAGAGGTGGCTCAGCAGTTAAGAGCATGACTCGCTTTTGCAGAGGACCCAAGTTCATAGCACCCATGTTGGATGGCTCACAAATGGCCTGTAATTCCAGCTCCAGGAATATCTAGTGCTTCTGGCCTGTGTGGGCACCTGCACACACACGCACATATCTGCACACACCTACACATACATGCACATACCTACACACAGGCTCATACTTACATACATAGTGAAATTCTAAAAAGTAAGTCGTCAGAGACAGACAAGAGCTTTTGAAAATCGGTTAAACTGGGTAAAAGTTGAACTCTCAAGCTAGTAAAAGAAGCACAACTCTCTGGTATCTAATGTGAAAGTCTCTAAGACAGAGTTGAAAGAAAGCAGGTGTTGAACTGATCATCTTACGCATCTATTCTCCAGGGATTGTAAAGTTCTGGCAGACAGATGTGTTGCTGCATGTGTGTGCCAAAGTCTCGGAGTCTCTCACATCCGTGAGCTTTGCCTGCTCCTGTAAGCTGCCCATGTCATAACTAGTTCACAATCCCGGATCTGTGACTGTGCTTCGTTCCTATAACACACCATAAAGAAAACACCTCAAACTCAAGAGAATCCTAGTGGAAGATGCAACTTAGGTCTAAATAAGCATAAATTTCAGCTGGACAGTGGTGGCACATGCCTTTAATCCCAGCACTCGGGAGGCAGAGGCAGGCGAATCTCTGTGAGTTTGAGGCCAGCCTGGTCTACAAGAGCTAGTTCCGAGACAGGCTGCAAAGCCACAGAGAAACCCTGTCTCAAAAAACCAAAAAAAGAAAAAAAGGAAAAAAGAAAAGAAAAAAAATAAGCACAAATTTCAAAGAAGGCATTGGCCATGCACAGTTTTTGTCAACTGCACATTTTAGAATGAAAAGGAAACAAAAATAAAGAGGAAACAAACCTGGCCATGGTGGTACATAGCTATAATCCCAGCACTTAGAAAGTAGAGTCCTGAGGATCACAAGTTCAAGGTCAGCCTGTCCTGTATAGTGAGAGTCTCACAACCCTCCTTCACGATGCCAGATTCAGTAATACAGGTCTGTAATAGCAGTTTATTCTAGAGCCAAATTTGAGTGATCATGGCCCAGAAACACAGATTTGAGTTACCCCAAATTCCAAATTCTAATGTGGAATCACCTTCATGAAGTTTTATGATTTTACAGAGGAAAGTAATAAATTCAGGCAAAAATAAAATACATGGGTCCATCAGAGAGGGGGTGAGAGTAAGACATGGGACGTTGGCTATGGGCCCGAGATGCTCTCTGACGGCATTCTTAGCTTTGGAATTGTTCTGTTAAGTTAATAAATCCCAAAAGGTGTTTATCTTTTGTTTATCAAAGGGTGTCAGTTCTGATGGGCCAAAAATGGCTCACCCAGGGCCTGGAGCTAGGTGAAGATGAGGTAGCCCTGGAGTGTCCCCTCTCCACATCCCTGCGTCTCTCATCAGTCTCTCAGACACAGCTCTTTCTGGCAGCTCTCGTCAACAGGAGGACCTCACATTTAAAGCCAGCCTTGGTTACAGAGTTCAAGGCCACCCAGGGCAACTTAGTAAACTACTGTCTCAAAATAGTAAGTAAAAAGAATGTAGATGGACAGAAGGTCCATGTGCTCACAGACAGCACCAGGAAAACTGGAGGGGTTAAACATGCAGGCTTTTGTCTTCAGAAGAAGCCAACACCTGTTTTCCATGTAGAAGGCTGGGAATGGATACCTGGTAATCTGTGCCATTTTGGAAAGCCAGCCCTCACTCCCCCAGAATCCTGAGCACCGTCTCTCAGTCAGTAGAACCCACCCTTATGCTCGTAACAAATGCTTCCTCCCTAGGCCCTAGTCCTGAGCACTATGTCTCCGTCAATAGAACTCGTTCTCAAGGACAAGGTCACAGGTGCTCTGCTATAGAGATGCTCTTCGTAAGGGACTGTCAGGGTAGCCACGCTATAGCTTTGTTGTGACAGTTGTCAAGTGGAAATCTTCCCTCCAAAGTTCTGATGTGTTTAAATGTATAAAAAAAATAACTGTTTAGCATCCAGAAGTTTTGGCAGAGCGCCAACTAATTCAAGCTGAACCCAAGCTTACCTGGGTAGTTTTCCTGCCGGCCATGACACTTGCAGGAACCCTCACGAAAGAGCACTGAAGACTGTGCTAGAGTTACAGTGCTTGCTTCGAGCATGCTTGAAGCCTTATATTAAATCACTGGAAATACTAAAATAAATAAATAAATAAATAAATAAATAAATAAATAAATAAATAAACTGGAAATAAGCTTCTCTGAACAACATCTAGTTTTGAGGTAAAAACATTTAAAATATATTTGACTTCTTAATTTTAGTTAGGGGTATGTGGTTGGGTTTGTACACATGCGTGCAAGTCCCTGAGTGCCAGAAGCTATGCTGGAACCCTGGAGCTTAAGTTACAGGTGGTTGTGAGTTGCCTGACACAGGGTTAGGAACTGAACTTGGGTCCTTTACATGATCATCAAGTAGTCTTAACTCCTGAGCCATTTTTCCATAGCCCGAGGTGGGGGCATTTTTAAGTTCAATTTGCTTTTTTACAAGTTCTATACAAAGAAGCTCGCCATTTTAAAGTAGGGGATGGAGAAATGGCTCAGCCATTACAAGAGGTTCCCAGCACCAATGCAGGGCATCTCACGACTCCCTGCAACTCCAGCTTCCGGGTAACCGATTCCGGCTTCTGACTTCACATGCATATAACCCATGCACAGACACACACTTATACACATATGTAAAACTAAGAATAGCGTGATCTTTAAAAGCTCCAGTTCAGTAGGTTTCAGTGTATTTTCCGCCGACGCCACTGCCTCGTTCTGAAACCCACCGCAACTCTTGAGGAACGCACACACTGCAGTTCAGCAGGAGGAAGACACCATGTCTTGTGAGCATGTTCTCTCTTCAGCCCTCTGACTAGCAGTCAATAGGGAAACATCTTAATCAGCCAGCAGGCTCTTCCAGGGGAACTAGCTTGTTTTCACACCACTCCATCTCTTTCGGATGGCAGCCTAGTCCTCCAGGTTTATCCTCCCTGCCTGTCAACCTGGTGTCTATCTGGGCAGGGTCATTCTCATACTGTTTGGGGAAGAAGCACAGATCCCTCCATGATCTTCACAGGTCTGTGACCTTACTGAGTTAGTAGTCTTAGGCATAGAGTGGCCGCTGAGACTTGACTGGGCGCTGCTGATTTGGGGGAAGTTATATGAATGCTGAGAACCTGTGGATCTCCAGAAACTCTTCCACGGGCTCAGTGAGGAGAGACTGGAAATGAACTCCGAGTCTTTGGTCATGATACCCACTCCACACCAAGAAGAAAGAAGTGATCCCTCCTTCAGACTTATGTCTCTTCTATGTCTAGGCTAGACACCCAGCCTAGATCAGTTATTCTTAAAGCAAATTCCTACCTCAAGACCCCTTTCCCAGCTAACCACTAATAGACACATGTAGTAAGTGGAGCGGTGGGCTGCGTTCTGGCCGCTCCGGCTCCCACATGGCTAGCTTATGCCCCGAAATAATTACACAGAAACTGTATTCTTTTAAACACTGCCTGGCCCATTAGTTTTATCCTCTTATTGGCTAATTCTCACATCTCGATTAACCCATTTCTAATAATCTGTGTAGCACCACGAGATGGTGTCTTACCAGGAAGGATTCTAGCCTACATCCGTCTGGGGTCGGAGAATCATGGCGACTGCCTGACTCAGCTTCTTTCTCCCAGCATTCTGTTCTGTCTACTCCGCCTGCCTAATTTTCTGTCCTATTAAAGGGTCAAGGCAGTTTCTTTATTTAACCAATGAAATCAACACAAAACAGAAGACTCTACCACATCAGACACAGCGCGTGGCGTAGTCATGTAAGTCTAGTACTTGAGAAGGTAAGGGAGAAGAACTGAAAATTAGAGGCCAGCCTGGGTTAGACAGTGAAATATAGCCTCAGAACTAAATAAAACCAAGCAATAGCAGATGTGGGCTGAATGTGAGTGCTGGCTTTACCCAATCCATCTGTTCTTTCCTCTACTCCTCTCTTTCTGTAATTTCCATCCGCCTCTCTGGTCATCCTCAGTCATCTTACCATAAGGCAACACAAGCCACAATGGCTCAACCCCCCCCCCCAGCCCAATTCCCGCTCTCCCTTTCACCGATGACATTTAAACCCTAGGGAGGGTCTGATGTTGAAACTGGAAAACAGAAACCCAGAGAGCTATTTGGAGGGACTCTAGGCCTGAAGGAGGAACCTCCTCTTTCTCTCTTCACTTCCTATCTCGTGGGAGCCAGAAGGCAGTTAGGAAAGGGAGCTGGAGACTGGCCAGGGGCTCTTTTCCTGCACATGCAGAAGGTCCTCAGGAGACACAAACGTTCTTAGTGCACAGATAACACCCCCATCACCCAGTGATCTCCGCAGTCACTCCATAGCACCAACTCACCCATCGAGGCCACAGGTAAGGTCACCAGGTTAGCCACTGTGGCTGCCCTGGTTTTCTGGGATATGGGCGAAAAGATCAGAGACCCTTTGAAAAACGACCACTGAGATTTGTAGAGAGAGTCTGGCCACACCCCTTTCAGCTCTGCCTGTTCCACCTGGGGTTTAGGAATAGTCTTTGTTTGGAGGATTGTTCTGGGGGCCCTCTCTTCCTAAGCTGCCTGCTCTCTATGCCTTTATGTCTCTAAGTTTCATTTCTGCAAGTGAGGTAGAGAGGGAAGCACGGGGCGGAGGGTGAGGATAGGGACTTTCTCGTGGTGATCAAATCTATCAGGGGCTCACGGAGGAAACTTGAGCCTGACTTTTGAAGGCCGAGAGCTCCTCTTGGGCTTCCACTCTTGTTTTCTGTCTCCATTCCTGTTCCTAACTCAGGGGACTTCCGGAGATGAAGCCTGTTCACAAAGAGGCAGTAGAGTCGTGGTAGGTCTAAAAACAAGTGTAGTTTTAAAGCCAGATGGACCAAGTTCTGAGGTACTGGGTGACCAGGCTGGGTCCTTTGGGGCTAGAGTGATTGTTCCCTTTCTCGCCCATACTCTAGAACCCTGCTCCTTCCTCCCTGTTTGGCTTAGGCAAGCACTTGCACTATTGCAAGGTTAAGTAAGAGGCCCGACTTCAGGGCTCCCAAGAAGCCTTTGGGTGAGACCTGGCCTCAACCTTGTACTCCTCCTGCCTTAACCAGTAATAGGGCTTGCAGGTCTGTGCCACTGCGGCTAATAACACAATTTATATCACATTACTTTATAATGGCATGATATTTAAGTTGTCAAGGGTCAAATCCTAGCAGTTTGTCTTTAAAAGATCTCTAGGGTTATACGGACCATTCACAGAATCATATTCTGTTACAATATTCATGGCTGTAGAATGGAATAGAATACAGCAATAGAACTAGAGGGATAGAGGATCTAGAACAATCAGACCCCCCACACACACACACCCTTACAGATTCCTTCTGTATCCCAGGCTGGCCTCAAAGTCATGGAAATCCTTCTGCCTCAACAGTCTCAAGTGCTAGGCTCATGAGCATGAACTAACACGTGATGACTGAAAGTCAGATTCCTTGTGGAGAAACTGAAATCTAATTTCCTATTTTGGGTTTAAGTCTTTTTAATTTGAACAGTGGATAATTACAACAGCAACAACAAAAAGAACCTTTATGTACTGGCAACAAGATGAATAGACGCTGCCTGGAAACTTGTCATGTTGACCTAATTTAGTGATACATAGTATATATAGTGATATATAGTGGTGTCTGTGTATAATATGAGTATAGTTGCCGTGAACACCCTGAGGTCCTGTAGGGTTACTGATGGAGAGAACCTGGCCGCAGAGACCAGGGGTCCAGGTGTACAGCATCTTCCTTGTCATACAAACAGCAAGCATTAGGAATTGTTGCAGAGAGAGCCAAAGAAGTAGGCTGGGAACAAGGAGTTAGTCTGATATTCTAGAACATGCTCTTTGGCTTAAAAAAAATCACTCGTTTACTGTTTTAAGTTCCTTAAATGAGGACTACCCATGCAAATGAATACTTGTTCTCATGAAAGAAGCTTCTAGAAAGAGAAGTCATCAACCTACCAGTTCTTAGGTGTTGGTGTGTGCCCCTGTGTGAGCAAAGGGTTGCGTGTCTGCTTCTCTAGACCACAGTGTGAGCTTTTATAGGTAATCCAGACTTGTCTTTATTGATATGTCAAACTCTAAATGATTATAATATTTGTTTGTTTTGTTTTTTGAGATGGTTTCTCTGTGCAGTAGTTCTGGCTGTCCTAGGACTCACTCTGTAGACCATTATCAGAGATCCTGATGATGATTTTTAAAATGCATACTTTATTTTTAAAAATGTTTATAGTATCTTTTATTGATTGACAATTTCATACAATGTAACTTGGTTCTACCCACCCCCAGTTCCTCCCTCTTACTTTCCACAGACGCCCCAGCCACCCTCCCTGTACCTTCCTGCCCTCTGAGTCCAATTAGCTCTGTGAAAGAGTAATGGGTCTCGTTGACTCACTCGAACAAAGCTGCTGTGAGTCCATGAGAACAGCTATGCCATGTCTGCACAGCGTCTCACAGCATCTTCTCCATCCTTGGGCTCCTTGGGCTCTTACATTCTTTCCACCCCCACTTCCATGGTGTTCTCCGAGCCTTGGAGGGGATGGTAGATGCCCCATTTGGGGCAGACGTCACTCATCGGTCACTCAGTCTTAACACATTGACTAACTAGGAGTCTCAGCATTATCTACTACACACTGCAAAAAGAAGCTTTTCAGGCCAAGACTGAGACTAGCACTAAGCTATGAGTGTAAATGTAAATCTGTTGAAGACAGTTTGAAAACATCTCCAGTTAGCACAGCAATAGGAGTGTGTCCCCCCACTTGGGTCTATGAATTCCTGAGATTTGGACTGTTGGCCATGTTTATAGCAGTAAGCATTAATTCCTTCCTGTAGAGCAGGCTTCAGATCCAGTCAGATGTTGGTTACCTCGTAACCTACATTCTACTAGTGGTCATATCTGACATATTAGTATTGCAGTATTCAGGGTTCACCCCTGGGTACTGCAGTGATGTTTCCTCTCCCTCAATGACCTACACAGCAATGTTCAGCACCATGAGAGCTAGCCAGGCTTGAGAACATTTTTCAGGTCGATTCAAGCTCTATTTCTCTATGTCCTGTATCCAAAGTGGGGAGTGTCTCAGCAATATGGTCTTACACATAGCTGTGGCGGGCAGCCAAGAACAATGACTATAGCCTGTGTTGTTTTGAGGTTTATTGGAGTCTTCCTGACCAATAACTCACTGGCAGGTATGCCATGCTTGGCACTAAGATTTTTATTTAGTAATTCATTGTAGACAGATTTTTTTCTTTGGGCCGCCAGCTCACAAATAATAACGCAGAGACTTGTTATTAATTATGAAAGCTCAGCCTTAGCTTAGGCTTGTTCTCAACTAGCTCATAACTTAAATTAACCCATTTATTCTAATCTACGTTCTGTAGCATGGCTCAGTTCCTGTAATAGCTCATGGAGTATGTAACATTTTATCTGCACGGTATGTTCAACTTCTTTAGAATCTCACTGGCATCTCCTGTACACCTAGTTTCAAATTCTACTTTCTCTCCCTGACAGGAAGTCCCACCTATACCTCCTGCCTAGCTATTGGCTGTTCAGCTTTTTATTACACCAATCACAGCAATACGTTTTCACACAGTGACAATTATCCCAGAGTAATTGATGTCTCCTGGAGAAGCACAGTCCTTCCACATTGGGTAGCTGTATTCAGCACTGCCCCCCCCCCCGCAAAAAAAAAACCTATTTTTATTACATTTTTTGAGATGGTGTGTGCTCGCATGTTAAAGCATACATATAGAGTTTCTTTCACCATGTAGGTCCCAGGGATAACTCAGGCTGTCAGACTTTCAGCAAGCACCTTTACTTCCCAGGCCTCTGCATCTTATTTTTATATTTTTAAAATTAACATTACAAAGTAATGATTTTCCATAGGGTTCTTTTTTTTTTAAATAATTTGTGTCATTGCAACTCACACCTTTATTTTTTTTAGTATTTATTTATTTATTATGTATACAATATTCTGTCTGTGTGTATGCCTACAGGCCAGAAGAGGGCACCAGACCTCATTACAGATGGTTGTGAGCCACCATGTGGTTGCTGGGAATTGAACTCAGGACCTTTGGAAGAGCAGACAATGCTCTTAACCTCTGAGCCATGTCTCCAGCCCCTTCCATAGGGTTCTTTTACACTCTCAGTTTTAGTTAACACTCCTTCTCCCTCCCTCTGGATAATAATTACTTTTAAATAAAGCACCTACATATTAAATATGCCTTTATTTACTACTATAAATGCTATGAGATCAATTGGGAGTCATGGTACATGCGTGAAATCCCAGCACTGGGGAATCTTAGGCAGAGGATTACAAGTTCAAGGCCAGCCTGAACTACATAGAGGTAGTGTGAAGAGAGAAAGAAGAAGTGCAATACCAAGAAGAAACAACGCACACAGTATCACCTATGGCACTCCACTAAGTCCATTGGATATAAATTAGAATTCTTGAGAGGGACACACATTGTCCCCGAAGAAGGCTGGTCCCTTTCCTCTCTCGTGTGATTTACACGGCCCCTGAAGTAAACCCAGAGTGAACTCAGAGCTCAGCTGTGCTAGATAAGTCACCCATGGCATAAGCACCTTGCTCTTGCCTCTTCTCCTTGGTCCTGACTGTCTGGTGTCATTGTATTAATCTCATGACTGGTTCTTATGGTGAAACATTTTTATAACATCTTAAGAGGCAGTCTATGAAAATGATCTCTTTTATTTAGTTTTGTTAAGAGAATGTGTACTTCCAACCAGTTTGGAGCACGTGGGAAAATGTTAAACACACGGGCTGTGGATTAGCCCAAGGCCAGCTTGGGCCCAGCCTGAGACCAGCCTGGGTGGTGCGGAAGGGAGGCCCAGCTGAACCTCGCACCAGCTGCAGACTGGCTTTGTGTCAGCCTGCTTCTCCCAGCCCCGTTTCTCTCCTCTATGAGGTGAGCATCATAATGCCATGGACAGTGACTTTCTTCGGGGATTAAAAAGAAGCTCGGCACATTGTAGGCTTAATAAGAGATGTCAAACAAAAGGTGCAGATCAGAGTGCTCATAGCCTTTGGAAATGTCTAACAGCGCCTCAAGTGTTTGATGGGAATAGCTGCGTTTGGGGGTTTTCTGGTTCTTTCCCTCAGCATGTGGAGCTGTGGGACCTGGTCGGGTTTGTGTGCAGGAACCCACTCCTGAGCCCTCTGAGCGCTTGAGCTCTGCCTGGGCCGTGCGGTGTTCTGCAGTATTCTCGCTTTCCGTCTGTCACACTACAAACATCTGACTCCGCTCACTGTGGTGATGGCGAGAGGGGGAAAACACAAAATACCAAGCAAATAATTGGTGGGAGCACTGGTCTAGATTGACATCCCGCCCCCTCCACCTGCTACTTTACGCTTGTCCTCCTCAGACGATTGTCAGCACCTCTCCGGCATACACAGGGCCTGAAGGATGGGCCCTTGTTGGGGGGCGGCTGCCCGCAACCGGCTTTCGCTAGCCCAGCTTGTTTCCCATAAAGGTACCGCTCAGAAGTAGAGTTCTCCACATCTCTGCATCAGTCCAGCTAGAGAATTTCTGTGGCTCTCTGCTGGAACGAAGGTGGCACTGCTTGATATACTACAGGCATAACATGTGCCAATAAATACTCCTAATCACATATACCTATGTGCGCGCGCACACCAACATGCCACATGTGTTCTATATATGTCTAAAAAAATTAATGAATTTTGTAATATATATGCATGTATGTATATGTATTTCTCTTTTAATTTAGTTTTTCAATACAAGGTTTCTCTGTGTAGCCCAGGTTATCCTCGAACTCTCTGTAGATCAGGCTGGCCTCAAACTTACAGAAATACTCCTGCTTCTGCCTCCTGAGTGCTGAGATTAAAGGCATGTGTCACCACCCCCTGGCCAAAATGAATGAATTTTGTAAATCTGTCCATAATATCCACTTAGGTTTTTCACCAAACTTACCTTTTGAAATTTTCAAAACTCTAGGAAAAGGTAAAAAGATCTGGCCTTTTCATAGAGTCACCGATTTTCGTGTCCTTAGACACATCGTCCTTCTCCTCCACCCCCCTCTTACTGTGGTGGACGGATCAAGAGTTGCAAAGACGTGCGCCCGCCCTCACTCCCACCCACACACCCCCATCCTGCATCTCCAAGGCGCCGTTACCAAATCTATAAAAGTGAGACGAATCCTCGTGGCATACTGGGGCTGCCTCCCGTCTCCTCCGACTGCCCTGGCCATGGGTTCTGTCCCTTTCTGCAGTGCCTGCCGCACATGGAACCATGTCCCTCAGGGGTGTGCCCAGCTAGACCCCATCCCTAGGCCCTTTTCGTATGGAACAGTGCTGCTCTCTTTCCTCTATGGGAGTTCCCGGCCAGGCATTTTAGAATAGGGCCCATTCTAGACTTTTCTCATTTTATGTCTTCCCACTACCTATATTTTCTGCAAACTAATAAATGAGTTCTTCTATCAACACTCTTCTTTTTAAATAACAGAATGATTAATTAGTTAAATTTTTTTGAGACAGGGTCTCACAGTGTAGCTCAGACTGGACTTGAACCTTGTTTTTCCAACCTTTGAGCTTTGAGAGTACAGAATAGCAGCCATCCCTGGCTCCAAACCACAGTTTTGGAAAGGGCCATTCTAGAGTCTTCTATCACACACGCACGCTGTCCTTTTCCTTCACCTCTGATACTTTTTTTTGTCAGACAGGACCCACGTGGCTCTGTTGTGAGCACAAAGCCTGGTGTCCGCAGTGGTACACCTGGTTCTTCTCTCACTGATTGGCTGAACTGGGTGTGGCTGCTCAACCAGCATTCGGGCGCCAGCCATGGCAGCTCACTGTGAGTTTGAGGCCAGCCTGAGAGACAGAGTAAGTTCCAGGCCAGCCTGGGGTACAGAGTGAGACCTTGTCAAAAATAAAAAATAAAAATGAAAAAGAGAAGGAGGAAGAGGAAGATGAGGGAAAAAAGGGGAAGAAAGGAGAAAGAAAGGGGGAAGGGCCTTGAGTCCTGCCTGGAGCAGCAGTGCTGTTTGAGCCCTTGGGGCAGTACAGCAAACTCAACAGAGTGAGGCTGTGGCAAACAGGATGCTCAGCCCCTGTTAGGACCCCAGATGCTGCCCCCTCTCTGGAGCTTCCCTGTGCTCGGAGGTCTGGCTTCCAGGGCTTTCCTGTCGCCATCTGAAGGGATGATCAGCTGGACAGTGTATTTGAGAAAGGGTGGGGTGAAGAATGGATTGGGGAACGAGTTTAGGCTTATTTACAAATCATCTCCTAAACCCATCTCCATTTTAGAAACGTAGGCTATGAAAAGAAGAAGAGAGACTGTTTTGCAGCAAAGGTCTCGCTTCCTCTTTATTCTGGGAACTACCCCTTGCCACTTTGCTAGTTTCAGAAAAGGAGTGGCTGGCCCTCAGAGACTTCACACCCTGCCTGTGGAAGAAAAGAAGCCCAGGTCCCAAGAGCTAGCCAAACCCCGTGGGAGAGCAGGACAGTGAGCAGAGCTGTGCGGGTTCCGTTCCTGCTGCCTGTGAGCAGAGCTGGGAATTCAATCTTAAAGCCACACTGCATCCAGTGAGCTGGCGATCTAGAAGACAATGGGTTAATCAGCAACCTAGAAAATCTCTTCCATCTCACCCCAGCCAGCAGATTAGGGGAGGGGGTGGGGGGAGACGAAGGTGGTCAGTCACCCAGAGTTCAATCCTGCCTCCCTGGTTAGGTTGGCAGCCAAGTTCCTGAGACCTCTGTGAAGTCCCTGCCTCTTGTTTTCATCCGGGCACTCTTCACTTGTTCTGTGGCTTTTTGTGACCAGGTCCCATTTGTTCCTTATCCTCCTCCTCCCCCTGTTCTTCTTTTGGATTTTTGAGAATATTTTTTTTGAGATGATAATATAATTACATTGTTTCAGGCACTTCCTCAAAGGCTGAGTCAAATTAGTTTCTGCACCAGTCTCAGACTCCTGGGGCATTTGGGGCTCGGGCTGGGGGCAGGGGTGACTCAGAGCAAACAAACATTGTGCCGGCACTCACCCCTCAGTTCTGTCTGTCGTCACGGCTGGTAGGTATAGATGACGTCATTGTCTTGTGGGGAAGCCTACCAGACTGGACCATCTGAATGACCTTTCAAGCATCCTTTCTCTCTGACCTATGTCTTGATGATGTGTAGGCTCCCAAGCCCCGTACAGTAGACTCTAGATGTAAATCCCACCGCCGGTGGAGACTCCGGCCCTTTGTGTTACTTGTCTTTCGGGAACGCAAACTAAACTGACAGTGTTATACCCACTGTGGTCCTCTGTCTCCAGCCTTTTCTCTGTCTCCTTGCCTTTGCTGCCTGCTCCATCACAAAAGGACTCATGCACTGGTTCATGGGACAGAATTACCCGGGGTCTCTATGGCTACCTCTGAAAAGCCTTCCTGGATCTCCTTCGCTGATTTTGACACCAGATTTAAACCCATCTCATCTCAACCTTCAGGAAGCTTCTCGGACCAGCGCCTTCTCTTCTTGCCTCAATTAGAAGTCCTGTCCTTCATTAGGACTTGTGTATCCTGTGTCACAGACTCGTCCAAGCATACTGTAATGCCAATTCACACTCCTTTGCCACAAAAAACAGGAGCACCTTTATTGTAGGAATTGGGTTGTTGTAAAGGGGAGGCGCTCAGTAAAGAGTTTTGAGTGAATGAAGGAAGGAACCAATGAATAACCAAGATAACCTGTTTCCAAACAGCATCCACCTTTGAGTGTATTAATCAGTGTGTAACAATGAATAGAAGCGTATTCTTTTTGCTCTTCTTTAATACAGAGATTTGAATGGCTTTAAGCCAATTCTGGATTGATTAAAAAAAACAATGCCATTGCTTTTCTATTCCAACAGGAAATATGGGATGTATAAAATCAAAAAGGAAAGACAATCTGAATGACGATGGAGTAGATTCGAAGACTCAACCAGTACGTAACACTGACCGAACTATTTATGTGAGAGATCCAACGTCCAGTAAGCAGCAAAGGCCAGTAAGTAGAATAGTCTCAGGGGAGAGATCCCACCGCAGGATCAGAGCATGGCTGTGCAATTAAAACCGCAATCTTGCATGCAAAAAAATCATATTGTTCACATAGACCCCAAATAAGTTTTATATGCCTCATAACTTAATCCTTTGAAGAATGCGTAGAGATCCTATGGATAATGAAGTCACTTACTAGTTGGTAACCAGGTCTTCAGTTGCATGTTTACCATAGAAAAAGGCATCTTTCATACTCCTATTGCAAAGACCCAGAATAGATCCAGGCCCGCATGACCGCAGGGCAGGTTAGCAATATCAGCTCCATGTTCTAGGGACAAGAGGATTTGCTGGGTTTAAACCAGAAGCTAAAACACAAGCTAGTGGGACATTGCATTTTATTCTATCTTGTCTTTTTGTCAACTGATTTAAAACAATACAAAGATTGTGGTTGTCACGATTTGTAATAGTTGAGTAAAAGGTTAAGAAAAGGTGTATCTAGCTTAGTCTCCAAACTTTACATGGCTGCCCACATTAGATACTTGACATGAGTGATGGGTCACCTGATGCATTTGGGAAAGAAGTGACGCCATATTTTAAAGCCTCGGGAAATTCACAACCTGCAACAACTATAGCTAAATTTGCTTTACTTTGGAGCTTGTAACCTGGTATGTAGTCTTCCATTGGATGCCTGTATACCTCCCACACCCCGGTTTTTATAGACTGTTCTGGCATTTAAGATGAAAACAACTTATTCCAATTTAGCCCAAATGGCTTTATGACAGTTTGGCCAGGTGTGGTGGTGTCTACCTGCAAACACAGCACTTTGGCAGCAGAGACAGGCAGCCTGGTTCACGCAGCAAGTTCCAGGATGGTCAGGGCTATAGAGTGAAACCTTGCCTCAAAGAACAAAACAGAAGCATTTGCTGTTTCTCTGGTTGTACCTATGTTTTTAAGAGGCTTGGCATTTTAGAAATAGATTGTCATTGTTCAGTCCTGCTGAGGACCGTTGCCTAGCTCGTCCCCATTATCTATAACCTATCAGAACCAACTGTCAGCAGTTGGACTGATTAGTCAAAGTTAGTTAAAGGGAAGTGGAGATGAATGGTGGCTTCATTGTGCTGTTAAGTTATTTTACAAGATGTTTTTGGATGGACACTTTACCTACATATCATGTAAAACTGCATATAGAGGGGCTGGAGAGATAGTTAAGAGCACCGGCTGCTCTTCCAGAGGACCTGAGTTCAGGTCCCATTGCCCATATGGTAGATCACAACCTTCTGTGCCTCTAGTTCCCGGACATGGGACACCTGTCCTGGCCTCTGCCAGCGCCAGGCCTATACATGGTGCACAGATACTGGTGAAGGCAAAATACCTAAACTCATAAAAATAAATAAAAAACTTGAAAAAGATATAGAATAACTTGAAAAGATATAGGAAAAAATTATAGTATAGAAAATGTATCCACATAAAATGTATAAGATTATTTAAAACATTACTAATTTGGTGTTGGTGAATGTCTATCAATATACAACTTAAAAACACTTCATAAGTACCGATAGATATAGGGTTATATTCTTAAATAATAAATAAATAATAGAAAAGTAAAAGGCACTGACATCATGGTAGTTTTCTTGTAGAATTCAAAGTTCTCGTTAAAGGTTCTATTTATTTCTCTTAACAAATGCTAATTATTTGATTTTATAATTTTGTGATGGATTTTTATTGATTTTATGTGCTTTAAAACCCAAGGGTTTTTTATTTGTTTGTTTGTTTGTTTTGGTCTGTTTGGTATGTTTATTTGTTCAGGTGTTTTTTATTTAGGAAATCAAGAAAGACTAGTTAAAAAAAACAAATATTCTGTGTAAAAAAAGTTTACAAGTCAGTTGGAAAATAAATAGTGAACATGTTTAAAATCTTTCAGTTCCCTAACGCTTACCAGAAAACTTTAAGTTCAGGTCTTCTGTGGCCACAGATGATCTCCCAAAGCTCCTTAGTTTGGCCTCATTCTATGACCCTAAGTAGGATTCTCAGCCTTAGCCATGTGAAAAAATACACGCACCCCATTGATTATAAAGTGCTGCGAAAGGAGAAGGGGGAACTGATGTAAGGCCAGCAACACTCACGGAAAATCTATTGAAGAGAAAACCTATTAAGAGAAACTCTGTTCTGAAGTGAGGTCACGGGGTCACACGTATGTGCTTTGGTCTTACAAAGTGGTCCAGAATGGGCTGGATGAGCTAGCATGACCTAGGAGGGTCGGTTAGTCCTTTAGAGTTCAGGGCCAGCCTAGGCAGCCAGCGGGTCTCTCATGAAGACGGGCTTTAGTGTCTTTTTAAACTAACCTCTCTGGCATTTGCAGATCACCTTGCTGCTTTCGGATTATTTCGTTTTTCATCTAATTGCTTCCTCTAAATCATACCAAATAGACTGTGATTCTTAATTATGCAAATCTGAGTGATTAAAACGGCAGTCTAAAATGTCTTTAAGTCTTGAATGTTAATATGGGCCCCTGACTTCCTCCTCTTCCTGTCCTTTCCCCAGTGAAGTGGAGATTTTATGGGCTTGCTCTCAGAGAAATTTCTATTTCCCTATAAACCTTTTGGTCTTGTTCCCTGAAATGACTCTTGAGGTAAAGCAGAGGAGATGGCTTGAAGTTCAGGCCCTGTCAGGAGCCCTTACACACCCCCAGCCGTGCTCTTGTTGAAAAGGAATTGGAATAGAAGGGACTGCACCCGTCCTCTGTGCTACCAGGATCTGCTGGCCATGCACCCTGCTGCTGCCATAACTGGAGATGTCCCTGACCCCCAGACAGTCAGGGTCACACAAGAAAGCCTGACTCTGTTGGGTTTGTGTTTTTCTGTTAGGGCCTGATCAGATGTTTAAATAAGTTCAGGAAACATGGAGATAGGTAGTGACACCTTCTCAAAGTTGTCACTGTGATGTTTTGCTGCGCTGGCCCTACCTACTGTTTGGTTTCCCTAGCTACTGTGCCTCCAGCCTTTAATTCTTTCTAGGCAGAAAGTGGTACATTTTACCCAGACCTCACCCAACAGTGAGTTTAAGGAATGCTTCTTCGCCTTCTGCAGAGGGGGCTGTAAGTCTAGAAACAGGCCGTGCACGGGGCAAACTGCCACCTCAAATATTAGAGTTCTGTTAAAAACAAGAGAAAGAATCATGGCAGGCTGGCATCTAGTCCCATCTTGTGAAGCCCTACCCACTTGGTATGTTGCCCCAGACCAAGGACTACCTGTCCAGAAAAAGCCCTGAAAATGATTGTATAGGTAGGACCCTACAGAAGGTGGGAGCCTTGCTCTGAGCCTTGCTGGCAACGGCATCGCCCTATAAGATTTGTCTGTTTAGCTCTTCTTTCCCGCTTGGCAACTGCAAATCCGAGCCTCACCTGTCGCTGTTAGAAAATGATAAACAACACGCATGTGAGAAGAGAAGGCTGAACGTGACTTTTTGTCCCTAACGAATACTCTTTCGTAGGTTTCAGAATCTCAACTTTTACCAGGACAAAGGTTTCAAACGAAAGGTATGTTTTCATAACAATATAACTAGTGTTTAGTTTGCTGTTGTGGGAAATATATGTCTATAAACATCCCTCCTTCGACTGTTTTTTAGATGTGGAGTTCAGAGGCAGGAAATCCGCACTGCTGTATGAGCCTCACACCCGCATCCATCAGAAAAGGGTTCCATGATCCGCAGTGGAACTCTGTCATTAAACACTCAGGGTTCTCCTCTCCCTTCTGCTCCAGGCAGCCACCATTATGCTTTCCGTCCCTATGAATTTGATTGCTCTAGGTAGCCCATGTGGCTGGAAATATACAGCCCTTGTCATCTTGTGGCTGGCTCATTTAACTTAACAAGTCTTCAAGGTTCATCTATGATATATTGTGTGTCAGAACCTCAAATCTTTTTAATTGAATATTATTCTATTGTGTACGGGTCACATTTTGTTCATCCCACTGATGGGCACTAGAGTAGCTTCCGCCTTTGGGGACCCTGGCGGTGCTGTCATCGTCAGAGGTACATCCTTTCCTAATTAATTGGGAATTAAAATAGCTCCCTTGGTTTGGTGCATAAATATGCAGTTCGTGTTATTGTAGGTAGGAAGCACACAGCCTTGTACCATGGCCCTTCTCCCCATCGTTTCCTCTCTTCCTGCATGTTTATGCTGATAGGTTCTGAAAGGTCTTTGCTTATATCTTTTGTTCTTAGATCCAGAGGAGCAAGGGGACATTGTGGTAGCCTTGTACCCTTACGATGGCATCCACCCAGATGACTTGTCCTTCAAGAAAGGAGAAAAGATGAAAGTCCTGGAAGAGTAAGTGTGCCCAGGCCCTGGCAGCATCTTGGCCACGGCTCTTGTAGATGTCTCTTTCGCTTTCCTTAGGTGGCAGGGACAGAGCAAAAGAAACATCCCTTTCAAGTGTGGCTGTGGGCACCTCTGTCGTTTCTCCCGACTAGGATAGACGTTAGTTTCTTTCTTCACCAATGCACTACCTAAGAAGTTTGGTTCTGTGTGGCATGCTACTTAAGATGGCCACTGTGGAGTGTGGGAGATAGCTCAGTTGTAATCTGAGTTAGTGCCCAGGACCCACCTTTGAGAAAGAAAAGGCTGGGTATGTTGGTACAGCACTGGAGAGGAAGAAACAGGTGAATCCCTGAGGACTCTCTGGCCAGCCAGTCTAGAACACTGGCAAGTTCCAGGCCCGTGAGAGATTGGCAAGATTAGCAGCATCTGAAGAACGACAGCTGAGGCTATGCTCTGGCATGTACACACATGTACACATGTGATGCGTGCTAGCAAACACCAGTGCACCTGTACATTCTTGAATGCACACACAAACTTGAAAGGCCATTTTTCTTTGTTCTATTGCTTGGATTTAGACAGGGCTCGCGGGCTGTTGGTGTGGTTTCCAAGGGTTTGCTAAGGACGTGGTGCCATAGCCACAGCCATGCTGGAAAGCCCTGTTCAGCTGCGGCGCTTCTGCCCTGAAGCTGCGTGGATGTTTTGTTTCCTTGACCTATGCATGTTGACTCAGACATGCCTGACTCTGGTCAGGCCACAGGGCACAGGGCAGTGAGGAGGGAGAACAAGGAACTCTGAGCACTTCCTCTAACTTCCTTCTTGCACTGAATTTGCATGAAGCAGCGCCCTGACCCCGATCTGCCAAAGGGGGGAAGAAGGGAGGCTGTCTCACGGAAGATGGGGTTCCAGAGGGCTGTGCCAGAGCTTCAGCATGAACTTGTGTGTAAATGTGGCTTTTCCTTCTGACGGTTGCATGACCTTGAAAAGTCACTTAGTCTGTTCCTTTCAGCTTTGCAAGTGGGCAGGACACCACAGGATTGTGGTGAGTGTGTGTGTGTGTGTGTGTGTACAATTTTCTCTGAGCATCTGTCAGGAATGGGTTCCAGGACCACTGGTGTATACTAAAGCCCATGTGTTCTTGTCTTCGACACAAAAATAGCACATCCTCCACATACTTTATCTTAAAATATTTATTCTTCGAGAATTCCATGCACATATACAGTAAACATGATCATATTCACCCCCTCACTTCCTCCAGTATCCCCTGCATCCCACATACACACCCCTTTCAGCCTCACATCCTCCTCCTTTCCTTCTCATAGCAAGTAAACCCATCAGTGCTGCCCACGTGTGCATGAATGTGGGACCATCTACCTATGGCCATATCCCCGAAGACCTGTTCTCCCTTGCCAGGCAGCTGTCCACTGCCAGGAGAGCTCGTCCACTACTACCCCCTTCCCCCCCAGTACGTCAAACAACCTCTGGATGATGCCTCATGTCTCCCACCATGTGGTTGTGATTGCTATGAAAACAGCCTTATGTTGTACTTAAACAGGGAAGAAGAAATCATAGACATAAAAGTTTGCCTAGCATGTGCAAGGCCCTAGGTTCAATACCCCTGCATGGAGAAATAAAAGCGTTCGGCCTCAAAGCTCCATCTGTATAAGTTCAGGGTACAGCTGACTGAATTTGAAGGTGGAGGAGGCACAGGCTGCCTGTGAGGATAAACAGTTCACAGGTACAGCTCACAGTTAGTTAGAATCGCCTTTTCCTCACAGACCGGGGCTTGGTCTGTGTGGGGGGCATTTGGAGAGGAACACAGAGGTTTCCAAGGACCAGTTCCACCCCTTACCCCTTTCTCTAGCTCAACAGCTGCTTCCGGGCCTGGCCCTTTCTCCTTCACCTCCCTGTCGCCCTCTGGGTTAGTGTAATATCACGCAGTGTCATGGTGATGAGGCCTACTTACCCTGGTTTGGTTTAGGTTTATTTTTGTTGTTTTTCTTTATTCATGGCACCTATCTCTGGGGAAAGCGGATGTTTTTACAAACAAGTTTATAATACACAAATTCTAAGTCACTATTCCCTTGACTCTGATTGCTGCAGGAATCTTTAAAAACACACCTTAGCCATGTTGGGAAATGAGAATGTTTGCTTTCTACAGAGGGCCATTTCCCCCACCCTTTCCTATGCAGCATTGAATCTATCAATCCACCCTTAAGTTGTAAGGATACTTCTTTGTTTGTTTGTTTCTGTCGCTAAACATTCTTTCATATGAGAAAGAAAACATTTTCCCCTTGGATTCTGGGATTCTGGGGTTGCTTCCGCTTGCCCTCACTCTGAGAAACAAACACCTTTAGGGCAATTGCCGTCACAGTTCATGGCTTCTGTTTCTGTTCCAGGCATGGGGAGTGGTGGAAAGCCAAGTCCCTTTCCACAAAGAGAGAAGGCTTCATCCCCAGCAACTACGTGGCCAAGGTCAACACTTTAGAGACGGAAGAGTGAGTCCTGGCATATGGCCACCCTGGTGTTTCTGAACGCTGTATTGCATTGCTTGTTTACCTGCTCACCATCTTTTTTCCCTCCCTGCCACAACACCTATAAAATGTGAAAATATCTCCACAGGTGGTTCTTCAAGGACATAACCAGGAAGGATGCAGAACGGCAGCTTCTGGCACCAGGGAACAGTGCGGGAGCTTTTCTTATCAGAGAAAGCGAGACTTTAAAAGGTGGGTGAGTGGTGGGAGACCTTGGAGAAGACTGGGTAGGAACTCAGGGACTCTTCCTGGATGGGAGGCCTAGGGTGTTGTGCAAGCTAGGCAAAAGCGCTACTCCCAAGCTACAGCCCTAGCCCAGGGAATCGCTTTAAAAACCATTCCAAGATGAATAAAATGAAGAATATAGTAGGTTCTGGTGTAAGACGGCTGGTTTGGTTTGGTTTTGTTGTTCTGTTTTGAGGCAGAGTCTCTCTATGTAGCCCCTGGCTTGCCTGCAAATCAATATGTAGACCAAGTGACCTCAAGCTCAGAGATCCCTTGCCTCTGCCTCCCGAGTACCAGGATTAAAGGCCTGAGCCACACTTAGATGTTATTAGTTTTAAATATATTATTATTGTTATCATTATTCACGCGTTTAAGAGAGAGAGAAAGAGAGAGTACATGAAGTCTTTTGTCCCTGCCTAGCCATTGCACAAACCCTTCCAAAGTGAAAATTTCACGTTTTGATAACAAATAATAAACCCAAGCGATAAATGTTAATAAATGAAACGCAGCCATAATTACGGCCGGGCCAAAGCACACTTCCTGGTTTGCCGTGTTGTTATGAAAGTGAATCCTGAATGTCAAGAGGAAACTCAAAGTAACTTTTCTATTCATCTAAATGATTCCAGAAAACTGCGGTGAAGAAGGGAATGGCGTGGGGACTCCTAGTCTAGCAAACAAATATTGTTGTTATTTATCAAGTCAGTCTTACTGTGCAGCCTTGGCCAGCCCGGACCTGGCCCAGGGTCACCTGCTTCTGCCTCCCACGCGCTTGGATTAAAATACCGCAACACCTGGCGGCAGGGCTTTCTATGACACGTTATAAACGACCTAGTTTTTATTGTACGCTTTATGGCAAAATGTTCCACAGCGTGGTATAACGTAGACCTCCTGAACGACACACCGGCATGCCCTCCTCCTCACTTTTCCCCACAGGCAGCTTCTCTCTGTCCGTCAGAGATTACGACCCCGTGCATGGCGATGTTATCAAGCACTACAAAATTAGAAGTCTGGACAACGGGGGCTATTACATCTCCCCACGGATCACGTTTCCCTGCATCAGTGACATGATTAAGCATTACCAAAGTAAGTAAATACCGAAGGCTGCGAGAGGAAGATTGTTTTTTACAATGATCGATATCCAGGGGCCGACGCTATTTGTACGAAAACTTTTCTTTCCAATAATGGTGGCTGATGCCCTACAGGTCGCTCTAACTCAGTATGTCGTTACTCCTTGACTTCCCATGAGCACTCGTTCTCATAAGCCTATCGTGAACTGAAATATTGTAAGCTGGAGACGCATCTCATTTGCCTTTGTCTTCAGAACACCCCAGTTTAATGTCGCCCTCAGTAAATTGTCTCAGTCACTTAAATTTCCCTACAGCTGGACAAAGTCTGCCGGTTTTATAACCTACGTGGTTGCAAGCCACCGAGCTCTTGAGGTGGACACAGGTTGGTTGTGTAGGCACACTTTCGTCCTGGATAGAGTGGGCACCATTGAGTTGAGCACTATAAGCGGGGCCGTCAGTACACCCAGAGTGAGAGGTCCCTGTGATGGCCCCTGTGTGGCCTTCTCCCCAGGTGCGAGCTGTTTGACAGCCAGTGCTCCCCTTCCTGTGCAGGAAAGTCTAAATTATTTCTGCACAGTGCCTAATCTTAATGTGTGCAAATGTTTAAAGTAGGAGAGCCACAGCTGTGTCACCGAGTGTACTGCATGAATGTAAAAGGGGTATGTGACCACAGTAAGAGCGCACAGCCAAACGCTGAGGGATGTTTAAAGTAGCAAGTTTGCCTCGTGCCCAATACCGTTTTCTAGTCTTGTGAAGCTCACCTCTGTGGCCTTGGGTCTCTTTGTTGTGATTGACATCAGAAGCTCCTCGAGGCTTAGTTGAGGCCCAGAAACATGGAGAGAGCAAGGGGTGGGGCTTACAGCACCCTTCCTCCCTCTTTCATTCCAATACACTTTTGCTTCTGGCTGAGATGTTGGGGGCTTGCAGTACCGTGGCCCTATTCTGGAGTGCAGGTAACATAGCTACCTTCCTGCCCATGGGCCACTGAGCTTATGAGGACTCAGGAACCAGAATACATCTTTGTGTAACAGTCCATCACTGTCTTTGTTGCTTTTGTTTCTCTATGGTGGCAGTGTTGATGAAAAATGTTTCAAATTGTCTTCTAGTCATTTTGAAAGTTGTGATTATTCAAAAGTTACCCCCATCAGTATCTTATTTGGTGTTGCATTGGACATTTTGAGAATAACAGCTTATTCGAGGCTTCCTGTACTGGCACTTCTAAAAGAGAAAGAATGCGCCGTACAGGTTCTGCATTACAGATGCAGCCAGTCAGGCTTCTGCACGGAGCATGTCTTGTTAGCATTCTCTGAACAACACAGGGTTACTACACGGTGCTTACATTGCATTTGGTAATATAAGCAATACAAAGATGATTTAAAATAAGGTATGCGCATACATTATTTTATATAAAGCACTTGAGAATCTGGATTTTGGAATGTAAGGGAACCTTGGCACCCGTCTATCTGCCATGGCTACATACTATATTGCTTATGTTTCTTCCTTCCTTTCCTTCTTTCTTTCTTTTTTTCTTTCTCTTCTTCCTTATGCTTCTGCTTACATTTGTTTATTGTGTGTATGTGTTGGGGAATCCAGGTTTGAATCTAGGTCAATTAAACTTGGCAGCTGTTTTACCGACGGAGCCGTCTCACCAGCCCTGCACGCGTCCCCTAACATGTGTTCCTCCTTTCGCTGTAGAGCAGTCCGACGGTCTGTGCAGAAGGTTGGAGAAGGCATGCATCAGTCCCAAACCGCAGAAGCCGTGGGATAAAGATGCCTGGGAGATCCCCCGGGAGTCCATTAAGTTGGTGAAAAAGCTCGGTGCAGGACAGTTTGGAGAAGTCTGGATGGGTGAGTGTTCAGCCAGTGTCCCACTCTGGAGAGGATGGCAAAGGGCTCAAGCGTCTGTCGGCCACTGAGCCAGGCAGTGTGCTGCTCAGAAACATCATTTCTTGCTTTCCTGTCGGTCTCAAGCCAAATTCGGGCCTGCAGCATCTGTCTGTTTTGGTCATTCCTTTGATCTTTTCCTGGGTAGGAACATGGGTGCTTACCCTGATGGTCTCTCCTCCATCAGTCTGTCATCCTCATAGTCTGGGCTACACTCAGGCTTAGGACCCCCCTCGCTTAACAGGAAGCCCCCAATTTATTCAACGTGGGGGGTCACCAACAAAAGACGCCCAAAGTCCCACCATTAATGTGTCCTTCCTTAGAGTCCAGGATTTGCCTCTCAGACCAGGAGGAAGTGCATCGAGATTTGAGCAGAGGCTTTCTGGGGAATTCTTTTTATTTATTTTTAATTTAAATCTTATTTTATATGCATGCATATTTTGCCTGTATATGTATATGTGCACAATTTTTATGCCTAGCACCCACTGAAGGCTAGAAGAGGACATCGGATTCCCTGGTAATGGAGTCACAGAGGGTTGTGAACCTCCATGTGGGTGCTGGGATTTGAATTCAGGTCCTCTGCAAGAGCAGTAAGGGACATTAACTATGAGCTGTCTCTCCATCCCCCAGGGAATTCTTCTTGACTATTTTTCTCAAGTTTTCATGGAGTATAAATTAATTTGTGATAAGATACATTTTTTTAAAAGTTTCTAAATATCACATTTTTTTCTTTTGGTTCTTTAAAAAAAAAAAAATAAGGACTTTTGTCTTGGCCAGGGTAGCATGGGAGGTCACACGTCTGCATCATTCTGTGCCAACTTTGTGTGGATGAAAAAAAAATCAATTTCTAGGTAGCAGGGGCAGCTAACCTTTGAACATGCCACAGCCCTGGTGACAGTAATGGAGGAGCCCAGCCTGCAGCAGCCACAAAGTGTGGCATGGGGACCCGGAAGGAATGTGGGGTTTTCCCAGGCTCTGCTTTCTCCGCTGTGTACTTTGGCCTAATGGCGCTCTCACGGCACAAGTCCTCAGTATGCAAATACTGACCCGGCTGCAATTAATTGATACTGCAGTGAGTCTGAACTCGGAATATTTACACAGCTCCTGCAAACTACAGTCACGTCGCGCCCTCTGCCTTCCTCGTTGGCTGTCTCAGAACCTTTGGAACTGGGCCTGCTTGTTCGCTCTAAGCTTAGTCTCTTACCCCGCTGCCTGTGTTGCGATACCAGCTCTGTTTCCTCCTCTTTAAAGAAGGTAACATGACCTTAGCTGACAAAGTTAATGCTGCTAGTAGAGCAATTCAGCGGCGTCCATCACATAGGGCATGATCCGCTCCAGACTAGCTGCACGCATTTTCATCACCCCAACAACAGCCATTACACCCATCCACACCCCTGTTTACTGTCGGTATACTGCTGGTAAGAACATTAATATACAAAATATCATATGAGCACATTTTCATTTCTCTTATTTACTAGGGCTATTTACAGGTTAACTCTATTTTGAACTGTTTTTAGAACCTACAAAACCAGTTTTTAAGAAATCTTGCCATCTTCTTTTTTCCTGCCTGAGGTATTTATATGTATTTGTCTTTCCAGAGTCACAGAACAGACAAGAATGGTTGAATGTATGCTGTGTAACACTCATGCTAATTCTTCCCTGTTCGCTCTCGTGTGTGAATGCATGCGCACATTTTGTTGTTGACATGCACTTAGAGTACTTGCCTGTGCTGACTCTTTGCTCCTAACCTTGGCACCTACAGCCCCCTACGGATGCACCAGCGTCCTTTTGACGGTTTTCCAACACCTGGGAACACATAATTGCACTTAATACATCTTCAACCCCCTTACTATGGAAAATCCCTGTGTCTAAGTTTCATCCTTTATGAGATGCATATCCTATAAAAACACAGGGCCATGGTCTTGTCGCGTGCCCCGGGATTTGGATTTGTTCCCCGGCGTCCTGTAGTGTGGCTAACCTGCCTGTTGTGTGTGGCACCCAAGCATCAGACAGTGCTGTGTTCTTGGTACTCTCGGGTTGCACTAAAGCCATTTAAGGAAAAATTCTTCCCTACAGTTTGAAAACATCTACTGGCAGATTGCATATTAAATACAAAAGAGAATCATGAGGCCCCACAGAAATATTTGGTGGGTTCCCTTAAAATCAAAGAGAATGGCAGCAAGCCTGGGACCAGCTGCAGTGACCTCACAGACATACATAATCTAAAAACTGTATTTTCATAGACTTTCTCAGTTTTAACCTTAAAGCCAATGTGAAAGGAATGCAGTTCGGTTTTCCTGTGCGTATTTGCTGACTGAGGGATTGACATCTGTCCTCAAGAAGACTGTAGGGCAGTTCAGAGTTCAGCTGTACCGTGCTTTTCCTGGACTGGACTCATTCTCCCCTAAGTTTGGAGTTTCCTTCCATCCTCCTCAGGTTCAGCTGTGGAACAAAAAAAAAAAAAAACAAAAAAAAAACAACAAAACAAAAAACAACAACAAAAGAATCAAGGCTTAGAATTACATGCTGAGGGATATCCACACCCACTGGCAAACTGAATACTCTCAAATCCAATTTGTGGCTTAGGCGGATTGTGTGTTTGGGGCTTACATTTCGATTCATACTATCTAAAAGGCTGTCGTGGTTGCTGCGATGCCTACGAGGCTTAGAAAGGCCCATCTGCTCTGGGTCGCACAGGTGTCAGGGCAGACCTGACGAGAGCTGCCTTGCTTCAAGTCGTGTTTCTACTCTAACAAGGAACAATGTGCCCTCGAATGCATACACCACAGCTCGTGATTCACCCAGTGGCACTTGGGCTTGCTCCCATGCTTTGCCTACAGTGGACAGTGATGCCGTGATCCAGCGTGACGTCACCTTCAGGGATGCAACTGCTGGATCTCGTTTGCTTGTTTGTTTGTTTGAAGATTGGTATTTTATTTACATATATGCATGCATGACCGCGGTGGAAGGTTATGTACACGTGTGTGGCTGCCTGTGGAGGAGAGGGTGTCAGCCTCTGGAGCTGGAGTTACAGGTGGTAGTGCCCCACCCAATGTGAGTGCTGAGGGACTGAACTCAGGTGCTCTGAAGGAGCAGCAGGTACACTTAACCAGTGAGCCATCTCTAGCCCCCAGCTGGTGGCTTCTATGATGCCCTGCCTTGTAAAGTTTTAACATTTCCATACTTTGGAAACCTTGAAGTGGAAGCATTGATTTGCATCCCCACTGACGGTGTGCCAGGGTCCAGGTCCCAAATGTCCATCCGCTGCTAGCTGTCTTTTGTTCCGGGAGCTTTGATAGGTTCCTGTGGTAGTGTTCTAAGGGAGGTGAGGCCTGTGGTTTTGATTTGCATTTCCGTGTAGATGAGCAATGTTGAGCGTCTCCTCACGTGCACACTGGGCATTTCTGTATCTCACCTAGAGAAACGTGCACTCAGGTCCGTTCCAGTTTCCTCTTTAGTTGGCAGGTGTGGTGGCACACTCCTTTAATCCCAGCCCCTGAGAGGCAGGAGCAGGCAGATCTCTGTGAGTTCAAGGCTGATCTGGTCTACATAGTGATTTCTAGGCTGGTGATATATAGCATGACCCTGTCTCAAAAATCATTATCGAATCCTTTAAAAGAGATAGTCAGGATGAGCTGTCATAAGTCGGGTTGTAACAGACCCTGCTTAGTAGGACTGTGTCCTGATTGAGAGAAGCAATGCAGGAAAGTATTACATACCTAATGATACTATACACACAATCCTAAAGCACAGTGAAAAAAACTATAGAGGACAGAATTACTAGGGTGTGTTTCTTTTTTGTTTTTTGTTTTTTTTTAACATTTTTTTAGGTCATTGGCATGCATGTGGGATTATAAGAAAGAACACAGATGGGGCTCAGAGGGTAAAGGTCATTGTCTGCTCTTCTAGAGGACTTGGATTCAATCGCTAGCATCCCACAGCAGCTCTTAGCTGTCAGGAACCCCAGTTCCAGGGGATCTGATGCCTTCTACTGGCCTCCTTGGGCATCAACCATGACTCAAGTACAGACAGACATACAGGAAAAAGACTTAGACTCATAAAATAAAATTAAAAAAATAAAGAAATGCCAAAGTAAAATAGCAATGTACTTAAGAAACAAGTTCAATTTAAAATGAAAGGAAGGAAGGATAGGAAGGAGAAGGGAGAGAGGGAGGGAGGGAGGGAGGGAGGGAGGGAGGGAGGGAGGGAGGGAGGGAACAGTGAAAGCATATGCCTCTCAAAAGCCTAAACAGAAATGTTTGGGCAAGTGGTCTAGAATCCCCGCAGTCATGAGAAGGAAGCAGAGGACTTTAACTTTGAGGCCAGTCAGGGCTACAAGGCAAAACTGTCTCAAAAATGAAAGTACAAGCAACCTGAACTTTCACCAAGAAATTAATGTGTAAGCAAAACCTGTTATATCTCTAGAGTAGATACTGGTGATAACGGGAATGAAGAGCTGGTGCACACCATGGCGTGGATGCCCTTGGAAGGAGCTGGTCACGGGGGCACCAGAACAGGCAAAGCTACTGAGACTGAAATTAGTGCCTGATTGAAAGACTATGTGATCTCCTTGGGGCTTAATGGGAGTGTTTCCAATTGTTTATGGTGATAACGGCCCAACTGTAATGTACTGTATGCTTGAAATGGGCAAATAGTGTGACCGGTGAGTTTGTTTCAACAAAGCTGGCATATATGTGAAATAAATGATACAGTGAGCTTCCAGGCACCACTTTCCACCCCCATAGTAACATCTCACAGAATTCTAGTAAAATATCACTACTAAGATAGTGGCATCAATAGTTCATTCATTCATTCACTCATTTGTCTGTGAGACAGAGTTTTGCTACGCATCTTTGGCTTGTCCAGAACTCACTAGGAGCCCAGGCTGACCTTGAACTCATAGCAATCTCTCTCCTAGCCCTCCAGGGTGCTAGGAGCCACTGGGGAGCCTACTTGTTTTAAGTCAAGCTTCCACTGCTGGGAGGGAGTAGAAAGGAAACGGAGGCGGTGGAAGAACAGAAACAGAAAACTTGAGCAGAAGTCCGAGTTTGGCTGCTGGTCAGGAATCTCTCTGGCTCCTGGCAGATTTCATCCTGCTAAACCTCAGCAGGGGGCTCTGGGAGCAAAGCCAAAAGAAAATTAGCAGCGGGTATCAAGCTAGTGGTACCAACTAAGCAGCAGTTGGGGTGGGGCGGGGCTGCCTCACTCCTGTGTGCGCTGCTAGGCTGACCGTAAAGCCCGATTTAGTTGTTTGGGTTTGTTATTGGTTATCGTTGTTTTTGCTGCTGCTTTAAGGTTTATTCTTTGTTGTTTACGTGTATGAATGTTTGTGAGTGTACCTGGTAGGTAGGAAGATCAGAAGAGGGCGTTGGATCCCCAGAACAGGAGCTGCAGACGGTTGCGAGCGGCTGTATGAATGCTGAGAACGGAACCCAGGTCCTCTGGAAGAGCAGCCGGTGCTCCTAACTATTTAGCCCGCCCTCCCCTCCCCACCTCACCTCTATCGCCGTCCCAGAATTCAATTTTTAATCCTCAAGGAATGTGTGAGCTAGTTTTTCACAAGGGTCTGAAACACGAGGAAGAGATTGACAGCTGTGACCTACCCTGTGCAGGAAGACCACTATGGGGATGAAAGAGAAAGGTGTCTCTGCCTCAAGCTGTTTCCTCGTGTTCGTGTGACCCCGTTGCTCCTGCCTTGGAGTCTTGTTTCCTCTGCGTATTGCGTATTGTTAATATTCCAGAGATCTAACTGGATGGTGAGGACAAGGAGGAAGTTTCTACTGACAGCTTAGTCTCGGGGAAGCTTTGTTTGAAGTTTTGCTTGATATACAGTCTTTGGTTTTCGAGACAGGGTCTCTGTGTAGCCCTGGCTGTCCTGAAACTCTGTAGACCAAGGTGGCTTCAAACTAGCAGAAGAGATCCACTTGCCTCTGGTCTCAAGTGCTGGGGTCAAAGGCTGTGCCAACACCACCCGCTGCCTTTGTATTGTTTTGTTTTGTATGGGGGGGGGTGTTGTTGTTTCGAGAAGGTTTCTCTGTGTAGGCCTGGTTGTCCAGGAACTTGTTCTGTAGTCCAGAAGATCACTGAGATCCGCCTGCCTCTTCTTCCCGAGAACTGGCATTAAAAACGTGCACACCGCCAACCAACTGTTTTGTTGCTGTTTGTTTTTTAAGGTTGATTTGCCTTTATTTTTTGTTTATGAGTGTTTGCCTACATGTATGTATGTTCACTATGTGCATACCATAAAAAAAGCTTCTATCCCCTGGAATTGGAGTTATAGGTGGTTGTGAGCGACCATGTGGGTACTGATAGCTGAACTCAAGCCTCTCTGCAAGAGCAGCCAGTGCTCTTAACTGGGGAGCCATCTCGCACCCTGATACATTCTTAGTTTTATTTAGAGGCATCTTAGTTAAAACTTATCACTGCCAGCTTCTCAAACAAATAATCTACTTTTTTGGTTTCTTTTTAAGCAGCTCTCTGTCCCATGGTATGTGTATCTTTTAGCAAGCCTGCGATGGCTAGAACTGGAACTCCCTCAAGCTGTTGTTTTCTTTGCCTGTGACAAAGTGTCACTCCACGAGGAGTCCTTTATTACCTTATTTTTTTTAAATCTATCCATGACAGCAACACGAATTTCTGTGACTAGGTTAATGGAACCCTCAAATGATTGTTTTTTGGGGGGATCTGCTGCTCGTCTGGAGCTGTTTGCTCACTGTTGATTCCGAATTTTTTCTCTCCAGTGTCTTTAGCAGCCGCATCATTTCCTGATGACTCTTGCCCTGCCTCTGGAAGCAGATTTTCATCATTTCAAAGGATGTAAACATTTCCAGGCTCCATTGTTTTCATGATGATGAGGGGGAGTGGCTTGTTCTTTAACTTTGATTCTAGGTGCCATGTGCAAGTCCCCAGAAAAGCTACTGCGGGGATAGTCACGAGTAATGACAGAGTCCAACAGAGGAAACTGTCAGACCCCAGAGTCCTCTTGTCCCTTCACAATCACGGCCTTGCCTGCCCCAGGGACAGCTGCTGATCTGACCATCTCCCCATGGTGCTGCAGGTGGAGCTAGGGGCCATAGTCTGGCTACTGTTATGTAGAGTACAGCATGAACCAAACAATATAGTCCAGCTTCGTCTGCATTTACAGATGGGTCATGCTGAATGCAGGCTCTTATGTTTTGCCCCTTTTATTAGGCATCTTAAATTAATTCATCCTGTTTAAGGATGTCATAACATTTCATGCATCTTTGTTGCTATATAGTGCTGTTTGTATGTATATGAAAAGCCTATAGAGTTTTATCCATTCATATCAACATTGACTGGTGAGAATCGGAGTTTGTTCCAGGTTGTGGCTACTGTGAACACTGTGCTCTGTGGTTCTGTGATGCAAGCATGCATGGATTTTTCTAGGAGGAATGGATTTTTTGGGTCACACGGTGCAGTCAGGCCTTCATGTCTGTGGAGTCAACCCATCTTGGATGGAAAATATTTGGGGAGGGTGCTGCACTTACACTGAAGAGGTACATATTCTTTTCTTTATACATAAACAATATAGTCTAACAACTATGCCCATAGCATTTGCATTTTACTATCAAGTTATCTGGAGGTGATTAAACATATCCATGAGAACATACACAGGTTAGATGCAAATACTGTGCCATTTTGCCCAATAGGCATCCTTGGATTTTTGGTATGCTCCAGGGTTCTGAACCAACACCCTATGAATCATGTATGTGGACCAGTCCCCTGTGGATGATATAGTTAGACCAGTCCCCTGTGAAAGATTTAGGTAGGCCAGTCCCCTATGGATGGTGTATGTGGTTCAGTCCCCTATGGATGTGTGGGTGGGCCAATACCCTATGGATAATATGGTTGAACCAATCCCCTATGGATGATATAGTTAGACCCCTATTACCACACACAATTCGGTAGAATCCAGTTCGCCAGCTTCGGGCAAGGGGCTGGAGGGTGAGAAAACACACACAGAGACAGACAGACACACGGACCTCCACTCACTGGTACAAAAACCTTCTTTAATAGCATCATGGAGGCTTAAATACCCAGCAGTCAATGGCCAACAGGTGAAAATCCCATCCTCTGATCCTCTAGGCTAGGCACAGCTTTTAGTAACTCCAATTAGAAGGCTCTAGCAGGGAAGAGCAGCTGAAGGCCAGGACTCCAATTAGTCCCAACACCCTATGGATGATTTAGGTAGACCAGTCCCCTGTGGATGATGTAGGTGAACCAGTCCCCTATTTATGATTTAGGTAGACCAGTCCTCTATGGATGGTGTAGGTGGACCAGTCCCCTATGGACGGTGTAACTGGTCCAGTCCCCTATGGATGGTGTAGGTGGACCAATACCCCAATGATGATGTAGGTGGTCCAGTTCCTATAGATGATATAGTTAGACCAGTCCCCTGTGGATGGTGTAGGTGGGCCGGTCCCCTATGGATTATATAGGAAAGACTTTATGAATCTTTGCTCTGTCAATGGGTCCCAGTTTCAGTTGTCCCTAGAAATATACAATGCGCACTTTCTTGAACGGTGGACTTGTACCTTCAGCACGGCCCCAGTGCAGCACGGTTTGTGTGGTTGCTCAGAAAAACACTACTGTCATCATCCTGCGTGGGCCTCTTGGGATGTCATCACAAAGCTTTGCCACTGATATTCAGTGGGGTTCAAAAGAAAAGCGCAGGAAAGGGCCTGAGGGAGCTGCCACTATGTCCCCGTCCCCCACACCAGCGTTTATCTAGTTACCATCGTACCTTTTGACTTGGGTCAGCAGGGCGGGTTTCTCCTCATAGCCTCTTTTTTATTTCTCTGATTACTAATACAATTGAGTTTCTTTTGTACATCTGAGTCACTGGAATGTCTCCTTTTGGAAATGTGCGCCCATGCCTTTACTGCTAGGCCACTTAGCTGGTTTCTAGGAATTATAGGTGCAAGATACTCGTGGTTTGTCAGTAGTATAAGCCGTGAAGAATATTCTCATTCTCCTCCCCGCCCCCGCTTTGTGTGTGCACGTGTGTGTGTGTGTGTGTGTGTGAAGGCCAGATGTTGACACTGGGTAGCTTCATTTGCTCCCTGTATTATTTATTGAACCGGAGGAATTACTACACCTTACACTGGTCTAGACTCGCTGGTCACTGAGCTCTAAGAGTCTTCCTGTCTCTGTCACCCAAGCCCAGGCCTTTGAAAACCTTGGGGAGCATTTAGTTGACCCAAGCAAGTATATAAACAGCTTTTATAAGTCCTACACTTCTTCCTGATTGTGAAGATGATGGAAGCCAGGCATGGAGACCCACACTCGAGTCCCAGCACCCAGGAGATGGGGGCAGGAAGACCACCAGTCTGAGGCCATCCAAGGCTACATAGTGTCTTAAAAACCAAAAACAGACAAAGAAACAAAAAGTCTATGTATTCACTGTATGAAATGGTCTGTAATTGTTCCATTAGCAATAACGAAGGTTTAACGTACGTGTGTTGATATAGATTCTTTTACACTGCCCCTTGCACTCTCTCTTGTTCTTACTCATATCATAAAGTTTTGATTTTCTTATTTATTTTGCCTTGAATAAAATTTTATTAACTGGAAGAAAATACTAGTCCTTGTGGCAAGATGCATATAGAATTCTCACAACTAATGTTTCATAAAAACTCTTTTGATTTTGTGGTAATTTTAGACTTCTGTGGACAGAGTACAAAGAACGTCCACATACGCTCCAGTCATCGGTCCCTTCGTGTCGACACCTCAGTGTGTTCTTCCTTAGGCCTGCTCAGTCTGTACCTTCCTCACTCTGCATTTAGGAAGGGCAGGGTCTGAACTCTCCTTTTGACGTGTTTTGCTTTCTTCTGCCTGCCCAGGTTACTACAACAACAGCACAAAAGTGGCCGTAAAGACCCTCAAGCCAGGAACCATGTCTGTGCAGGCCTTCCTGGAAGAGGCCAACCTCATGAAGACCTTACAGCATGACAAGCTGGTGCGGCTCTACGCCGTGGTCACCAAGGAGGAGCCCATCTATATCATCACCGAGTTCATGGCCAAGGGTGAGTAGCCTTCAGAGTCCATACCCCTATAGGAGGCAGGCCCCAAAGCTAAGTGTTCAAGTGTCCGGAGAACATTCTGTCTTAATGTGAAGAGTGCTTAATACTGGAAGTCAGAAAGTAATAGAAAGGGCATTTTCATAAGCATAGGCAGAGGACAGTATGTTTCTTATTTACTTAATAATTCTAAAACTGCTTCTCTTTTCTACTTAGCATTATTTAAATTTCTGCATGTTATTTTAAAATGTTATGGTTAAACCTCCACAGGGTCTGTAGTTGTGGCTCACATGGAGAGCTTGGATAGAGCATGGATTTAGTTAATGTTTTTAACTCCCCGTGCTGTGGAAGCCCTAAAGAGGTTCTAGGCTCTCTTTCTCTGTTATCCTTCTTCAGGATGGCTTTTACTCATTGGTCTTTTCTTCACCTTCAGTCTGGTAGGAATAACCCACCCCCTTTTCCTTAAATCTTTGGAAGAATGAATGAAGGAAACAGATCAACATGAGCAACAATCCTAAATCTACACTTGCTCATGTGTCATGGGAGAGAGTAGAGTTTGCTGTCAGAGCTGGTATGTGAGTGATTGCTTTCAATGCTGGCGATCACACCTAGCTCCTCACTCATGGCCGACAAGTACTCTTACTTAGCATTGAGCTAATAGACAGGACGTCCTATTAGCCAATAGGTTAGAAGTATGGCTACTACATTTTCTAAAACTTACTATCTGTTAATGATTGCTATTCAGAATAGCATTTACTCAAAAGCATTCCTCAGAAGAGGACGTGTTCAGTTTTGTGCTTTACTTTTGCGTCCCAGCCTCATGGATATTGTTAAAAATATAAATAAAACTATATGGCTTTAGTTGCTGTACCTGAGAAACCATATTCAAGGCTAGGTGCTTCATGAGGTCAGAAATACTACTGAATTAACTAATGCTATTTGAACTGTAAATACAGGTGTGGAGTGTAACAGTAGCTAACACTTGCTGGGCACTCAGCTTCTACCACTGTTCAGTGCTTTCTGTGTCGAAGAACTGGGTGTCAGTCTGGGATTCCGTGTCATGGGTGATGTGGGGCAGTGTTTCCTATCTGCCAAGCCCCACACTGTCTGCCTTATATCCTCTTGCTTCCACCCCCTCACAAGAACTCCTACAGAGCTACAGTGCCCACTTTGCAAAGGCCTGGCATTAAGGGAGTACACCAAGGCTACCCGTGAGCCTGATGCTGGGAGTTCTCAGGGAAAGGAGGTCTCACAGATATGAAACCCAAAGAAGTAGGAGAGGCTGCTGCCAGCACTGGACTTAGGAAGCTAATGTGTCCCTCACACATCAGCTCTCCCAGAGCCTCAGGCTCTCCTTCCTGTGTTGGAACAGAACAGAGCAAGCCTAGCCTGATGCCTGCAAGGGACAGGCCATGCGTGAGGACAGGACATACTTCTTGTCTTTCTGTCCCTGACGAGCTGATCAGGCAGCGGCAGGATGTTGACGCACTGGCAAGAACTCTACCCAGAGCCTTGAACACGCTGGGCAAACACTCTGCCCGAGAACCCACAAGCCCTTGGATGGTATTTCTCTACTCATGTGTTTGAGTTACATTGACCTATCTGTCATTCCTCTGTCTGCAGGCAGCTTGCTGGATTTCCTCAAGAGTGATGAAGGTGGCAAGGTGCTGCTCCCAAAGCTCATTGACTTTTCAGCACAGGTGAAGTATTAGCAAGCCCTGTGTGTGTGTGTGTGTGTGTCCAGTCAGTGTTCTTGGGGAGACACTGGGGTGCCTGCCTACACTTCCTGGTCTCACTCCCTGTTGACTATCTCACTACGAGTCTGAGATAAATTCGTTTGTAATGTTTTGAATACTAACCTAAGAGTTGACTATTTATTTTGCAATTACAAACTTCCTGAAGTATGTTTATAAGCAAAGCGATTTACCCCAAAACCAAGCAACATGCCTGGTGCAGTTAGTTCCTTGGATTGGTTAGTCATGCCTGGCACTTTGCTTGTTCTGCGTTCCTTGGATCGGTTAGTCATGTCTGGCACTTTGCTTGTTTTGCCTTCCTTGGATCCGTTAGTCATGTCTGGCACTTTGCTTACTTTGCTCTTCAGTATTGGCCATTGGAGACTCAGGCTGGAAAGGCTACAGGTGGTGCAGTCCACAGTATGGAGTGGGGAGACGGTCCAATGACAGATGCTTAAGAGCTGTAGGAAGGAGCTGAGAACACCTTAAGAAGGACAGTCCCTGTTGCTCTAGTGACGGTCCGAGAGGACCTGGGCTCATCGCCTAAGGAGGAAATGGGAATGTGATCTGCACCATCAGCCTCTGATAGAACAGTGACAGCCATGGTGGAGAAGCGGTGAGGGAAAGAAGCCAGGAGCCCTGCCTTTTTAGCTGTCCTTATGCCCCCATCCTGGCCCTGGCTCCGGGGTGCCCCTGCGGGGCTCCGTGCACTCACCATCACAGTATGAAGCCTACCACCCTGCAGTAAAAGCAGCGTGGCTGGGTGCAACTGTGGACCCCACAAAGCTAGCAGAACAGGAAGCAGAGAAAGCAGAAGTCTGATAAGTGTGTATCACACGAAACACAGATAAAGAGGCCTCTGCTCTAGTGCATGTGGGCTTTTTTTCAACTAGGCCAGAGATTAGAGGAGCTCACATGGGGCAGGGCTACGGAAAGATGGCACACATGGCCTGAGGGCTGCACAGGCTTGCTCTTCAGCCTGCCTGAGGCTCAGTCTGCGCTCATAGCTCTTTGGGTCAGACACTACACATAGCAGGTATATGCCGGATCCAAAGGTTGTCTTTCTCTTTTTGCATAGGCATTTTTATTTGATTTTGTACATCTTATTTGGTAAAACATTATCTTGCTGTAGTGGAAATTTCTGAGGTCAAGTCTGGGCGCCTGAGGCTACCACAGAGGGTAACTTTTTTCTGCCTTATAAATAAGACTTTGAGCTTGCAGACATGATGTCCACAGAACCTGCTCTAACTGTGGCTGTGCAGCTAGGTACCAGGCAGGTTTAGGCGACTTCACTGGAACTAGCCTGAGTCCCCTTGGTGACTGGAAAGGCTAGAAGCAATCAAGATGTCACCACTGTTCTATCCAGCTTGTGTTGAATGAGCTCTTATCTCTGTGTCCCAGAGAATCCTTCTGGTGAATGATCCCAGGTCAAACTGCTGAATCTTCAGGGCAAATGTGAAAGCTGTTGTCAATGAAACTGTCGTGGTCAGCAGCAGCCAGGGATATCCTAAGAATGCAGGCTTAGCACAGATTCCTCCCTTCCTCCCTTCCATCCTCCCTTTCCCCCTTCCATCCTTCCTTCTTCCCTGCCATCCTTCCTTTCTCCCTTCCATCCATCTATCCATTTATCCTTCCTTTCATTTTCCCTCCCTCCTTCTCTCCCTCTCTCCCTTCATTCCTTCATAGATTGAACCCTAGGCCCTGTACATACGATGCTTGTATCTGTCACTCAGCTACACCCCCAGACAGATGTGTTTCCGTTGTAACTGAGCCCTAGCTCCTTTTGAGTTCATATTTGTTCGAGACACATCTCACCCAACCCTCGGGCTGCAGCTGTGAGAGCACCTGTCGTCCCTCCTGCCTTTATTATTAATTCTATTTGCGTGTGACTTTTCCAGCTGTAACAGAGGTGGTGGACTCACCCCTGACAACAGTCTGAAGTCACACGCCTCACACACTGACCTCTGCAATCCTCCCGATACCCCTGCGATGCTCTTGGTTCTATGTATGTTGGCATTGCCCAGTGTGCTGCCTCCTCTTTCCTGGAAAGTCGTTTTGTCACCTGCCACTAACTTTGTCCGTTCTCTGTGGTGAATCACATGAGACACTGACTATTTAATAAAACTGATCCGAGCTAACAGCTGGTGGTCAGATCCTCAGATAATCCACCCCCACACCCTCTATCTTTTCCTCAGCTTATTTCTTGGGATGAAAATTAGATGAGTCCACTTAGTATTTGAGCTCTAACCTGACGAGTTAGTGGGGTGTACAATACGTTGATGGCTACTGTCCCATTATCATTGTCATATATGGTCGTGAATGGAGAACATGACTGGTTGCCATGGATACCATGACAGTCAACAGTAGAGATTGGCTATTGGGACTGGAGATGGGTCTGCTAGCAATCATAGCCTCAGAAGAGCAAGGAAAAGTGTGAGGGGCAGAGTCGGGACTTCCCCATGACCTACTTCCTCTCTACCTTCTCCCCTCCTTCCCTGGGTGTCCAGTTGAGACAGGAAACCCCTGGTGCACATGGCCACCTCCCAGTTCATGTGAGAGCTGATTTCATCACTTTCTGTCTCCGGAAAGCTCTGAAAAGTCTCATGGGACCCAGATGTAACCCGTGCTCCTCAGCCATCCCCTCAGCCCATGTACTGCTCACTGGGTGGAGATGAAGAAACTTTGACAAGAGATCAGTTCCTCACAGCTTCTCTCCTTGTACTTACTGGAGCAGTTCTGTGCTCTGCTTTGATCAGAGGAGAGTGGCATTTCTAAGCAGAATGCCTTTTCATCAGGTATTCTGATTACACCCAGGCTGTAGAAGAAGCATGCTTGGCAGGAGAAGAGTTTGAAATTAGTCAGCAACATCCTGGGGCAGAATCAGAGGTGGAATCACAGGCTCTGAAAACTGGGAAGAAAATTAAGTGCAGAATTCAGAAGGACTGTACAGTGATTGGATAAATCACGTTATCTTTCCAACCCAGGGAAATAAAACATTTATTGCTACTTGGCAGCAACATCTCTGAGGGGCCAACTTTACCTGAAAGGAAATAATAAATTATCTCAGAGCAAAGCTGCAAAAGCCAGTTCATCATGATCATGTGATCATGGCAGCAATTAATGTTTGTTTTAGCATCTTCTAGTTGATGAAGCACATCCCTTACCCAATGAGAGCCCAACAACTTTGATGGTTTATATTGCTATTTATATGTTTCACAAATGAGTGAGAAAATATGAACTTTCAGGTAGAATTGCTTGGACTGAGTCCTGGTCTGTCTTCTGACTACAGATACTTGGCTCTTTCATCTGTATTGCATTGTCGTTTGGTGACCAGTGTTCATCCTGCCACAACTTTGTGCCCGGCCTCCCACAATGGGCATTTTACATCCTTGGCAGATCTTTGCCTTGCTAATGAGTTAAGGATTTCGTTAACTCCTTTCATCTTTCCATTTGTCTTTTTGGACAGCATGCATCTTTCTTTCTTCTGAGTCTGTTCCTGAACTCCTGATCCTCTTGCCTCTGCCTCCCTCATGCTAAGATTACGTATATGCACCACCACCCCTGACTAAATGTTTGCATCATGTACCAATTACCCTCAAGATGTATTTCTCCATTGGTATTAAATTGGAAGTCACAACTTAAGTTGAAATTATTAAACTGAAGAAAGGACTACATCTAAGTATTTATCAACCTCTTTCAATACCTAGGAGACTGACCAGTCCTTTTGTGATAAATAGGCCAAAAGGGCCAGGATGGAAATGTCCTCAGGAAGCATCTAAATATTTGACAGTATAATCAGATGCAGTATGACATCATGTTATCTCTTGCTGTCTGTGGGAGGAACTGAAGAGAAGCAGCCCTTTCCTTTCCCAGCCCGTGACTGCTTGCCAGCCTTTTTCCTTCACTATCACCATGGCTTCCATAGTAGCCTAAGAAAGCAGTGGTTCTCAACCTGTGGGCCAAGAACCCTTTGGGGGTGAGTGGCCCTTTCACGGGGGTCACCTAAGACCATTAGAAAACACAGGTGTTTATATAACTCTTCCTAACAGTAGCAAAGTCACAGTTAGGAAGTAGCAAGAAAATATTTGTGGTTGGAATCACCACAATGCGATGAATTGTCGAAGGTCACAGCATTAGGAAGGTTAAGAACCTGTAATAAAGGAACTAACTATTTATGTTCAAAGCCTTATTTCAAAATTAAAAATATCCGGCACTGGGGATTGAACCCCAGACCAGTGCATGCAAGGCAAGCGTTGTACCAAGGTACGCAGCAGCCAGCTCTTCAGCACTAGTGTCTGGAGCCCGATTGCCACCCTCCTCAGTTTATTTCAACAGAGCAAGAGGCACTGGCACATAGGATCCAGCTCGGTGGCAAGTAGAAGCCTCCAACAACTGCCTTGGCTTCTGCATCTTCTAGAAAGCCACATTCACTTTCCTGGGAATTCTCACGGGTGCCTCTCTATTGCAACCTTTGCACTTTCAGGTCCTCTTGATAGCACAAGAGTGGGAAAGACCAGCAATGAAGTGGGAATTGAAAAGAATATTGTGATCTGAGATGTTGCTGTAGATAAAGGAACCAGGTAGATCAGGACAAGATGCTCGGTGTGCATCATTAGGGAGTGGTTGCCTGGAAACCATGACTTCCCCATGCACAGTGGCCTACACAACTGGTGCTTGCATCATCCTGTGAAACAGAGGAAACACTGCTACATTTTTTAAACGGCACTATACATAGCATCAGTGATCCAGAAAACATTGGCCTAAGAGCCGGGAAACATGCTTCCCTGAAAACTGTCACGCCCTGCAAGGTGACACACCCAAGTTAGGTGTTCCACAGTCTCAGCTCTAACATTCCATGACGCAGAAAAGCCTTTTGTGCTGAGACTGCATGAATTGTGCCTCTGTTATAATTAATGATTTTGATGTTCTAAACAAAGGGACATAAATATATGGCATTATTTTAGCAACCATATTCAGACACGGCAATGTTCTCTATTCAAAATTAAAAACATTTTAATTGATAAAAATAGTCATACATATTTATAATGTGCAGTGTGATTATTTTTGTCTGTTATGATTGAGACAGAGTCTTGCTAGGTAGCCCCGGTTGACCTCCAACTCACCGTCCTTCTGCCTCTGCCTTGAAAGTCCTGGCATTATAGGGCATGTGCTGCTGTCCCCAGTTCAATGTGACTTTACAAAATGGATACATTTTGATCCTGTGTACATGTTTGCGCACATGCATCCGTGTGCAGATCAGAGGACCATCTGCAGGAGTCCCTTCTCTCCTTCCATCAGTGGGGTCCCGCCGTCAAACTCAAATCCTCAAGGCTGGCACCCTTATGGCCTCGGTCATCTCAGGGAACTTTCAGTGTGTGTTGAGATGCACAGTAAGTTACTGGTAACTGTTGCCACCCTCCTGGACTTTAGAACACTAGAATTCATCCCATACATTTGACTATCGTTTAACCCCATTTCTCTTTATCCGTTTTGAATAATGAGTTTCATTCAAAACTCGTTTTAAGCCTGGGGCAGCCCTGGGAGTCATGAAAACTTACGAAATGGACAACTGAAACTGTGGCCAGTGTCGGAATTGCAAAACTAGAAAATACGCAGTCTTCTTCCAGGAAAACAAATAGAAAAACACTTAACAGCCAGTTAAAAATAGCATAAAACAGGAACTTTGGGGTTTTTTTTGGGGGGGGTGGGGAGTAACATGTTAGGCAGAGGGAGTGTGGTTTCAGGCTGCAGACAAGGCAGAGGCGTCCGGCTGGAGGAGCCTCCCTCTTCAGCCTCAGCTGGCCTCGAACTTTCCTGCATCCAGCTGCTGGCTGCTGGCGTTAAGGTGTGTGCTCTCACAGATACCCTGCCTAGAAAGCTTCCCAGCACCAGTGAGAACCTGTGAGTCAGATCAGCCACCAGCCCTGATACCATTCTGTCCGGGGGTGACAGTTTCTAGCTTATGTTACCGTAAGTCACACACCAGCTTCCCCTTTGGGAATTTGTCATGGTGTCCTGCCAGGCTAGACTTAAATGGGGTGGACTAGGGTCATTACCGGATGTTACATTCACTACACTTTGAAAGAAGCAGCATTGTCCACCCTGAGAAAGCCTTTCTTAGGTTCTACCTGTGTTCTCTTTACCTTCTCCGCACGGCTCCATCTCTTCTCTCTTTCACCCACAGCATGCAAGGAGCACAGCATGCAGGGAGCACCACCTGGCACCTTCCTGGCGATAGGATGAGCAAGGCACATTCCTGTCTCCCAGGAGAAAATGGCTAAGTGTGGGAGGCAGATGAGTAACGGATGAGGATGGGTTCAGCACCAGGAGGGTTCCCAGAGCTTTCTAATTAAGCACCTGGTGTTGCTTTCAGAGCACTATGAATGGAAAGGCCAAACAGTCAGGAGGGCTGTCTGGGGGAGGCTGGAGCCCAGGGGTCAGGAGGGCTGGCTGTGGGGACGAGAATCACCCCTTGGCTTTGGAAAAGCGGTAGACTGTGCAAGTGAGCTTTGGCAGCAGGAAGTTAGTGCCTAGGAAAGAAAGCAAGAGGCTTGCGAGGGGAGCTTGAGGTGAAAGGAGAGAGGCAATCAAGCAGGATAGAAGTAGGCTTTAAGGAACCTGGAAGTATCAAGCAGAGTCCAAGAGAAGGAAGCGTGAACTGCTTGAAGATGACTCTAAGTAAACCCGTATTAGAACATGAGCCAGCATGCTAAACCAAAGCTCTCACCGGGACACCAGGACTTAGCAGTTTTGCTCTTTTAGCTACTATCTTGCCACTTAGTGATTGATAGAGTTTGCAGTCGCTGTAATATCCACGCATATTCTCTACACCGTATGTAACCAGTAGTGAACCACTCTCCTCTCACTAAGATTATAATTGATTGTTGCTGTTTTGTTTTGCCTGGAGACAGGAGCTGATGCAGAGGCCATGGTGGGGTGCTGCTTACTGGCTTGCTCCCCATGGCTTGCTCAGCCTCCTTTCTTATAGAGCCCAGGATCACCAGCCCAGGGATGGCACCACCCACAGTGGGCTGGGCCCTCCCCCATTAATCACTAATTTCAAAATTGTTCCACAGGCTTGCCCACAGGCTAATCTGATGAGGACACTTCTTAAGTTCAGGTTATCTCTTTGTAAATGACTCTGGCCTGTGTTAAGTTGACCTAAAAACTGGCTTGAGCCCATGAATTGCAGACAGGGAGCTGGCTCCCAGCTCTTTTTTTTTCCTCCTGTCTCCTCAACTTCCGTCTTCCCAAGTTTCACTGAGCAGGCAGGCAACTCCAGGTTTCTCCTTTCTTCCCCCTCTCCTCCACTTTCTCCCTTCTTACTTCTCTCTCTCTCCTCTTTTATTCTTGGATTTTAAAGATGGTGGTAGAATAGGAGCTCCAAGATGGCGTGGTTTGTAAAGCACTTGCCACGTAAGTGAGAAGACTGAGTTCACATCCCCTAAGCCCAGATAAAACTGGGGTGGAAACGAAAAGTCCTTGGACCTTCAGCAGTCATGCAGAAATCAGGGAGACCAGGTCTCTAGGAAAGTGGAAGGCAATGATTGACACCTGAGCTTGCCCTCTGCCCTCTGCCCTCTGCATATGTTCGTGCCTGCCCCCATACACAACACGCACGCACAAATGTGCCTTAAGTCCACTCACGTTGTTGCAAAACCTAAAGCACTTCCAGAAGCTTCCTTCTTGCTCAGCCAAAACAAAGCACTAACCATTGTAGCTCACTGCTGCCCCTCCATGACCCCCACCATCGCTGCTCACCTCACTGCTGCCCCTCCATGACCCCCACCATCGCTGCTCACCTCACCGTTGCCCCTCCATGACCCCCCACCATCACTGCTCACCCTTGCCATTCATGACCCCAGGCAATTGCTGCTCACCATGGTCCCTCCATGACCCCCACCATCACTGCTCATCATTGTCTCTCCGTTGTCTCTCCGTGACCCTCGGCTACGCCTTCCTATTACTCTTTTTATCCATCTTTCTAAGTCTGACTGCTGTATGCGTCTCACCACGTGGATGGCTTTCATGCCTGGCCACTTCCCTCAGTGTGTTCCCACCAGACCTCGAGTTTCAGCGGCTGAGCCCACCCTCCTTCCTCGGCGCTGCAGCTCAGAAGCGCTTTTCTACGTCAGCGCCTTTCCCAAATTTACTTCCTGGGAGCGCCTGTCCTTTGTCTCGCGGCCACACTCTTGTTGCCAGTGTGTGTCCTCCCACCTAAAACCGTGCCTGCTCCATGGTTCTCTGTAGTCGCCTCTGAGCCCTTCTTTCCATAGTATGTGCCGTTAATATTTCAGTGACTGCTTGTTTACGTTTGAATCATCGGTGTGCAGCCACAGCGCCTCCAAGACAGCAGGTGCTGAGCCAACACTTGCCGAATCATTTCACTGGCTTCACACAGCTCTGAATCAGTAACTGGAAGAGTGTGTGTCACCTTGAAGGCTGTCCGGGTCTCAGGTGTGAACAATTCTTTTCTCCTCTCTCTCTTCTGGGTGTTTATTTACCTGCACAAAACTTGCCTGGTGTGTCAAAACAAAAGTGAGAAGTGAGGACCTGCGCTGCCAGGGAAAACAAACGATGGCTTTGCCGCACATTCGGTGTGGCATAAAGAACACCAGGAAAAACAAGAGATTATAAATGGCCCGTTTGAAACTGGAGCATGGGGTGGGGTGGGGTGGGGTGGGGGCACAGCAGAACAAGTTTCTCCCTCGGTAAGTCGGAGCCTTTCTGGGCCGCCCCTTGGTAAGGAGCTCACCTAGCCTCTGGAGTTTACATGGTAAAGGCTCCCTTCTCTGCAAAATTAGGATTTGTAGCTGGTAGAAAAATTTCCAGCTGCTTCTCCTGGGCCATGCTCTATGTTATGGAAACAAGTCCTTGTTCCTTTAAGATGTGTCTACTGGCCTAGTGTTTTTTAGCCCAAGCTTTCCTGGTGCATTCCTGGCGTGTGATCCTCTTGACTGTAGCCCCTCTGCTTCATCCCTGACCCTCAACTCCCTTGGAGCCCACACGGTTAGCCTCGGCTTCATGTAGTCATCCTGGGGTCCCTGGATGCTTCCCTCACGATGACACTGAACTCTGGCTCCCTCACGGGCTCCAAACACACCTCCCATTGTTCCCAGCAGTCCTCATCTTCAGACTCAGGCCTGTTTCTTGACTTCCTGCCCTCCAGGATTCTGTCTTGTCTCCTTGAGCCATTCTGAACTTGCTCCTGCGGTCTTCGTTGCTGTAATGTAACTTTGGCATCACTCCGGTTCTTCCAGCCCCCACACTTCATCATCCATCCACACAGTCTCCGCTTTCCGGTGTTGCACACACCCCTCGGTCACCCCTTCCTAACCATGTACAAAGCCAGCTCTTTGCCTCTTTGCCCTTTAACCTAACATCTATGCCCAGTACTAATGCGACAGCTGGCTTTTCACACTCCTGATTCAGGGCCACTCATCTGTGGTGTCCATGTTCCAACCGGTTCATCAAGTCCTGGGCGACAACGTTTCTCCTTCACCTGCGCACTGCCCAGGTGGTCCAGGTTCTCAGTGGACCACCAGACTGGACCTTTCCCTGAGTGCCCCTCTGTAGCCTCTGCCAGCCTGCCTCTCTTGATACACTGTTTCTCATTGAGCCCTAGTCTCAAGATGTTGTCCGGGAAGTTCTACATTGGTTTTGGCCTTCATCCCTGTGAAGTCCCTCTCCCCTTCTGCTTCAGGGCTTCTTCTCGCCTTCCAGCAAATGGCACTCATATCTGTACCCACCTCTTTCGCTTCCTTCCTTCCTGCTTCCTCCTGAAGCCACCACCACCCCCAGTCAAAGCAGCTCTTAGGTCATCGGCTGCTCCAGGATACTAAACACACCTCATCCTCTTCCTGGGTGGTCCACCAGCCACAACAAGAGCAAAGGCTCCCTCTCCCCCTTCTCCTTTTCTGGGGCACGGTTTTCTGATCTCCAACTTGCCTCACTGCCATATCCCAAGCATTTTAATATGTGGTGCTCCAGAATTCAAGCCTCCAGCTTCCTACATTCATTTTCTCTTTATTCATCTTCCCCTAGGGATGCCACTGTATTCCTGAGGCAGCCCCGAGGCTTTTAATCATGGGAATTTAGCCTCTGCTTACACCAGAGTTAAATGTCTGTAATAAAGGTATCAAAAGGCGTGGCTTGCTCTACAACCCTAGGGGTAAACCTTGGCTTAGTTCTTAAGCTTCTGGTGGCTCCTGGCTCTCCCTGGTTTGAGGCAGGGTTCAGTAAGCCCTGCCCACCCCCAACCCTGTCTTTCACCAGGACTCCTTTGCGGGAGAATAAAAACTTCCCTCTGTTGTTTTCTTAATGGCTACTAACCACTGGACACAGGATCCACCATGAGCCTAGGATGGGATTTCATCTTGAGATCTTTAACTTATTAAATCTGCAAAAATTCTAATATATACAACAGTGGTGCTCAGCCTTCCTAACGCTGCAACACTTTAATAAGGTTCCGCGTGTTGTGGGGACCCCCAACCATAAAGTGGTTTCCATTACTACTTCATAACTGTAATTCTGCTCGTTATAAACTTTACTATAAATACTAGCTGATGGTCTTAGGTGACCCCTGGGAAAGGGTCAGTCGACTCCCAAAGGGTCATGACCCACAGGTTGAGAATCACTGACTCGAATACTTTTTCCATTCTAAGGGACTGTCATTTGGGGACACTGTAGACCTAGTCAAACTGTCCACCTCTGAGCACATGGTGGCTCCTGCCTCCAGCTCGAATGACTCCCTCCAGCTCACAGCTTTCCTGGCTTCTCCACACACACTGACTGTGGCCAACCTGAGTGCCCTTTCTTCCTGCTCCGGAACCATTCCCACCCATGGCTCGTCCCCTCCCATGATGGCAGCACCTTCCTTAGGGTCACCAAGCCCCACACCTTGTCGCTCGCTCACCCCGTCGTGCACAGGTGACCCACACTGCTAACTTCCAGCACCTCACCCCTCCTGATGGTCCACAGAATAACTGCCTGGCTGCTCGTTGCTCCTGGTTTCCCTGCTCCTGAGCCTGCTGGTCACTGTCAGGGTGCTGTCGGGTGACGAGCGTTGACTCATGTATTGCTCAGAGACGCCCGGAGCTTGGCAGATCTCGCAGGACAGGCAGAGCCCTGATAAAGGCCATTGGTCTACATTTATATTAGATGCTATTTCTCTTCATGAATTTCTGTTATTTGTTGGAAATCTGTGTCACAGGGTCTAACTTATTTCTTATCTGAAATCTCATTTAAGCATCTTTTAAAATTCATTTTACATGCCCACTACAGTTCCCCCTCCCACCCCTTCTCCCTCGCCCCCTCTTATCCCCCCCCAAGCTTTTGTTTAAACCTATGTGTACCTGGGTCTTGTTACCTGTAGCAAAGGATAAGCTACAGGTGTGCTCAGGGCTTGCGTGAGCTCTGCGGCTGGGAAGTTGCTTGATGGTGGGAGATCAGTTTGTAGGCCAGCCTATCAGAGGCGCATCTGCTGGAAAAACTAGATTTTTGTCACACTCTTAACTCAGGGGAGCCCAGAGATGTCTGCCCAACCCAGTGGGCTAGGGTAAATTCTGACTGGTGAGCAGACATGGTAACTTCCAGTGTGGTTCCAGCCTATACCTCTCCTGCTTCCATATCCGTAAGGGAAAACTTTGTAGGTGGAGGGGAAACCGTCCCAGGCTTCATCCATAAACACGAGGTATTTTGAAAACTCACTTCAAAGGGAAAGAAATATATATATAAATAACGATGACCCTGAATCTGTTTCAGGTTTATTTGGAATTTGTTAGATCCTGTTACAAACCCCCTTGCAGTGCATCACAGAGCGAGTGAGTTCGAGATCCTTCCCAGCACACAGGCTGAAAGGCACTGTGCCTGCGATCTGTTTCCTTTGTTTCTGGCTTGGTGCCTGTTTGCCAAATTCTTACTTTCTGTCTCTGTTATTAGAAAGTAGACATGGTAGACAAGGGCTGTTCCAGGGAACCACTGCCTCTAGAATAAGGGGCTGGGAGGAAGGAGAACCGTGTCAGCAGACAGACGGGTGGGTGGGTGGATCAGTAAATGCAGTCCCCTGCCTCAGAAGGACCATGACCTTCTGCCCTTCGATCCACTGACGGTGCTGTTATAGCTGAGTCACGGTGAGGCCATTGGGTCCAGGCTCAGTAACAGCGACAAAAATGCTAACAGCAGCGACGTGCTGTGGGTGAGTGAAGCCACAGTGACCAGAATTCCAAAGCACGTCCAAGCTGTCTCCTAAACCCCTAACATTGGTATTCTTATACAAAAACAAACAGCTTGATGACACTGGAAATCCTTCAAAGCTAATATAACATGAAACAAGCAACCACACTTTGAAGGTTCTGGAAAAGTATGTTCAGAATTTTAATTATTTAAAATAGCACTTTAGCCTGCTCGGGTGCTTTGTAATCCCAGCTGCCCGGAAGGCTAAGGCAGAAACAGTTCCAATTCCAGGCCATCCTGGGCAACTTACTGAGGGCCTGACTTTGAAATTTAAAAATAATAATTTTAGAAAGATGTAAAGAAACTAGAGAGACAGCTCGGCAGTTATTAGCACTTGTCCTTGCAGAGGACTTGGTTTCAGTCCCCAGCACTTAACACTGCAATTAAACAGCCTTCTGTAACAGCTTCTGTAATCAAAAGATCAGGTTCCCTCTTCTGGCCACTGCAGGAACTGCATGTATGTCGTGCAAATACGTACAGACAAAACACCCTTATACAAACTATAACAATAAATACATTTTTTTAAGATGTAAAAACAGGCCTGGTATACTGGAATAAAACTCAATACTTAGGATGCCTGAGGCCCAGGGCTCAGCCCCCAGTATCATAATCATAATAATAATAATAATATAAAATAGGGTATATATTATTAGAAGTCAGTGTGTATATTTGTTGTAGTACTATAGGAAAAATAGAACTTAAATTCTGATTCCAAACATCTGTTTATTCTTATTTACGTTTTATCTTATTTTTGATTAATATTTTAAGAACTAGTAATAATAATGGATAATGGATAAAAAGAAGAAAATCAATTACTTTGCAGATTATAAACTCAGATTTATTTCCCAACTCTTCCTTTCAAACAGAAGGATACATTGTGCTCTTCTCCTGTATATTTTATGTTGCAACGTCATCAATGACCGCATTTGGGGTATTTTTTAGTCCAGCATGGGGACCTTGTACCTCTATTTGCCATCTCAGCATCCTCCTGCATCTGTGCTGTAGTTCATGGAGCCGCACTCAGTGGCCTCTTCTGTGGTCTACTGTGATTTATGTAGCCACATCTTTCTTCTTAGACATTCACGTTGCTTTTTTAGGGTTTCATTGTTTGGTTTGGTCTGGGGTTTCTTACCGTGACAGACATGGATGGTGATATGTGAATGCCCATGTACATGGAGTTGTGAAGTATGTTGGAAGGATAAATCCTTGATCGGAGATCTACCACTCCCAAAGTGTGTGTTCATTTTTAATTTGGATAGTTGTTCATAAAAGTCTTAAAAAAGGAGGAGTATCTTCTTATTTATGTTCTTGCCCAGACTAAGTATTGCTATTCATTCTCTGATCCAATCCAGTAAGTCTAATTTCATTTTTAAAGTTATTTAATGTGTATGTATGTGTGTTTGCACACCATGTGTGTGCAGTACCACAGGGGCCAGAGGACAGCATCAGATCCCCTGAACTGGGGTTGCAGGAGGTTGTGAGCGCTGATGTCTCAGGACACTCCGAGAGCAGCAATCCTCTACACCTGTCTAATTTCTTATCCCATTACTACAGTTGTGTTTATTTTCTGTGTATGAGCCCAGAGGTCTTTTCTTCTATTTATTCACTACTGGAAGTTATTTTCCTGGGAGTTTCTTGGGTACTCTGTCTTGTTATCTCTTTGCCAGCAATCCTTTGATACTGTCCTTTGAATCTCATGGTAGGTTCGTGTTCTATGTGCTATTACCTGTTTGCAGACGTGTAACTGCATGCTTTAGCTTTCTATTTTCATTTTGTATTAAAATTCTATAAACGAGTGTGTATCTGTTACAATGTAGCCTTTCCTGGGAGTGTGGCCTCATTGTGCCCATGTTTATTACTTTTTAACTTTGTAACCAGTTCCAGTAGTTCCAGCCTCGTCTCCTACTTCGCTGTACCATACTCGTGGGCGTGGTACATGCACACATATGTAGCAAAGCAGTCAGCCACAAAAAATTAAATAAGTCTAAAAAAATTAAAAGTAGAATTTATCATCTGCTTCCATTTCCCATAAACTCAAGCAACTGACTCCAAATCTCTGATAGATCCTCACAATACTGAGGTCTGAGATGCTGTTGCTAATCTTCCCATTTCCTGCTAATCCCTAACTCTGTGTAATGCCACACTTGTTTATTTGAAGCATATTGTTACTATTTTATTATTGTGTGTGTGTGTGTGTGTGTGTGAGAGAGAGAGAGAGAGAGAGAGAGAGAGAGAGAGGGAGAGAGAGAGAGATTGTGGGTGTGTGTATATTTGCCACATCATTTGTATGGGGGTCAGAGGACAACTGTCTAGAATCTGTTCTCTCCTTCTGTCCTGTTGAGGCAGAGTCTCTTTCGTTCCTGCCAAGCTATTTACTCCAGGCTAGAAGGCCTGAAACTTCCAGATGATTCTCCTGTCCATGTGTGTTTGTGATATTTGTGTGGGTGTGGGTGGTGTGTGTGCTTCTGGTATGTGTGTTTCTGTGTGTGTGTGTGTGTGTGTGTGTGTGTGTGTGTGTGTGTGTGTTCGTTCCAAGGATTGAACTCGGGTTGTTGAACTGTTGAACTCAGTCTAAGGAACAAGAGCTTTCATCCCGTGAGCCATCTCGCTGACCCATTTGCACTTTTGAGACTGAACTGAGGGAAAGGGAAGCGATTCTTCTACAGTTCCGGTTTGGTCCTGCCCTGCTGTTCGGGGCCTCCACACGGCCTGTCACCCAGAATGCGAACCCCCTATTTATGTCTGGGATTAAGCACTTCTAAAATACTGAATCTTTCATTTGACACCCTGCATCCAAGCCACATGCTCCTTTCCCAGCCTGCTAGCCACTCTACTTTCTGTAGCTCTGAATTGAACAATTTAAAGATCCTAACTAACTTGTTCCATTTAGATTAATATCTGCAAGGTTCATCTGTATTGTAACATTGATCAGATCTCTTTCCTTTTTGCCAAGGTCTAGCCTTAGCTCAGGTTCAGGTTCTGAGACAGGAAAGGGGCATCATCACAAGGAGGAATTCCGACCACCAAGTGGATTGCACTCAGGTGGCCCCGAGTAGCTCAAGCTATTGTTATTTACTGTTTAACAGAGTTTTTCCTACCAGGCTAAATTAATACCTTTATTATTAGCTCCTATTTTTGACTTTTAAGAAATACATAGTATTTTAAGAAATACATCATAATGATTATAAAAGCCCCCATTGTTCCCCTTTATGCTTCCCCAAATGCACTTTCCCACCCCCTACATATCTTATTCTAGACAGAGTTCAGCATTTTTGCAGACTTAACTAAATACCGAGCCAGACACATCCTGCTCTTACAGCACTGGTGTCAGCTCGCAGCTACTTGAGGTTACAACGTTAAAAACTAATAGACATGGGTACAATGCTTTAAGGATGACGATATTCAGACCTGGACAGTTCTTTCATGTCTGCAAAAAATGCCTTTATACAGTTCCCTTTTCTACAAGAGGGGCCCCTGTATCCATCTCTCTGTGAAAGGCAGACTTTGGTAAGGCAGGCTTTTCCTGTCTCACTAGACCATACTTCTCCCAGTACAAGCTCCTATGTATGGTCAAGATGGACCTATCATCCCATATTTTACATTGCATTAATGTAAAATAATTATATTTACATATTATTCCCATCAGAATACACTAGATCTTATCATTGATTCTATATTCTCAGTATCCAGGAACTCAACAGTTGTTGTATTTCAACAGCTGGCACTGTGTGTATTCCTGAGGCCTTTTCCCTATTCTGTGTCTGCATGCCTTACTCTCCTCTCCAGAACTTTGAGACACGGTCAATGTTCAAAGTGTTGCTTTCTCATAGGTATCAAACTATCTATCATGAGTCAGAAAAGTTCCTAGGACTGGGAGTTGTAATTAATAACTCCAGATAAGAAATCTGAGAAGCATTAGCCAACTGCTGAATCTTAGGGGAAAATATTCAAGAAAGAACAGAACTTTCAGGGATTTTGCAAATTCCTACACTGTCCCATGATCTCCTGGTCCTTGCCAAGTGAGAATCCGTTGCCATGGGTGCCTTGCAGGAACCCGATGGACAGATAGTCATACGCTGCTCCGAGACTAACTTGCCCAGCTCTGAACACCTTCTGTTGACAGAATAGTGCTCCACGCTATGCACATACTGCGTTTTGTTTATCTACTCAACCACCAGTGGGTATTTGGGCTGCTACTGTGAACAGTGCTTCTCGGAACACCAGTGTGCAAGTCTTGCTTAAGCCCTACAGTGGTTTCGTGTGTGTGTGTGTGTGTGTGTGTACGCGCGCGCATGCGCGCACGCGCAAGCATATACAAGTATATGTGCATGTGTGTATGAAAGGCTAGAGATAAACCTCATGTGCCATTCCTCAGGAGTAGTTCACCTCTTGTTGAGACAGGGTCTCTCACTGAACTGGCTGTCGAGTGAGCCACAGGGATCCTCCTGTCTCTGTCTCCCCAGCTCTAGGATTAGAAGCTTTCCTATTTCAGTTCTGGGAGTCAATTCTCCTTCGTTAGAAAGACTTTATGGGGTCTACAGTAATTCTACTTTAACAATAACAGCCCAACAAGCTGCTTGTGTGCATCTGCTCGGGTCCCCTCACTAGAACTTGTTCTTTTCTTGCTCATTTACACACTTGATTGCAGTGTTAAGTAGACACACGTGGGTGACTTCACAAGAGAAAGTCTAAGAAAAGTAACTGACAATTCCTCCCCACCCCTAAAGAAAGTGATTTTTTTTTTAATGGTAACATACTAACTTAAACACAATCCGTGGCCTGGTGGAGCCACCCTTGGAAAGCTGGGATTCTTGTATGTTGGTGGCCAGTTACATTCTGACCAGCCCCAGAAGTGCCCTTGCGTAGGTGTGTGCGCCATTCTCCGCCCTCGCCCTCAGCTGTGAGGACAGGCTCCCAGACAGCAGGGTTTGCCTTGACTGGCTTTTAAGTTACCTCATCATCATCTTCCTCCTTCCCTCCTTTATCTGTGCTGCCAATTTGGTGAGCACTGTTTTTCAAGGTGGAAGCCCGTGTGCTCACATGGAGCCCTCTGGACATGGATTCAGATCTTGGCCTCGTTTGGCACAGACTTCCGGCCTCCATCTCCTCTTCTTTGCTATGAACAGAACCTGTCATGTGGGCTAGTTCCAGCTATGATAGAAGCTGCACAGTGTTGGGCTGAGGAGAAACTGTTCAATGGTAGCTGTACTCATCACCTCCATCATCTACAGCAAAGCAGATTTTATTTCTAACTGGTTCTTTCTTGGGAAATCTGAATATTATAACTCAATAAGACTAAAATTTCCGAGAAAGTTTGACACCCCCCCCCCCGCCTCCGCCATACACACACAAAGAAGATTGCACAGCAATAATGAATGGGCTTTCTGTCCCACGCTCCCCGACTGCGTTTACAGACTGCAGTGTAGGGACCCCCTGTGGGGAATCAATGACTATTACTATTTGTTATCTCCATGGCAATTGAGTATCATGAGACAAATGCTGCGCTCTCGGTCCTTGTTTGGTTTATTTGCAAACTCGCTGTTTTCCGCTCTTGTCTTTAGATGCTTCTCCCTGCTGGGGAAGACACTTCTGAGACTGGGATGTATGTCAGTTGCTCATTTTTTTCTTAACTGATGTTGTCCTTGCTCCCTCGGCTCCTGGTGCCTGGAGTTAACTATCTGAGCGTTTTCCTCAGCCCTAGGAAGCAAGTGGCAGATGAGGAAGGGAGGTGAGCTTGCCCCACAGAGCAGAGTGGCTGAGGAGGCATGGTGGCTGATCCCTTCTCCCCTGCCCTTTGCTGGCCCCCTGTTTAGTGTCTCTTGCTGCCTGCTTGAATGACTGATGTATTCCCACAGCCCATTCCTAGGCAGGCTGCCTTTTCAGTCCTGGCTGCTTCTCACTGAGGCTGGGATTTCCTGAGGAGAGAGTAGAGAGGCATTCAGCCCTTCATGAGGTACCTTGATTCCTTTCTCCCTGAGTCAGCTGACTCTAGTGTGGGTCTTATAACCAACAACAACCTTTCACCCTAAATTTGCTAAAGTTTCCCAAAGCTGGAGTAATTAGGACGGACAGAGACACTGGGGTAATAGTTCTGGAACCAGGTCACCCATGAGGCACTTGGTTATCTGTCTGAAGTACCGGGAAGTTTCTCAGTGACAGCCAAGCCAGCATCCATGAACACTTGAGGGACGAGGTAGGTGAGGAACTGCCTGGATCCGGAGCATCAAGCACTGAGCCTAGCTAGAAGCTGCTCCATGTGGGGTGATGGGGTCAGCAGGTAACAGACCTGGGAATGAACATCATGAATAAGTAAGCCACCTGCAAGGAGAATGATTTGGGCTCTGCCTGGCTTTGCGACACAATTGACCTCTCCCGCTAGAGTTAAATTTCCATAAAGAAGGCCTCTTGTGTGTCACTGAGGGTCTTCCATGTTCCCCACACCCCAGCGTGGCGCTCAGAGCGTGCAGTGGTGAGAGAAAGCTTGCGTTCACGGTGGAGAGGGGCCAGTGCTGCCTTCCTCAGACCGACCCTGCCGCAGTGTCAAGGGGGCTGATGAGACAGATCACAGTGGACACCCCTTGTTTGGGGAATGGGAACATCAATTTTCCATTTAGTGGATGGAAAATGTATGTGAGCTTGTCCAAACAAGTTTCTTCTAAATCTTTAGTCTGGTTGAACATTCCTGAAGTTGTATCCTAGGAAAAAATTACTTGCAAAATAAAAAGACTCTGGAGTTTATATTTTATCTCCACCCTACCCCACTCACCATAAATGTGTTTAAACATGTAGGGCTGGTGTGTACGTATAAGGTTGTGTGTGTATATGTAAGGCCCTGTGTGTATATGTCAGTCTGTGTCTGTACATATAAGGCTATGTGTGTATATAAGACTCTGTGTGTGCTAACTGTAGAGAAATGAGATAGCAAAAACTATCATGCTGTAAGGACCACTTGGTGTGAAAAGCCACACCGTGATACACGGCATGATAATGGTGAGGTACCCACAGGCTGCATATACAACTACGGTCACAGATTATGTCACCTCGTGATGATGTCACCACCTTAGTTTATGTGAGTTTAGCACATGATGCTTGAACAATAATAAAATCACTTAATGATAGATTTTTTTAGAATGAATCCCTGTTGCCAAGCAACCGCGTAGCTATGAATAGACTAAAACATGACAGGTTAGCAGTCCATAGTGAACTCTGGGATTCCGACCAAGACCTGAGAGCCAGCCCTGACCCAGCTCACCCTACAGCCCCCCAAACTGAGCCTCTCCTTGGAAGAGGCAGTGGTGTTTCCTGTCTGCTTCGGGTCCTTAAGTGGCTTCCGTTAGCGGCTGATACTTCCTGTCTCTGGCCTGTTGCTCTGGGCTCTGGCTGTGAAGCACAGGCCACTGAGTTGATGGGCGCTGAAGGTGCTCAGCTGACTGGATTGGGTGCAGCAGCCCCTGAAGCCTCTCTTCCGTCCTAAGGTGCACTGGAGAGGCCGTGTCTCTGCTCACACTCTGACGCAGCAAGTCTGTCTAGCAGCTAACAAGACAATGCTGTCCTTCACCCCAGGTAGCATCATTATAACCTCTGTGCCTAGGGTGCCAGCTGGTGTGGACCCTAGTTCATAGTTCTCTGCCTTGCCTGGTAGCTCGGCCCTTCCTCCCAGGACAGCAGCACACAGCCATGGTGTGTTTCACTGAAAGAGAAGCATTTGTTTCAGTCATAAATACTTCCAAGTGCCAGTCATCATACTGGACAGACCTCCAGGTCATGGAGTGAACCTCCACCGCTTCCTTCACCCTGGTGTTTTTATGGAGTCCTTAACTTCTCTCTTTTTTTTAATATTTATTTATTTATTATGTGTACAGTATTCTGCTTGCAGCACCAGAAGAGGGCCCCAGATCTCACTACAAATGGTTGGGAGTCCCCATGTGGTTGCTGGGAATTGAACTCAGGACCTTTGGAAGAGCAGTCATTGCTCTTAACCTCTGAGCCATCTCTCCAGCCCCCTTAACTTCTCTAAACTCATTTTCATGTGTTCAGTGGAAGTAAAACCTGGCTACTGGACAGTCATAAATTAAACATAAAGGACGTAAAACACAATGAGTTCTTAATTAGTAGCAGAGGAAGTGGTGATTATTAGCATCTCCCTGACTACCTGTCATCACAATTACATCACTAATCACCACTGCCACCACTCCCCTGCCACTGCCGCTGCAGCCACCATCATCGCCATCATCACCACCACCAACACCACCACCACCACCGTCACCACCATCACCACCACCACCACCACCATCACCATCACCACCACTGTCACCACCACCACCACCACCACCATCACCATCACCACCACTGTCACCACCACCACCACCGTCACCACCACCACCACCATCACTGTCACCACCAACACCACCACCACCATCACCACCACCACCGTCACCACCAACACCACCATCATCACCACCACTATTATCATATACATAAACAATAACACCACAAGACCATCTCCTGGGCCCAACAGATCCTTCCTCACTAGACTTGACCTCTCCAGTAGCTGCCTCACCAGTGGCTTTTCTAAGGTGTTGGGACATAGAAAATGAGGGGCTTGGGCTCTTCTGTCTTAGGATCTCCAGGGACAGCCATGCCTTGGCTTGATGTATTTTTTTTTTTAAGAAATACATACAAATCTTTTTTACTACAATTTACACAGCCCAGCTAGAGCTATGCTCAGACTCTTGTCTCAGCCACACCCGTACTACTGTCTGGAAGTTGAGTTCCATAAAACCCTCTGACTAGAATGGAAAGCCCGAGGAAGCAAGGCCTATTCAAGACTCACTGTTTCCAAGAATCGCTTTGAAACCCTTGCAGCAGGTGCCTGGCTTGGGTGTGATGCGAACCTTCCTTCAGGTTCCTAGAATGTTCTTAGGATGAGCTGAGCATGGGACTCCGTGGCCAAGCATGAGGGTGAGGTGAGCCCTTGCTGCCTGTGCTGCTGCTCAGATCCTGTGTCCCACACAGGTTTCCAGTTCCCCGCAGTTCCAGCCCAAGTCGGCGTTTCTGCCAGCTCCAGCTCCTTTGCCCGCCTGGCCCAGGTTCTATATAACTATTAGAACAGGAGCTAGGTGGGTCTCTGTGACCTAAAATTCCACAAAGGCTTGGTTACTAAGGAGGACTAGAAAGAGGCCCAGACAGTGTCCATAGTGATCACGCAATTGCTTGTGTCCCTTTTGAACCTACCCCTGGCTCCTTTCATTGAGATCTCTCACTGTCTCCTTAAGCTCAAATATTCTACCCAATTGGACGACAACTTCTTGCCCTCATTTTTCTACTGAGTCCCAGCGTGCTCTGCACACTCCAGCTTTAGCGGCCCTCCCAAGTAAGCCTGGTTGAGGCTGGTGTGCCAGCAAACCAAAAAACCAAGGCCTGACTCCTACCTCCCTCATATTACATCACCCTCTGCCCTCTCTGCCATGCCCCACTGGTCTTCTAGAGGAAGTCATGCATGCCGCACGCCCTCACCGGAGCTCTCGTTCTCACCACCTTCTGTGGACTTCCTGTTGAAGCTATTTTGAATATTTTCCAGATCAGGGTACATCTTCTGAGTGCCTAGGGACGTTGAGAGTGGGGGAAAGCAGGGGCCACCCAGTCACCGCTATCCAGCCCAGCCTCAGGTTTTCCTGTTGTCAACACCTGACTTCCGCGGCCAGGTTCCCATGCCATTGCACTTGAAGTGTGTCTAGAGCTGGAGGGAGGAGCGTGTGCAGCTCGCCTGCGCCCGTGGGCGGAGTGGGGAGCTGTGTCAGCTGCGCCCAGGGATGCACACACTTAGCAGTGGGCACGCAAGATGGGCCCACAGGTAGAATGGGGAACGGTGGAGATGCACGGGCACAAGGGTGGTAGCCAGGAGGCTGTGGGAGTGGTCATGGTGAGGAAGCTGGAGGATGCACAGAAGCAGGTTCTGTAGGACTGTGGCAGCCTTGTCAAGGCATCTGGACAGTGTTACTTTGTTGGCGGAGACCGCCCAGACCCGAAATGATCACACAGAAACTGTATTAATTAAAACACTGCTTGGCCAATCACTTAAGCATATTGCTAGCTAGCTCTTACATCTTAAATTAACCCATTTCCATTATTCTATGTATTGCCACAAGGCTCGTGGTTTACTGGTAAAGTTCCATCCACCATCTGTTTCCTTCCGTGGCCACATGGCTTCTCTTTGACTCCACCTACTCTCTCCTCCTCTGTCTGCTTGGAATTCCCACCTTGTCCTATTCTGTGCGCAATAGGCCCAAAGCGGCTTTTTTCTTAATCAGCGGTATTGACAGCTTACAGAGGGGAACCCCACATCATTCCTTGGTGGCCATCAGGAGTGAAGTTCTGGGTTGACTAGACTTTGAAGTAGTTCTGGGACATATTGACTGTTCTCGGGTTTTTGTGACCCCAAGAATGGCACCTGCCAAATCCGGTGTGCTTGGATGACCCTGGAAGGGGAACCGGGATGTGGCCCAGAGGAGAAGGGAGTGATAAAGAGCCGCTCCTTTGCTGAGCAGCGGAGGGGGAAGGGGCTCGGATGGGGTTCACATCAGTGAAGTGAGGAGGAGGAGGAAGTAAGGTCCTCCCAGCTGAGCTGCTGTAGGCCACACAGAATCTGCCAGAATCAGTTCACTATGGTGAGAAATAATCCTGATTAGAGGTGACTTATTCTAACTCTTCTCACACACACGCACACACACACATACACACACAGAGACTCACACAGACATGGACACACATACTTCCTTCCTTATCCTTGACTGTGTGATTTGGCGGTACGATCCTTTCATTGACTTTGGAGCTGTGCCGTGTTTGTCTACCAGCGCACTAAGTGGTCGCTTCTCCTCTCTCTGCTACTGTTTATTTGAATTCCTCAACTTCCCCCATGGTCTTGCTTGGTTGTGGGTATGCTCCGTTCATCCTGAGGGACTGTGCTGGGAGGCTCTGGAGATCTGGAACCACACCCATTCCTTAGCCTGACAGAGAGGATCTCGCCAGCCAGCACGCCGCTCACATCCTGCTCCTGGTACCTTATGAATGTTCTTGTATCGGCGCATCACATTCTCCATTCCTGTTGTCCCAGTTCCTACCATAAAATAGCATGGACTGGATGGCTCAGACAAAAGGCATTTATTTCCCACAGTTTTAAGAACATCCAGGAGAAAACATCAGCACATTCAGAGACTGGCATGGGCCAGTTCTCCTTCACAGACAGCCTCGTAATAGCTAAGGCAGCCTAGCGTAGAAGGGACCAGGAAGCTCTATGCGGCCTTTTACATAAGGTCATCAAGTCTGCCCTGCCTCCCTGACATAATTACTTTATGACCACCAACACATTAAGGATAATACTGGGGGTCATTGTGTCAGTATATAAACTTGGGGGACAGAAACATCTGGAGCATAAACATGTTTCCTCACTGAAGAATGACATCTGCCCATCAGCGTGGGCAGATTTTAGAGGCAAAATAGTTTTACACTTTAAAAAATGTTGAAATATACTGTTATTTAAGAAAAACAAAACAAACAGTATTGCCATGGGGTTGAAGAAATAGCTACCCAGTTAAGACCTTGTTCAGTTCCCAGCGCTCCTGTCGGGCAGCTCACAACTGCCTGTAACTCCAGCTCCAGGGGACTCTAATGCCCCCTGCTGGTCTCCATGAGCACTTGCCCTCAAAGTTTACATTCCAGCCCAAAGACACAAAACACACGCACACATGTGCGCATATGCACACACGTAGTGAAAAAAAATCTTTTTTAAAGCTACCACCATTAGAGATGTTAGGGGGAGATTTTAGAAAGGACTTGAGGGTGACTTCATCACTATCTTAAAACCTCAAGCAATCAGAATAATTCACATAAAGGGATGTCACACACTCAAGGATTGTTGAGTTTTCCGTGATGGCAAGCCATGACCGCTTACCTAAAATGCAAACCTGGGCCCATTCCATTTGCAGATCGCAGAGGGCATGGCATACATCGAGCGGAAGAACTACATTCATCGGGACCTGCGAGCAGCTAATGTCCTGGTCTCGGACTCCCTCATGTGCAAGATTGCAGACTTTGGCCTTGCCAGAGTCATCGAAGACAACGAGTATACAGCGCGGGAAGGTATGTACACGGAGTTACAGGGCCTTTTCTATGTGAGCGTATCGTGCACTTCCTGCACCTTCTACCCCATGCCTGATGCCCTCCTCTTCCCCACCCCCCACCAGCCCACCATGTGTTCCCTCCCTTCCCATAGACCACCTTGCCTCCACCTTCAAGACAGGGCCTTGCTTTGCAGCCAATACGTATATGAAACTTCATGCCAAGACACAGTAAAAGCAATGTTTTCAAGTGATGGCTACGAACCCTTAGCTGTTCCATGATTTTTCTTATTAAAGAAAAATCTGAACTGTTTTGTGGGGACATTTTGTTATGTTTGTTAGGTTTGGTGTTTTGAGATGGGGTCCTGCTTGACTGTCCAGGTTGGTTTTAAACTCTTAGGATCAAGAGATCCTTCTGCCTCATCTGAGACTACAGGAAAACACCAGCATGCTCGACTCTATAAAATGTCTACACCAAAGATCAGTGCTAAAAAGTCTGGTTTGACAGGCAAAAATACACACTAAGCAAAATGTCTTTACATGGTATGCCATGTCCTTTTGCGGTTAGTTAGGCCAGTTACAGTGCCCCCTACAGGCTCCAAAAGAAACTGTGCTTCTAAGGAAGGGAGGGCCCAAAGGGAATGGCACTTGACACCATATCCGTTTAGACTGTGCATATATCTTATCTATTCCAAATAAATAACTTGAACTTCCAAAAACTCAAAGGAGAGAATGATCCATGGCCTTTTGCGGTTAAAGTTAGGCCAGTTACAGTGCCCCCTACAGGCTCCAAAAGAAACTGTCCGTTTTGACTGTGCATGTATCTTATCTATTCCAAATAAATAACTTGAACTTCTAGAAACTCAGAGGAAAAAATGATCCATGGCCTTCCAGTCTGAGCTCTGAATAAAAGCCCGTGTCTCTGTCTGCAGGTGCTAAGTTCCCTATCAAGTGGACGGCTCCAGAGGCCATCAACTTTGGCTGCTTCACTATCAAGTCTGATGTGTGGTCCTTCGGAATTCTCCTGTATGAAATCGTCACCTACGGGAAAATCCCCTACCCAGGTATTGCTTGCCTACTTCCCTCTCGCGTGTTCTGTATGAAGGAAGAGCTAAACAGCCTGAAGACGTTTACAAAGTAAAATAGCGCCATCTACCCCAAATCCATGCTCCCGGCAGAGCTCCGGGACGTCCTCTTCTGTGAAAATCTTTCTGAAAGATGTGTGGGTCCTTCTTGGCTTTTATCCTACTCTTCCTTCTCTGAGTCCACCACTTCCTACCTCGTCTGTGCTTGGCACTGCTCTGGGTGCTTAAATGAGGCACCTTAGACACTGATAGCCTCCTCCAAGGCAGGGCTCCAGATGGAGCAGAACGTACAAGAAACCAGGGCCTTCAACATCTACTTGTGAGAACTCGGGTGGTGAGCAGGGTGGTAGTCTCTCCCTTGAGGAGGTAGTTGCTACTGTTCAGCAGTGAAGGACTCTTCCAATCTTCGGATGTCACTGAGGGCATCGTTCATATCTACACCCGAATTTCACTGTTCTACCGGCTCTGCCTGCCTCAGGAGTCTGTATTGACACGAAGAAGGTTCATCTCCAATTTCCAATTTCTCAGTGTCTTTTAGTCAAAACTGTGTGAATAAGATGAATTTAAAGCTAAATTTTTAGTGGCCAGAGAGATGGCTCAGCAGTTAAGAACACTGGCTGCTCTTCCGGAGGACCTAGGTTTGATGACCAGAACCTACATGGTAGCTCACAACTGTCTGTAACTCCAGTACCCAGGGATCCATCTCTTTGACCTCAGGAGCTTGCTGCCACAGGGTGAGGAACTTGTACGGCTTTAATGCACAGTAGAAAGCAGAAGGGCGAGCAGGCTCGTGCAGAATGAGCTAAGTGGAGGGGATGGCCTCACTTCCTAAAAACTCTCTCTGGGTGACTAGTGTGGGCCCGCAAGAGCAAGCACTGGTTCCTATGAAAAAGGCATCCATCTTGCTTACCAGCCTAGCACCTCCCTCCCCTCTCTGGGCAGGGTTTCTCTGTAGCTTTGGAGCCTGTCCTGGAACTAGCTCTTGTAAACCAGGCTGGCTTCGAACTCGCAGAGATCCGTTGCCTCTGCCTCCCGAGTGCTGGGATTAAAGACGTGCTCCACTACCGCCCGGCCAGCCTAGCCCTCTTTTTTCAGAGTCCACCTCCCAATACTTTCGGAATACCATTCAATCCTCAACATGAGTTCCAGGAGGACATGCCCTCCTCAGTCTATGTACTGAGTTTGCAGGGGCACAGCCAGACAAGCTCTGGGTTACCTCACTGCCTGTGATCGCTACCCTCTCCCGCCCCTGTCAGGGGCTTGCCACTTCATCTGAAGACTTCCCAGATTGTGTCAGGGTGGGCCAACATGCCTGTTGCTGTCACTTTTGATAGGCACTTTGCTTGCCTTTCTTCCCCTTGGTTCAGGCCACCGCTGCCTCTCCCTGATGCCAGATGTCTTGAGCTTCATCAAAAGTGGAGCCTAAGCTTCTATTTCTCGCTCTCTCTTTCACTGTTGTTTGTTTTGGGGTGAATTATAGGGGAGAAATGGGAGGAAAGGCAAAAGAGCCTTAAAACCAAAATTACAGTTATAGTTGTATACGGTTTTTATGAGAAGAGAGAGTCCCTGCACATGACCTTGACTGTACTCCTATAAGGATATTAGGCTTGAAAATGACGCAGGATTTTTATGTCATGTCATCTCTAGCTTTTTACAACCATGTGTGAACCCAAAATTTCAAATTCATCCTACTGTGAATATCTGCCTTGACCTTAAATGATACTTAGAAAATATATTATAAAGTATATTTCTGGTTTTCCCTTTACCCAGAAGTCCCTAAGTCCTGGAATGTTCTACAGTCTTGCTGGGTTCCCTTCTCCTGTCATTAGCCCCCAATTTATTTTCTTTTTTTTTAAATATTTATTTATTTATTATGTATACAATATTCTGTCTGCGTGTATTTCTGGAGGCCAGACGAGGGTACCAGATCCCATTACAGATGGTTGTGAGCCACCGTGTGGTTGCTGGGAATTGAACTCAGGACCTTTGGAAGAGCAGGCAATGCTCTTAACCACTGAGCCATCTCTCCAGCCCCCCCAATTTATTTTCTAATCCCTGTACCACATCTTCCTCCTTCCCTTGCTCTTTGACCAGTCTGTCGCTTCTGCTTATTCCTGCCCCCTGAATGCCACTTCCTGCTCTCTGGATATTACCTCCTCTGTCCCCAAGTGAGAGTGTCTTTTCCTTGGCTATGTGTCACTTGAAGACAGCTCTCTATGGTAACCATCTCTTTGCCTTCCTCGGAACTTAGTGCTCCTTCATAACCCATGGTGATTAGTAGCAAGCCCTGCGGAAGGAGCAAAGGATGCAGCGTGAAAGCCTGGAGGCTTCCAGCCCACGGGCATTTGCCTTCTTTAGCCTAGCCACACTAAGCGGCAACTATGAGTTTAGCATGGGTTGGAGCTCTGCCTCCCATCTCCACTCTTCTATTAGACTTGCTGTATCATGGCTTGCTGTTTGTTTTGGTTCACTCAAGCATGAGAAGACGGGTTTTGGATTCTTCTTTCTTCTCTTTCGAAAGTGGATTCCCCAGGCAGGATGGCACGTGCTGCCCTTGGTCTGCAGCTTTGAGGATGCTCTTTAGAAAAATCCGCAGGGAGGCTTAGGAGACCACACAAAGCTTTATCTTCTGTAGGCATCAAAGCTTATTTGATTCTTTCCATTTAGACCCCAGAGCTCCTGCAGGGCAGGGACAAGCATTCTTCCACAGGTTACATCAGGAGAAGCTCCTTAGCACCCCTGTGCTATGGAGGGAAGTCAGGGAAGGGCTGGAGGGGCGTCCAAGGATGAGATGTGTGTAGGATATTTGTAATTTTTTTAAATGCTAAAAAGAATCTGCCCTGCCAAAGGGGAAACTGAGGGTGAATATTGGGCTGGTGTGGTTAATGTAGAAGGCCAGCCGAGTCCCATATCAGTCTGTATGTATGTGTGTGCACGTTAGTGTGAGGGAGTTATCTACAGACGTGCAGGCGTATTACATATGAGTACAGGCACACCCGTGTACACATGCTTGTGCAGGCCAGAGGACAATACTGGGGTTCACTCTTGAGTACTGGGGTTCACTCTCCGGTGCTCTCTATTGTTTTCTTTAGACAATCTCTCATTAGCCTGGAATTCACCAAGTAGGGCTCGACTGGCTGGCTAGGGGCTAGCCTCACCTCTGCTGTCCTCCGCTGCCCTCCGCTGCCCAACCCCCACTGGCCCCCAGAGTTTGGATTACAAGTGTGTACCCCCTTGCTGGGTTTTTAATGTGGAATCTGGGAGTCTATTTCAGTTATGATGCCCATGAGATATGCCTGATTTTGCCTTTGCGAACTGATTCCTTGACACACGTGTCCATTTTAGAACATACTGATTGAGTTGCCTGCAGAGTTCCTTCTGTCTTATTAGTGCTCTCGGGTGGCCGAGAGCATGGCAGGGGCTAGAGTGACCCTCCCAACTTAACAGAACCCACCTACAGGGCTCATTTTAACTTGATCACCTCTTTATGGGCCTTATCTCCAATTACAGTACCACTCTGAGGGACTGACAGTTAAAACTTCAACCTATGAATTTGGGGAGACTATCCTCCAACCCATAAGCAGATTCTAGGAAGCTTTTTTTCCATCCTAGCCTCAGGCTGCCAGCAGTTAGCGGGTCCCTGCAGTTCTATGCTGTTGAACTGGGCTTCTAACCTCACCGTGGCTGCTGTTTTGTTTGTTCTGGGCCACAGGGAGAACCAACGCCGACGTGATGAGTGCGCTGTCCCAGGGCTACCGGATGCCACGCATGGAGAACTGCCCAGATGAGCTCTACGACATCATGAAGATGTGCTGGAAAGAAAAGGCGGAGGAGAGGCCGACGTTTGACTACCTACAGAGCGTCCTGGATGACTTCTACACCGCCACGGAAGGGCAGTACCAGCAGCAGCCATAGTGGGCACGGAGTCCTGCCCCTTGTAATTAGCAGGAAAAGCAGCCTTCGGGCGCAGCCAATCATCTCCTGCCAGGACCCTCTGTGTTCCTGGTTCCTGACGGACAGGCCAGATTAACTCAGGAAGAACACCCTGAACTTGAGATGCTGTTTCTTACACGGGTGGCCACTGCTCGGTGGGACCACAGGCAGAATACAAACACCCGCTCCCTCCAATACGCACCGCACCGGCTCTACACGTGACTCCGGCTCAGAGACTGTCGGCCACAAATTTCCAGATGCAGCAGGAACTGAACTCACTTAGCAAAAATAACCTCATGCACAAGCAGATGTTCCCTGACTTCCCCCATGCTTTGGCATACTTCTTTAAAAACTACTAATACAGCCTGTTAGGTTTTACACGTGAAGCCACAGCTTTAAGACATCTTTTCTAACTTTGAATGTTTTCGCTGTGGAGATTTCATTCCTCCCCACCTCTGCACCCCGTCACCCCGTCACCCCGTCACCCCCAGCCCACCCCACCCCCACTCCAGCCCGAGACTGTTAAACATTTTCCTTTGTGGTAAGGCGGACAGCCGGGCGGGAGGTAGCACCCGCTTGCCCTGCAGGAGCGCCATGTATGGGCAGGCAGAGACCACTGCGGAACAGGCCCTTTGGAGCTACACCACCACCCAGACCTCCCAGTGACGGCAAGGGAGTTCTGCCCTCTGGGGAAATGTTTTTAATGGTCTGGGTATTTCAATTACAGTATTCTCTAAAGGCCTTTCTGACAGGGTCCTTTGGGAGAACTTTGACGTAAGCGTAAGAATCTTTACAAGGCCTTCCAAAAAACGTAAAGTCTTTCTTTGACTGCCTCAAATGACTTGAACATTTTATGAATCATACATTTTAGCTGTACTCTAAGAAGTGAAAAAATGCCATGTTTGGGACTATTTTTGTGATTCTTTTCTCTTTTGCTGAATTGTGTAAGATGTGTGAGAGACTATTTACACCTGCAGGTAGGAAGGAGGTGGCCACGGAGAAGCCTCCAGCAGGACCCGAGAAGCTTTGTTACCCACCTGGGTATTGCACTGTAAACTCCAGTTGGAAACCGCTGTGTCTGCCCCTTTCACTTATGCTGTTGTGTACATACTTAATAATTCTATTTTTGATTTTATTTTAATACACTCAATAACATCTTGAGGGTTTTTGTCTCGTGTTTCAACTTGAGGTTTTCGACTCTTGTCAGTGTATAAACAGGAGCCAGTTGGTGGGGGAAAGGGCAGGAAGAAATTCTGTACAGTCGGTCACATGGCACGAGCTTGCGGAGGTCCCTCCTTGGCTGGAGCATTTCAGGGTGGAAGACTGGGGAGTCGGTGGCCGGGGTGCCCGAGGGTCTGCTTTCTAACAGGCTTTGCAGGTATGTTAGAATTGTAATTTGTTTACTTTAGCTGGATGTTTAGGGGAAGGAGTTAAATATTCTAATTTTCCTTAAACTTTAATTTGTCTATTTCCTGATTTTTAAAATAATATCTTTTCAAAGTATTCGCAAGCCCTTCGTTTCCAAGTGCCCCGTTTACAAACATTGCCTGGGTCCCTTTGGTCATGTGATCTACAACAGCAGGTTCTCTAAGGCCCTTCCCTACACGCGCTGATTTCAGAACTCGCCTGTAGGCTCCAATTTATTTCATGGAAAGGAAGTGCTAAGAGTCCCTAAAGCTAAAGACAGCTCTTGCAAGTTGCTAAGAATTCATTTTCCTTGCCTTTTGCTCTCCGTTCTGCTTCCATTTTCCACTTGGCGTCTCCCCTCCATCTAGCAGCTGATCCTTTCTCCCACGTGCTGTCTTCCTCGGGAGCCATCAGGTGTACCGGGCAGCAGCTGGGGAGATTGCTCAGTGGGTAACATGCTTGCTAAGCAAGTCTGAGGACCTGCATTCAGATCCCAGAACCTTGTAAAAGGAAGGCACTTTCTGCAATTGCAGGGTTCCTACTGAGAGGTAGGAGCTAGGGATGGGAAAGTCCCCAAAAGCTTAATGTTCAGCTAGCCTGGCACATACAGCAACAAACAAGAGACTCTGGTTAAGGTAAAAAGTGAAGACTATTACCCAGTCTTGACCCCTGGTCACACATATGTGCACACACAGGTTAAGAAAACAAATAACAACAAAAGGAGTGGCTGCTTTTTCTATAGTCACATAGTGGCTACATCAATGGCAAAGAAACAGTTACAATTATAAACTTGTTTCCATCCTCTACCCCTTCATAAATGGCATCCAAGGGCCACAGCTGCTAAAATGTTTGCTGTGGGAAAAGCTACCCTGTCCAACTCAACTGTGCTAAAGGACATGCTCACCCCAGTTTTGACCGCCAGCCCCATTTGCATCCCCAGCTCCCACAGCCAGCTGGTGCCCACCTCCCAAGCAGAAGTCACCCAGGTGGGGCTGCTTTCCACCTTCTCCCTGTCCCACCTTCCCCTGGTGTCTTAATCTCCTCGTTCCTTTTGCCCAGTGAAAGGGCAGTTCCACATTTTCATTTCATAAACCTTTTAGGTTCAGTGCAGGTAAGCCTGGCTATTTTTGTGAAAGAAATGTTTATTCTAAACACACTCACCCAGCATATACTCAAAGTTTTTTTTTTGTTTGTTTTTTTTGTTTGTTTGTTTTACCTTTCACACTTTATCAGGATTTTCTCCAGCTCACACAACAGCCCTGAAATTCTTGAAAGATTTCATGACTGAGGGATCGGGTGCATTCAACACTGAAGGACTAAACTAGGGTTTTGTTTGCTTGTTTGTTTGCTTTCCTTGTTATTTCCTTATGAGATAAACTGAGAACAGCAAACTCCAACTACTAGGCCACCGAGAGCACCTACCACATGAAATCAAATGATTAGGACCCTTCTTAGCAGATTGGCTGTGATTCGGCTAGATGTTCTGATTGGCAAGGTATAAATTTCAAAGTGATCCACTAAAGTCCACACAGACACGAGGAGAAATTTCCCTAAGTATTTTTTATTATTTGTATGAAATGCCATGCAAGCAAGGTTTTGAGGCTAGCCTGGGCTACTGTCATGTTAGGGATTCTGTTGCTGTGAAGAGACAACATGCTCACAGCAACTCTATAAAGGAAAACATTCAATTGGGGCTGGCTTACAGTTCAGAGGTTCAGACCATTACCATGGTGGGAAGCGTGGCGACGTGCAGGCAGACATGGTGCTGGAGAGGAACTGAGAGTTTTCCATCTGGATCTGAAGGCAGTGGGAAGGAAGAGTGAGCTACTGAGCCCAGGGTGAGCTTCTGAAACCTCAAAACCCAGCCTCAGTGACGTGATTCCTTCAACAAGGCCACATTTCCTGATAGTGCCACTCCCTATGGGCCTATGGGGGCCATTTTATTCAAACCACCACAATGTCATATTGAGATTCGCAAAGCTAATAAAATGATCATGTAACAATTAAATTCACCAATACACTTGGAAACACAATCTCTAGCTTTCAAATTAAATGTTTTGCTAGTATTTCTGGTTCATTTTATGAGGGAGGATGTATTAAAGCTGATAACATTTTGATTCAGCAAGTTATAGGCTGCTATGTGGAAAGATTTCCAATTTAGCTTCCTATGCTTTTGATGTGTGTATGTGTGTGAGAGAGAGATGTGGGGACAAGTGCAGGATTGTGTGTTGAGACCAGGGAACAGCTCTGTGGTGTCTTTTTTCACCTTTTGTAGGTCCTAGCGATGTAATCAGGCCATCAAGTGTGCATCATCAGGCCACAGGAAACTTTACCCACCTAGGTGCCCACTGACCCTAACTTTCTGTGCTCTTTTGAATCTGTTAAATACTTCAGATAGACATGCGAAAAGTACCACAGAGTTCCTGGGGTGGCCACAGTATGGTAGCACTTGCCTGAGCGCAAAAAACGATGGTAGCAGTCTCCATGGTGATAATCTCTAGGTTGTTGGGAAGACGTTAGGAATAATCTAGATTGCCAGGTAGAGTCCTAATATAGAGCTAGAGTTATCTGTACGAGAGATGCCAGGTCCCAAAGCAAGAAGGATAACTGGCTTGGCGGCGGTGGCGCACACCTTTAATCCCAGCACTCGGGAGGCAGAGGCAGGCGGATCTCTGTGAGTTTGAGACCAGCCTGGTCTACAAAGCAAGTTCCAGGACAGCCAGGGCTTTTACACAGAGGAAACCCTGTCTTGAAAAAACAAAAATAAATAAATAATTGTAAGTTCTATTTACTTTTTAGTTTTATCATTTAATGGCTGCCACTAGGTTTTTTTTAAGGATTAATATAATTAATATGCTGAATATTTGCTGGTAAAACCTCAGTGAGCACTAAGAAACTTTTAATCAAATAAGGCATTTCTGTGGGGAAGAAGTTCCTAGACACTCCCAACAGGTGGGATGAGGATTATGAATAGATTCAGATTGGTTTTTGCCACCAGGTGAGTTCCTTGACCACCTTTTTGTTTGGGGGTGTGGAGATCTCGCAACTGTGGACAGAGGCACGGGCCTGTTCTCAGTGGCTTGAGGAATGCAGGAGCTTTAGTGTCGGTGCCAGACGCTGGCTGCTCGAAACCCTCCTGAAGCAGCCATTTAGTTACACTCCTCTGAAACAATACATTCTGATTAATATAACGGCACCATGGGACGTTTGCTCCGTAGCAGTTCAGTGGGGGAATCGTGGTATGGACTGAGTACAACAAGCTTTCTGTGGGAGCCACGGTAAAGTGCAGGGCGAGGAACCAAAGGAGCTCGAAAGGACTGCGTACAGAGACATGCTTTCTGTCACCTCGAATAGGACCGTGGGAGAGTGGCCGTTGTGTGCCGAATGTGTGATGGCAGTCCTGAGATCGTAACTGTGATGTGATGGCAGTCCTGAGATCGTAACTGCCCAGAATGGAACTCAGGTGCGTGATCGGATTTTCCCAAAGGGACAGGAAACCATTGGGAGTGACAGAGCAGACAGCCCTTGGTCGCATGAGATAGAACAAGGAAATTTTTTTAAGCTGTTTGCCCCATTGTTCTGAATTGCTTTTGTTAAAAAGATATTGAAGTGATCACCCCTAGTCTCTTCCTACCAGCCGGATCTCTTTGGGCCAAGGGCGGTTATTCAGCCCTGTTTCAGCAGCCACTTCCCCGTCGAAGAAACCATTTATGAGGGACAGCAACCTTTCGCCTTAGGTTGCCTGCTTACTGTTGACAAGCACAGCAATGGCAAGACAGAACGAGAAAACCATTAGAAAAGAGACAAAAGTAGACATAAAGTGTGAGGACCATTCTGAGGAGAACGAAGCCCTGAGAAAGGGTTTCCCTGAAACACGTGGCACGGCCAAAGGAGGCTTCAAAGATAAGCTACAGGCGGTGATGCTGCAGCAAGAAGAGGCATGGCAGGGGGTGGGACACAGCAGGGGACAGGGCACAGCAGGGGCTGATGCTGCAGCAACAGGAGGCACAGCAGGGGACGGGGCATATGGGGGGACTGATGCTTCAGCACGAAGAGATACAGCAGGGGACGAGGCACATCGAAGGCTGGGCTCCTGCCTTCCAGAGGAGCATATGCAAGGCCGGGCGATGGTGGCGCACGCCTTTAATCCCAGCACTCGCGCGAGGCAGAGGCAGGCGGATCTCTGTGAGTTCGAGGCCAGCCTGGTCTACAGAGCTAGTTCCAGGACAGGCTCCAAAGCCACAGAGAAACCCTGTCTCAAAAAGCAAAAAAAAAAAAAACAACAACAACAACAACAACAAAAACAAACCAGAGGAGCATATGCAGAACTTGTGGGCAGGTTCATCACAATAGGTGACTAGGCTCCACACAGCTCAGGCAGGATTCTAGGGTGGCAGTCATTGTAGACCAACCACATTGAGACCCACTGCATGGCAGGTGCTTAGAAGTCAAGAAATCTGGATCAGGCCATGTCTCAAGAAAAAGCATCAAAAGTGAGGGGCAGGAGCTAGAGAGATGGCTCAGTAGTTAAGAGCATTAGTTGCTCCTCCAGAAGACCCAGGTTTAACTCCCAGCACCCACAAAGAAGCTCACAGCTGTCTGTAACTCTCGAAAGGTTGCTAGGAAACCCTTTTCCCTCCTCTTCTCCTCTTCTCTTTTGACAAGCAAGATTATCGGATAGCTCCAGAGGGGCCTTGGATGGAATTTAAATCTGAAAAAAATAAAGCCAGAGACCACTACAGTTGTGCACCATCTTTAGTGTGTGTGCTTTCCCTGCTGATCTGGAGACGTTCATAGACAATTGCAGGCTTACAGCTGCGAGGAGAAAGGCCTTGAACTGCTGTTTATTGTGCTTCTTGTATCTCTGCTGGAGAGACCAGCTGCATTCCTGGGCTAGGAGTCTCTCTCTCTCTCTCTCTCCTTTTATATTGCCTGAAATTTCCCTCTTTCTATCCTTTCTCATTAGAAACAGAGACAAAATATAAAAAATTTAATAAAACTCTTCATTTTAGGGAGTTGGATTACAAAAACCATTTTTCCTTATTAATCACTAATGTAACAAAGCATCCGTTTGGAAAATGAATTCACATATAGATAAAATCCTAGATCAAGAGCAAGGGAAGGAAAATCAAGGCCATCTTTCTAGACCCCAGGGTGAGGCTGAAGAAAAAGTCTTATGTTTACTCACAGAGAATTTGGGGTGATGACTTCCTCCTACAGTCACAGAGAATTTG
>JABTXL010000001.1:41166416-41199854 GCA_025134845.1 Neodon shergylaensis
CAGAGAATTTGGGGTGATGACTTCCTCCTACAGTCACAGAGAATTTGGGGTGATGACTACCTCCTACACTCAGAGAATTTGGGGTGATGACTTCCTCCTACACTCAGAGAATTTGGGGTGATGACTTCCCCTACACTCACAGAGAATTTGGGGTGATGACTTCCCCCTACACTCACCTTCAATTGTGAGCAGAGGCTTACAATATAAATGTAAGTAGCCCACTAAAAACTGGGCGGTGGTGGCACACACCTTTAATCCCAGCACTAGTGTGGCAGAGGCAGGCGGATCTCAGGGAGTTCAAGGTCAGCCTGGTCTACAGGGAGAGTTCCTGGATAGCCAGAAAGAAACTCTGTCTTGGAAAAACAAACACAAACCAAATAAATAAATAAAATTTTTAAAAACTCCCACAAAGGACCTGCAAAATAAGGATTGGATGTGTCTCCCTGGAGGGAAAAAAAGTTTTTAAAACTTGACAAAAGCTGGGACTCCAGTTTCGTTTCTATCAGATATAGGTGTTTCCTGGTATGTTCCCTCATCAATGTTAACCAAACCTGCTGGGTAGAAGAACGTAGTCCTGTTATGCCCGTATCACAGGGCCCCCAAAGACCACCACAGAGCCAGCATCTGATGCAAATACACTGGGGTTTATTGATTACATGTTAGCTAACTCGAACAGAAATTGAACACACCACCACAACCGGTGGGGGAGAACAACCCAAGTCTTTAGGGTGGGGGGACTTTAAAGAGAAAACTAGCAAGCAGCAGGGTGGCGCAAGTTAGCATTTGGGGACTGAATGAAAGTATACAACTTTTGAATTCATTGGTTGGGGTGTAGGGGAACTTCAAAACAGTCAAAACAGTGATTAATCAGGTACCTACAAGAACGTTCAAAGCAAGCAGATGTTTGGACACTCTGGTGGGTCACTTTGACCAGGGCAGTCACAGTTTCTTGGGAATGTTTACGACTTCGCTGGACTGCATTCAGCCCCCTAGTTAGGTCTTGTCTAAAATGGAGTTCTTTTTCAAAATGGTGTTTGTTTTGCTCCTTCAATCCAATTAAGCAGAAGCCTCAGGGAAGAATAGGAGACCCGAGAAAAATTGGCTCATCATTCCCTCCACTAAGAGGTCAAGTGAGTGCCAGCAGGGTTGTCCTTAACAGCCCATATTCTAGGCATCCAGGGTCTGAGATATTGTTTCTAGAAAAACATTTAATTTTCACAAACCAACCGGTTTTGTTTATATTCTCAGCCAAGGCCTCTGTGCTCTTCATATAATCTGGATGATAACCCTATCTTTCCTTCTGTGGCCTAGCCTCATGCCATTTACGTATTTTGCAAAATCCAATTACATAACAAGACCTTAGAATGCTGGTGTTTCTTTTTGTTCTAGAGCTTTCAGGTGTGCTGTTAAGTTGCTAGTGTGAGATTTCTCCAGTTTCTTTATGCAGGCGATTAGTGCTATGGACTTTCCTCTTAGCACTGCTTTCAATGTGTCCCATTGGTTTGGGTATGTTCTGCATTCATTTCATTGAATTCTAGGAAGTCTTTAATTTCTTTATTTCTTCCTTGACCCAGGGCTGATTCAATTCAGCCCTGTTTATTTTCCATGAGTTTGTAAGCTTTCTGCAATTAGTGTTGCTGTTGAATTCTAGCTTTAAGCCATGGTGATCCGATAAGATACAGGGGGTTATTCCAATTTTTTTGTGTCTGTTGAGGTTTGCTTTGTTACTGAGTATATGATCTATTTTAGAGAAGGTTCTATGAGGTGCTGAGAAGCAGATATATTCTTTTGTGTTTGGGTGGAATGTTCTGTAGATGTCCATTTGAGGCATGACATTTGTTCTCTTATTTCTCTGTTAAGTTTCTGACTGACCTGTCCTGTGGCGAGAGTGGAGTGTTGAAATCTCCTACTATTAGTGTGTGGGGTTTGATGTGTGATTTAAGCTTCTTTTACATATGCAAGTGCTCTTGTATTTGGGGCAAAGATGTTCAGGATTGAAACTTTATCTTGATGGATTTTTTTTCCTGTAATGAGTATGAAAAGTCCTCCATCTCTTCAGATTGACTCTTGTTTGAAGTCTATTTTGTTAGATATATTAGATATATATTAGGATGGCTATACCCGGTTGTTTCTTTGGTCCATTTGTTTGGAAAATCTTTTCCTAATCCTTTACTCTGAGGTAATGTCTGTCTTTGAGGTTGAGGTGTGTTTCTTGTATACAGTAGAAGGCTGGATCCTGTTTTGGTATTCATTCTGTTAGCCTGTGTCTTTTTTAGGTGAACTGAGTCCATTGATATTAAGAGATATTAATGACGAGTGATTGTTAATTCCTGTTTTTTATGGTGGTGTTTGTGTTTTTTCCTTCCTTGGGGTTTGCTGGTGTGAGGTTATCTGTTGCCTGTATTTTTGTGGATGCAGCTAGCTTCTGTGGGTTGGAGGTTTCCTTTTGGTGCTTTCTGTTAGACTGGATTTGTGGATAGGTATTGTTTAAATCTAATTTTGTCATGTAATGTCTTGTTTTCTCCATCAGTGGTGATTGAAAGCTTTGCTGGGTATAGTAGTCTGGGTTTGCATCCATGATCTCTTAATGTCTGCAGCACATCTGCCCAGGACCTCTGGTGTCGCGCCCCACCTCGTCCAGCAAGGAATGACGCGACCACCGGAGCTCTTCTTGCAGCAGTTTTCAGGACTTTATTCACAGCAATTTATCTCCTTCTCCTTCTCTTTGACCTCTCTCTTCTTCTCTCCCCGGGCAAACCTCTCCCAGCCCTTAAGTAGGCATGGGCTGCCAACCCCGAACTGCCAGGTGGGCACTGCCCATAGGTTCACGCATATGCAGGCAGCTGATAATCATTGCGTGAGTCAGGCCTTAGCCATCTCAGGAGTTGATTATACATCTCCATCAGGTGTGACACCACGCAGCTCGCTACAGTTCCCCCTTTTGTTTTGTAAAGCACCAGGTAAGAGTAGAGGTCTGATCTCTGTTAAAAATGAAACATGTACTAGTGTCTGTCCAGGTGTCATCCACTCAGAGAACACTAGACCTGTCCGGTGCCTTTTTACAGAGGTGGGAGTTAGACACCAACCCACATGCAATCAGACTTGCTCTTACATCTCTAGCCAAACTTGGGGAGACTGTCCTGCTTCAGTGGCTGTGAAGGCCTGAATGATCATAACTGCATTGCAATGCTGTGAAACCCTTATGTGAAAAATGCACCATAGGCATACCAGGGAGGCAAGCACCATTAAGCCTGTTAGGGCTCTTATTCCCGCCCACTCCTTCAGATGATCCATGGAGTGATCCAGGAAGATAGTTCTTCTGCCATGCTGGTATCCATGCGTGTGGAATCTGCAGTCACCATCGCCACTCGCAGCTTTTCCAGTTCTTGTTCGAATTCACCAGACCAATTACCTAAAAGATATCTAGACAATTCTTTAAATTTTTCATATCACACACAGCCCCAGATACTTCCATTCACAGCCAAGCTGAGCCAATTGCCACAGCCATGGCTGTGCTAGCGGCAGCAGCAAGGGCAGTCAGAACTGGTAGCAGAGGGGCCAGCACAGAGGAGAGGAAGGGGAGGCAATCTTGCTTTCCCCTCCCTGGCTTTCCTCTGCCTGCTCCTGTCATTAGGAGTGGCTTTGCCATAACTTCAGGAGCAGTCAGAAACCACTGTTCCTTCAGCAGTCCCCCAAACAACATACCCCAGCTGCCATACCCCCGTGGCTCATTTATTCCTGTCAGCTGAGTGCATGGAAGACACCTTCTCCCTCGTGCACCTCTTTGGCTTCCCTAGCAACCCAGCTGATCCTGCTTCTGCTCTGAAAGGGCCCCTGCTTAAACCGTGTTTTTGGGAATTTGGGCGTTGTCAATCTCTCTGGCTACTTCCTGCTGAGCGGGGATGATGCATTCTTAAAGGTATTTACTACAATCTACTGCCATTTTCCAGTCGCGCTCGGACTCGGGTCGCAGCAAAGGGGGAAAGGCGGAGACTCCACTTCCGCACCGAACTGTAAGGTGGCAGAGCGGCTGGCCAGACCCCGGTCCGGCCGTTTGCCCCGGGCTGGGACAGAGGTTCAGGCCAACAGATCTTACCGCGGTTGTGCTGCACGCTTCTACGCCCTGAGGCATCCATGCTGGGAGTGGCCTAGCGTTCTGGCCGTGTCGGTCCTCAAGGCAGGTCCTGGTGTTAGCAGCTTCGCAGACCCTCAGTGCTGCTTGGCCTTGGAGCCGCCTGGAGCTCCTTGGTCTTAGAGCCGCAGCTGCTCACACTCCACTGCAAACTCTGGAGGTTTCGGTAATTCAAACCACAGGAATATACCTCCCTTCCTTAGCATACCTTGTTCAGCGGCAAAATCTAGATCTCTACCAAGCTTGTCCCAGGATGACACATTAAGATTGCCAGAGGCGGCAAACCAAAGAGCAATTGTGTCACATTCAGTCAAAAACCTCTCCAATGCGCTCCATAACAGCTCGTTAAGAGCCAGAAAAATCAGGTGTGATGTTGAAGCGCCCATTGTAAACTCCTATTCTTCCTTTTATTTTCATTTTAAACCGTCCACTATGGTCATGGCTATACTTTCTTTAAACAGTGCACTTTGGTCGTGGCCCTGCTTTGATCTGTCTGCTATAGTCGCGGCCCTATTACCCCCACTCTCCCTTCTACCGGTGAGAGCGGAAAACCCGCTTTTTGTCGAGGATCCCCAATCTTTACCTTGAGGATTATTTGGTGCACCCCCTGACTGCAGCAAGTTCTGGGCTCCACGGAGAGAGGTTTGGAGGTTCCTCGTATGCTTGTCCCCGTACGAGGCCACCAACTGTGGCGTTCGCCATCGACCCGCAAGGATGACGCGACCACCGGAGCTCTTCTTGCAGCAGTTTTCAGGACTTTATTCATAGCAATTTATCTCCTTCTCTTTCTTTGACCTCTCTCTTCTTCTCTCCCAGCCCTTAAGTAAGCATGGGCTGCCAACCCCGAACTGCCAGGTGGGCACTGCCCATAGGTTCACGCATATGCAGGCAGCTGATAATCATTGCGTGAGCATAGCATAGGTCAGGTCTTAGCCATCTTAGGAGTTGATTATACATCTCCATCAGGTGTGATACCACGCAGCTTGCTACACTCTGGCTTTCGTGATTTCCATTGAGAAGTCGGGTGTAATTCTGATAGGTCTGCCTTTATATGTTACTTGGCCTTTTTTTTTTCCTTGCAGCTTTTGGTGAGCCCACAAGTATTATACAGTAAACGTACAGCCAACAGATCTACTGGACTGTCCATGGTATCCATGGAGTGTGTACGTACACTCCACCTGAAGAACCTGTTTTCTGTGGAGCTGTGGGAACATCTGTCCTTTGCATAAGTCACTGTCAATTCTGTAGACATCTTGTGAAATCATGGCATTTCTCTCTTCCATAGTATCCCAGAAGCTTTTCCTGTAGGACAACCAGATACCTCCCCCACACCATGAAGCCACGATGTAAAAGGGATTCAGTCAAGCCTTTGTTCTCATAGCCAAAATCTACATAGAAATAATCCCCCACAAACTGACAGTAGTCACTGATGAGAAAGGAGCCTCATACATGAGGTAATATTTGTGCTCTAACTGCAGACCCCTGTCACCGCATGTCCATCACAGGAAAAGATCACATTCGAAAGGAGGGTGACTCTCCAGACCTAGAATGCACAGAACCTTCAGGTTTCCTGGAAACCAGCAGGACTTGCTCACTTTTTCCAGCATCCTCCTCAACACACCGCTTCTCCACTGGGTCCATGTTCATGTTAACTGTCGGTACCTATTCATGAAGTTCAAACTTCACTAAGCACCAGAAGGTAAAGGTACCCCGTTTTTGAAAACACAAGAAACCGATTTCTGAAGCAGGCTTTCAATACTAGTTCTGGTTAATGCCTCAAGAAACAGCACCCTCTAGTGTTTTGTCGTAGCAATAGCACACTGAAGACTCTGAAGGCTACTTCCCTTTAGACATAAACTTAGTTCTGGTTCAAATCTGAAATGATCTGTGCACAATGTATGTGGGTGTGAAGATATCACTGTAACTACCATCAACTTTTGAAATGTGTGCTCCTAATTATAATAAAAACGCAAGAGAACAAGGAATTGGAAGCCCATTTCCTTTCGAAAACGAGTTCATGGTTGTTAATGGTTCGTGAGGAATTAGATTTAAATGACTTGATCCTACTTACAGGCTCAGTCCAGAGTCTGTCTTTGCAGAAGTGGCTATTTCTATCTTTAAAACATGCACTCCAAACACAATTTTATAGAGGATGCTTTTTCTGAAATGCAAGCTCACGACAAATCCTTACACTTTTTAAAGTTAAAAACACCGTGAGATTTGTAAAATAGCAGATCCAGTTCCTAGTGTCAGCTCAACAAACCCCAACACTATCATTTATTTTATTTATAACCCAACAGCTTCACAGAGTTCTCTCCTGAGTAAGTTCATGCTTGCTTTAATATCGGAAAGTTTTTCATAAACTCATGCCTTTACTAAGAATGAAGAGATAGAAAAACAGTACTCACTGAAGATCAAAAAATGTCCCAAGTAAAAAAAAATTAAATGTGTTATTCTTTGTGCCATGAAAAGAGGCAAGTGTAATAACTGGCACCTCCACAGGAAATAAGCAGCAGAACGTTTGCCTGTGGTGTAAATGGCTAACCCTGGCCCTGCCCATCCCTGCATCCCTAGATACTCAGCAATAGAACAGAGCCAGGGAAACTCTTGCTGTAGTGTGTCACACAGTTTACCCTTTAGCCCATACGTCTTAACTTTACTTGCAAATGTTCATTGCAATGAGTCATTGGTCTGGTCTGAGGGCTCCGGTTTCTGCTACACTACCGATATCTGGTACTCTTCTTGGATATCCTATTGTCCCGTGTCATGAAGATCCTACTGCTTTGGATCTGCAGGACCGGATCCTCACGTGTTCCAGCAGATCACAGATGGAGCTGAAGTTGGGGTGGGCTAACTCATAGCTCTGGTTCTGGACCTGCGTGGTTGCAGGGTTGGTCAGCCTGCCAGCTCCCCCTTATCCTCATCACCCCGGAGAGCTCTCCAGCGCTAACCTGGCTAGCTCACCCTGTGCAGGAAGCAGCAAGGGGTGGGGCCGGTTCTACTCTCCCATCCTGAGGGGGGGGAGGCAGCTCACCTACACCTGCCCCACCAAGGCCAGCTCTACTGCGTTGTACACGCGAGATGCAGGGGCCATTCTTCCTGAGTGCTGGAGCAAGTGAGAAGTGGGGCCTGCTTTCTCGATCTCGTAACCTCAGGGCGACCTCTCCCACTTGCCACAGGGGGTGAGGGGCTCACACTCACGTTCTCAGGGTTGGATCACACACACCCTCACCCGCCTCCGCAACAGAGTCAGTTTTACGGTGCTGCCCCGGCAAGATGCAGGGCCCAATTTCCTGAGTGCTACAGCTGGTCGGGGATAGGGTGGGGCGGGGGCCCGGGCATCCGGCTCTCCTATGGTGCCCAAGGGAGATGCGGGCCTGATCTCCAGTTCTCATGACCTCAGTGCCAGCTATCCCACCTGCCAGCCCTCTCCCTTTGGACTAATGAAGTATGGAAATTTTTGGACTTTATAATTATATGTGCCAATTCAAAAATTTGTGTGCATATGTGTGTGTGTGTGCATGCATGTGCGCGCGCAGTTGGTTCTGTTCCCAAGAAACCCTTGACTAATATGGCATCCATTATGTGTGTTTTGCCAGGTGTTAGGTGGGAATCCAGCCAAGAGAAATGCCCCCCACCCCGCAAGGTAACATGGGAGTACATCCCACTCCTGCCTGTACCCTGGACCCAGACCAAATCCTAGCAAGCTCTTCTTCTCCTTCTCCTTCTCTTCCTCCTCCTCCTTCTTCCTCTTCCTCCTCTCCCTTCTCTTTCTCCTTCTTTTTTGGTTTGTTTTTTTGTTTGTTTTTGTTCCTCTGTGTAACAGCCCTGACTGTCCTGGAACTTACACTGTAGACAGGCAGGCCTCGAACTCACAGAGACCCACCTGACTCTGCCTCCTGAGTGCTTGGACTAAAGGTGTGCACCAAAATCACCCAGTCACCGTGCTCTTCTTAAGGCCAGTGACACCTAAGGATGCTTTCCTCTCAACGGTGCTGTAAGTGGGTCCAACCTTTGGGCTCTGGTGCTGAAAAGCCCAGGTCCTACATTGCTGCTATCTCCAAAGATCTTTGTGCCTTAAGATTTCTTTCCACGGAGAAATCCTGTTATGAAACAAGAAGTCACTAGGTTCCAGCATGGTGGCCCATGTCGGTGATATAAACTCTGCTCTCCTCCTGAGGTCTTGTGAGCAAAATGGTTTCTAATGTATGCACCTCCCGTCACTCCCAGTGTTAAAAAAGACAAGGATTTAGTATCATTTTCTTTAAACAATGTTGACTCATAAAGACATTCACGGAAGTTCATATGATTACACCCTTTCACTGGATCAAATTCCAAGTTGATTGAAAATTTTAAAATTATATACAGCAGATGTGTTTCCTGACTGAGTGAAAGACTTCACATTTCAATTTTAATATAATTCTTCATTTTGGAGCTTGCTATAATAACTTTGGACATTAGTCACTGAGTCCGCAAAATTTTCTATATAACTAAAATGATAAACATATCCCTTAAAAACTGAGCTAAAACTTTCCAATAACTTTCCTGCCCTGGGATGGCGAGTGAAGGTGCAGAAGCTTATACACGAGTAAGGCCTGGAGAGCAACTCTGCAGGTGCGAGCAAACTCCCACCCACTGTGCAGGAGGGTTAGCAAATTTATTAAATTGTCAAGGAAAATAATTCCCTTTAGAAATGTCTTTAAAGTCAAAATTAAGTTGTGCAATGATTTTAATTTGCTCTAATAAATTTTATATAGGTCATGAATCTTTTTTTTTTTTTGGTTTTTCGAGACATAGGTCATGAATCTTTAAGATTAATGAAAACATGTAAAAGCACACTGTGCTGTGAGTTCGGGGATGTGGTAAAGGATGAGGGATGTTCTTAGAGGAGGTGGTGGGTGGAGAAACACAAGCATCACGAGGCCTGGTCTCACCCCATCACTCGCTGCTCTGGGCTTCGGAGTCAGGACAAGAGTTGTTTTTCTGTCCTGTTGAGCTGGACATGGAAACCTGGAGTCTGGGCTTCCAGGATCTTTCCCTGGGTTATTCAGGAGACCTAGGATGGAAATGGAGAGGAAATCAGCTCCAGATCTTTTTTTTTTTTTTTTTTTGGTTTTTCGAGACAGGGTTTCTCTGTGGTTTTGGAGCCTGTCCTGGAACTAGCTCTTGTAGACCAGGCTGGTCTCGAACTCACAGAGATCTGCCTGCCTCTGCCTCCCGAGTGCTGGGATTAAAGGCGTGCGCCACCACCGCCCGGCTCCAGATCTTATTATAGTGTTTTGTTGCCAACTTTCTCAGCATCTTGGAGCCTCGAGGAAAGCAAGAAACTTCTCTGTTCTTTAAAATTTTTTTAAATATTTATTTATTATGTATACAGTATTCTGTCTGTGTGGATGCCCGCAGGTCAGAAGAGGGCACCAGACCTCATTACAGATGATGTGGTTACTGGGAATTGAACTCTGGACCTTTGGAAGAGCAGGCAATGCTCTTACCCTCTGAGCCATCTCTCCAGCCCCCTGTTCTTTAAAAATTAGAGCCAGGTGGCACACGCCTTTAATCCCAGCACTTGGGAGGCAGAGGCAGGCGGATCTTTGTGAGTTTGAGACCAGCCTGGTCTACAAGAGCTGGACAGGCTCCAAAACCACAGAGAAACCCTGTCTCGAAAAACAAAACAAAAAAAAAAGATGTCCAATTCATGGCGTATGATATATCCCCATCTCTATCACATATAACATGAGCACATCCCTCTGCGTCTTCCACCCTGACCCCTGCTCCTGTTCCAGACAGAGCTCATCTACCTTGTCACTATAACCTAGATTTTCCTAACATTCCACAGAAATGGGGTCATATGGTAATGAGGTATGCAGGAAATCAACTGTCCGTCCTCAGCTTCCTTTGCTCTTGGGCATTATAACCTCTGTGACTGCAAAATCTCCCCGCGTGCTGGCAGCTGGTGACCTCTTACCCTCAGGAGGGAGAAACTAGGACAAAGGTCTTGCTTATTCATCAGGAGAGAGAAACTAGAACATGCTGGGACGATCTGGCTTGTTTCATTGAGAGGGTTTTCACTCTCAGTTTTCAAAGGTCTTCCTGTAGCCAAGGAAGAGAAGAAAAGCAAAGACCGCTGCCTGACTTAAGTACTTCCAATGGTGGGAAGAGGGTCTGAGAAAGCACAGATCTAGACGGTGTGAACCGTGAACAGAAGGGTGAGCATACTGTTGGGTTTCTTTACTTCCCCTGAAATCCTGTCAAATTACAACATGTAGAAGAATGAAAATAGACCTATATCTACCACAACGCACAAAACTCAAGTCCAAATGGATCAAAGACCTCAACATAAATCCAGCCACACTGAACCTCATAGAAGAGAAAGTGGGAAATACACTTGGACGCATTGGCACAGGAGACCACTTCCTAAATATAACCCCAGTAGCACAGACACTGAGAGAAACAATCAATAAATGGGACCTCCTGAAACTGAAAAGCTTCTGTAAAGCAAAGGACACTGTCAACAAGACAAAATGACAACCTACAGAAGGGGAAAAATCTTCACCAACCCCGCATCAGACAGAGGTCTGATCTCCCAAAATATACAAAGAACTCAAGAAATTGGTCATCAAAAGAAAAAATAATCCAATAAAAAATGGAGTACAGACCTAAACAGAGAACTCTCAACAGAGGAATCTAAAATGGCTGAAAGACACTTAAGGAAATGCTCAACATCCTTAGTCATCAGAGAAATGCAAATCAAAATAACCCTGAGATTCCATCTTACACCTGTAAGAATGGCCAAGATCAAAAACACTGATGACAACTTATGCTGAAGAGGTTGCGGGGGAAAGGGAACATTCCTCCATTGCTGGTGGGAGTGCATCTGGTTTTATGCTAAGGTTTTTTTTAAAGATTTATTTATTTATTAGTGCTCTGCCTGCATGTATACCTGCACACCAAAAGACAGCACCAGATCTCATTACAGATGGTTGTGAGCCATCAAGTGGTTGCTAGGAATTGAACTCAGGACCTCTGGGAGAGCAGCCAGTGCTCTCAACCTCTGCTCTCCAGGCCTTATGTTGAGATCTTTAATCCATGTGGGCTTGAGTTTTGTTCAGGATGATAAATATGGATCTATTTATCCAGTGCATATTGCTGGTTTCTTTATCAAAAATCAGGTTTTCATATGTGTGTAGATTTATGTCTAGGACTTTAATTCTATTTATTGATCAATGGGTCTGTCTATTTTTATACCAATACCATGTGGTTTTTATTATTATAGTTCAGTAGGACGACTTGAAATTGGGAATGGTGGGACCTCCAGCAGTTCTTCTATTGGTCAGGATTTGTTTTGCTTTTCCATATGAAGTTGGAAATTTTCCTCTGGAGGTTTGTAAAGAATTGTGTTGGAATTTTGATGCGGATTGCATTAAATCTGTGGTTGCTTTGGTGGGATGGCCATTTTTACTAAGTAAATTCTACCAATCCATGAGCATGGGAGGTCTTTCCATCTTCTGATATCTAAAACCATCTGGTCCTGGGTGGTTTTTTTGTTGGATTGGTTAGGAGAATTTTAATTACTGCTTCTATTATTTCCTTAGGAGCTATAGGTTTGTTTAAATTGCTTAACGGATCTTTATTTAACTTTGGTAAGTGATATCTATTGAGAAAATTATTTCTTTTAGATTTTCCAATTTGAGGGAATACTGTTTTTTAAAGTATGTTCTGAGTCTCTGGATTTTCTAGATGTCTGTTGTTATGTCCCCCATCTTTTTATTTCTGCTTTTGTTAATTTGGATATTCTCTCTCTGCCTTCTAGTTAGTTTGGATATGGGTTTGCCTATCTTGTTTTTCTCAGAAAACTAATTTTTTTTTTTTTTTTTTTTTTTTTAGTTTTTCGAGACAGGGTTTCTCTGTAGCTTTGGAGCCTGTCCTGGCACTAGCTCTTATAGACCAGGCTGGCCTCAAACTCACTCCCGAGTGCTGGGATTAAAGGCATGCGCCACCACCGCCCGGCTAGAAAACTAATTTTTGGTTTCATCAATCCTTCCTATTCTCTTTGTTTCTATTTTATTGTATTCAGTTTATTTCTTGTTGTCACCTCCTCTTGGTTGTGACTTTGTTCTAGAGCTCTCAGGTGCACTGTTAAGTTGCTAGTGTGAGATCTCTCCATTTTTGTTAAATGTAGGTATTAGTGCTGTGAACGTTTCCCTTAGCACCATTTTCACTGTGTCCCATAAGTGTGGATATGTTGTGCTTCATTTACACTGAATTCTAGAAAGTCTTTAATTTCTTTCCTAATTTCTGTCTGGACTCACCTTTTCATCCAGTAGAGAGCTGTTCAGTTTCCATGAGTGTGTGACCTTGTTGTTGTTTCAGTTTTGTGATATCTGGACAGGGTAAAAGGGTTATTTAAATCTTCTTGTATCTGTTGAGACTTGCTTTGTGTCTGAGTATGGGAACAATTTTGTAGAAAAGTAGCATGAGGTGTGGAGAAAAAAGGTGTATTATTTTGTGTTTGGGTGAAACATTCTGTAGATATTGGTTAGGTCTATTTGGTTTATAGTATCTATTAGGTCCAGTATTTTTAGTTTCTGTCTGATGACCCATCCATTGGTGGAATGAGGTACTGAAGGCTCATACTCTCAGTGTGTGAGGGTCAATAGTTGATTAAAGCTATAGTAGTGTTTCTTTTACACACTTGGGTGCCCTTGTGCTTGGAGCATAGATGTTAAAGAATTGAAATGTCATCTTGATGGGTTTTTCCTTTGATGAGTATGTTGCATCCTTCCCTATATATTTTGATTAATTTTGGTTTAAAGTCTATTTTGTTAGATATTAGAAAGCTTTTTAGGTCCATTTGTGTTGGGAGCAGTGAGACCCCAGATCCTGAATTTCTTGTAAACAACTTGTTTTCCCCTGATCTGAGTGCCTACAGCTGCTCTGAGCACGAGACCTTCAGGCGTTCCTGATGGCAGGAGAGTGGTTTCCGGTGGGTTTGTCTGGGGCGTGGCTATCTCTATATAAGCTGCCCCTGAACACAATAAAGGGGGCATTCCTGGGGTTTTTGGTATCAGTGTTAGAAGGTCTGCGTGTCGGTCTGTCTCTGCATCTGTCTGTGTTCTCAACCTCCAGCCCTTTGCCTGAAGCTCGCGAACTGGGGTCTAGCGCACAGAGTGCAGACACGGGGGCGCGGTGCGCAGCAATTTGGAGGTCCGCACCGAGATATCGGGAAAGGGAACGCTGAGAGACCGCCCTTGGAAGCCCCTCCAAGAGGGGTAAGCAGACAGCATCGTTCCTGGCCAACGGAGACGTATTGAGGAGAAAAGATGGGAGGTATCTTGGTTCAGAAAAGAGTCGGACGCTAGGGAGGAGTTTGATGATTTAGAGCTAGTGGAGGATAGTGAGGAGGATTCATCAGAAGAAGAGATTATGCGTAAGGAATTTAAAAATCTCTTTAAAAAGCTGAGAAAACGTAGAGTAAAAAAAGACTCACATCCAACTCCCTCGGCCCCACCGGCTTATAATAATGAAGGTTGGTGGTCTTATTTGAGTAGGGGCTCTGGCACTGAACAAAACAAGGGAGTTTGTTTTTGTCCTGTACACATGGTTGCACCGGTGATGGAGGTGCCAGACACCAACAACCCAGGGCAAATAATTCGCCAACATTTAGCAATAAAATTTAAAGAAATGAAGCAATTAAAGGAAGTTGTAGCTGCATATGGGGCTCAGGCACCCTTCACGTTGGCCATGGTAGAATCTTTCTCTGCTATGGATTTAACACCAAGTGATTGGCAGCAGTTATGTCGTGCTGTCTTATCTGGGGGAGATGATCTATGGCGAGGGGAATATCAGGAAAATTGTAAGCAAACGGCCCAGTTAAATGCTCTAGCGGGTCAAGCTCAACGTAATTTAGATATGTTAACTGGGGCTGGGGCTTATGCTGATTTGCAGCAACAGATTCTGTATGATCCCGGAGTATTCGCCCAAATAGCTGCAGCTGCCACTAAAGCGTGGAAGGCCCTACCTAACAGGGCAGCTGGGGATCAATTATCAAAAGTTCTACAAGGACCATCTGAACCATTCCAAGATTATGTAGATAGGCTGTTACAAGTAGCAGGTAGATGGAGATGAGACAACAGCCATGCCTATGATAAAACAACTTGTATTTGAAAATTCCAATAGATATTGTATGGAAGCATTACGTCCTCACAAAACAGAGTTTAATGAATTTATCAGGATATGCAGAGATATAGATGGGAATTTCATTCAAGGCCAGGTTATAGCAGCAGCTATTCAACCTCGGAGAAACATAAGAGCACTGGGAGAGAGGGCCGAAGGCCGTAATTGTTTTAATTGTGGAACTCCTGGTCATTTTCTAAAGGAATGCCCACAGCTGATAAGGGAAGGAGGAAACCGGGCTTGTGCCCTAAATGCAGAAGGGGAGCACATTGGGCTAAAGACTGTTTCTCTAAAACAGATATAGATGGGAAACCTCAGCCACGTACCATTAATCAACAGCAGGGAAACTGGCAGAGGGCCCTGCTCCAGAGCCCCAAAACCAATGACCGCGGGACTGCAGGGACGGTACCCCAGCAGAGGCCGTGTCCAGTTCCTTCGGCAGAGCAATCCTTTCGCATTGCAGACCTTGTCGGAGCCACACCAGGGAGCTCAGGATTGGACTCTGTGCCTCAGCCAGAGCAGTCTTAACTCCACAAATGGGAATGCAAGCACTCCCTAGGAGTACATGGGCCCTTACCACCAGGTACCATGGGACTTATACTAGGTAGAAGCAGTACCATTTTAAAGGGGATCCAAATACATCCTGGGATAGTAGATGCAGACTATCAAGAGGAGATTAAAGTTATGACATCTGTCCAACAGGAGGTGGTGGTAATTCCTCAAGGTGAGCGGATAGCACAATTAGTGTTGATTCCCAACAAGGTTACCAATATTAAACGAGCCCGTGGCAATCAAGAGTTTGAATCCCCTGGAACAGCTGCTTTCTGGGTTGCGCAATTAAATGAATGGCCCCAACTTAAAGTAACTATAGAGGGAAAAGGCTTTGATGGTATTTTAGATTCCGGGGTAGACGTGTCAGTTTTGTCCTTAAAATATTGGCCAAAGGCATGGCCCTTGGAAGAAGGTACTGTACGGCTGCAGGGAATAGGTCAAACAACTCCTTAAAGTTAAAAAATATTGAAATGGCATGATGAAGAAGGACATGAGGGTGTTTTCCAGCCATATGTTCTTCCTGGCCTGCCTGTCAAATAGCCTGTATTCTAGCATTACAAATGTTTCCTGACGAGTCAATTAATTTATATACTGATAGTATTTACTTGTCTCAAATTATTGCTCCTTTAGAAACTGCTCCTTATTTCTCCTGTGTCCTGTATACAACAACAATTATGTTGTCTACAATATTTATTATGGTCCAGGTGGGATCCTATTTTTGTGAGTCCTATTAGAGGTCATACTCAATTACCTGGACCCCTGGCCAAGGGTAATCAACTCACAGATGCATATACCCGAATATTATTTCCAGCCCCGAAGAAAAGGCTTCGAAACTGCATAAAAAGTATCACTTAAATGCTCGTTCTTTGCAGCACCATACTGGTTTCTCCAGAGTCACTGCCTTACAAATTACCCCCCAGTGTTCCGCCTGTGTTCCTTTTCATAATACACCCATGGCTGGAGTTAATCCTCGTGGTCTTACACCGAATGACATTTGGCAGATGGATGTTACCCACCTACCCTCAGCTGGAAAGCTTAAATATATGCATGTTTCAGTAGATACTTGCTCTAAAGTAGTTTTTGCTTCGTTGCATAGTGGAGAGAAAATTAAGGATGTGATAGCTCATTGCCTGCTGGCTTTTGCTTATATGGGCTTACCTAATGTTATTTAAACAGATAATGGTCCTGCATATACTAGTGGAAAATTTCAAACTTTTTGTGTAAATAATGATATTAAACATATTACAGGTATTCCATATAACCCTACTGGACAAGCTACAGTAGAGAGAATGCATATGGTAATAAAACATTATTTCACAAAAATAAATACGGGGAGTATATTCTCTCTCCCAGTACACGATTGGCTTCTATTTTGTTTATTCTAAATTTCTTAACTGTGGATAGTGAGGGTCATTCGGCCATGGAAAGACATTGGAATAAAAGTTTTCAGTCCTTAGGATGGGTACGATGGAAAGACCTTCTTACAGGACAATGGAAGGAGCCCACGCCGCTGTTGGCTAGGGTGAGAGGAGCTGTTTGTGTTTTTCCTCCAGGAATGGATAAGCCCATTTGGGTACCAGAGCGATATGTTCGGGCTGTGGAAAATGTTGAGAAAGGATCCTATGGTGAGCCTATGATGATCCTATGATGAGCCTCCTGGTGAGTCCCAGTCAAGCGGAAAGCACCATGTGAAGGGGGATAAGAACCCCCTTGTGTTGATCAGTGAGCCAAGCTAGTTCTTTGTATTCATCTTTCTATTCCTCAAACTATACTGCTGGAACTGCTTTAAGCAATATGGCGATAGAATAGGCTTCTATTAATCAGACCTTTTCCTTTGTGAATGCTTTATGCTTTGTTACATATTTTGGGCTATGAATATTACTTTAAAGGAATCCTATACAAGTGAGTGTAGTTCCTATCTTTCTTTTATGGAATATTTCTCTGAGAGCCCAGGCACTATTTTAGTTTTCTTTTTTCTTTTCCTTTTTGTAGTATGGAATAGCACCTTTGGGGGAAAAGATATTCTTGGTTGTTCTTTCAGAAACTGTGGCCTGAGCGACTGCTGGGACGACCACTCCAGGGCTGCCTTGTTGGTTCAGGTACCAGCCATCATACCACTGCCAATTACCAAAAAGGCTAAGCAGACTGAGATGACCCTGGATCGAGAGAAAGGAGATTCGGGAGAGACAGCTGCAGTGGTTGCTGTCATCGTGGTGTCTGCTGCTGCAGCCATGGTTGTAGGACTGGCAATGGCACAAACATCGTTGGTGTCAGTCACCGTGGATAAACAGGTGAGACAAGTCAACGATGCTCTCCAGACTCAGAATGCCCTGAATGTCCACATTAAATTTGGACTTTTGAATTTAAATCAAGAGACTGCCCTATTGTAGGAGCAGGGGGACTTATGGCTATACAACAAATGTCTTGTTCACACTTTTATCATTCCATTTGTATGATATCTGTTAATATTGCTAATGCCTCTTATGTGGTGAAACAACTCAATGGTTACTTGAATAGCCCTTGAAATGTTAACAATTAGCACACCAGATTGTAACTGTTTAGCCAAAGGGATGGTTGAATACCATAGCTCAAATGGGAGACTGGGTCCAGTGGTGATTGGGGACCCTATTGCTGGCAATCTTAATGCCTGTTGCCATGGACATTCATCTCTGAATTCTGTGTAAGATCAGACAACCCATGAGAATGCAGCATATGGTCACTTAGCAGAAGCAGGATCAGCTGGGCTGCTAGGGAAGCCAAAAAAAAAAAATGTGTCACGGGGTATGGCAGCTGGGGTATGTTATTTAGGGGATTGCTGAAGGAGAAGTGGTTTCTGACTGCTTTTGGGGTCATGGCAAAGCCACTCCTAAAAGTCCTGAGTCTGAAATGGTCACACACCTCTGTTCACGGGAAGAGGGTGTGTGGGAGATAGTATAAAAAATTTAGCGGGAGCCGGGCGATGGTGGCGCACGCCTTTAATCCCAGCACTCGGGAGGCAGAGGCAGGCGGATCTCTGTGAGTTCGAGACCAGCCTGGTCTACAAGAGCTAGTTCCAGGACAGGCTCCAAAACCACAGAGAAACCCTGTCTCGAAAAACCAAAAAAAAAAAAAAAATTTAGCGGGGAGATGTTGGGAGCAGTGAGACCCCAGATCCTGAATTTCTTGTAAACAACTTGTTTTCCCCTGATCTGAGTGCCTACAGCTGCTCTGAGCACGAGACCTTCAGGCGTTCCTGATGGCAGGAGAGTGGTTTCTGGTGGGTTTGTCTGGGGTGTGGCTATCTCTATATAATCTGCCCCTGAACACAATAAAGGGGGCATTCTTGGGGTTTTTGGTATCAGTGTTAGAAGGTCTGCGTGTCGGTCTGTCTCTGCATCTGTCTGTGTTCTCAACCTCCAGTCCCTTGCCCGAAGCTTGCGAACTGGAGTCTAGCGCATAGAGTGCAGATCGTGGCCGTGGTGCGTGGCACATTTGCTTGGGATATTTTTTCCAACCCATTGAGGTAATGTTCATCCTTGGTGCTGAGGTATGTTTCTTGTATTAAACAGAAAAATGGATCCTGTTTTCACATCCATGCTGTTAGTCTATGTCTTTTTACTGGGGAATTAAGACCATTGATATTGAGAGATTTCAATGACAAATGATTAATGATTTTTGTTATTTTGTGTTTGGTGGTGGTCGTGTGTGTGAGAGAGAGAGAGAGAGAGAGAGGAGAGAGAGAGAGAGAGAGAGAGAGATTCCCTCCTTTTCATTCTGCTAGTGTGAAATTATTTCCTGGGGGGGGGGGCTGGAGAGATGGCTCAAAGGTTAAGAGCATTGCCTGCTCTTCCAAAGGTCCTGAGTTCAATTACCAGCAACCACACGGTGGCTCACAACCATCTGTAATGGGGTCTGGTGCCTTCTTCTGGCCTGCAGGGGTTGCCTTCTGGGGTTGGAGTCTGGGACAAAGCATTGAGTAGGGGGAGGAAGTTGGGAAGGGGAAGATCTGTGGGGCCCATGGGAGGTGGGAGCAGGGGAGAGGGAACACTGCACTGGTATTCTGCTACAAAGCTGGCCCTGGAAGACTGAATCTGGGGGAACAGAGAGGAGGGAAAGTCTGCAGGCAGTCTACTTCAGTTTCTGGCAGGTATGGCCTGTGATTTAACAGAGGGTGCCTGCTAGATTTGGGGGCTAGGATATAGGGACAAATGGGGAGAAGGAAGATAAGAGGAGATGCTCTCTGGGATCCAGCAGAGATGCAGGCATGGGGTAGGGAAGGCTGCCACTGGTGATCTGCTGCAGAGCCAGGGAGAAGACTGGGGGATGGGTCTGGGGGAACAGAGAATTTAAAAGGACTTTAAAAGGAAATTGTCCTGGATGAAAATGGTAGTTGGGAGAGAGTTTTCCCAGGACGAAGGATCTTTAATCCTCCCGAGTGCTAGGATTAAAGGCGTGCGCCACCACCACCCGGCTTCTCTTTAATTTTATATACCAATCCCAGTCCCCACTCCCCTCCTCCTGCTTCCTGTACCTCGCCTCATTTACTCAGAGAGGGTTCAGGCTTCCCATGGGGAGTCAACTAATTCTGGCACATCTCTTAGAGGCAGGACCAAGTCACCCCACAACCCACCTCGTATCTAGGCTGAGCAAGGTGTCCCATAGAGAATGAATGAGCTCCAAAGTCTGCTTAAGGAGGCAGAAGAGAGTGTTGGTGCATCCCTGAACTGGAGGCAGAGTCGATTGTCGGCTGTTGCTAGGAGACTGCTGGCCGTTGAACTCCATCCTCTGAACGGAACGAATCCTCCCAACCAATGGACGCTATAAGAGGTTAAGCTACCCAAAATTCGGGCATAGAGGGAAGGTACTGTCCAGACCCCATCCTGAACTGAGGAGCTGTTGCCGGTCGATAGCTGCTCTCAGCGAAGGAGAAGCACTCTTGACTTCCGAGTGCTCCCTCTGGTGGGTTTCCCGTGTTCTGGCCGATGACTCCATACCTACCCATGTACCAATTCGGCTTAGTGGGTGATAAAAAACAGAATTTAAAAAAAGGTGAAGATGGGGGAGATATGAGGAAGTTGGGAAATGGGGATAGATCTAATATTTCATTGTATTTTTTTTAACAAATTTTATCTACGGAACCTTGATAGTCTTCTTATACCCTCATACACTTTTTTTTTAAATTTATTTATTATGTATATAGTGTTCTGGGCACCAGATCTCATTATAGATTATGGTGTGAGCCATCATGTGGTTGCTGGGAATTGAACTCAGGACCTCCGGAACAGCAGTCAGTTCTTTTAACCTCTGAGCCACCTCTCCAGCCCTTCATTGTATATTTGTATGAAAATCTCTAAAATTAGAGAAATACAAATGTTCAGTGGTAATTAATACTGTGCAACACATCCCCTAAACTTTTTCCTCTTGTAAAGCCTAAGTTCTGAGCCTTTGCACACTAACCCTTGCCCTCCGTCTTGGTACTACCGTTCATTCCTGTCTCATTACCTCATATGGTTGGAGTCCTACAGCCCTGTTCATTTCACATAGCAAGGTTCATATATGTCATGTGGCAGCAAGCTCTCTGTCTTTTCAGTGTTGAAGGCAGAGTTTTACCGTGTAATCCTGCCTGGCCTCAAACTCATGACAGTCCTCCTGCCTCAGCCTCAGGAGCTCTAGAATTACAAACTCCCCATTTTCATGGTGGTGGTTATGACCTGATTTGCTACTTAATTATCCGAGTTCTTTGTTAACTCCTTATCAAACATATCATTGCAAATATTTTCTCTGACTCTGTAGGTTGTCTTTCATTCTATCTTCTGCTAACTTCATTGTTTTATTTTTCATTGTTTCTGTTTAATGAGCCAGGGTCTTGTGTAGCCCAAACTGGTCTCAACTTACTGGACCAAGGCTGGCCTTGAATTATTACTGTTCTTTCTGCCTCAGCCTTCAGAGTGCTGGGGATTATAGGTTACAGACTATAAATCAATAACTCCAGGCCTGGGTTATTGACTTAGTTTTTTTTTTAATATGAAGATACTCTGTTGATTTTCATTTAACTGAAATTCAATTTTAATGTGGTCCTATATGTCTATCTTTGTTGTGTTGCTTCTGCTTCCGGGGTCATATCTAGGAAATCATTAAATATATTTTTTTAGGGGGCTGGAGAGATGGCTCAGTGGTTAAGAGCATCGCCTGCTTGTCTAAAGGTCCTGAGTTCAATTCCCAGCAACCACATGGTGGCTTACAACCATCTGTAATGAGAGATCTGGTGCCCTCTTCTGGCCTGCAGGCCTACATGTAGGCAGAATGCTATATACACAATAAATAAATAAATCTTAAAAAAAAAAAGGCGGTTGGTGGTGGCGCACGCCTTTAATCCCAGCACTTGGGAGGCAGAGGCAGGCGGATCTCTGAGTTCGAGACCAGCCTGGTCTACAAGAGCTAGTGCCAGGACAGGCTCCAAAGCTACAGAGAAATCCTGTCTCGAAAAAAAAACAAAAAAAATTAAAAAAATATATATTTTTTTAGCTTTTCCACTATTTTTTTCTCCCAGTATTTGGAAGTTGTATGCCTTACAGTTATATTGCTAACCCATTAAACTAAAGAAAATGGCCACATAAATGTAGAACAGCAAAATGATTTGGGGGAAATTGTGATTGGTTCGTGACCTATAAAATTTTTGTGAAAACATGAAAGCGTCTCTTACTGTTAGTTTAAATATAAGGGACAGAAAATAGTAATAATAGTATTTAGTGTATGCTGTTCTCTACAACAGAACATTGAGGAAGTTTTCTATTTACAAATTGGGGCTTTTGGGGTTGGGGAAATGGTTGGTCAATAACGTGCTAAGTAAGGAGCCCTTGCTGCTCTTGAAGAGGACCTGGGTTTGGGTACCAGCACCCATATGGTGTTCAGAGTCATTAGGAGGTCCAGTTCCAGGAAACCCAAATCATCACTTCTGTGACATCTTTATCCTTTCTTACAGTTGTCCCCTGGTTCCAATGGGGGATGGGTTCTGGAACTCAACAGGGGCCAACATCTACAGATGCTCAAGCCCTCTATATAATATATATATATAGACTATATAGAATGTCATAGTGTTTGGATTTAACACACATATTTGACTAATTCTATTCATACGTAAGGATTATGTTCTGGGGCTCAAGAGATGTCACTGTCTGCTCTGGAGAGAACCTGGATTTGGTTTCTAGCATCCATGTGGGCTTGCAACCCATTGGTAACCCCAGTTTCAGGGAATCCTTCTGTCTCTTCTGGTTTTTTTGAGCTCCAGGCACACAAAGAACACATACATACATACATGCAGAGGCAAAATGTTTATACAAATAAAATAAAAATAAATTATAAAAAAATACATCTTTTTATAAAGAATTTTTTTTTGAGCATGGTAGTGCTCACCTTCAATCCCAGCACTCAGGAGACAGGCAGGATGGATCTCTGTGTGAGGCCACTTTGTCTACAGAGTCAGCTCCAGGACAAGAGAAACCCTGTCTTAGAAAATGAGTTTTTATGGGTTACAAATGGGATCTTTCCTGTTCTCCCACATGCTCTTACTCCGTGTGGGCTTTGCTTTGGGAACCTCACAAGAGCATGCTTGCAGTGAGGAGCTGAGGTCCTCTTGTAAGCCTGCAGTTGGCTCTTCCCAGTGGCCATGCAGTGTTGTACAATGCTTTGCTGAGCCTGGGGCCTGTAGCACAGCTCTTTGTTTTGTGGTACGGAGAACTGATCCCAACACCTCACATAGGCTAGGCAAGTGCAGAGCCTCCGTGGGTTGCTCTCGGCCCACACTCTGCTAGTTTGTAAAGGCAGGCCCTGGTTTTTGCCTTCTTCCAACTCCTCCATTCTGAATCCTGAGCAGCCAACGATCCTGATTCCCGGTTTCCATCATTGTCGGGAGCACATTTCCAGTGTGGCCTCTGTCACTCTGCCTTTTGCTAGGCCAACACACGTTTTCTGGATTCCAGAATGCTGTGAAACTCACCAGTTTGTTTCCGTCTTCTTTCTGCTATTTCTTGGTTTCTGTGTGCGACATTTCAGTCTTTACAATTATCAACTAAAATTTAATTTTTAAGTTTCTCAGGTGTCAGTTCTAGATTTTGTATAGAAAGCCACTTTTTACTAAGCCACTGAGCCAGACTGTGTGAAAGACTGGACCCCAAACGCAGGGGTCTCCCAGCTATGTTCCCATTATTATGCATCTAAGTTACTCATTGCCCCCCCCCCCCCACACACACACAGGGTTTCTCTGTGCAGCTCTCACTGTCCCGGAACTCACTCTGTGCACCAGGCTGGCCTTGAACTCAGATCTGCCCGTCTCTGCCTCCCAAGTGCTGGGGTTAAAGGCCTGTGCCTTCACTACCGGGTTACTCATTACTCTTGTATCTCACTTTTCTTACCTGTAAAATAAGAAAAGTACCTCATGAAATTGCCTAAGAAGTAGGTGAATTTTTTAAATGCTCTTAAGACAGTATCTGGCACAGAACACAGGCTATATAAATATTTGGAAAATAAAATTAATTTGAATTTCAGAGAATGAAAAACATTTGGAAATGCAACTCCTTGAATTTCTTGTCTCATTCACATGTGGTATAGAGTTCTCCAGATAGGAGGCTGACCTTTCTCCCAGTTAGAACCCAGCCAGGTTCAGAAGGGACTGCTTTTCCAGTTAAGTCGTTAACAAAAATAAATTTGCTAAAACTTTTGAGTATATGAACCATGTATGTCTTTGAGAAGATATTCAGGAATCTTAGAAACTGAGATGACTTTATCACATATCCAAGTAATAGAAGCAGGGGAGACAGGCTCAAGGAGATGCTCATGAAAGTTTCCAAACACCTGTTTCCTATAGAAAGCCCAACAAAAAGAAGACGTTTAACATAAGTAGCTTCTAGCAAAACAGTAAAACATTATTCTTGGCCGAGTCTGTATAAATCAGTCTGGCCTGAGACTCACTGTTCTGCCTCAGACTCCCGAATGCTGAGATTTTAGTCATGCTTGGTTTAAAACTGCAAGTTTCGAAGGAAACAAAAAACAAGAAAAGTCTATTGATGTTAACCTAAAATTTCACCTTAGGTTAAAAGACTAGCACTAAATCCAGCTTAAAACATAAGACTTAAGCTATGAGTCACGTTTTCAGTGTAACATTTGCCCTTGCAGTCTGGGCGGGACTGGCCCCATCAGTGTCTCCTGCCTCCATCGTTCCTCTGTCCTTCCTGTGCACGTAGAAAACAAAACACAACAGCTCTCACCTCAAAGGAGCAGAAGAGATCGTTTATTCTGGAGTTAAATGAGTGGCCATGGCCCAGGAACACAGATTCAGGAACCCAAATGTGATCTTCCAACATGGTCACAGTTCTGTGCCGTTTCAGAGTAACAGAACAAAGGAAGTTGTAGCTCAAGACACTTTTCAGATCCATTAGTGGAAGCGTCAAGTAGGCAGGTTCCAGGGAAGCTGGAACCTTGGATAATGACTGACAGCAGTCCCAGCCTTCTGGGTGTGGGAAATGGGGTCTGTCTACGCATTCCTCAGGGCTTACCTAGTGGTCACGAGGATGTCAGGTCAGGTACAGAGGAAGACAGTAGATGGCTATTAAGGAGGTTGAAGATGGTCCAAGATAACTGGTCTCTGGACTTGCAGCATTCCAACCTCTCCGCATCATTGAAGCTCTCATCAGTGAACTAGCCTTTGTGATCATAGCTGAGTTCAGCAAGACCAAAGCCCCCACCGCCCCACCACACACATCCCATACCACTGTCTTTGCCATAACTACTGCATGGTCAGGTAGAGAAAGCTTGGAGAACTTTATACCCTCTATCCCCAAGCTGAGGAAGCTAACACAAGCTAGCCAACCCTAAACCTACTTGTTCTGTATCACCACCACCCCCATGGCGCTTCATTTTGAGGTCTCTTGTTGCCAGGCATCACTGCCTTGGGTCACAAAACTGTCTTGTCTGTGTAGCACTAGGCACATCCTCATCTGTTGGACTATTAATCTAGTATTTCTATGGACAAGCCAGCTTTAGAATGCTCACATAACAAAAAAAAAAAGAGAAAGCAAAACTCTGCTAACAGCAATATTTTCTAGAATCACTATTAAATCTAGATAAACTGTACCAAGGAAAGATAAAGCTTATAAACCACCATACGAGCATTATGATGTAATAAGGTTTCTATAGTCCTTTGCTTTTTGTTTTTAATTTTAAAAATATGGTCTTACTGTGTAGCCCAGGATGGTCTAAAATTTACAAGTCTCCTGCGATTACCCCGAGCCCTGGGATGGTAGGTGTGTACAGCCACGCCTGTCCTCTTGGCAATTAAAACAGCAACAATAGCAACAACCTTTGTAGTTTAAAGTCCCTGCTTTCCCATATAAAGCATTAAATTGAGAAAGATAATTAATGTTTTGGCACTTGGACTCTCCCATCTGCCAGCATAAGGCAATAGGTTGAAAGGATATTGTGGTTTTGTTTTGCAGTTATATATGGTGTGCATGAGTAAAAGGTAGAACAAAGAAATTACAGAGGTTCCCAGAGACTGCGCAGGTCTGAGGCACTAAGCCTGAGAACAATGGTATCTGCACAAGGCTGAGCAGCGGACAGGGAGAGCTGTTCTCACACACTGACAATGCTGGTGGAAACAATTTCCTTTTCATGGCTTACGTTAGCTGTGACTCGAATTCAGAAACAGAACAGAGCTTGACCGTGTTTTCTCTTTGTGCTGCAGGTCTTGTACTGACATTCTGCTTGGCCATCAGTCAGGGACCTGAGCCAGGCCGCCACAGCGCCAGAGGTGAAACTGGCTCTTCCTGTAGGCTAAGGTAGAGGGAAGGCTTCACATTTGAAAACTCACACGTTCAGCAACTCTTTTTATACGAAGTCCAAATTCGATGGAGCAGCCCCCAAGGCCATCATTTTGTACATTCAGCTTAGGTTAAAGAGGCTAAGTCTTCCCCATGGTGGGTATATGCAGGCTACTGTATGGGAATGGTATGATATGGGATTGCTGTAGGTGCACACACATTATGACTTACATTAAATATGTTCTGACAGTATACTCCTTCCGGCTCATGTAAGAATGCTTTTAACTTGCCTGGATGTATTTCCTTGAGTGTCTATGGCTCTCTCGTGTATAATTTCGAGGATGACCAGTCAAGCTAATTTTAGACAGACACCTTTTTTCTTTATCCTTTTTTTTTGTTTTCTTTTTTTTTTAGACATGGTTTCTCTGTGTAGCCCTGGCTCTCATAGAACCAGCTCTGCAGACCAGGTTGACCTCAAACTCACTACTACCTCTGCCTCTTAAGTGCTGGGATTAGAGGTGTGCACCACCACCACCCAGCTGGACATCTTTCTATCATGACCATGAAAAAAGCTCATCTAAAAATTCTATTGTTCATTATTCATAGAGTTGATGTCTCCAAAACACGGGAAGGGGCCAGAGTGTGCTGCTGTGGTTTGGGGTGACCTTCGTTGATGAGCACTGCTTTCCAGCAAAGCGTGTTGGCTGAACCCTATAATTCCATCTCTGCAAGGCTTGAGGCGGGAGGATTGAAAGTTCAAGATCAACTTGGACTTGACTACATAGCAAGACCCTGCCTGTATCACTTCCCCAAACCTCCAAGACACCTCCTCTTATTATTCTTCCAGTTTTGTCTTTTAAAGGTCCCTTTTCATTCCCAGATCAATGGTAAGGAAGGAAGGGAAGAAGGGAGAAAGGGACAAAGGGAGAAAGGGAACTAGGGAGGGAAGGGAAAGAGAGAGCATTTATGACTTTTTCTTTTTCTGATAAGAGCATGATTACAAAGCAGTTAACACAGGACCTGACCCAGAGGGGAGAGACTCACCTTCTTTCCCCTTCTCTCCTGGATCCTGAACAAAAGCCCAAAGACACACTTTCTGCTCTCCTGCTGACAACCTCTGGGAAGAACGTTCATCTATAAGACTAGAACAACTTGACACTGTCAGCCTCTCCTGGATGACCTGCTTTCCAGCCTGCCCACGCGGTCCTCTCCTCTGGATGCCATTACTCCCAGGCACCCTCTTAATTAAGATCCTTCGTCCTGCCGGGCGGTGGTGGCACACGCCTTTAATCCCAGCACTCGGGAGGCAGAGGCAGGCGGATCTCTGTGAGTTTGAGACCAGCCTGGTCTACAAGAGCTAGTTCCAGGACAGGCTCCAAAGCTACAGAGAAACCCTGTCTCGAAAAATTAATAAAATGAAAAAGAGATTGATTTTTAAAAAATTTAAAAAAAAATTCCAAATGTAGGGAGAACTGCAAATTCCCTGCATTTTGCAAACATGCACACTTAATGGTAACTGCTGCAAAGCTTTTGTATTTTATCTGACAACAAAGGAAGTATCTGAATAGAAGCAAGTTCTAATTTGTGAAATGTTGAATGAAGAGTACATAAATAACCAATCAGGAAATACTTCAGTTCCTTTTTACTGCCTCTTGGTGAACTTGAGTAAATATTTTTTAATTCTTTTAGTATGGGACACGTATAATCAGAGATAAAAATTAGACATCTAAGGTTGACATGAGTCTTTTTGATCAGGTTTTTTTTTTCCAAACTTTCCTCCAGTTGGGAATGGGTTTATAATCTGCCCCAGTGTAAACTAGGGCTGTGCCCTATGGCTGTGGCACTGTGCATACAGGTCAAGGTAGTGAGTGGCTGGCCACCACTGGTTCCCTGCCACAAGATAAATGCACACAGCAGTTTCGAATGCATACAAAATCTACTATGTGGATTATTTGTGGAGCTGATAGAACCATTTTTACAGAAACTAGGATCATATCCTTTTAATCAGCTGTTGGGATATATTTTAAAATAAAAGCCAATTGAGCTTAAAGAAACCGGGCTTCTAAGAAGATGCAAATTCAAACTACCCTGATTTCATCATTACATGCCATCTACATGTTAAGCATCACACTGCATACTGTATTTGTACAAATTTAAGTTGACAGCCTAGCACATGGGAGGCCGAGTTTGATTTCTGAAAACAAAATGAAAATCTTTAGTGACAAAAACGTTACATAATTTACAATTTTAGTAACACAATTTTTGGGAGTGTTCTAAGTTAATGATAAACGCAAAATGTGAGGTAAAAATGTTTTTACTTTTGCAGAAAATTAACAGGAATTTGTATGGTTTAATGTGCTCTAAAAATAAAATGTTAGCTCTAGGATGAAAATAAATAAAAGTTCACTTATTCCATGTTCTCCAGTTGATCTGCCCCACCTCTCTTCCACTGAGATGATCCATTTAAAAATCTCTTAACTGCGTCTTAGAGATTTCTCAAAGCCTTGTAGGTAGCTAATAGCACTAACCTGGTTAACTTGTTCTCTGAAAATCCATGCCCATGGCAAAGTCGTCTCAGCATGAAATCCTCACACGTGCAGTTGAAGCAGATACTGTAGTCACAACAGAATCGATTTAAGGAAGTCTTGTAAGTTGATCCAGCCTCCCAATCCGAGAATCTAAGGTTGGAATGACTCTGTAGTCAAGCTTTCCACTCACCCTTTTGCCTGTTTTATTTTACATCCACAAACCACACAGAAGGCCCTAGGGATGGCAGGTGCAGAAACCTGAGACTGCAGCCAAGGGGCTTCAACTGCCTCGGAAATGGCTCCGGCACATTTCTCAAATGGCAGTGCTGACAGTCATGTCTACCTTTAACTCCTACAAAACTCAGAGAACCATGATTCACGGCTAACTACCGTCCTTTTTACCTCATTCTCAAGGCTTTAAAAATGACTTTAACTTTTACTCTCTGGAAGTATTTTTAAAACTTTGCAAATTTTAGTGTTTTGGAATTAGGTCTTACTATGCAGCCCTGGCTAGACTTTAAGAGACCCATCTTCACAGCTGAGATTAAAGGCCTGCGTTGCCACACCCAATTTGTACATTTTAGTTTCTTTGAAAGCATGTTTTTGATCCATGCTCTTTACCTACTACTAAATGAAAACAATTTGTGAGTGAAACTGCATCTTCACTCACAAAATGACCCATTTTCACAGAATTTAACCTTTCAGTTTCTGACTAGGGAGACTCAGTAGTGACATTCAGCCTTGGTTGTCCATTTAACACACCTGGGATGAAGAACCCGCCTTCCTTTACCAATTAGCCTGCTGGGCATTTTAATTGATACAGGTCTAGCCCACTGTGGGAAGGAACCATTCCCAGGCAAGTGGGTCTTTGACTATAAATGTGATTGAGAGAAGCCAGTAAATTTAACTGGTCAGAAGGAAATCCCAGGCCCATTTCCAGTCAATGTATTCCCTGACTAACTCTATTGACTAAATGGCAACCCAATTGTATAAACAATGTCATAATTTCCAAATATTCACTTCTAGAAACTTTTTAAAAAAATTAAACCTCTCCAGCAGCACTTCCACAGCATGCTAACTTCACTTCCTGGTTAAGCTCTAGGATGCTTTCTCTTTCCAAACTATGACCAAAGGATTAGACATCTCTGTGGGTTAAAATGGTATATGCAGGCTTAGGTCCAAGTCACAAAACCCAAGTTGGATGACTATGCTGTACCTTGAGTGCTCTAACTACATCGACAGACCCTGCCACCCTGTCCTTCACAACCTAACTGTAAGAGCAGACCACCAGCAGCTTGGGTCTAGATGTTCCTTAGTACAGTCTCTGGACACCAGTAACTTTCCGTAAGAGTCAAAGCTACACTGGGGCGTATGCTTCTAATTGGGAAGGCACTGTGACTAAGCACGACCCAGGGTGCTGACCCCATCTTAAATAACCCTAATTAGCCATACCTGGTGGTCCAAGCCTTTCACCCCATCTTAAATAACCCTAATTAGCCATACCTGGTGGTCCAAGCCTTTCACTTCAGTATCCTGGAGCAGACAGGCAGATGAACTGAGACCACCTGGTGCACATTGAGACCATGCCCCCAAACAAAAAGCCCAGACTTAAGGGTCACATAATCAGTCTGCTATCAACTTAATTTAGTCTTTAAATTGCCCTAGTGCTCTCTAGAAAACTTACTGTTCCTTTTCACTTGTCCCATTTCTTACACACCTCTAAATGGTTCACCACTGCATGGCTTGCTCAGCAGTTAAAAGAACCCATTCTCTTGCTAAGGACTCAGGTTCAGCTCCTAGCACCTATGTGGTGGCTCAAATCGCTTCCAACTACAGTTCCAGGCAATTTTTTTTAAGATTTATTTTGTATACAATATTCTTTCTGCGTTATGCCTGATGCACTAGACTTCGTTATAGATGGTTGTGAGCCGTGTGGTTGCTAGGAGTTGAACGCAGGACCTTTGGAAGAGCAGGCAATGCTCTTAACCTCTGAGCCATCTCTCCAGCCCAGTTCCAGCCAATCTTACACCCTTTTCTAATCTCTGCTTGTACCAGACACCCGAGACACCCAAACATGCAATTAAAAAAACCTGTTTTCTAAAAAAAGTCAACAAATTTTAACCGATTAAGTCAATTTATTAAAACAGTTGACTTAGGCATCTGCAATGGTGACTTCAACCTCCACGCCCGGCTCAATACTGATGGACGTAATCTGTTTAACTATCTCGGAGGGGCTGTGCAAGTCAATGAGACGCTTGTGAATTCTCATCTGGAAACGATCCCACGTCTTGGAGCCTTCCCCACAAGGTGTTTTTCTCGTAGTGATCCTCAGGGTCTGCAACGAAACAGAAGAAACCGAAGTGTATACTCCGAGCCATGTTCCCCGTCCACTAAACAGGTGTGTTAGGTCCCAGCAACTTCCGCCAGCCAGCACCATTTAGGTGCTTGCTAAATTGTACAAAGTCATTTCCCGTTTGTGTCTTTAAGCATACCCCGGGCAACCAAACCCCGCGACACCAAGCACAGCCGTTTCAGACCTCCGGAAGATTCTGGCACTTACCTTGGTGGGCATGCGCACGGGCCCCTTCACTTTCAGGTTCTTCTCCTTGGCGCCTCGGATCAGGTCGGCACACACTGAGAGGCCAAGAGACAGTCGCTCTTTCATTTCGGTTCGCTCAAACCCACCCCAGTCGCCCCCGGGAGGTTGGCCCATCGGCTCAGAATAGCGTAAAGACTATCACTGCCATTCAACACAGTAGGGATCTCCTCACCGCCGACCGCCCCGCAGCTGAGTAGCGCGCCCGCGAGGGGCGAGCCCCGACCCCGCCCCACTGACCCTTCTCCAGCGACTTCACGTTGCGGCTGGTGAGCGTGATCCGGATGCGGTGGATCGCCACCTCGGGCTCCACGGGCGTCTTCCCGGTGTCTTTGAAAGCCTGTTACCACCCCGGCGGGAAAACAAACAGCGACCCGTAAACGGCGGCCCGCTCCGGAGACGCCGACGCCACCGGGGCCGTCGCCGCGGCGGGAAACCCTCGGCTCGCCGGCGCCCGGGAACGCGAGCCCCGCAGACGCCCCGGGCCGCGCGGCGCCTTCCCCCGCCTCACCATGGCTGCGGTGCGGCCTTCCTGACCGACTTGTTCCTCGGCGGGGAGCGAACAGCGGTGAGTCAGGACGGGAGCAGGCCGAGCGGAGCTCCGCGGCGCGCACCACCACGCCTCAGAAAGGAGGGCGGAAGGGCCGGCGGGCGCTTATATACGCACGCTCGCATCCGGGTCCCTCGCGCCCCGGAACGGGAAGTGCCCCCGCCCGCCGAGGGGCGGCCGCGGGAGGCCGGGCTGCGACGCTCGCGGGTTGGCGGGAAAAAGGAGAGGCCGCGCGCGCGCCCCCTGTCGGCTCGGCGGAGTCACTGCCCTGAACCGGAGGACGCGGGAGGCTGGAACCCGGTGAGCGTCCAGTCCCTGAGGTCTTTAAGAGCGAAACACGCTTCCCGTGCACACCCAATCCACGTGATTTGTCCTGGCAAGTGATCCACTTTCCTGGGTTTAAGTGGCACGCGCCTTGGGGAGGAGCGATCCGACGAGCCCGGCGTTTAAATTTATTTACTTTCGGTGCTGGAGCTAGCTAGGATCCGGGGCTCAGCAGGAGAAAGAAAGCACCTAACCCACGAGCCCGACACCCCGAGTTCGGTCCTGTGCGTCCACGATGGAAGGAGAGACTGGATTCCGGAAAGTTGTCTTCTGACTTCCGATCGAGAGCTGTGGCACCCACTCCCACCCCCCCCTTATTAATAACCCAAATTACATTTTTAAAAATTATTCGAAAACTGTTTTTCAGAGCCGAAATGCCCTTTTGTGACATCTCCGCTTTGGACTTCCCAGAACATTGAAAATGTCTATATCGGCTAGGAAAGACCCGAGTTTAGCGTCCACACCTTCAGCTAAGAGGAAGCGAAGTCCAACCCCAGGGCTGTGGGGTCACAGCGCAGGTACCTGCAGCCCAGCCTAGCACCTGGGTGCCCAGTTTTAACACATCCTCTCCTCTAGGTCGCGATGACGCAATGTGTACTGGCTAAGACCTCAGGACGAAGCATCTGTTCATAATAAAACCCGTGTCCAAACACGGCAGAAGGAAAGCCAAGCCAGGTCAAATGTCCTGGGAAACAGGGAAGGGTGCGGGTTGACCTCCCCCTCCAAAATCCCTCCCCGTCAAGGGTAAGGACTTGGTCAACTAGACTATAAACACGGAGGTGGGTTTAGGACAGGACAGGAGAAAGTAACAAAGTTATTTGCTCAGACCTGCCAGACTGGTGAAGGTCTGAGCACTGATCTCTTCCAATCAGGACTCCATTTAAAGACTTTCTCTTCTGATCTTTGCGAGAGAACTACATCTTAGGACGGGCACTGGCTCCCTTGCTGGGTGATACTCAACCTAGCTAGGAACCGGCTTTCTGGCTCGCAACGTACATGTTGTTTTGCATTGAACAATTAAGATTGGTGTTAAAACTAGGTTTTTTTTTCAAGATCAATTGTTTTTAAATATAACCCATTGACTGCAAAACCTCTCCTAGTATATTTCTTAGCTTTTTAAAATTTTATAATTTGTTTATTTGTAATTTTTTTTGGTACATTGGTATTTTGCCTGCATGTATGTCTATATGAGGACGTCAGATCCCCTGGAATATAGACAGTTATAGACAGTTATGAACTGCCTTGTAGGTGCTGGGAGTTGAACCTGGGACCTCTGAGGATGTCAGATCTCCTAGAACAGGCATTATAGACAGTTATGAGCTGCCATGTGGGTGCTGGGAATTTGAACCTGGGACCCCAAGAAAAGCAGTCAGTCAGACCCCCGAGCCATCTCTCCAGTCTCCAAGAAGAGAAATTTTAAGATGGTCTCAGTGGCATTGATCTGTAATCCCAGTTCTGGGAAACCATAGGCAGGAGATTCAAGACCAGCCTGGACTACATGTTAAGAACCCATCTCAAAAATCTAAGGGCCCACCAGACGGTGGTGGCGCACACCTTTAATCCCAGCACTTGGGAGGCAGAGGCAGGCAGATCTTTGTGAGTTCGAGGCCAGCCTGGTCTACAAGAGCTAGTTCCAGGACAGAATCCATATCTACAGAGAAACCCTGTCTCGAAAAAACAAAAATAAAAAATAAATAATTGTTATAACAATTATTAGTGTGTATGTATGATGTGTGTGTATTGTGTGTGAATGGGAAGGATGTGTGTGTGTGATGTGTGAATGGGAAGGA
>JABTXL010000001.1:41199864-41232078 GCA_025134845.1 Neodon shergylaensis
GGGAAGGATGTATGTGTGTGTGTATTGTGTGTGAATGGGAAGGATGTGTGTGAGAGTGATATATATGTGTGTGTGATGTGTGTGTGATGTGTGTGAATGGGAAGGATGTATGTGTGTGATGTGTGTGTAGGCAGAGAACAATTGGTTCTCTTCACCCCACCTTCACTTCTGGTCTCGAGCCCCAGCCTTTATGACTGAGACATTTCTGCAATCCTCATTCCGCCTTTAGTTCTCAGTTCCAAGGATAGAACTCAGGCCATGAGGCTTCCAGCACCCAGCAGCAAGTGCCTTCACCTTTGAGCCCATCTTTGCCAGGCCCCTTCCACCTCCTTTAATGACAATGTGACTGACTGGCCTTAACCTCACCATAGAGTTAGTCAGTAGAGACATGCGTGGTTACGTATGTGCTCACTTCAATCCGTTCACGGCTCTTTGTTGCCAATCCATGTCTCTTCTAGTTAAAACTTTTGAAATGTGTTATTATCTGACTATGGACTTCTACCACCTCTAAATCTAAACATTATAAGTTAGCCTCAGAAACCTCCAGAACGGGCTTTACCCCGCACTGCTTCTGCTGTACCTGGCCGCTTCCTGTCCCTATTGACGCGTCTCATCGATGTGTTGATTTGGGCTTTTTTTCTTCGTTCTGTGATCCTAAAACTTCACGGAATCTCTCTGAAGTGGGGCGTATATTTTCAAGTGCCCCGAGGCTGTGGTCCTGAGCTATGAACACTGATGTTTGGCTTGGGAGAAGTGCTCTTCCGTTCCCTTTGGAACAAGACCTGTGTTTGCATGAACACCGTGTATCAGGAATCGTATGGAAGATTCTTTTGGACTTTTATCATGAATTGTGTGGAGGATTCTTCCATAGCTTTTAGATGTGGGTTTGTTTTCCCTTTTTTCCCCCTCTGATAAAAAGTCCTGGTGGGTGCATGGCTGTCTGTCAGGCCTCTTAACGTTAGTGGTGCTGTGTGGGGCTGGGTGGGCGCTGCCTGTGTGATGCAGGGCATTTAGACATCATACCTTTGGCATTTACCGCCCCCCCCCCAAACAGTCATCCATCCCCATCAAACATTGGTCCAGACACCGCCCAATGTTTTCTCTGGGGCACAGTTGGACCCTCCCCCACCACCATTGACAGCAATGACAGACAATGACAGATAAGTCACTGTCTCACCTTTAGCACTGTGGGTCAATTTTTCATTATTCTTGCTTTCTGAGAAAGCTGTACCTACCTAAATACATATTTCCTTCAACAGTAAGAATTCTAAGTGTGGAAAAGCTGAATTAAATATCCATTTTATTTTAACTTATAAAATAGTCTTGATGCAATTAGAAAATGTTTTCAGTATCTCCCCTTAGCCCTTTTAAACAGTATTTTTCTTTGAAAAAGCTTATGAAGACTTGTGTTGCACTCTGTATTCTCGTGAGTCTGTGAACCGCCACCTACTGGCCTTTTGCCGTAATGACATTATCCTGTTCCTTCCAAAAGGAAAATTGTGGCAGTTGAAAGTGACTTAATTCATGGAACATGTGTATATTTGTGAATAAAATAATGAAGCTATATGGCAAAATTAGCATTGGAGAGTCTGTGAAAATTGTGTCTTCTTTGTGTAATTTTGAGTTTAAACAGACATTTTAATTTTAAACTTCATCAGTCTGAAAAATAAAGGTAAAACCTAGAGAGCATTTAAAACCCCTGACTGCCCAGGTTGTATTGGTCAGGGAGTGGACCAGAGAGACAGCTCCTCATGGGTATCTAGCGTTGCAGGTGAGGATGCAGGATGACCCTAGCAGGTCCCGCAGCATCACTCTCGGAAGTAATCTGTCTGTGTTGGTGTCCGGCCATTTGATGTTTATGCCAGTATCAGGGGATGGATGGTCTGCTTAGGAAGAAGCTAAAGTTGGATGATGGGCTCAGGGCCAGGGAGAAGGCAGTGTGCATGCTTAGCCGGCGGGCTGCAGAGTCAGGACGAGGCAGGGGTCACGGTCATCAGCAAGTCTGAGATAGAAAACCCTAGTGTTCAGTAACAGGAGCACAAGGGCTTTCTGTAGTTTCCTCGGAAAGGTCACAGATTTTCCTGGGGATAGGAACGGAGGCCCGGTGGATGGTTGTTTCAGACTCGACTGACCCCAGTCATGCTGAGCAGTAGCCACCAGGCACTATGCTAACTGTCCTCCCTCAGCTGTCCCTGGAAACTAGACCCGTTTGCTGCTGTGGCCACCACCATCTCCAGAAGGATTGGAAGGATTTAACATCTTGGTTGTTTCATTATGCAAACATAATTTTCCATTATTATTATTATTATTATTATTATTATTATTATTATTATTATTATTATTATTATTATTTGCAGGAAACACCTTGCTCAAGAAGTCAATGTCAAGCTGCAGAGGAGGCTGGGAAGGTGATTACCTGGCCATTTTAATCGCATCACCAAGAGAGTAGCAAATGTCTAGCCAGAAAACAGGCAAAGGGAAGGAAGGAAGGAAGGAAGGAAGGAAGGAAGGAGGGAGGGAGGGAGGGAGGGAGGGAGGGAGGGAGGGAGGGAAGGAAGGGCCAGTCATGTAGCTTGTAGCTGTCATCTAGAGAAAATTTCTCAACCCAAACGTGTTTCTGTGGAAGAGGAAAACTTGCTGTGTTAGACAGGAAGCCCAATGAAGCCTTAAGCGTGAGGGTGGACGGTGGAGGAGATGGGGTCCAAGAAAAGGCAGGAACTGGGCAAGGCTTTTAGTGTAAGCACAATGGGAAGTTGCTTGTATTCCTTTCCTTGGGTGCCGCGCACTGCGCCCCCGTGTCTGCGTTCAGTGCGCTATTACCCAGTTACCCAGCTTTGGGCAAGGGGCTGGAGGTTAAAATACACAGACACACACAGACAGAGAGACAGTGACACGGGTGATCCTTGAATTCCCCCAAGAATGCCCCCTTTATTGTGTTCAGGGGCAGATTATATAGAGATAGCCACGCCCCAGCCAAACCCACCAGAAACCACTCTCCTGCCATCAGGAACTCCTGAAGGTCTCGTGCTCAGAGCAGCTGTAGGCACTCAGATCAGGGGAAAACAAGTTGTTTACAAGAAATTCAGGATCTGGGGTCTCACTGCTCCAAACACTTGGGGGCTACTGTAAAAACATATCACAAACTTGGTTGGCTGAAACGAAGTAAGCCCCCCTCCCCGCTAGTTCTAGAAGCCAGACTTACCAGGTTACGGTGTTGGCAGGATAGGATACTTGCAGATGCTTTGAAAGAAGGATCTGTTCCACACCTTACCCAGCCTCTGCTGACTTTGCCAATCCTGTCTGCCCTTGCCCAGGAGCCCAGCACTCGCCACTGCTTCCATCTCCACATAGCCTACCCTTGAGTTGCTGCGTCAAGTCTCCCCGTTAGTTCTAAGGATACCAGGAGAATCTTCGCCCTTAGGTCCGCGACTTAGTCACATCTTCAGAGACGCCACTCCAGTTATTCACAGGCTCTGGTGTCAGGGCTTGCACGCATCATTTCAGAGATACTCTGAAGGAGTTTTGATGCAAGGGGGTGGTGTGGTGGGACGATACGGTATGTGATTTGATGAGCTGGATCTAGGAAGGTAACAGAGACAAGCAGGAGGCTGGACGAGGGATAAGACAAGTGGTGATCTTTGCGGAAGTACAAAGTAGCCTTAATGATCTTTGCGGAAGTATAAAGACGTAGCCTCGGAGAGACAGCGAATGGTTTGGAAGGAGCCTTGGTGACTTCCTGGTTGGTTGCATAGAGAATGTGGGAAGGGAGGGCATCAGGAGGAATCCGGGCTCTGAGCCTCCATGAGTCTGGACATTTCCTGAGACAGAGACATGGGAAGGAGAGATTTAGGTAGAGCCCAAGATTCTGTGGTAAACATGTTTTAGTCTGAGGAATTCCATCTGTGCTGTGTGCACTGGGACTTCTGGGGCCACGGCAGAGGGAGAACATGGTGACTCTGCTGCCACCTGCATTTGTTCCGGGTTATTTTGCTCTGCTTTTCATTTTTAAAATACCCCCTTTCTTTATTCTTAAAATTTTATAAGCTCTATTATTAAAAAATAACTTATGAAAACCCCCTAAAACATCATACAGCAAAATTAACCAGACCCAACACCTGTACAACTCCATGAACTACTATCCAGTTAGAATAGGCATTTGAATAAAGAAGCAGAGCTTTCGCCGGGCGATGGTGGCGCACGCCTTTAATCCCCGGGAGGCAGAGGCAGGCGGATCTCTGTGAGTTCGAGACCAGCCTGGTCTACAGAGCTAGTTCCAGGACAGGCTCCAAAGCCGCAGAGAAACCCTGTCTCGAAAAACCAAAAAAAAAAAAAAAGAAGCAGAGAACATATCACACGTATTTTATGTTCTTAGTCACCACCCAAATGAAAAAATAGATGTCAGAGTTAGAACTAGAAGAACAAGTAGCTTGGCATCCTTTCTTCGTTGTAACTCATGCATATTACCTCCATCCAGTCCTTCCGTATAGTTAGCCCTCTTGTCTTTCCTCAGTCATCCCGCACCCACATTTGTTTACAGATATACATATATCATTGGCTAGATTCTTCATGGAGAGACACCATGTGTTTTTCAGAAGGAGACCCAGGGGACACCCTTCCTGGTATTGGGGTCAGGAAGAGCTTTTAAAATAGAACAACAGCACGGGAGTCACCCCAAGCAGCAACAGATGGGGCTGCATAACAGTAATACACAATGGAGTGCTACACAGAGGTAAAAAATAATGAGATCTTGAAATTTGCAGGCAAATGGATGGAACTAGAAAACATCATATTGAGTGAGTTAACCTAGACCCAGGAAGACAAATTTCATATCTACTCACTCATAAGTGGCTTTTAGACATTAAGCAAAGAAAAACCAGCCTACAATTCATAATCCCAGAGAAACTAGACATCAAAAAGGACACTAAGAGAGACATACATGGATCTACACAGAAAGGTAAAAAAGACAAAATCTTCCGAGTAAATTGGGAGTGTGGGGGTCATGGGAGAGGGAAGAAGGGGAGAGGGAGAAAAGGAAGTGGAGTGGAGAAAAATGTATAGCTCAATAAAAACAATAAAATAGTCTAGTGCTGAGTCCTCTTCTGATTGCACAACTCTAGGTGCACCAAAGGCCACTGAAACAGACACTTTCAGTAGGAGGAAGCCATCTCAACTGTGTAATTAATCCTGGCAATCTCTTCTATAGTTTTTCCATGGCTTTTGAAATCTTTTCTTTCTTCAAACTTATAATAACCTTTCAACTCTGTTTTCTTCCAGTTTTACATATGGCCTCTAATCCATCTGGAAACGATTTTGGTATGTGGTATGTAAAGTATTTATTGAAAAAAATAGTTTTAGTAAAACTGATGCGGTAGGCCAGACTCTTTGAGAACAGGAAGCATATTTTGATTCACTCTCGGGGATCCTGGCCTTTCCCAAGCAGAAGCATGATACACTTACCCTCTGTCCTTAGGGCTCTAGAAGCCGGAGTAAATTTAGAATCGATGGCTTCTCATGATAGACAGTATGCAGGTGACAGTATTCATGACACTCTATTGGTGTCAAGACATCTCCCACTTGGCCTGCGACATCTTCCACCCTAGGTCTCCATAGACTCATGAAAATATTCCTATAGCCCTGGCGATTGTCCTGCCGCTGGTCAACAGCGCCCCCTGGTGTCACCTTGCAGTTGCCTGCACTGACATGCCATGTGGGCAAATTGCTTTCCTCTTGAATAGTGCCTCCCCATTATTAAGAGGCAACCATTTCCTGGTTACCTCCTAATAATAATGGCGACGACGACGATAATAATAATAATTTGATATGGATTAGAGGAACTATTGGGGGTGGAGCTGTTAACTTGGCTCCTTAGTAACCAACACTATGGTCTTCCCACACCAGTGTCTGGAGCTGAGAGTTCCAATCGCTGCTCTGACTGGGGATTTAAAACAAGGTCCATAAAATGTGCTAAAATTGAATTTTATTAGACAAGGAAGAATCCTTGAAATTTCCAGAAAGCAGAGAGTTTAGAGAATCTAGTAGTACGTGCTCAACCCAAATTAAAGGGAATACAGGATAGTATTGCTGTACAAAAGATGTAGTTGATGCTAGCAAGCAGAAGCCAAAACATGAATACTAAACAAAGCCCTGGTACAACGCTCTGCCTGCATACCCGAGACTGAACTCAACTGAGTGTATGTAAAGAATAGCCCTGGCGAGGAATCATTGTGGCTAAAATCACAGTAGCCACAAGTCGTGAATAAATACGGAGAGATACACTGGAGTGGATCGTTAAGGATGGCTACAGGGACTACTAAGGCACCCCTTGCCACAGCATTTAAAAAACGTGGGAGAAAACATATATGACTTATTCTGGGAGGGTACTGTGGCAGGACTTCCCATCTGTCTGGAACCCAAACCTTCCTCAGCTTTTCACAAACGTTTGCTTAGACTGACGAACTGTGTGTTCTATGCTTCACTGCACCTGAAAGCGGGAAAATCTGCTTCCGCTTCTAAATCAGGGAAGTTCCGCACCTTGACCTCTTTTGGAAGGGCACCGAGCCTGTGGCCCTGGCCAACCTCCTGCCTTTCTTTAAAGGTCTTCTGGGTGCCGTAGACCTTCCGGTTTCCCTCTTTGTAATCTGACTCCCTACTCAGCAGTGCGCTCACTTTGGTTTCTTTTTCCCCAGCTGCCTTTCCTTAGTTGACCACGTGGACTTTTTCATCTTTCAGGTTTTTCCCCTTCGGAGGGAACATGCTCAGTGTTAATAGTGTGGGCGTAGAAAGAGTGGTTCTCGCGTGAGTTGACTCACATATACCAAGGCAATTGAGAAGGATGCTTTGTTTGTCTCTGTGTGTGTTTCTTAAAACTCGTGCTGGGTTTATTTCAGTCCAGCATGTACAGCACCTATAATCTCAGCACCAGGGAGGCTGAGACAGGAGGATTGAGAACTAAAAGCCAGCTTGGGACCATCAAGGTGGCTCAGTGTTTTTTGCCAACACTCAACACCTGAGTTCTCTTTCCAGAACCCACACAAGCTCCTGCAAGCAAGCTCTCGACCGTCTTCCACACATTCCATACATGGTATGACCGTGTAAACACACACACACACACGAACAATAGATATAAAATAATTTTTAGAAAAAGAAGGCAGCCTGGGCTACACAGTGAGACCCTGTCTCAAAAACAAACAGAACACTATTTCATGGTTCAGAATTAGAGTGACATTGCTGAAATACATCCCTAAGATGTACCTAGGCTTCCATTTTCCTTTTTCTTTTTTAAAATTTAGTTTAAATTTTCATCAGTTACACATAAACAGCAGCCTCTATCTAATTCCTATTTGATGCTGTAAGCACTTTCACACATGATGGTGCGAGGGTATATACGTGCTAATACATACCTGAATATAAGAACACATGGAAAATGATCTTATGACCGGGAGGACACGAACAAAAGGATTAGGTGTACACTTGGGCTCTTGTTCCCTTGTAGCTCATATTTTTTACGTGTCTTTTCTGTTCCATTTATAGTAAGTACCCTAACATTTGTACAAAGGAATGCCTTATTTTCTTATGATTCAGATAAATTCTTTAAACACTTGAAATAATAAAGCTAAAAATCGTTTTTTTTTTCTGCCACTACCACCATCCCAGGTAGAAGAATATGATAGTTATGGGCATGGGTTAATGTTCCCATCCTTTGTCTGTGTGACAGGTTGTCCTCACTGGGTCTCAGTAGCCTGATATTTAAAAACAAAATCACAATAATAGTAAACAGGTTGGTTGGGAATAGTTATCTCTGTAAACACAGTTCTTGGCATATAATAGAGTGTTTCAGACACGATAGTGGGGGGAAAAAGGAGGATTTGCATCAAGAGAAAAGAGGGTGATTGCAGACCAGCAAAGGCAGCAGAGGGTAATACAACAGCAATGCTTAGCTGAAGGATGGGACAGAAACTGGACGTCTGTATCTTTCTCCTTCAAAGGCCATGACCATGTCGGTTGCTAAGGACCACAGCTGCTTTGAACCTGAGGAACTAGCTAGGGAGAAATGATGCTCCTGGCGTGTTTCAAAGCATGTTTACTGAGATTCTGTTGGCTGAAGGAGGATGGGGGAATGGCAACGGGAAAGGTGCATTGAAACTGTATGGAGGCAAGCTTTAGCGAACAGATCTTTGACTATGTGTATATGCTTTCTGCTGTTAGATTTCATTATTATTTTCCAACAGGAAATGTGGTTCAGTTCTCAGATTACTATAAAAGATACACACTGCACAGCCTCATTTCGTCCTAGCATTTAGTTTTTCTCTAGAGTTTATACACAAATTCAAATAGGAACTGTTGCTTTTTTCCCTTGTTCCTTCACAGAGGAAAGCTGTTAGCTGCATTCATTAGTCCTGTCCCTTGTTTCTAATTGAAAATCTGAAGGCTTTCCAGCAAAGTGGAGGCTCATTCATTGTGGTCAGTGCATAGGGCTTTATGATGGGGTAAATAAAGGCTAGTTCCTATTGAGAGACACTTACCTTTCTGCTGCTGCTGAGTGTGGCTACAAATGAGCTTGTTCTTGGGTCTCTGGGTATGTATAACAGCTTAAACTTCCAGAAGTAGAATTATTGGGTCACCAAGTAAGGATCTTGTGGCTGTAAATAGATGTTTGCAGGTTATTTTTTCCAGGGATTTCTACTAATCTTGGATTTTACAAGCACTGTCCCGCAGAGCCTAGCTTGTGATTCCCCTCTTGGCTTTGGAAGCACCACTGACGCTTTCCCACGCACCCTTGTTCCTTCTCGCAGATGGCTTTAGGAAGGCATTCCCACTCTGATATTTTAAAGGAATTCACACCTGCCTTCTGGGGCTTCTCATCACTTCATGTTTTAACTTTTGAGTCTGACCCGTTGGGAATGTATCCTTTGTGATGTATGAAGTCTGGATGCATCCCGTGTTTCCAGTTGGCTACATAGATGTCTATAGATGATCACATTAAAAATCCGGTATTTCTCCTGTCTTCAAACACCATCATATTATACTCAGAACTCCCCTATGTGTCTTCATGTGTCTGTCTGTCTTTATTTTTAATATGCGTTTTTTTTGTCCCAATGGCCCTGTACAGTCACACTCTGAAGGCAAACATGAATAAATTAATCCCGTGCTAGCTCAGGATTATGTATAATAAAGGGGTTCTTTATTTAGGGGGAACTCTGTACCAACCAGGAACAGGACTGAATCCAATATCCAGGAGAGAGAGAGAGAGGGTGTGCACCTTTTTGGTATCCAAGACCACGCCCAACCTGGTCCAGCCTCTCAAAGCCATTGGCTGAAGGATGTTCCCCATCAACACTCTGGTGTTATCATAGTTCAGGTTTTACAGACTGTGTTGAATCTGATAGATAGAAGCAGTGCCTGATTGTTGCTTTCTGAATTTTTCTGGGTTTTTGTCCCTCCTACCAGGTTTGTATCTGGAAAAAAGAAACAAACAGAATTTGCTTTTCCTTGCTATAGTTACAGAACTCACATATTCTTCCTTTTGAGTACCATTGATCAAAAAAGATACTAAACACCCACAGCATAGTGGACATTCTATTGCTCCTAAATTTGGGGAGAATGACTCCCAGGATTGCTGGTGAGGTAATTGCTATTGTGCTGATATTCATGTGAGATTTTTTTAAATGTGTATGAGTGTTTTACCTATGTCTGTGCACAGTGTATGTGTCTGGTGCCCAGAGAAGCTGGAAGAGTAGGTCAGATTCTTTGGGACTGGAGTTAAAGGTGCCTAGGAAGTGAGGGAACTTCAACTCGAGAAAACCTCTGGGAGTTTTCTCACACACACCCCTACCCCACATTCCCTATCCAGGGTTTCGGGCTTGCAGCAGTTGTGAGGGTCACAGACCAGTCATCACTTTGATACCCTCACTGCCTGCAGCCCTCTCAAGACAGAGTGCAACTTTTACAAAAGAGACTCAGAAAGAAGAATAAATGAATTCTCCCTTTAATCTGATTCAGCACACACATGTAACCAATGTTCATTTCTTGGTTTTGATAATTACTTCATGATGAGATAGGATGCTAGCATCCACGGACTCTAAATAGAAGACATACGTTAGTCATCTGTGTTATCTTTGCAACTCTAAATATTTGTCTGTGCATCTTTTGGGTTTCTAAATGTTTAAATTTCACACACTTAGGGACTAGAGAGATGGCTCAGCAGTTAAGGTCACTGGCTGCTCTTCCAGAGGTCCTGAGTTCAAGGCCCAGCAGCATATACAGCGCAGCTATTCCTAACAGTCCAGTGCCAAGACCACTGAGGAAAATGGAAGGTAATGGACGATTGATTGACACGTTCTCAAAGCTCCAGAGAACCGGTTCCTCCAGGCTGTTGAACTAGTGGGGAATCACTTGGATTCAGAAATAGAATCACATTGGAGGAGGTGAACTGAGACTCCTCGAAGAACACGGACTCCAGAAAGCTCAGCTGAAGCAGGAAGAAAGGCTTTCTGAAAAACGTGGGGAGTACAGAGAAAACCCCAGTGAGAGAGACTCCATCCAAGGAGGAGCCCGGAAAAGTGGCTTTCCCTGTCTACAGAGGCTTCACACTCACGTGTCAAATACTAGACAGATATTTAGCAATACTGGCCGAAAAACATCTTGAAACCAAATTTTCGAAGCTTAATGTGGAAAGGGTGCCATTACTTTGTGGCAGACTTTGAATCAGTCACTCCTACACTGGCTCTCTCTCAAGAGAAAATGCAGGATTATGCTGTAGGATGCACCGACCTAGAAATTCAGCTGAGTTCACTGTGAAATTTTCGAATGGGTGCTCTGATATCACGAATCACTTAGAAAATTCAATGGTGCCGCCTTCTCAGAGACAAGCGAAGTTTGGGACAAACTTCACAGAGCTGGGAAGGGAAGCTGTTTGAGGGAAGAGATAGGATTCCAATCCTGCTTTAATTCTGTGCAAACTGTCTGTTTATGTGAGATTTAAACACACTTTCTAAATTCTATTGATTTTGGTTCATAGACCATCTGATATTTATATTCTGGCATTCTTCACTGATCTGTTATATGCAAAGACAAGTTTACTAGTTTTTCTGTGGCCTCATGTCTTAAGTGAGCCATCTCTCCAGCCCTTGTGGTTTTTTTTTCTATTTTAAAGTAATCTTAATCAGCTTTCTGTATAAATGCTGCTCTTTCAAGAGTGTCTTATGGGGTAAGTTGGTCAGAAGTTGAATAACTGTTTCTTCCAGTTTGTTGGGCTAGTTTGGGGAAGTTGCCTAGAAAGCCATAAATTCTTCTAGGTATTCAGTTTTATTTCCAAAATTTAGCAAACAGCATTTTTCTTAACTTAAAAAATAATCTTGTTTTGATCTGTATACTCTACTTTGTAGACTTTTTCTCATAGCAGTATGCATGTTGGCTTTTATTTAACAAACTTGTTTTGCAGCTTTTTAACTTTTTTTACTTTTATTCCTGTGTTTTTTAAAATTTTTCTGTTTTCTGTTTTCTCTAAGTGTTGATGCGTGTTTAATGCTTTTATTTTTTCATGTTACTATTTGAGATAAGTTCTAACTCCTTCACGCTTATCCACTAGTAGTAACCTGTTTGCATTACTGTTCTCAATATTCCTACAGTTTTAATTAGTTTTTTTTTTTTTTTTTTTTTGGTTTTTTCGAGACAGGGATTCTCTGTAGCTTTGGAGCCTGTCCTGGAACTCCCTTTGTATACCAGGCTGGTCTTGAACTCACACAGATCCGCCTGCCTCTGCCTCCCGAGTGCTGGGATTAAAGGCGTGAGCCACCACCGCCCGGCTTTGTTTTTTGTTTTTCAGCACAGTTGCATAACAGCTGTGACAATGAGATGCCTCACTTGCCACCAAGGGCCTAGTGCCCCGAGTTTCCATTCTGGGAACCTGTATAAAGGTAAAAGGAGAGAACTAGCAACTAGCTCCTTAAATTTGCCCTCAGATCACTACACACGTGCATGCACAACACACACTAAATAAATAACTATAAAAAAGGAAGGACAGGTTTTGGGTTGGTGAGATAGCTTAGTGCATAATGGCACTTATAGCCAACACCGATGAAACCCACATGAAACCAGGCCCTGAAACCCACATGTGAAGGAGAGAACCAACTTCCACATGTTGCCCTCTGACCTCTACCTGATGCTTGTTCAACACCCTTCCAAATACGTTTTTTTTAAATATTTATTTATTTATTATGTATACAATATTCTGTCTGTCTGTATGCCTGCAGGCCAGAAGAGGGCACCAGACCTCATTCCAGATGGTTGTGAGCCATCATGTGGTTGCTGGGAATTGAACTCAGGACCTTTGGAAGAGCAGGCAATGCTCTTAACCACTGAGCCATCTCTCCAGCCCCCAAATACGTTTTTTAAACGCTCTGATTTTGCTAACATTTTTACCTTTATCTATTTCTCTTTAGATTTAGGGCATTGAATCTTACTGCTGGATGATATCTACTTGCTATTTCTGTGAGCAAGGGTTATCACTGGTAGCTTGTGTCTCTTCCTACCACAGCCTGACTCAGTCTTCATTTTCTTTTCTTTTTTAAGATTTATTTATTTATTTATTATGTATACAACATTCCTTCCATGTTTGCTTACATGCCAGAAGAGGGCACCAGACCTCATTATAGATGGCTGTGAGTCACCATGTGGTTGCTGGGAATTGAACTCAGAGCCTCTGGAAGAGCAGTCACAGTGCTCTTAACCTCTGAGCCATCTTTCCAGCCCTCAGTCTTCATTTTCTGTCTTGACCTTTGTGTAAATATTCTGAGCTGATTTTTCAGACACGCCGCCGCCATCTGACCAGACTATTGGATGCAGAGCAGCCTAGACACAGGTTCAAGCTCAGTCAGCACATCTTCCAAAGCTCAAAGACTTCCTTCATCTGCCTGCTTCCTGCAAACACGGCATTTCTATACGGTCCCTCTTTGAAACCACAGCTTTTGCTCTCCAAACAAAGTGGGGCTCAGGTGGCCTCTGAGCCTCTCTAATGCTCTGCCCTGCCCCCAAGGTGACCCTCTCATGTTCAGGGGCCCTTTCACTGCCATTGTCTGAATGTTGTAATGGTGGGACATGGTAACACCTCTTCCTCTTCCAACTTACAGGAGCTCGGTTCTGCTCTCAGTTCAGTTCTCAGAGTTAATCCCTATCCATACCTCCTAACAGTGCTACTCCCTATGGGATTATGGGGGCCAATTACGTTCAGACTTACACACACACACACACACACACACATTTACACTTCCCAAGGGGCTCTCGTTCTGTGGATATCTAGTTTTCCAGGTGTCTGTAGGACTTATCACTGGTGGGTCCCTTTCCCTCTCATCCCTACACTCTCCTGTGCAAATGGTCCAGTCTCCCTACATTCTGGAGCTTCTCTGTGTCTCATAAGATCACGAATTACGGAATATATAGAGTTGGTTCTTCTGTGCTCACTTGTTACCTGGTAGTTTTCAGAAAGGAAGACGTTTGGACCTCGGCTATGGCCAGGCTCCTTTTAGAAGGTTTTCATGCCTTTAACATATACCTTGTGTAACTAAATGGCAGCCCGAGGATGAGGCATTCCATATGGTTAGAATCATACTTGAACACAGTAGAACAAAACAGACTCATTGTAGCCTTTTTAATGTCTTGTATTTAAGACTTCCAATGATAGTTTTTTGCTAAAATAAACAGAAAAAAATATATCTTACATGAATTAGTTTTATATTTCTGGAAGTTGAGGCTGGGGTCGTGCACATTCTAGAACACTCTACCTGAGCTGCATCCCTGAGGAGGGAAGTACAGGTGTCCTACAACTTACACAGGTGTTAGGTCCAACAAGGCATCATGAATTGAAAACATCACTCTCAAAATTTACCTGATCTACCGAACATCACAGCTTCACAGCCTACCATGCACAGGTTCAGCGTACTTAACCCCGACTACAGTTGGGTAAAATCATCTAACCTAGCAAAACCTCCCTAATAATAAAGTAGTGACAATCTTTCCCATTTGTTGAATACAGCATTTCTCGGTGTTCTTGGGAGGGGAGGGACACCTAGATCTAGGACTCTTACAAGTCCCTTAGATAAAACCCTACACACCCTGTTTTCCTTAATTATCTGCCAACTGATTGCAATGCCTAATAAAACAGATCGTAAATATCAGTTACAGTATGTTGTTGTGAGAATAACAAGGGGGAAAGTTTGTACAAGTTAGTACAATTCTTTTTCCCCTGAATATTTTCAGATCCGTGGTGGGTTCTCAGCCTAGAACTCCCAAAGTGCAGCCAGCCTTCTGCTCTTTTAACCAGGACTGCAACAGTGGGCCATGGCAGTGACTGGAGGCTGAGCCAAGCTCTTGCTGCCTAGCAATGGGCCTGGGCGGGCAGGGGTGGGGGGGAGGACTGTGGGTTCAGTCTGCCTACTGACACTTAGGAAAGACCCGAAGGGTAGTTTCTGCTGAGTGACTCTGTCACAGTGTTGCAGCAGCCCAGAGCAAATGACAAACCATAGTCTGTAGCGACCTGGACAGAGTTAGCAACATTCTATCACACTACCTAACCCCAGACAGCTCCCTTTGGCTTCCCCCAAGAGCACTTCTGTACCAGAATTTCATTCTGTAGATCCCCTACCCACCACTCTAGACAGAGGAAGCAGAAGCCCAGAGCCTTTAGTTTCCATAGCGCCTCTTCCAGCCTCACGTCCACTGGCAGCCCGGTCCCATTCTTGCCTCCCATCCTGGGAGAGATGTCCCTTCTCTCCAAGACTGCAATCTTCCTGTAGCTCCTATCTTTCTGCTTTTTGACTTTTAGAATTTCACCAGTTATCTTTGTCTCCTCAGCTTTCATTTACAAATAAATTTTTACCTCTTCATCCCAAACCACCACACACATCCCTTCTCTTGATTCGTCCAGCGTTCTGCTCTTCTTTCTCTCTGCAGCACACACAGCCTTTCCCCACATGGGTCCCCAACCCTCCCAGCCATTCTATTTGTCTGTCCCCCTCCACACAGGGACACTGTTGTCACTAAGAGAAAGCCAACCCCGTCCCAATCATTTCCTTCTCTAGAAACCCCATCAAGTCACGACACCCAGTATTTCAACTTCTAGAAAACAATACAATCCCACTCTTAACCGGACTCCTGTCTGCAACCACAGCGCAACTTTTTTTTTTTTTTGCCATCTTCTTTGGAATTCAAATCTGAGGCAAAATACACCCAGTGGAGAAGTATTTTTACAACTTTTCTGCTCATGGCCATGTTCAAATGTGAGCAATTACAAGCCATTTAGAATATTTCTTGAAAAAAATAATTCACTTCAATTTTCAAAACTTATGCGAAAGGCACTGCAAAACACATTTTTCTTATGGACCAGAAAACTACCCATTCTTTTAAAAAGTGTTGGTTTTGCTGTTTGGTTGCAGGTGAACTGAAGCTCAGATTTAGGTGGGGGAGATGTGACACAAGAGAATTAATTTACAGGAACAATGAGGCATGTCTAGAGTGGCATTCTGTTTCAGAAAATTGTTCTTTATCAGTAACTGCTAGGTTTCAAATCCAGGACAAAAGGTTGAGGTGCCTATTTAACATAGCCAAGTGGAGCTGGAGGCCAGGTTTCTCCTGCATCCCTCAGTTCCTCCCAGCCTGTTACAGGGCCCTCCTGGTTGGCACACCCCACCTCTACCCTTAATTCTTCCTCCCACCCAGAGGCTGGGCTGTCCTTCCTCCAGCTGCCCCTCCCTATATAATCCAGCCATTTTGGTTACACCCAGTTCCCCTCTCCCATCATTTCCCTTCTCACATGGCTCAGGGCCATGTCCACTCTTGTGTCTTCCGGATGTTCCTGCATTTCTATGTCACCTTTTATCTACAATAAACTTTCTCCTTCACCATACACCTAGCTGCAGTTGTGTTCTGTCTCTCTCTCTCTCTCTCCCTCCCTCCCTCTTTCATTGAGCAACAACTCCTACTGACAGTAATATTACAGAAATGATACAGTAGACCAGGAGCCCAGAAAGGGGACACAAAACCATAAAGGAGGTCAGGCTGGTTACCAGCAGTGATGTCCATGAGACCTGTAGCCTCGTTAGTCTCAGGAAAAGCATTTCAGTAACTTTATTTTCCAAAAATATGCCCCAGGGGTAGGTATGTTTTCTACCACACCATCCTTACTTCTTTAAAAAAAAAAAATAAGCAGAAATAAAAAGCTTCTCTCAGCCCAGGCTGGACGGAGTCATCCCAGTGCCGCTCGGAAGGCGTTCAGGTCCCTCAGGAGCAGTTCTGCACCGGGCCTCTGCAGGGCGCGGGCCTCCCAGCAGCTACAGAGGATGCTCTGCAGCGTCTGCCCCGTCGGGGAGGCAGTGAACACCGCCCCCGCCAGCGAGGGGCGCAGCTTGTAAGCCACCACGGCATACAGCACCTGCAGAGGCTCGCCTGAGTAGGGCGCTTCCCTGGTGGCCATCTGCCAGAGGGTGATACCGAAAGAGTAGATGTCAGCTTTGGGCGTGGCGCTCTCTCCTGTCAGGAGCTCGGGAGCTTGGTGCGTGTAGGTGCCGCCTATGTGGTGAGGGCGCAGATCTTGCAGCTTCTGGGAGCAGCCAAAGTCGCCAATCTTACAGATGTCTTGCTCACTGATCAAAATGTTCGCTGGTTTCAGGTCCAAGTGCAAAATGCTTCGTGAGTGGAGAAAAAGCAGGCCGCGAACAATATCCAGGGAATACTGAAGGCACTTCCCCAAACTCAGTGGCTCTCTGCTGCAGCTTAGAGTTCCTGGAGAGCTGGTGGCGCCGTAGATGACTTGGTGTAGAGTGACATTGCCCCCAAACTCCATGATTATGGTACCCAGGCTGTTGGAGCCTTTGGGCGTGCGCGTGCTGGCAGCCACAACCCCGACTATGTTGTCGTGGTGCAGCCTTGCAATGTTGAGTTCAGCCCAGAAACTCTGCTGGGATGCACGTAGGTTCTTGGTGCACTTGTTCACTTGCTTTATGGCCACGGGAACACCACGGTAGGTGGCTTTGTACACCGACCCAAACCCTCCGGAGCCCAGCTTGTACAGCAGGCATACCTGTTCCCAGTCGATGGAGCACCAGGCCTGCCGGCGTGGCAGCCGCGGGGCCCGAGGAGAAGTGGCCCCCAGTAACAGCTTCCTTGCCTTCCTGGGAAGCACCAAGGGGCTGCTGCAGGGCCGCGAGTCCACCGAGGGTGACAGCTTGCCATGGGCGTAGCGATACAGGGCTAGAGGCGATGGCATCACACCTTCAGGTAGGAGAGGCACGGGGGCACTAGGAAGAAATGACTAGGAACAACCAGGAGACGTTGGAAGCGTGGTTGAGTGTTCCTGCCTTCGCCTAGCCCCTTTTACTCCTTCCTTGTATTCTTAAAACGAGCCACAGCTGCGCTATCACTTGGCACGATGGGGTGGGGGCGGGACGCACGTGAAGCAGGGCAGTCTCTTTCAGATGAAACCATTGCTGTCTCACAGCTAAAGTAAATCCTTAGCGAAAAAACGACCTCTCACAGGTTAAAGAGCACCGGCCTGCCTCAGGGCTCACCTCTCCTTTAAACTGTTTCTTTAATCATAATACGATGAAAGCGATGTTCAAGTATCATCTGATACACGGGCCCTTAGACTGAAGAGGAAAAACAGAAAAAGCAGTGAACTTTGGTACACTTTCCAGGCTATAATGATTGTCGGTGCTAGTCTTCACCTGCATTAAATCACTGTCAGCAGTTACTGGCTGCGAGAGTCGCAATACAAACAGCAGACATTTGTGGAACCACTTGCCAAGATCATTAGGTACAACTTTCATAAGAATTAACAATTGTAACTTAGTGTCATTGATCCAAATAGCCAACACGCACACACACACACACCCCTTCTAAGTTCATCTGAAGGGAGAATTCTGATGCTGTATTCAACTTCTACAGCGAGATAACAAGACTTCTTAGCAGCACCCTGACTTCCTACCAGTCTTTCCCTTCCAAGGCAAGTCAGGTCACCCACAGCTTGCTTACTTTCAAGACAGATTCCACAGTCAAGGAGCTACTTGGAATTTAATGCAGTCTTGGAGGAAGGGAAAAGGAACACAGCTGTAAATAACAACAAGCATAGGAAAAGCAGGAGAAACAGATGCAGCACAGAATCACCTACATTACAGAAAAGCAGGTACTGAACGTAAATTCAGGGTCTGGACACCAAACCACAGACCCATCTTTTCTGATTTTTTTTTTTTTGAGATAGGGCTTCTCCGTAGCTTTGGAGCCTGTCCTGGAACTAGCTCTTGTAGACCAGGCTGGCCTCGAACTCACAAAGATCCTCCTGTCTCTGCCTCCAGAGTGCTAAGATTAAAGGTGTGCGCCACCACCGCCAGGCCCCTACAGCACTCGTTTTCATGCCATATCTTTGGGGGAAAAGAAGAGAGCAACACTATTACCCTGTCATTCAAAAACAGTCCCTAAAGAGCTACATTTTCAGCTGCTTGGTAAATCTTTATTTTCTTTTTTTGCTTACAGGTGATAAGTGACCACTTTTTATGTGACAACTATGTGCTTCTGATTTTAGAACTACAAGTTTTGAGGAGGCAAGTTAGTATAAGAGAGCCATTCCTATAAACAACTCAGAATTCATACAACTCCAAGTCTCTACTTGATGGTAATAATATGGTTTAGTCTGTCACCTTGGGTATAATATTTAATTGTTTAGACCTCAATGCTTTATGTAAGAAATTGGGATAATAATAATTATCAAAATAAACATTTTGGAAGAATAAAAGTTGGGTAGTTCTGAACAGATTAACAGGATAAACTATTTAAAAAGCAAACTATAGTGCATTTTAATAAAATCTCCATTCTCTGCAGTTTTGCCTGTAACACCCGATTCTGTGTTACCCCCTTGGCACAGTTGGCACGCCACTGTACCGCACGCAAGCCGGGCAAGGGCCTGGAGATTGAAAGAACACACAAAGAGACCTGGGTCTATTCAACTTTGGGGAAATCCTTTATACCTAGCTGCTACACAAGGAGTTCCCCTTAGGCAGGTGGGAAATTGCCACACCCAAGATGGAATAAACAATGCCCTACAGCTAATCACCAGGCAGGGCAGGGGGAGCACAGGAACAAACAGAATGCTTTAGCTGGCTGACCAGAAACTGTCCTCAAGATGAACCCCAGGAACAAGGGTAGACCTGGGCCCTACAGGTCCCTCTTTTATATAAATTATATGACTAGGCCTGTCTTAGGTGGCACTGGATGTCAGGCAATACTCCTTACCAATCATGGGAAAGCATCCAGATCAAAGCACATTCCCTGTCTTAGGTTGGGGCAGCCCCCCCCCAAACCTTTCCCATCATTGGCTCACTAATCACCCATCACTGAGTTCAGCCAGATTTGTGCTGAAAGATTCTCTGGGACAATAGCTAAGAGGACTTGCCACATGGCAACATTGACCTGAGCTTGCCTATGGCTCTGGCACCATGAAAACATGAAGATGATGCTCCAGCACATATTAGCACTCCATAAGGAGACTGTGCCTGCTCAATCCTTAATAAGTCTGCCCAAATTGGAGCCCTTTTTGTAAGATCTCAGAGCTGGTGAAAGGAACCCTGGTATAGTAAACTAGAATAATCTCATGAGCCAATTTGTAAATTGTGCATTCCAGGGTCAGTGAATAACAGCAATAAGCCTTTTACTGTATAATCTAGCAGTGGTCTTCAACCAAAACCAATAGCAAAATTAACTGCAATATTCATTTGTAAATTTAGCTCAATTTGAATGGCCAAGGCATTTGCAACTTGCCCTGAGAAGGTATCCATTGTGCTAGCAGAAGCAACTGACTGACTAATGGAAAATCCAGCAGCTCTAGCTGCTCTGGCAGCCACAGCAATGGCTGCATTATCATGGGATGGGCTGATAGGTAGAGGAACAATTTTTACAGGTGACACATGTTCATGTACCCATAGAATGGGTTCTTTCTGCCAAAAAACTCCAGTAGGACTATGCTGATAGGAAAAAATTATCAACAGCAACGGCTGACTATAATCAATATAATGAATATGGGCAGAGGCAAGCTTTTCTTCAATTAAAGTAATACATTGCCTTGCCTCAGGTGTCAACTCACGAAAGGAGGTTGGATCTGCATTCCCCTGTAGAATGTCAAAAAGTGGTTTTAAGACTCCAGTAGGAATTTCTACACTGGGCCGGACCCAATTGAGGTCTCCAAGCAATTTTTGAAAATCATTCAAAGTCTGTAGTTTATGTTATGGTTTTCTGTCTCTTTAAGAGACAAGCCATGCCCACTCCCTCCCCCATCCGCTGAGGCAGGCTGATCTTAAACTTCCGGCCTGAGCTTGCTCTCTTTTCCATCTTCCTCTCATAGAGGTAGCTTTGCTTCTGCCTCTCTCCCCACTTCTCTGCTTCCCCCTTCTCTGTCTCTTTCTCCTCTTCTCTCTCTCTCTGTCCCCACTTCCCTCTCCACAACCCCCTGAATAAAATATTCAACCTCACTCTGCAAGTCGTGTCTATCCATGTCTGTCTCCTGCCCGCCTGCCATGTGTCTCCGGACCAGCCACTGCTTGAGGACAGGCAGCCATCTCTGGCTGCTCCCAGGACCCGCTGTCTGCCGCCACATGGCCCGCCATCACTGCTTGGGCCACCGCTCTGGGACCGGCAGCTGTCTCTGCCTGGGACTGGCTGCTCGCAGGGCACGCTGTCTGCCGCCACATGGCCCGCTACCACCATTTGGAACCTACAGCATTTCTGCTGCCTACTGCTGCCGGGATCTTGCAGCATTTTTAAAAAATATATAAAAGTTTATCTAAGCAAAGATTAACTTTCTGTGGTTTTACTCCTGTTTGTAACAGCTGATACCCCAAGTATTGATATGGAAACTGTTATTGTACCTTTTCAGAAGCAATCATTAACCCAGCATGTGCTAGGCATTCTTGCAAGTCAGCAAAAGCCTCAAGGACTATCTCTGGGTCCTGTCCAGCTAATAGAATGTACCTTACTGGGGCAATAACCTGGGCTACAAACATTTGGCAAATGACAGGACTATTGGCCATGCCCTGGGGCAATGTTACCCATTGGTAGTGCCTGTATGGTTCTTTGGAATTTTTAGACGGTACACTGAAAGCAAATTTATCAGTCTTTTGGATGCAAGGGAATGGTGAAAAAACAATCCTTCAGGTCAATAACTAAAAGATGGTATCCTGCAGGAATACCCACAGGCTCAGGCAACCCAGGTTGAGTTGTCCCCATAATTTTCATACAATCATTTACTGCTCTAAGATCTTGCAGCAGCCTCCATTTACCAGACTTTTTCTTAATAACAAAAATAGTATTCCAGGGAGAAGTGGATGCCACCATGTGTCCTGCCTCTAGCTGTTCCAGGAATTCGCTCTGTAGACCATGTTGGCCTTGAGTTCCAGTCACCGCCTATTGTAAATCCTATCAGCTTGTAAATCCTATCAGCTTTTTTTTTCTGGGATGATTAACCATCCCTTTACCTGTAGGGTAGTTTCTTTTGATGTGTCCTGACCTTCTGCATTGAAAACAAATCCTTGACCTAGCTCCACCTTGACCCTCCTTAAGGGCAGAAACAATTACCTGACCCATCATGTGAGTGCCATCAATGTCCCTGCATAACCCGATAAAGTCATTTAAATCTCCATTTCTATGGGGGCGTAAAACCTCTTGACAAAATCTGTTAGCATTTTTTTTTCTTTTTTTTGGATTTTCGAGACATGGTTTCTCCATAGCTTTTGGTTCCTGTCCTGTAACTAGCTCTTGTAGACCAGGTTGGCCTCGAACTCACAGAGATCCGCCTGCTTCTGCCTCCCAGAGTGCTGGGATTAAAGGCATGTGCCACCACCGCCCAGCTAGCATTTTTTTTATGAAGGAAAACAGTGATTTATTTCCCACGGTACAGAATTTCCAGAGGCAAAAAGTATACAGTTCTCAAGCTTATATTACAAAACCATAATAAAAAATTTAACCCAAACTTTGCACTACTTATTGCATTCAGCCAATATTTTAAATTAGATATTATTTGCAAGGCACATAAAAAGAGGACAAGGGGAAGAGACAAAAATCTTTAATAAATAAATAAATAAAATAAATTTAAATTCATAGCAACATTGGTCACTATGACAGAATTGATTTAATGCAAAAATTCTACCTGACATGTAAAGTATATACCCTAAAATAAACAACTGGGATTAGTTCTGTGGAGCATATATGCACCAAGCATACTTTTTAAATTAATTATAAAACCCATTTTAGCATTTTTTTAGATATTTATTTATTTACTTTTTATGTATACAATATTCTGTCTGCATATATGCCTGCAGGCCAGAAGAGGGCACCAGACCTCATTACAGATGGTTGTGAGCCACCATGTGGTTGCCAGGAATTGAACTCAGGACCTTTGAAAGAGCAGGCAATGCTCTTAACCACTGAGCCATCTCTCCAGCCCCCTGGCTAGCATTTTTATAGCCAATTGCTTTATGACCAGCATAGCTGAGTCCACATCCCCAAAAATGCGACTTCCCACCTGTAACAGGTGGTCAATAAACTCAGAATAAGGGTCTGAAGATCCTTGAAGGGTCTTAGAAAGCTGTTCTCGTGATCCTTTGTTAGGTAAAGTTTTCCAAGCTTAAACGGCTGCCACAGCTATCTGAGCATAAATCGCAGGATCATATGCAATCTGTGCTGCTAAACCAGCATATTGTCCTTCACCAGTTAACATGTCAAGGTTATGATGGGGGAAACCCGCAATGGCATTATTCCGTGCAGTCTTTTTGCAATTTTCCTGCATTTCACCTCTCCATTAACAAATAAACTCCCCGTGAAAGACAAGCCCTGCAAAGCTGCATCCAGTCACTGGGTGTAAGGTTGAGTTCTACAAAGGATTCCAATAAAGCTATAGTGAAAGGAGCATGAGCTCCATAGTCCATAACTGCTTCTTTTAACTGCTTAATATCCTTAAAGGCGAGGGGGTTATGTTGCCTGATCCTCTGTTCTTGTGGATCAATAATTTCCACAACAGGATAAATCTGCCTCTCTCTACTTAGATTAATCTGTTCTGGATCTCTCGGATTTCTGCCTCTAAGGGCAGAAGCAGTAGTACAAGGATTTGAAGTGTCAAGGAATGTTTTTTGAGGCGGAGGTCTCATGGAGACATCTGTTTGCTTCCTTCCTTTCCTCTTTTTCTAACTTTTTATCAGTGCGATCTCCTTTTCTAAAATTGCTTCTTCCTCTTCTATATCCCTACTAATATTCTTAACTTCCTGCTCCTCAAAACTCTTAATAGAACTCACAGATTCTTCCTGAATCTCCTCAAGGGTTTTGTTCAAATTCTCTAATTGCTCTTTTACTTTTACATCATCACTGAGAAGAACATCTCTGACTAAGCGCCATAGTGAAAATATTGCTATGGGGAATTCTTCTGGCCCTCGCTCTTTTGAAGGTCAGCCTTTACCTGTTCCCAATCAGTAATATTAAAACCTCCTGCATGTAGAAACCAGAGACTAAACTCTAAAACTGTCTTAACGATCTCTTGTGCTGTCTCAACTTTAATACCGGTGCCTTGTTTCTCCAAAAGAACTAACAATTGGCCTGTCAACCGGCCCCTTAACACTGGAACAGAATTACTTGCACCCATTACCAATACACCCCCACCACTCAGTTTCTTACCTGCTGGCCAGCCTTCCAAGGGCGACCTCTCAGGGATCCCTACTTCCTGGTCTCGCAGCAGATAGGTCTCCGACTGTAGTTGCTGATGATCCCAGCGGTGCCTCCAATTGTAACACCCGATTCTGTGTTACTACCCCTTGGTACAGTTCGCCCGCCACTGTACCGTATGCACAAGTCAGGCAAGGGCCTGGAGATTGAAAGAACGCACAAGAGACCTGGGTCATTCGAAAGGAAATCAGCCGAACTTGGGGGAAATCCTTTATAAATCCTTTATACCTAGCACAAGGAGTTCCCCCCAGGCAGGTGGGAAATTGCCACACCCAAGATGGAGTAAACAATGCCCTACAGCTAATCACCAGGCGGGGCAGAGGGAGCACAAAAACAAACAGAATGCTTTAGTTAGCTGACCAGAAACTGTCCTCAAGATGAATCCCAGGAACAAGGGTAGACCCGGGCCCTACACATTTGGGTAAATACTAAACTTGCATTTAGAAATGAAATATTTACAGATCTCAGGATAATGCCGGCATATGGAGATAAATTACAAAGGTTCTGGGGTTAAATGGATGGGGTTGCTTACTGTCCCATCAGCTAGCTCAGTTTCCACCCATGGAAAAGGTGCTGAACACAGCCAACCACGGGCTTGTGATGAAGACTCAGATTTTCAAAACTCCTTCGCTCAGGGTTTATGATAGATGGATGGCACGTAACTACTAACTATTGTTTATGAAACCCATAGAAATAAAACTCTGGTGTGTGTGTGGGCTTATCCCAAGTAAGAAACACAGATGTGTTAAGAGCACTAGGTTAAAAAATAATGTACTGGGGTTAAATAAATTAATTTTATTGTAAGTTAAAAGTCTAAACTGTGTTTTCTGGCACTTTCGTTTTTAGCGTTAACTTTTATCTCATCAAATACAACAAGGCTTTGTGATCTCCACAGGCAAAAGGCAACTCCTTAAGGTCAGGGCAGGTGCGACCTAGGTTTGGGAAGAGGCTGCGCTGGTCCAGACCGCTCCGGGCAGGCTGCACATCCTCTGCCCCCCCCCCCCCCCCCCCCCAGATGCAGACTTCGGGATCTGCAGACGTCAGCACGTTTATCAGAGGCGACAACAGACACGGAATCTACAGCTCCCGGGACGCGGTTCCCTACGGAGCCCCTCGGGGCGCACAGGCCGGCCCCGCCCTGTCGCGGGCGGCCCGGGCGTTCTCTTCCTGCTCCGGGTCCCGGAAGTCGAGCGGCGGCGCCGGCGGACCCGCCCGGTGGCTGAGGCCTCGGGGGTCCCCAGAGGAGGACCCCGCCACCGAGCAGCGCCCCGCCCTTCCCCACAGGCTAGCGCGTCCCAGGGTCGTCGCGTAGCCGTCGGGAGACATTTTGAAAATGCTTTGAAACTCCACAGACGTCACGATGACGCTCAAGACCCTGGGGGGGGGGGGGGGGGGAAGCGGGACGGGCGACGCCGCGTTCGCGCACGCGCAGTCCTGAAGACGAAGGAACTCGGGGAGCTGGGGGGCGGGGCCGCTGCGGGGAGCTCAGGTTACGTCCAGCCGGATTTCCGAATGGCGAAATTAGAAGTAGGAGGGTAGTGGAGCCCTTGGCAATCCCACCCTCAACCCCGCCCGTTCACAAACGCGAATTAAGGCCGAAAACTCACTCTTGAGTTAAACCAAAAACCCAAACGTTCAAACATAGACAAATACCTATCTTACTAAGAATTCCAACGCAGAGATTTCTCGAGTCAAACTTGAAATAGCATTATGCTACTTATATTTTTCTGGAATTTGAATTTCATACCTTGTAATAGAACACCGACTTGTTTCTAAATCTGTGAAGTGCACATAGAATTACTGCCATTTCTCTGTGATCAACTTCGAATTTCAGAGCTTGATCTACATTTTGTAGAACGGAGGCAAGTCCCTGGGTGAGATTTGTGCACATGCCTTTGTTCTGTTCTAGAAGCGGCACTCTCTACCATTTGGGTTGGTCACTTGGATTTTGAATTTTAACTCTGAAAATATATATCATATAAATACATATATATTTAAATACCTTCTCACTTTGACAAGATGTTAATACATTCAGATATTTTATAACAGCTTGCTATAGAAACTTTTGAGTTGAATGATATCCTGCAATTTTTTTTCATCTTATTGAAAATAAACAGGCTCATGGACATTTGAGAGCGCATCAGACTGAGATTTGGCCATTCTTAATGTCTTTGTCACAGCTTAAGAGAACATTCTGTTGCTATCCTTCTCTGAGCCAGAAAGCATTATGTGTTTAATACTTATAAAGTCTGTATTTCTCACTGGTGGTAAGTGAATCCAAATAATAACACTTTTGATTAAAGGACTCAAAGCTAATACAGGCTATTCAATTGATCCTCTTTATTCAATTTTATGCATTTTTGTTAATATGTTAACATGACTCTTTTTCATACATCCAATGTGTCTTAATGAACTACAGTAATAATTATCTTTTATTGCTCAAACTGCCCAACTTTGGCCCGTGGGTTTGACCTTGTTGTTTTTGTGTGGCATTGTCCCTTTGATCTGAATTTATTTCTTGTCCTCCTAACCTTAAGTTGGATCAGGCTCACAGTGGCTTGTGGAATCCATTCCTCAAGTGTGCCCTGGCAAAACAGAGTTGGAAATCATGACTGTAGAGGTACTTCGTACATGAGCTTCATTTTCTTCCCTGTGTTCCTCTCTCACTTTGATACAAAAACTGGAAAACATACTCTTTTCTTTTAATAGGCAAGTGTTGCTATTGCTTTTTCTAATTTAGTCTTAGCAGCACGGTTCCCAGTTAAATCGTCTTTTTGTGTCTTCTTCCCATTCTTAGTCATAGCATCTTGAGTCAAGAAAATATAACATAGTTACTGATATTTTTATCTTAGAAATTACAAATGAATTTTAAAGGTTTTTTTTTCAATTAACTTGTCCTTACACTGTAAGTCATTACAAATGTGCAGTCAAGTTATTTTCTTACATAGTAACTTATTTTGTAAGGGCCTGATGGCATATAGAATGCATAATTATGGTAAAGTTTGGTAGTGTGTGATTATATTGAGAGAAGCACATCATACGTTATAAAGAAAAATTTAAAAATTAAAAAAGAGGAAAACATTTAAAATATTGTCTTCAGTTCTGGGGGTGTTGTTGGTGAACTAGATGGCAGATTTCTTGGATGGTAATGATTTTTCATGGTTTGGGGCCAGATATGGTGGCACACGTGTATAGGAGCCTACGAGAGGAAACCTGCTGCAAATCTGAGGTCAGCGTGAGTTACAGAGTGAGTTCAGAGCCAGGGTGATAGTTAAACTCCGTCTCAAAATGAACAGCAAACAAAGAGCAAACTAAAAGAAGATAGTGAATCCTGGAGGACGGTCAAAAATTGTCCTTGGGCTGGGCGGTGATGGCCCACGCCTTTAATCCCAGCACTCGGGAGGCAGAGACAGGTGGATCTCTGTGAGTTCGAGGTCAGCCTGGTCTACAAGAGCTAGATCAAGGACAGGAACCAAAAAGCTGTGGAGAAACCATGTCTCGAAAAATCAAAAAAAAAAAAACTGTCCTTGGAAACCGGGCGGTGGTGGCGCACGCCTGTAATCCCAGCATTCAGGAGGCAGAGGCAGGCGGATCTCTGTGAGTTCGAGACCAGCCTGGTCTACAAGAGCTAGTTCCAGGACAGGCTCCAAAGCCACAGAGAAACCCTGTCTCGAAAAAACCAAAACAAAAAAACAAAAACAAAAACACTGTCCTTGGAGTATACTTCATGAGCTGGAGGGAGCTGAAAATAGAGCCTGTTTGTCCTTGTTCTCAGCCTTCTGCTTAACCAAGTCATATGGAAGAAACTTCTCATCTACTATTGTGTGTGGAATCCAAAAATATTTCCTATGATTTGCTAAGCAAATTTTCAATCTTTGCTTTATCACCAATCCTGGCGTATACTACATGTCAGAGAGAAATGTAGTAAATGTAGTAAATCCACTTTGTGGGGCATAGGCAGACACAGCAGGGCTAACATGTAAAGTTAGAGCACCAGATGCTAATGGCAGGAAAGAAGAAAAGTCTCAGATCAACAGTCTCCAATTCAGCACAAGAACCTAGACAAAGGCAGTAGACAGAGCCCGGAGGAACATACAGAAGGAAATAGTAGAAAGAGAAAGTCAACTGGGAAGATCTGTAGAGCAGAGATAGCTTTTCAAAACGTTTGGCAAATCAAACCAATCTCTACCAAGGCTGACCTGTGAAAGAGAAGACGCCCATTCCCAACCGTACTGGGACTAGAAAAGAGCCTTCAAAAGGCAGCCCTTCCTTCCGTCAATCCAGCTGATTCAGGATGGTGGGAACATGCTGTGACCCATGGAATTCATGAGCATGAGACTTTATCAAGTTTATTTTGCTTTGAACTCAGTTCTTTGCTCGAAAGCAATACTATGCAAGACACTACGGCAGTGGACAAAACATTTTGCAGTCCATAGATGGCAATTTTGGCACAGCGTTAAATGCAGGGAAGAAAACCTATATCCAGAACAAGAATCTGGACTGGCAGGAATAAAACACCATCCTATCCTGTGTGGTAGCAGACCCATGTAAGCAACCTGCCATTAGGTAGCTGACTTCATTCCCCTGCGGGAAAGAGGCCATAAAAGGCATTCAACATTAGTCTCTACCGCACTGTAGTCAGGATTGCCTTGCAGAATATAGTTCATGCTACAAGTTCGTACATAATCTTCATCCTTGCCTCATGGCACTGCTGAGTATTGATTGAATCCATGGAAACAGCTGCCTAGCACGCACAAATGGCTCGTCCATCCCTGCGCTTATTAAAACATTTTTTTTTTTTGGCTTTTGGCTGAGGTTACCCCCCCCCCCTGGGAATAATTCCCCTGGGACGCCGACACTTTCAGGCTCACACCTCACTGTTCTGAATTCTGCCAGCGGGAGGGCTTCTCTCTACCTTTCTGCAGGGATGGCTGGGGTCCCATTGCCGTCCAGTCCAAACACAGTGTCAGAGCACTGCACAGGAACACCTGTAGCCAGACTTTTCTTTCCTCTTCTTCAGCTTCTGATCACAAGAACCACCCAAGAGGCCATCAGCAGAGGCTGGGAGAGAGAAGGGAGAGTAATAGAAATAGGAACCTGTGGACACTGTGGCTTCTTCATGTGACTTACTTTTAGAGTTTCAGGACGTGTTCGGGACCAATGGCCTGCACACACATTTCTCTTTCTTTCTTTCTTTCTTTCTTTCTTTCTTTCTTTCTTTCTTTCTTTCTTTCTTTTTTGTTTTTTTCGAGACAGGGTTTCTCTATATCTTTGGAGCCTGTCCTGGAACTAGCTCTTGTAGACCAGGCTGGCCTCGAACTCATAGAGATCCGCCTGCCTCTGCCTCCCAAGTTCTGGGATTAAAGGCATGTGCCACCACTGCCCGGCCACACACATTTCATTTGATGGTAGCTTATGACTGTGTGAGTGCGTCCAATGTTATATATTAGTTAATCAGGTAACACCCAGCCCATGACGGGCAGCTCAGGCCTCATAATGTGGTGGCTTATGGTGCTGATTTCATAATGAGGTTCAGGTTGTTAGCCATAGTATTTCAGATGATTGGTTATAAAGCTGGGTGCTTGGTGCATATAACTTCCAGATAAAGAGATACATTTATACATTATTATTTGATTTATTTCTTTTCTTCTGCTTCCTCCTCCTCTTCTTTCTTTGATTATTCAAGACAGATTTTTTTCTGTGTAACAGCCTTGGTCATCCTGGAACTCTCTCTGTAGACCAGAGATGCACCTGCATCTGCCTCCTGAGTGCTGGGATTAAAGGCATGCACCACCAGTGCCTGGCTATATTCCTTAACGAATATGATAGATCGGTGTTATGGTCCTCAGCATATTTAAATATTTAAGCTTGTAGATATCTGCAGGTTATTGACTATTTTGCCATGTAAAATGACCTATGAAGTAAACTGCTTTCCTTTTAAGTGTTTCTCAAATAAACTCTACATAAAATGTAAATACACATATTTTAAAGATGTTTAAACTATTTCATGAATTATGTTTTGGGGGCCTTGAATCTCTTGTGACTTCAACATTCAAAAGTGTGGAACTAGGACTGTTTGTTCCCCACAAATCCATCAACACGGTAAGTTTCTAAATCAAGACCATCTAGATCCCTCTGAACTAGATCACGGCACTAGACTGGAGAGCTGACAGCTTGAGAGATGAGGGGGCACAGTGAAGGCGATTGTTGGCCTTGCAACAATTGTTTTCAGGTTTTTTTTCTCTTAGTGGGCATTGGAAACTTTTTTCTTTCAAAATTAGAAACTGTATATCAATCCCCAGGAAGTAATAAACCCAAATCTGCCCAGCAGCTGTGACTATGGCCGTGGCCTGGTTAAGACATAGCCTGCTGTCAGTCTCCCAAATTCACTTATATTTTATAGCAGCCGTGCAGATGAGTTAAATGAGATGCAGGAAGAACCGCACTCCCACGGTGTTAGAGTCCTGGATGGTGGTTAAGTCCTCTGTGATACCTTCAGGAACTCACTTTCTCCATCCCCAACTTTCCTGGGGGGAAGTCAATCTAGCTGCTCACACTTATTGATACTGTCCCCACAAGAACAGTCCCCGTTCCACAGGTTGAGGGACAAAGTGGGGATCACTTCAGAACTGAAGAAACAGTGACCAGATGGGTTCAGGTACCCCGTGGGCACACTGAGAATTGATCTGAGCTAAAATGCCAGTGTTTGCTTCCAGCAGGTTCTACATGGCTGGGCTGGTAACACAGTGGGTTCCGTGGAATTAGTGTCACATTAGAGCCAGAGTTCTTGTAGTTTCTGAAAGCTTTGGTGACTTTGTCCGAATGTGTGTACTCATTCTCATAAAAATCTGATACCTTAGGGGAACTGGAGGAAAGGTTAACAACATATACTTTTGGTCATATCCTTCCTTAAGGGGACATATTCTTCCCTTCATTCCAGCTATTATTAATCTGTAGATTGGCTTAAGTCTGGGTACTGATTAAGTAACCATGCCTCTGTTTTTGACTCAAGTTATACTTTCAATCAATTGATTTAGAAATACGAAGTTATATAGATAGTAAGAGTTTAGTAGGCTTCCTGTATTAACTAATTTTTGGTTGTTGTGTCTGAAATACCACAGACTGGATAATAGTTTAATCAGCCAACAGTTATATAGGCTTGGAGGTTCAAGGTGGGGAAACTCATCTAATGAGAATGTTCTTGCTGGTGGGTGCTCTCAGCAGAATTGCAAGGTGATGCAGGAATTCTACACAAGGGAGTACAGACAGGGGCTGAGCCAATCAAGACTTAGTAACAGATCCACTCTGAAGTACCTCATTAATTCACAGATGTGTGATTTGATGGATACATTCATGAGGGGCGAACTCACAGGACCCGAGGCAAAAACAGACAGAATCCTAATAATCTGACATGAAGTAAAATTCAAGATACATCAGTTAAGTAAAAAAGCAAAGCATAGGAAATGTTTCCTGTTAAAAATGACCAGAGATGAGAAACTATGCATGTGCTTATGAAAGAAAAAAAAAGAGTTTTAAGAAAGACTAGGCCAGAAATCAACAAGATTGCTTATTAAAACCATGAGTAAAATGTATGAGGGTGTGAGGAGAGGTATTCATTTGCTGTGCTTTTAAAATATACATTATACATTTTAGAATCATAATATTTAAAATGCTCAAAAATATCAACAAGAACAAGGAATGAGCAGAAACAGGATACAGAAACAAATGAATCCACCTGTTTCAAACACAGCACAGCTATACTGAAAGAGGTGACACTGAGCGTGGAATTGTGACACCATTTCTATCAGGTAAAGAACAGAAGGACTATAAATATTATGTTATTATAAATATGTATTGGCTCTGATGCTATTTTACATATATTTCATAATTAGTAGTTACATAAACTCAAGATGAAAGCTAAGTTTCTCACTCGTGGAGGAGGGAATTAGCTTGTGGCTAGGAGAAAGGTTAGAATGAAATCTTAGCTATTGTTGGATTGAAATGTTTGAATTTGTAAACAAGAATGAGCCTGTGGAAATGCATAAATACATTCTGATGCATAGATACATTCGGTGCTGGCTAATTTTATGTCAACTTGACAGAGGCCAGAGTCATCTGAAAGAAGGGAACCCAATTAAAAAAATCTGTCACTATAAGATTGGGTGTAGGCAAGCCTGCAGAACATTTTCTTAATTTGTGATTGATGGGGAAGGGCCAAGCACACTGTGGGTGGTGCCATCCCTGGGCTGGTGGTCCTGGGTTCTGTAAGAAAGCAGGCTGAGGGCCTGGCGGTGGTGGCGCACGCCTTTAATCTCAGCACTCGGGAGGCAGAGGCAGGTGGACCTCTGTGAGTTCAAGACCAGCCTAGTCTACAAGAGCTAGTTCCAGGACAGGCTTCAAAGCTACAGAGAAACCCTGTCTCAATAAATAAATAAATAAATAAATAAATAAATAAATAAATAAATAAAT
>JABTXL010000001.1:41232088-41252384 GCA_025134845.1 Neodon shergylaensis
AATAAATAAATAAATAAATAAATAAATAAATAAATAAATAAATAAATAACCATTAAAAAAAAAAAAAAGAAAGCAGGCTGAGCAAGCAAGACATGATGAGCAAGCCAGAAAGCAGTTTCCCTTCATGGCCTCTGCACCAGCTCCTGCCCCCAGGATCAGGTTCCTGCCCTGTTTGAGTTCCTGTCCTGACTTCCTTCAGTGATGAACAGTGATGTGAATGTGTAAGCCACATAAACCCTTTCCTCTCCAACTTGCTTTGGTCATGGTGTTTTGTCACAGCCATAGAAACCCAAACTAAGACAAATATAAGCATAATTTTTGCATATATTATTAAGAAAAAGAAATAAAAAATCTCTTGTGAACATAGACACAAAAGTTCCTGACACAATACTAAGAAATTGAATACAGCATACATACTTATAAAAGAGGATAACACCCCATTACAAAGTTGTGTTCATCCTCAGAATTCAAGGTCAGTTAAATACTCAAAAATCAATGAATATATCTCAGCAGTAAAAAGCATTGGCTGCTCTTACAGGTGGTGGCGCACGCCTTTAATCTCAGCACTCGGGAGGCAGAGGCAGGCGGATCTCTGTGAGTTCGAGGCCAGCTTGGTCTATAAGAGCTAGTGCCAGGATAGGCTCCAAAGCTACAGAGAAACCCTGTCTCGAAAAACTAAAAAAAAAGCATTGGCTGCTCTTACAAATGATCCAGGTTAAATTCCCAACACCCACATGGCAGCTAACAACTGTCTGTAACTTTGGTACCAGGGAATCCAGCACCTTCTTCCGGACTCTAAGGACGTCAGGCATGTAGAACACAGACATACACATAGGCAAAATACCAATATAAACACATAAATTAGCTAATTTAAAAATGGATCATAAACCTCCATTGAAAACATCATACTATGTAACTTCTAGGGAAAATTTAAGAAAAAATATGCATACCTTTAAGTTTAGTGACAAGATTTTAGATTCTACTGCAAAAACACCATTCAAGAAAGAAAAAAAAAACCATGTAAATAGACTTGAAGAACTGAGAACACAAGTCACAGACTGAGAACATATATGCAGATCACATAACTGACCATGCCTGTAATATTAAAGAACTCTTAAAGCTCAACAATAAAAATAATCTAATAAATATATTTTTCCTAAATGGGTAAAAGACCGGAAGGAAAAATTTTCTCAAATTTTGTACAGTTGGCAAATAAGTATCTGAGATGGTCCTGGGTGTCATTTGTGATTAGAAATGCCAAGGAGAATGGCAAGGAGACAGAGCTAAAGTCCTCCACTGCATCAGACCCCACAAAGACGGGTAGCAGCAAGGACTCTCCAGACAATCCGGGATAACAAAAGGAACAGCGCTTTGGGAGAGAGATGCAGGAAGTCTGTGATCAAAGGAATCACGAAAGCAGACACAGTCCTAAACCTTGTCACAACACAGATCTTTGCTGCCTAGATTGACTGCACAGAGAATAACAAAAACGGGAAAACAAAAAACTCTGTGCATATTGTAACTTCCCTTGTCTTGTACCTTAGTTACACCCTAAAACTAGGGAAACGCCTAAGACCCAAGGATTCCATAAATTTCTCAGACACAGGGATTATAATTCACTTTCCGAGTTTCAGACAATCTCGGGAGCAATTAAAACTGAGATGAAATTCAGTCTCACTCGTATGAAAAACCAGACAACAGAGTTTGGAGGAATATCTCCTGGTTAGGTGAGCAGAGGCAATCTCAGAAAAGGGACACTCAGATTCATTGCATATACTCGGTCCAAATTTCTGGCAGATTCCTGGCATACTCCTGTGTTGGGCAGACTCCAAGCTGCCATAGGTAGGCTAAAGGAACCTCTGTTTGAGTGCAGCCCGCCACCAAGGGATCAGGCTAAAACAAACAATACCGCTCCTCAACACTCCTTAGAACAGCGGTTCTCAAACTTCCTAACACTGCGACCCTTTAATACAGCACCTCATGTTGTGGTGACCCCAACCATAAAATTACTTTGTTGCTACTTCATAACCGTAATTTTGCTGCGTTATGATTTGTAAATATCTGATACGCGACCCTTAGGGGTTGAGACCCATTGGCTGAGAACTGCTGCTTTTGAGATACAACCAAATCATGAAACTGTTGGAAACACCAAGAAACAGGAATCTGTGTGCCACAGATAAGAGCGAAAGTGACTTGCGGAGGCTACCCTGGAAGACACAGTCAGATGAGTTAGCAAAAGGGATCTAAAAGCGGTGCACAAGGGACGAACAACTTAATTTCAGTACAGAAAAAGAAATCATTATCAGATATGAAGGTTCAGGAACTCAAAAACACTCTATTGGAACAAAACAGTCTGCAGGCTGGGGATGCAGTTGAGGAGAAGAGCTTACCTAGCACGCAAGTGACCCTGTTTTCACCAGAATATGCAAATATGTAAAGAAACCGAAATATCACCCTAAATACTCATTGAGAGTTACACAAAAGCCTTAAATGCTAAGCCATGCTTGGGAAACTCCAGGGCTGTGCATGTGTACAGGGAATAGGAGGTGAGGAGGGAAATTTGGCTGTGCTGTAGGCAGTGTCTCCACTGGTGGCTCAGTCATTTTCACCTGCGAATAAAAGGAAAATCAGGCATGGTGAATGATAAACCAGGGGGAAGGGGTTGGAAGTCATGGATTGGATGAAAACTGACACAGGGACACCGACATTCAGAAGGGCAAGTAGGATGGCTAACAACTCTAAACCTCACAAAAACAGGGCCAGAGAAACGGAGAACTAATCCTTAAGTCAATAATAAATATAAGAACAAAAAAAAAAAAAAACCAGAACCTAGGTGGAAAGGAGCTGAGTTAACCTATTAAACACCAACGAAGGCCGGCAATATGTGAATGACAGAAACAAAACCAGGTTCCTCCCCATCTCTCCCCTCCTCTCCTTCCCTTCTTCCTTTCCTCACAGGTCACTTTCTCTTCCCCTATTTCAGGTTTTTTTTTTTAATTGAAAATAGATTTTTGTAGCAAGACTTCTAATTGGACTAGATGTAGTATGAGTTCTAGTTGTTCTTAATAATAAAAATCCGGAGTCAGCTGTCAGGGGCAAAAGCTGAAAGGTCAGAAAAGCAGAGCAGCCAACCATTAGAGAGTTCTTACCTCTACCAATGCTCAGACCAAAGGGGCTATTCTGTCAGACTGAATCCTGAGCTCCTGTCTCCTCCTGCCTTATATTCCTCTCTCTGCCCAGCCATATCATGTCCCATCAGAGACCCAATTGTTCATATACTCAGGAATTCCATAAAAAACATCTGGCAGACTTCTGCCAGATGTGTAGCTGGTAAAAATCATTTCACATTCTGTAGGCTACCACTCTGTCTAAATGATGGTGTCTTTTGCCATGCAGAAGTGTTACAGTTTCTGGAAGAACCTTAAAACCAAATTTATGAAGATGATAGAGGTTCTCAAAGAGGAAATGAATAACCCCTTAAAGAAAGACAAGAAAAAAACAAAGATTTGAAGGAAATGAATAAAGCTGTTGAGAATTAGAAATGGAAACAGAAGCAATAAAGAAAATACAAACGAGGGAATTCTGCAAATGGAAAATCTAGGTAAGTGAAAGGAACTACAGATAAAATCATCACTAACAGAATTCAAGAGATAGAAGAAAGAATCTCAGGCACTGAAGACACAATAAAGAAATATATGGTCAAAAATGTTATATCTAAAAAATTCCTGATGCAATACCTCCAGGAAATCTGGGACACAATGAAAAGACCAAACCTAAGAATAATAGGAATAGAAAAAGGAGAAGAACTCCAGCTCAAAGGCCCAGAAAATATTTTTAGCAAAATCATAAAAGAAAAATTTCCTAACCTAAAGAAGGACATGTGTATAAAGGCACAAGAAGCTTACAGAACACCAAATAGATTGGAGAAATAGAAAGTTCCTATGCCACATAATAATCAAAACACTAAACATACAGAATAAAGGAAGAATATTAAGAATTGCAAAGTAAGCCGGGCGGTGGTGGCCCACGCCTTTAATCCCAGCACTCGGGAGGCAGAGGCAGGCGGATCTCTGTGAGTTCGAGACCAGCCTGGTCTACAGAGCTAGTTCCAGGACAGGCTCCAAAACTACAGAGAAACCCTGTCTCGAAAAACCAAAAAAAAAAAAAAAAAAAAGAATTGCAAAGTAAAAAGGCCAAGTAACATGTAAAGGCAGACCAATCAGAATTATACCCGACTTCTCGATGGAAACACTACAAGCTAGAAGGGCCTGGACAAATGTGCTGTAGATTCTAGGAGACCATGGATGCAAGCCCAGACTTATATCGCCAGTAAAACTTTCTATCACCATGGATGAAGAAAATAAGAGGTTCCATGATAAAGTTAATCAACAGCCATCCACAAATCCAGCCCCACAGAAGGTACTAGAAGGAAAACTCCAACCCGAGGAGGTTAACTATACCCACTTGTACAGCCACTATGGAAATCAATATGGAGGTTCCTCAGAAAATTGGGAATCAATCTATCTCAAGACACAGCTATACCATGTAGCATGAATTCTAATTGGTCTTTTTTTTGGGGGGGTGGGGGGGTTTCGAGACAGGGTCTCTCTGTATAGCTTTGGAGCCTGTCCTGTCCTGGAGCTAGCTCTTGTAGACCAGGCTGGCCTTGAACTCACAGAGATCCGCCTGCCTCTACCCTCCCCTCCCCCACCCCCAGTGCTGGGATTAAAGGCGTGCTCCAATGCCGCCTGGCTCTAATTGGTCTTAATAGTAAACCTCAAAGTCAGATATTAGGGGATGAAAAGTGAAAGACCAGAGAAGCAGGGCAGCCAGCCACTACAGTTCTTACCTCTATTCAATCCTCTAACTGAATGGACAGCAGTCTGTATCCACCTGCCTTATACTCCTTTCTTCACCTCCCTAGTGCTGGGGTCAAAGGTGTGAGCCACAACTGCCTGGCCTCTAAGTTAGCTAGTGGCTAGCTCCACCCTCTGATCTTCAGAAATGCTTCAGGCATGTGTTAGAGCACAAACAAAATATCACCACAATACCACTTTCAGGCATATACCCAAAGGATACTCAATCATTCCATAAGGACACTTGTTCAACCATGTTCTCTGATGCTCTATTCATAATAGCCAGAAACCAGAAAGAACTTAGATGTCCCTCAACTGAAGATTGGATAAAAAGGACATGGTAGATTTATACAAATACAATGAAGTATTACTCAGCTGTTAAAAACAGTGACATCACAAAATTTGCAGGCAAATGGATGAAACTAGAACCCAGACCCAGAAAGACAAAAATGGTATGTACTAACTTATAAGCCATTAAGTAAAGGATAATCATGCTACAATCCACAGACCCAGGGAGGCTAAATATCAAGGAGTGGTCAAGAGAGGATGCAAGAGAGAGAGAGAGAGAGAGAAAGTATCTGGATCTGGGTGATGTAGACACTTAGTGCAGTGGGAACTCCCTGGAATCCCAAGAGTGACCCTAGTGAAGACTCCTAGTAATGGAGGATACTGAGTCCAAACTGGCCATCTTCTATAACCAGGCGAGGCTCATAGCCATGGGAGCCAATGACAAAACCTTCGACCTACGATCTGTCCTGCTTGCAAGACATGTCAGGGCAATGGCGGTGCAGAGCTTGTGGGAGTGGCCAACTAATGAGAGGTCCAACTTGAGGCCCACACCAAGAGAGTGAACACCATCATCGCCCGGCTTTATGTTTGTATAACTTGGTGTTCTTGTAGGATTCCAAACAGTGGGAGGGGGGACTGTCTCTGACTCTTTTGCCTACACTTGGGACCTGTTTTCTCCTACTGGGTCACCTTGTTCAGCCTCGATATGAGGGTTTGTGCCTTGTCTTATTGTAATTTGCTATGGTTGATATTCTTGGGAGGCCTGTGTTGTGGAATAGTACTTTAACTATGTAAAGATGTGTTAGCCGGGCGGTGGTGGCGCACGCCTTTAATCCCAGCACTTGGGAGGCAGAGGCAGGTGGATCTCTGTGAGTTCGAGACCAGCCTGGTCTACAAGAGCTAGTTCCAGGACAGGCTCCAAAACCACAGAGAAACCCTGTTTCGAAAAACCAAAAAAAAAAAAAAAACCCAAAAAAAAAGATGTGTTACATTTGATTATGTTGTGGAATATTACTTTAATTAGGTAAAAGTGTGTTAGATTTGTTTATATTTCATTTGTTTAACAATGTAAAGATGTGTTGCCTTGCCTGTCTAAGGCACCTGGTTGTTATATATATTAAAAAAAGCTGACTGGCTAATAGCTAGTCAGTGGAGGGAAAAGCAGGACTGGCAAGCAGAGGGAATAAATAGGAATAGGGAATGAGAGAGGGAGAGAATGAGAGAAAAGAGAGAGAGATGCTTGGGGCTAGCTAACCAGGCAGCTGCCAGCCAGCCAGACACGAAGTAGGACCTACAGAATGAAAGGAAGGTGAAAAGTCCAAGGCAAAATGTAGGTGAAGAGAGATAGGTGTTAGCTGGAGCTATAAGAGCTAGTGGGACAAGCATAAGATAAGGCCGAGCATTCATAATTGATAAGAAGTCTTTGTGTCTTGATTTGGGAGCTGGTTGGTGGCCCCAAAGAAAGCCTGCTATATATACGCTGATGGACAGAGGGGTAGGGAACCCAGGGCTACATGCTGACCTACTCAGCCAATAAATGACCAGAGCTGGAGGTGGGACAGACAGAAGCGGGAACCACAAACTCGGTCAGCCGTTGATGCCAGCACTGCTGTCTGTTCTTCTAGAAGAAATTAAAGTTCTATCTGCATCTTACACTTGATATAAAAACAAATACATTTAAATATAAAAGTGGGAACAAAAGTTATAACAAATCTGTGAGGCTAGGCAATCACAGGTGATTTTCCAACTGAGAAATTCTTTCCTGGGATTGTGTCCCACATAACAATGCCTGGAACTCTAGAGTCATGGGAATACAAATAAAAATCTGTGATTAAATAGGAATGTAAAGCCTTAGGGGCTGGAGAGATGGTTCAGTGGTTAATAGCACTTGATATTCTTCCAGACGATCTGGGTTCAAATTTTAGCGCCCACATGATCCCCAACAACAATCCAGTTTCAGGGGATCTGGCACCCTCTTCTGGTGTCTGAAGGCACTGCAGGCATGCGTTGCACAGACATATGTGCTGGCAAAACACCCATAGACATAAAATAAAATAAATAAATATTAAAGAAAAAAAGAAAGTTCAAAGCTTTAAAAGTTGTTTCTCTGCTATCTTTTCATGCCAAAAGCATAAAATAATATTGCTTGAAAATTCAGAATGCAGATGATCAATTTCTCTATCTAAAGAAAAATTTTATGAATATATTAGGAGCAAATATGAAAAGGAGCAAAGGGTACATAAGCAAGTCACAGATATATCAAATATAAAAGCTGATGTTTAAATTCAATAGTAAATTCCAGGAAATGAGAATCAATGTAATAACCAAAATACCTCTTTGATCTCATTAAACTGGCAAAAGCTAACTAACAGGAAGCATGGAAGTGCGGACATCAACCAAACACAATCCATGCATTCCTGGGCAGCTTTTTTTGAACAGTCTATTGGAGGCAGGAAGATCCACCCTGAATGAGGGCGACAGCTCCTGGTGGCAGCTCGGGTAAAAAGACGCTGAAGAAGTGAACCCCATGAGGGAGTCAACGGACAATCTGCAGTGCTCTGCTATGCTGGCTGGGTGTTGAGCAGGCTAGATGTACTGTTTTACTTTCATCTATGTTCCGGATGTCTTGGGAACCCCATCATAACTAGGGCACATCTGTATTCGGAGACACGTCCACTCCTCATGATGTAACACAGGACAGGGGTTGTTTCGTCTGCTGTTTTTCCAGAATTTGGAGAGTCCGGTGCACCTTAGGTGATTGACAGATGTTTGTCTTATAGTCTTTGGCAGGCTCTCCCCACTACAGCTGTGCTGACCGGCCATCGCGCTCCCAGAATCTGTTTGTCTCCATCTACCATTGTTGGAGTTACAGTCGCATGCAGTTATGTCTGTTTTTTTTTTAATATTTATTTGTTATGTATACAATATTCTATCTGTGTGTATGCCTGCAGGCCAGAAGAAGGCACCAGACCCCATTACAGATGGTTGTGAGCCACCATGTGGTTGCTGGGAATTGAACTCGGGACCTTTGGAAGAGCAGACAATGCTCTTGCTCTTAACCGCTGAGCCATCTCTCCAGCCCCATGTCTGTTTTTTTTTTTTTTTTTTTAATGTGGGTGCTAGGACTGGAACTCACCTCCACCTGCTTAGACAGCACATTTACCGACTTGGCTATCACCTCAGCCCCCTTGAGTATAGGATTGTAATGAATGACCCACTTGCCTGCTTTCAAAAATGTCTGGCTAACAGACACTTTGACTTACATATTTATAATACACATTGGTATTCATCCCGAGCGCAGCTCCACTGAGAAAGCAAGGCTAGGCTGTTCACAGGTTTAAAAAAATTGCTTCTTAAGAGAAAATCATTTTCGCCAGTAGCCTACGATCAGTACAATCAAGAATTCTAAGGATTAATTTGTGGATGCAACTCACTAAACACTGTCTTTATGTGTTTTTTTTTCTTTTTTTTTTTTTGGAAGTTTTTTTTTTTTTTTTTTTTTTTTTTGAGACAGGTTTTTTCTGTAGCTTTGGAGCCTGTCCTGGAACTCCCTTTGTAGACCAGGCTGGCCTCGAACTCACAGAGATCCGCCTGCCTCTGCCTCCCGAGTGCTGGGATTAAAGGCGTGCGCCACCACCGCCCGGCTTGGAAGATTTATTTATTACGTATATAGTGTTCGGTTGCTGTGTATGTCTGCAGATAATAGGGCACGAGATCTCATTATAGATGGTTGTGAACCACCATGTGGTTGCTGGGAATTGAACTCAATCTTCTGAAAGAGCAGCTAGTGCTCTTAACTGCTGAGCCCTCTCTCTTGCCCCCATCTTATGTGTGTTCTAAAGGAGACAGAACCTGGGAATTGATGTGTTTTGCCATAAGCTATTAAAGAGTCTCCATTTCTTTCACTAAATGTCTCCTCTAAAGAATGACAGTTAAAGCTAGCTGTAGTAGGGGTCTGCAGAAAAACAGACAAATACATCAGGCTGTGGTTAAGAAGCTGGCTTACTTTGGGGCAAGTACTAATTTGTAGGGCAGGCAAGCAGGATAGAGAGCCTAGAAGAGCTTAGATTTCAGCTTGAGGTTGATGGATGTCCGGGAACAGGACTCTCTTCCTTGTGAAAATTCACTTTTTTCCCCATTGCATTTGAATAAGTATAAGAGGACATCCAAAATCATGAAGTGTACTTTGCTTCACTTCTGGTCTACTAATTTCAATATTAACTATACCGAAACAAATGTGCTCAAAGGGGGCATCTAGACTGATTGACCAGAGAGAGACTGGCTACCAAGCCTTGAAAAACTGACTAGGTGAGTGATTCTGATTTCTTTGTGGAATAGGTTACGGTTGAAATGAAGACATTTTGATGTTTTTGCTTTGGGTTGAAAATTCAAATACTTAACTATTTTGCTCTAGGAAAACAAAAAGATAGCTCAGCACAGCTGAAAACAATGTTTGGGCTTTGGCTTCAGTCAAGATACTACCTCTACTCGCCTCAGAAACCTCATCAGGGAACACGCTCTCCCCTTAAATCAAGCGGACTTCTTTGGAGTTCCAGGATTTGGCGACGCAGTGAGTGCCCTTGTCCTTAGGGTATGTCTGAGTAAACATTACTTAAGACCTGGCAGCCCAGCTCAGGCTACACAGCTACTCTGAACGTTTCCTCCCCCTGACGAGCTTGACTATGAAGTTCTCATTCAGCTCCAAGGGTTGGCTGTAAGAAAACTACAGATCTAAAGAAATCTTCATAGAGGAGCTCATACCCTAAACGCACTCATCTCAAATGTCCTTTCTCAGAGCATTCTGCTCTTGGGTATTATAAAAAATCACAATTTCCCTCTCTCCGCCACCCGTGAAGCACGTCACATGATCAGATTTACGCAGGCACGTATCTAGTGTTAATTCTAAGGATTGGTGTGGGATACTTTCATACTTGCTGGGACTAAGTGAAAACCAGAATTACAAATACGAGAGCTCCTATTTCCTTTACCTGATTGAGGTGCAGGGAGAAGCGGCTGAGACACAGCATGCTACTTCCCTGTTTCCTGGAGGTGTTAAATAAATTTGCAGAATTGTTATCTTCCCTGGAAGCTGCTTACTTGACTACGATGTTTTTAGCCGAAACGACGTGGTAACCACTCCGGCTCATCTGCATTGTCAAAGCTTGATTTAGTGAGCTGGGAGTGAATCAACCAACCCCATAGGAACTTGGGGAAAGGTAATTCCTATGACTGGCCATAACACGCTGGAAGAAGACGAAATGTTGACTTGATCTTTACACACACAACTACTTGATCAGCATTTGTGAATTCTAGACGCAGTGGCATTCAGGTTTTGATGTTTTGACTTTGTGTATGTGTGCAGAGGCCAAAGGAGGTTGATGTTAGGTGTCTTCCTTAACTCATCCCCACTTTTGAGACAGGGTCTCTTGCTGAACTTGGAGCTCACTGATTGGCTAGACTGAAGGCCCAGTGAGCTCTGTCTCTGCCTGCCTGCTGGGGATTGAAGTCGGGTTTCCAAAGCTTGCACAGCAGGCAATTCACGGCCGGGGCCATTTCCCTGGGCCTCCAAGTTTTGACTTTAAAAATAATACTCTCTGCCCCAATAATAATCAGCTCAAAAAGTCTTTTAAAAATACTTTATGGGTATGAACATTTTGCTCACACGTGTGTCTGTGCACCATGCGTGCCTGGTGCCCGTGGGTGTCCAAAGAGGGCACTAGATCCCCTGGAACTGGAGTCGTGGACAGTTGTAAGCCACCATGTGAGTGATGGTGATATAACCTGCTCCCGTGAGAAGAGTAATCTCTCTCGACTCTCCCAAAGCTCAAAAGCCTCGTATATCCTGGGACCTGCAATTTCATTCAAAAAACAAACAGCCTTTGGAGGCTGCAGTTCTAGCCTTATATCGGTAAATCAAAAGATACTTAGTAGTTGTAGGCAGCCCACACCCCTCCATCCAGGAGTTAAACGGACCACACAAAATGCACTCTGGGGTTATTAGAAAACAAAAGAACATGACCTTGGGAGAAGGTGGGGAATGGTTCTGGGGATGTGAAGGGTAAATATGATCAAAATAATTACATACATATATAAATTCTCAAAGAATATTGTCTAAAAACAGAAGGAGGAAAACGTTACAGTAAAGGAGCATCTCTGAGGATTCAGGAGGGTCAGTGTTATCGAAAACGTTCCGTATTTCTAGTCATACGTTCTGTGGAACTCATGAGTCTTTTTCCTTACAATGAATCCCACTGCAGGCTATAAGAAGCTGCAGTAATAAGTAGCAGCGAGTGAGGGTCTACACCTGGGTATCCCAACAGGAAGCAGCAGCCTGCTTCTTTGGATGTGAGTTTCTAAAGTACAGTTATCACTGCAGCCCCACGACACGAAGCTGCCGTACAGAAGTCACACACACACACCAGGATGACCTTTGTCTATATTTTATACAAATACAACAGTAGTTTGTGAATACATTTTAAGTACATGATATACACGATAAGCCACTTGATTTTCCAATATCACAGAATAGCAATTTAAAATGCAATAAAAATATACAAAATTCAGTCTGGAATGCAGATTTTTTTCATTTCTATTTGACTCAAAACTTTACCATTAGAGCATTTTTAGAGTACTAGTCCAAACACTTTTTTCATTAGCTAAAAATACAATTTCAGCAGTCAGCTTATGTTCAGGCACGATGCAATCCATTTTCTTAATGGACTCCCAGTTTTTGTTAAATTCAAAGGGCTGTTAGTAACTTATAGTGTGTTCTTCACTCCACACCCTACGTCAAGCCCACTTTCCACTCTGAGTTACAGTCACCTTGTGGACAAAAGCTGGGTTTGTTCTGGTAACATTTGCACATCCACGATCTCCTTTTGCAAGCGCACATGAATACACTGTGGTGGTGTAAAAGTTTGTTAATGACAAATTAAGTCACAGTATAAAAATATATTGTACACCTTTACACCTATGTAGTCCTTTTCCTATGGATACAAAAAATACAACTGAACGAGATAGAAGTTTGTAGCACCGTGAGAGTTGTGTCCCAAGTGACAGTAGCAGCATGATCCCATATAATGTTGAAGGAGGGTTTCTGAGAAGATAGACATTCATTCTGGTTCATCTGTGCCACTGAAGCTTATACAGAGAAGTCTGTGTCATCTATAGAGCTAGATAAGCTATCAAAAGACACTGCCTTCCATCCCCAGGGGCTGCTAACATTGGAGAAAGGCTTACTGGTGATCTGTGTGCTGTTACTAAGGCTGGTAGCGTTAGCTTGCATATAATCTCCGAGGAGCACTCTGTGGCTACAATACGATTCAGGTATTCATGCAGACCCACGTGATCAAGATACATCGTGTTGTAGACCTGGCTGCTGACAGTGTGTACAAAACAAAACAGACTCACCGAGGGACTCATTAGTCAGAAAAACCAGTCTGCCTTCACTAAGGACGAATACTCAACATTGAGAAGATCTCCTCCAATGTCACATGGATCTCAGTAGGCTAGAAGCAACTTGGGTGAACTGGTATCTTTTTTTTTTTTTAACTTACTTACGGACTGGGAAGACAGTGTGCTTTGAGATACGTAAACCTTGTAAAAAAATAAACCATTGTAAAACCATATGAAAAGACACACACTGATTCTGTGCAATATAGCAAATCGATAAGAAAACACTGTAAAAATGTACCTGTTTAAAATACCATCTACCATTTTTTTTTGTACACAAAGCATTATATATCAAAGGCCTACATATATATCATCTAATGGCACTTGAAACGAATATAATAAGTCTTAAAATAAAAGGCATAACCTATAGAAAGTTTCCGTAAAAGTTTAGGTTCATTTTGAAAGTGCTATATCTTGTAGTAATGTGAAGTATAGAGGTTGACCAAGCTCTATTTTTTCAATTGGCCTATATGTGTACTGCTCACTAGATGAACGATCCTGAAATATGTACTCTATAACATTCATTATTAGCTTAATAAAGCAGTCAGCTCTGGCTCATGTTTCAGTCAGTATATGGTTTTAAAAAACCGTCACTGTCCAAATTAACACAATATATCACTATATTCCACAAATGGCTAAAAAAAAAGCACAAGCAACAAAGACGCAAAAACACACAGCTTGAAAGAAACGCTGACTGAAATAATAATAATAAAAAAAAGTCGCATACAGAATGGTGCATAACCCACCAAGACAACTTAAGTCCTAGAAAACTGAACTACGGAATAGGATTTTAAATGAAAGCTTAACAGTGACCAATAACTACCAGGTGGTATTAGTAAATATCAATGGAGTATATTGCCTACGGCGCCTCGGTTCTCCCACCGACGTGCTCCTGCAGTTGCCGATACAGTCTGCACGCACACGTGGGGGTCAAACTGATGAGGCTCGGTATCTTGTCTGAGCTCCAAACTCTACACTAAACTATTTTTCGTTAAGGTTAATCCCTTTTCTTTCAGCCAATCTAAGGCACTACCAGAAATTCCAAGGACGATGAATCTGGCCACTGGTGAATGAAAAACAGCATTGGCAAGAACTATCCCTAATCACTCCTACTTCAAATAAAAACACAACAAGTGACAACGTTTTCTGGGGGGCGGGGAGCCAATTCTGTGTCACATCCTTGTTAAAACATTGTGCAATTACATTACAAGCTGCCTGATCTTTAATAGAAAAATCTATCAAGAAAGGGTTTAGTGACCACTGCAGTCAATTAAAAAAACAAAACAAAACAAACAAACAAACAAAAAAATCCAACCCAACTTGCTGGATTCCCTCTTACTTTGAAGTGTTCTTCAAGTCTGTGGGGGCAGCAATAGGCAGAGAGGTGTACATACGAAGAAAATGAAGACTCTACGTTTTAACACTGGTACCCTGGAAGATGTGTATTAGAGTTCTGTGCAGGGCAAGAATTAGGATAAAAATATATTTATATATATACAGATATGGCGCCTTTCCCATTTCAAAATGCTTTATTTCATATATCCTGGTACTCCCTTTTTTTCAATTAGCAGTGAAATACAGCCCACAGAGGCCGGCGTCTCAGGTCATTAGTGTGACTTTTTCTTATGCAAATTTGAGATAGAATAGGCTAGTGCTTTCCTATGTGGGGTCTGGGACCAACCTCTACATAAAAATAGGTTTTCTATTTACTTGTGCTCTGTCACCAACTTTCTTTTCCTTTTTCCATGGTGAGTAAAGCGATATTGAACACTTATCATTCAACTAGAGCTTTAGGTAAGCGATCTGTTTCACAGAAACTAAGGGAGCCGCCTTGAAGCAGAGCAAAGAGCCCACGTGGAGAGTGAGCGCGCTCCCGACCACAGCTCAGGAGCAGCTTGAAGAGCTAAAAATGCATTTCCTTATTAACATATATAATTTTAATGCCTTTGGAACACTTTTTTTAATAAAATGTAAATTTTCATAATAAAATTTAAATACATAAGTATAAAAACTATTGCTCCAGGGTGAAAACCGGGAGCGAGAGCCCTCCAGAGAGTGACTCTGAGTCTATGAAGTGCGCTAGACGTGTGTGTAACATACAGCGAAAGCCCCATCCATATGACATCTTACACTTCTCCTCGATTTATACTACTCCCAAGTATTTTAAATAATGCGTTATATTCAGCAATCTATACTCGTGTTTAGAATTATTGGTAAACAATGCAATCTGCAGTGATAGTTGGCCCTAGGAAAGGGAACGGGTTTCCCCATACAGGGCTAATTGAGTGCTCAGAAATTCAGAAATATTTTTTTTCTTTTCTTTTTTTTGTTTTTTAAAGAGATACATACTCTTCTGTAAATTTTCCCCTACCCCTGCCCCAACAAAAGGGGGTCTCAAAATAAGGAGTTAACAAGTGCTTAATAGATACAGCTTGTAGGCTGATGCCATGAGCAACCCTTAGGGAAATCTCCACGGCACCGCTGATCACAGCCCTGGCTGGCGTGAGGAAGCCATTACTACCGCGTCTGTGGGCACCATACCCTCGGTGCTTCCACACTCACTCGGTGTGTGCTTTATTTTTTTTTTCCTTGTTTCCTCTACAAACTCGGCTTATTGTGTAACACTCCTCCCACTCTCTAAGATGTGTCAAAAGTGGGGTTTTACTGAGTGGGTTGTGTAAGACGTTGTGGAGACTCCTCGGGTAGCGTTTTAATGTGTTTAAGTTCTCCATCCAACCACGGCAGGGTGAGGAGGACGTACACTGCTGTTTTGGAAGTGATGGGATAAATAGGCTTTTACTCTGCCCTGAAAGAGTCCAGTTTTCAGCTCTGGCAATGGTGGGGATTCTCTAGACAAGTTCTGAGGTTTGGCTGTATGTTTGACATCCATCGTCCTGCCGAGGAGTCTACTCTGGGTTTCACTGACTACTGCCCCACAATGGCCCCAAGACTCTGGACTGACTACGGACAACATGCAACATTAAGAATGCTGGTACACTGAGGCCATCCTGGGTACGAAAGGCGAAGGACATGAAACAGGACATCTCTACCCTGCTCCTGAAGACTGATGCCACACACTGTTAACATAGAGAAGATGGTTGAGATGTGGCAAAACAGTGCCAACACAGAACACCCTGTGACCTCTCAAGGTTCCTTTTGGATACCGAAACTCTCTTCTCTCATTTTGTCAGACAACAGTCTTTAAAATATATTGATCTGAAATGATGGCATATTTAAGAAACCACTATAATTTCCCCAAGCTGGATTCGCGATTCCTTTAAAACACTTGATCATGAATCTATTTAGTGGCTAGCAAACATGTAAAACACCTCAGCTATTCACACACGCTACATAAGATTTACATGGTACTGCATATTTGCAAAAAAAAAATGAGCCAAATGTCCGATGCCCAATGCTATTAGACAAAAATGAAAAATTTAAAGTCTAATAGTAATTTGAACACAGGACCTGAAGAATTTAGTGATAATAATGGCGCTCCTATATGAAATAAAACTCTGAGACTATGACAACTGGCAGTAAATCGGGAGAAACGGCAAACGTATTAAACATGAACGGTTTCAAAGCTTACCGAAGAGGCTAGTTCCTATTATTTACTGGCTTCGTGAAACCTGATATTATACAAAAGCAGAAGTTTTTGTATTGTCTTAAAGTAGGCACTAAGATAAAAACGGTCAGCGAGGGCAGGGCTACACGCGCGCGCGCCTCCCTCTCGAACCCGCCGCCAGGCCCTACTGGAAGGCCTGGTGGAAACGGGGCAGGGTGGTGCTCGAGCTCAGGCTGCTGGTGAACGCCGCCGAGAGCGAGTGCAGAGAGCCGAGACCCACGGCGCTCGCAGGATCCTGGAGATCCTGTGTTTGAGCAGGCAGCTGAGAAACAGAAGAATGCGCTTCGTCTTGGGAATAGCTCATCCCGAGGCTCCCTACGGACAGAGGATTGTAAGGAGGGCCATTTAATGGTATAAAATTGAACAGCTGAGAAAAATCCAATGCTGGTGTGTTGAGGGGGTCACTGATGGAAATAGAGCTCTTTGACAGCGAGAGGTCCCCCGCACCGTCATCGAGGGACCCGCTCTGAGGATCTAACCCTAACTTAGATGACGACGCTTGAGAATCCTGGGAGGAAGAGGGCGCACCACTTTGTAACTCCATCAGGTAACTCTCAATTTCCCCCTTTAATGGCTGTTCTTTTTCAGGAATAGAGATTGCGTATGAGGTAGAACTGAATGGGCATTTGAAAGCAAGATGGTGGGAGGGATGAACAGCATCCATATCTATGGGGCACGTCATTCCCAAAGGTAAGGTTGTGATCATTTGGTGAGCAGATCCGGAGCTCTGCATGGACTGAAATGGAGTGTTATAGAGGTTTAACTGCAAAGTGTTTGTGAATGGCTTGGACAAGAGTTCACTGGAAGGTAAGGACATCACCGGCAGGAGCTCGTCTTTTATAGGCACAGACATGTTACAGGTGAAAGGGTCCAGGAAATCTACCGGTTCCGTTTTGACCTTCAGAAGCTCTTGGTTGTGACTCTTCTTCATATGTCGAGTGAGGTGATCCTTCCGTCCGAATCTCTGTGCACAGTACTGGCAGAGGAAGTCCTTTCTCCCCGTGTGCACCACCATGTGTCTCCGGACGTCCTTCCGGGTGTAGAACCTGCGCTCGCAGTGCTCGCACTGGTGCTTCTTCTCCTTCACGCCCCCGGAGGACTTGCCTGCGTGCGACTTCAGGTGCTCCAGGAGCACGCCCGTGCTTTCAAAAGTCTGCAAACACACCTTGCAGGTGAGGTCGCCGCTGGTGGCAGCGTGCAGGGCCAAGTGCCGCTTGAAGCCGAGCTTGGTGTTGTAGCTCTTGCCGCACTCCTCGCATTTGAAGGTCTCTTTGTTGGGGTCGTGGGTGTGGAGGTGATTCTTCAGGTGGTCTTTGCGGTGAAACATTTTCTCACAATAATTACACTTGTGGGTTTTCTCAGGAGAGTGAGTAGCCATGTGCCTTTAAACATAGATAGATTCTGTGAGTGAATATCTTAGCAAAAGGGTACATGCTCATTCTTCAAATGGGAAGCTAAACTATAAGGCTAGCTCACAGCTCTCTTAACGAGGGTCTCCCTGAGTAGCACATAGCACAGCACAGTCAACACACTGCAGAACCTGAGCCAACTACGTTGCCTCTTTAGTGCTGACTGCTTTTCAGCTCGCATTCAAAAGTAAACAAGCAAGACCGAACACATTCATGTAATGTCCACACCCTTTCCATGAAGAAATTTCTCTTTACACACGGAAATTCTACTCTCATTAAGCATCTTTACTTTAAAAAAAAAATCCAAAGACACTACCACAGAAGTATGTAACTTAGAATATTTCAGGCTACCCAATGTCTAATCTACTTAACATTTCCTGTCTGCGAATGAGCTGAGAAATGTGTATACAGATACACACACTTACAACGGCTTCAGACGGCCAACACAAGAGAAAGCATAATCTGAAAGACAAATAGAGCGTAGTACCTTTGTAATTTGTACTTAGAAACAAAGGCCTTGGTGCAGTCTTGTTGTGTGCACTTGTAGGGCCTCTCTCCTGTGTGAGAGTAGGAGTGAACCTTTAATTTCTCAACACTGTTAAAGGCCTTGTCACACAGTTGGCAAGGGAAGTTTTTTCTTGGTTTGGTTTCACCACGCTTACGTTTCCCTGAAGGGGCTTTCTGGGTATCTCTTACTTCTGACAAATCACCAGGAATGACAGTGGCCATCGCAGCCTAAACCAGGCCTTCTTGTTGGACACCTGGGAACTGCCCAACTCCACTAAGTGATATAGCTTTAGGTGGCTTCTCAAGTTTCATGTGGTCGTAAAAGAAAGCAAAAAGGGACTGGAAAAAAAAATAAGAAACAACTAGTTTGTAACTAAACTCAATTAAAAAATTATTTGCTTTGTGATGCTTTTGAATTAAAAAAGAAACCATAAAATGGATTCAGCTGGTCCAATGTAATATCTGTAGGTTCCTTTGTATTTTCCAAAACAGATATCAACGCATTGCTCAGAATGGACAGTTCATACATACCCTGAAATTGCACCTGACAAACGCGGGACTTAGGAGGACAGCAGTGAACTCAGGAACTCTCAGAGTAGGGGTCTAAAGGTTGCACCAGAAACTTCCCATCTTACAGCTGAACAGCCACGCTGTGCATGTGGGTCACACGAACACACACGCACTTAGAGCACCTGGCAAACCAGGGAGTCCATGGAAGAGGTGCGGGAAGCTGAGATCCCGTAGGAAGAGAGGTGAAAGTACCACCGAGTGCAAACTGACCCTTTGACCAGTGTTAGAATACTCCGAGGGGGGTTTCTGAACGAGGGTGGAAGTGATTGGTCTTCAGAACAAATATTCTTGAAATGGTAAAGCCTGTTGATATTACTTGAGGTGAACACTGCAGACCCTTGTCATCTGGGGAAGTAGGGTTAGTGTCCCTCAATTGTTTCTACATCACAGAGAAGATTATTCTCACTGGGTGCACTAATGTTACTAATAAGCTGGAGCCATTAGGTCTCCCCAAGCTGAACAAATTAACTTTTGATACAACTGAACCTAAGTGTGGCACACCTGTTCAGAGTTCTCAACATCTGTGCAAAAACGCATCATCACAGAAGTGTTTTGCCCTGAGTTTCAATTCACTATCAGGGCTATGAGAAAGAACGAAGTATGTATCTTGAGCAACAAAGAGTATGTCGTTACTTTTAAACAAGATAATTGAAACTAAACAGAAACTTCCATAGATAAGAAGTAGTTAATATAATTAACTCTATTTCTCAGAGCAGGAAAATCAACTCCTCAAAGACTTTACTGCTATGTGAGTTAGATCAGTGGTTCTCAACCTCCCGAATGCCACCACCCTTTAATACAGTCCCTCATGTTGGAGTGACCCCCCAACTATAAAATTACTTTGTTGCAACTTTATAATTACAATTTTGCTACTGTTATGAATCATGATGTAAACATTTGATATGTGACACAGGTGGGGTGAGAACCACTGAGTCAAATGTTCCCTCAAGGTTTCTTAAGGTAAATTAGAGGGGTTCTTCCAAGAGACCACAGAAGTGGTAGCAACCGTAATGCCTTTTAAAAGGATCTGACTACTAAATATAGTTAAATGAATTTGCCATCCTTTTATATATTTTAAAGAAAAAAAAACCAACTTCCTTATCTCACCCGTGTTTTGGTATACACATGCCTTTACACAATTTAGTGTGTTACACTCACTTTCACAGATTCCAGTTAGATTTTTTTCAGGAATTTTAAACATCTACTTTTGGTAATACTTAAGTGCATGCCGTATCTTTTTGTGCTTTAGCAGAGAGGCTGTCCCTAGTAGACTAAGCAGCAGTGAGCCATTATGACTGAAGCAGTACAGCATTCAGGCAAGCTGAGCACATACAGTTTCTTTTTGTAAGACAGATGCAGGCCTTTACATTGTTCTAAATATCAGAAAGCTCCTCTTGCAGTTTACAAAGGATATTAATAAAATGCAACGAGTATCACAATGCTGATGCAGCTGTTAGCTCTGACATCACACATTGATGCAGCTGTTAGCTCTGACATCACAGCACGGATGAGCTGTTAGCTCTGACATCATATAACTCATATAGCTGTTAGCTCTGACATCATAGCACTGTTGCAGCTGTTAGCTCTGA
>JABTXL010000001.1:41252394-41267901 GCA_025134845.1 Neodon shergylaensis
AGCTGTTAGCTCTGACATCATAGCACTGTTGCAGCTGTTAGCTCTGACATCACAGCAGTGATGCAACTGTTAGCTCTGACATCACAGCAGTGATGAGCTGTTAGCTCTGGCTGTGGGTTTTCTGAAGCTCAAAGATTTGCTCTCTTCCTGTTATGAGCTCATTCAAAGGACAGATGTTTTGCCTCCCTCCATGTTAGGGGTAAGAGCTACTCTACAGATCAATAATGACAGTAAATTAGTATATAGCTTTAATTTTCATTGTGACCTCCTCACTTAATGCTTTCATAGACCAACTGAGACTATGACCACGTCAATCATTTTCCAACTGCAGGATCAAAAGGGAATGCAAGGCATCTAAATAACTAGGTCTGAACACTGGCCATAATCACCACTGTAGCAACACAGCTGTGATGCTGAGGATTCCAGAAGAGAAAAGCAACTTTAATGTAACTCCTTCCTGACAAGACATTAAAAGGGCACCATAAAACAACATGCACGCATCTGATCATATTAAACCAGGGTACTCAATCTGAAGTAACGAATGGATGTTTCTGGATGTACATACTGAGCAATGAGGAAGTGCACTGATAGCAAATATTACACTTTTCTAAGACCAGCTGAAAATTTTCATGGCTGATAATGCTTTTATATTTTAATCCATTACAAAATTCAAATTACTTATCATAGGTACATTTAAAATTTCAGGATAAATATAAAGTTGTGAATGTAACATCAAATAAAAATTATATTCACAATATGTTTATCAACCAAATACTTTAAAGGCACATGCACATAACTAGTGATTTTTGTTCAATGCATACCTGATTAAGGATGGAAAAAGCCTCAGACTTTGATCTTAGCCAGTCCCATTAACTCTTCGTGGAAGAGAGCAGAATCCAGCCCTTCCCATTTTGGCCAATCTATGAAGAAGTAAAAACAGAATGGATTATAGTATAAGTGAAACTAGAGTGTGACGGGCAGAAAATAAAGCATGAACGAACTGCAATCTCATAGCGCATGCTATACTCCACTCTGCTGCTGGGTCGTGCATTAATTCCCACCAACTGCTTGCTTTGATTAGTTGTAAGCACACTTTACATGGCCAAATAAATGCACACATAAAAAGAAAAACAGCATTACCTAGAAAAAAAATGCCAATTTGTGATGCTGAATGATTCCCCACTTGTTAATAAAAAAGGAACCTAACCAAGGGAAATGGCTATTAGAGTTACTGACTGCAAACAAAGTTGGCGAAGAGTCATTAGGCTTAATGTGGTGGAAGACACAAACTCAATTTTCGTCAGGAGAGTGCCTCTGGAAACCTCATCTCAGCATGGCTACCCACACTGCCTACACTTGTAATTGGGGCTACTTGCAGAACTGCCAATTTAAACTGAAGAATGGTGTAAGGCTGGTTGGAATGTGGCAACCACTCTCTGTTCAGATTCCAGGTACATATGGGGACGTTAAATACAGCTTTGCTACAAGAGGCAGGTGTCAGGGAAAAGGCAATACTCGTTGCGTGAGACCACTCTTGAAAAGCCTGAAGATATTTTAAAGATGCCTGCTGGTAGCTAGGTCTTTAGCTGACTGACAGTATATATACAAACTGTGTTAATATTTATGATGAAAGAAAATGGCACAACAATGGTATAAAGTAAAAGAGATCTACAATTATTACAAAGAATACAAGGCAAACAGTGATTAGTACGCTGTGATTATTTTTAATTAAGTACTCAGAATTATTTAATTAGAAGAACTTGAGGGGTAATAAAAATCAAATACTTAAACATCAGTAACAAAAGGATTTGCCAATGACAGGTTCGGTTTAAGACTTTTCAAGTGTATAACAATCTAATAATATTTCTTAAAACCTTCACTTACTTTCAGAATTTTATGATATGTAAAATAATATAGAAAGAAAATATTTAATAGAGGACATTCAAGCATCATTACAAAATTACTAAGTACATAGAAACCAGTATCATTATTATTCACATTATTTTAAAAAACTTTAGACAAATAAAGGTATTTTTAAAAGTCCAAGCAAAAGCCCCATTTTTATTAAGCATAGGACATGCATAAGTGGAAGAACATTAAAACTGCAAAACAGCAACATTAGTTTTGTCAATACTTACTTGCCCAGGGCACACACTGAATATTTGGTGTGGTAATTATGAACATAAAAGTTCATTTTATGTGCTATTACCTGAATAATGTAAATACTTTATAAAGAGTATTTTCATTTTTGCCCTTTCCTTGCAGTCAGTGACCAAGATGGCTGCATCTACCCCCACTGCTAGTGAACTCCGTGCTGTCTGTGTGGTCAAGACAGGATTTAGGCGCCAACTCCTATCTCATCTCCATTCTACTGTGATCTGCGATAGGGCAGGTTAGCAAGACAACCTGCATGTGGAGAAATCCTGACATTACACTTAGAGCCCAGAAGGAGGTCAGTGCTATCATTATTCTATAAGAACTGCCAAAAAAAAAAAAAAAATTCCAAAAGGAAGTAGTAACTAAGGAAAAAGTTTAAAAGCAATTTTTTTTTTTTTTTTGTTTTTCGAGACAGGGTTTCTCTGTGGTTTTGGAGCCTGTCCTAGAACTAGCTCTTGTAGACCAGGCTGGTCTCTAACTCACAGAGATCCGCCTGCTTCTGCCTCCCAAGTGCTGGGATTAAAGGCGTGCACCACCACTGCCCGGCTTGCAAGGTAAATTTTTAAATAATTTAATTAATCGTTAAAATAATTAGCAATTCTGAGTGCATGATTTGGGTAGAATTAATTCTAAAACCAAAGTTGACTAGCAAATAACAAATCTGTATTTTTTGTTATAAATCTTACTGCCTTCTAAACACGTCATACTCTACCTATGCTGAGCTGTGCAGGGCATTTCATAACAGAAAGGCCTTAGTGGCTAAGGATTTCAGACAGTCCACAAACAGAACTGTCTACAAATTACCCCTGCTATATAGCTTATATCCAGAAATAAAATTGCAAATAAAGCCACCATGCTCATTTAGTTTATCTTAAAATGTAACTCCTAAATTAATTTCTCTAAATTTTACCCTACTTTGAATTTTTATTGTCAAATAATTTCAAAGAACTATTCATTAATTCCCTAAACAAAGGAAATCAGGAGTTGATTAGATTTGGACAGAATATAAAAAATAAACACAGCTTATATTTATTACTCCTAACTAAGATGCTAAGTACACTTATCTGTGTATTCTGAGTCCGGCGGGGGTGGCGGGGGTGGGGGTGCGGCGGGGGTGAGGGTGCGGCGGGGCGGCGGGGGCGGTGGCGGTGGTGAGGGCAGCGGTGGGGGCCGTGGGGGTGGCGGGGGCCGGGGTGGTGATGGGGGCGGTGGTGGGGGTGGCGGGGGCCCGGGTGGTGGTGGGGGCGGTGGTGGCGGGGGCGGTAGGGGCTGGGGTGGCGGGGGCGGAAGTGGTGGGGGTGGGGGTGGCGGGGTACCATCACTGCTCTAAGTCTGTAACCCAAAAAACTTACATTCATGCTTCCCTTTTCTAGTTAACTACTTTATCAAAGATTGTTCCATCATTTAAGTGCTGGAATCCCTCTGTGCCTTTGTCTGAGGGATTGTAGAAGGTGGGGAGCACGTACACCCACGCTGTGCTGCCCTACAGTGACTTCAGAACACACCCAGCCCTGCTGATTCCACCTCCACCCTACTCGGCAGGTTTCTGCTTTAGATAGCAGCGGTAGCTGGGGGAAAGAGTCTATGCTTGGGCACGGAAGTTCATCTTCTTACGTTTTGTTTTATTCTGAAGAAATAGCGGCTCATAAAGAAAAATAACAAGCAAACAAATTGCACATCAGGAGGGTTTACTGAAATTGATTTCTATGAGATGTTGAAACAGTTTTTGTATTTTGAATCTCACAGTTCTGAGAGTTGCTTTGTCAACAGTTATAAAGCCTGAGCCACACTTACCTGCAATGATAATGTTTTCATTTTAAAAAGTCAAAGAGATTTTGCTAAGAATCACCAAAGCTTTGCTCCCACTTATACGAATCATAACAAACCACTGGCTCACAATTCAGAAAGATGTCAACATGTGCTTAAAACACTTTCCGTAGAGAATGAACGGGTGGATCACAGAAGGAAACTTAGCAGCGATAATACTTTATATGTATGATAAAATAATAAAATATTGAAGAACGGGAGATGAACTAGATTACATAACTGAACTCAACTTTGAAGGAGGCATACCATACATTTGGAGCACTGCTTTAAAACATCATTAATCCTATCTAACTTGGGAGTTCTCGGCAGTCAGCTCTCCGTCTACAGAGTCCTTTGCGAGAGAATAAAAACTACATTGAATTACAAAACTTAAGAAAGGGTAACGAGGTGAGCATGACCAAAATGCATTCTATACACATATTAAACTGTCAAAAAAATGAAGATTAAAAAGAAGACAAATGCAAAAATCAAACGAACAAAAAGACCTTCAGAGAATGAGCAATCAACTGTAGGCAGCGCGGGGCAGGGTCAGGCCAGTTTTATTCACTGCTGTTTCCCATAAATGACAGTAAAGTAACTGTTGAATGAACAAGAAAGATTAAAACGGTAAGTGCTTACCACTAACATAACGACCTGCAGGCTTGCTCATCATAGCAAACAGAAGACAGCAAATACACATTCCAGTCCAAGATAATACTAGCACTTAAAATAACTTAAAACCTGGTTGAAATAAATATTCACCTTTTCCAGCATGTTCTAGTGGATGAGATCCTTATGGAACTTGCTAGCATGAGCAGAGAACATCAATCCAGCCCCACTCCTAGTAAAAATCCCTAGAGTGAAAACATGCCTGGTACCTGTGCTACCTGGCCCGAAGCAGAAAGATGGTGAGATGCTCGGGTGGAGTGGATTATCTCTACAGGGGATAGAGGAGCAGCAAGCCCACGGTGAAGCAGTGAGCACAGCCAAGATGTGTACTTAACTCACCTGAATTTCGGGTCATCAAGAACTCAGCAATGAGACTTGAGCAAAATCACAGTACTTACTTTTAACTACATTAGATGTCAGTCAATTAATCATACAGTTAAAGATGGCTTCTGAAATTTTTCTATATTTGATTTTTTCTATTTGTTTTGAGTAATTTGTTAAAACATAGTTCTACGACAATCTTTTTCAACTTTACCACAAAATTAGCCCTAATCATATCTAGACGCATGTTATATTTAATATAAAGCAAAAACTTAGAGAGGTGAAGGAAATGGCCTATCTTTTTGTTTTTAAGGACAGGGAGGGCAATGTCCACAGATTTCAAACTTGGCACCCCAGAGTTCCCAGAAACTCCACCATTACTCTTCTTTCTAGAGAGTCACACAGAACAGCAGACACCCAGGAACATGGGAACGTCAAGCAAATGTGCTTTTTAATTCACAAATTCGTGCCCTGGTTATTTATTATGGAGGAGAAGGGCCAGCGAGTTAAAGCGGATGAATGGGCTGTGACTCAGGAGTCAGCATGCATGTCTTACGTGTACGGGAGATCTCTGTGACTGCACATCTTTATGAAATGGAAACCAGGACATAGAGCATGCCAGGCATGTCTCACTTGGTGTAGGAACATGTTCTTGCACGGAGGAAACAAAAGAGGAATCGCAGAAGAGGAAGTGAGGAGGGCGAGCAGGAGGGGCAGCTGATCGCGATTAGAACAATGCAAAGTAAGAAAGTTTAATCAATACTAGTAGCTGTTTTTGGAGGATTTTCTGGGCTTCTTCTTTTTTTTTTTTTTTGGTTTTTCGAGACAGGGTTTCTCTGTGGCTTTGGAGCCTGTCCTGGAACTAGCTCTGTAGACCAGGCTGGTCTCGAACTCACAGAGATCCGCCTGCCTCTGCCTCCCGAGTGCTGGGATTAAAGGCATGCGCCACCATCGCCCGGCTTCTGGGCTTCTAAAAACGCATAAACATCTCCATAATATTTGCCATGCAGCTACACTAGGAAGGCGGTTGCCCATGGGTCACGTTCCTGAGTTCATTCTCACTACCACTAACTGCATGTGTTGCTGGGGTGGGTGCTGATGAACTACCCTAACACAATGATGTCCTGAACCACTTGGAGTATGTCTTCTAGGATGAGTAGTTACCTAATGCAATTCAAATTACAGAATCCAGGTTTCATGTCTGGATTCTCAGGCACGCATAGCAAATCTGCAGATAAGCTCAGGAAAAGGTGGCGATCAGATGGAACGGAAGAAAAGTGCTAAGTAAAATCTTAGTTATAAAAATGTACGTGAAGCCAGGCAGTGGTGGCACACACCTTTAATCCCAGCACTCTGGAGGCAGAGGCAGGCGGAGCTCTGTGAGTTTGAAGCCAGCCTGGTCTACAAAGTGAGTTTAGAACAGGCTCCAGAGCTACAGAGAAACCCTGTCTTGAAATAAACAAAACAAAAATGTGAGAAATCACTTTGAAGCTATCAGAGTAGCGCACACTGTAAATGTAGGCCGTGCAGTGTGAGGAGGGATAAACGCTACCCAAGCTGCATGCTGAGGCTCAAGAACAAGAAAATGCATGGCCACAGAACCCAGTCCTCACGAAAGGCTCTGCTCCTGCCACTAGTCTGTGCACCCCGTGCTACATCGTGCAACTGTCAAGGTTAAAAATCACATCTAGAAACAGAACTTCTCTTTATTCCCACATCTCCAAGATGACCAGGATTAGGCTAGGCAACATCATCAAGAGACCTAGCCAGTGTCCTGCCGTGCTGTAGTCATCTGATAAACTTTATTTATTTGGGGTTTTGTGTGACAGGGTTTCTCAAACTCAGAGACCCGCCTCCCGAGTGCTGGGATTAAAGGCGTGTGTCACCACCGCCCGGCTCTATCTGATAAATATTTGTTGAGAAGAGCTGCAGTCCCTGGTAAGGGATTGCAAGAAGCAGAGCAGGCAGGGAAGCATGTTGTGAGCTCTGGAAACATCAGCCAGCTACAAAGCACGACCAGAGAAAACCTAAGGCAGTGAAATGGTTAGTGTGCTCTGACAGAGGGGTGAGCAGGATGTGTCCAGGATGGCTGGAGGCCACTGGGGAGCCTTACTGCTTCTGTACCCCAGCAGGTGGCCCCAGAAGACAAGAGTGCAAGCAGGGGACTCAGGCACATGCTATTCAGACCAGGCAGGCTGGGAACTAAACGGTGGACATCCCAGAAACCGTCCTTGTTCACACGTTCTGCCCCCGTACCCATAAGCACATGTGCCCTGTGCTGATCACAATGCATCGTCTGGAAATGAACGAGAGTCTTATGCAAAGAAAAATCATTTCAAGCGGAATTCTAAAGCCTTTAAAGAGAATATTCTAGATGTGAGGTTAAGAATGAAGATGCCACTGTAAATATCAAAGGAAAAAAAATCAACTGATCACAATACAAGAAAGTCAAAAAAGGTAAGCTTTGTATAAACAGTGTGGTTGAGAAAAAGTAAGTATTTTTCCTTTCTCTAGCTACTAAAAATAGCTCCACAGTAACAGAACTTAGTTAGAATAACACAGTTGTAAAAGGAGGTGGGAGGGATGTGATTCAAAGTCCTAGGGGGAACTGGAACTGGGGTGATGGGTGGGTCTGGTACATTATGTACATGTACAAAATTTTCAAAAAATAAATAAAACTAAAAGTCCCTATCATTATCAATGAAAATTTCATCATTAATAACAGTTTAAAAGATAATCCCACAAAATCAAAACAATCATTAACACTTTTATTAAAAATATCTGCAGTGTAGAGATGACTAAAATTTTATGCTAACTCAAGCTTAAGTGTTTATTCTCCATAGAATGTTGTTGGTATTAAGATTAGTTTATGACCCTTTAATTGGATGGTTAGTTCTTTTCATGTTTCTGAGAGGTTCTGTTTAGTTCTCAGTCCAAGGCCTAGTTTCTCGGGGCGGGGGGAGGGGAGGGCATTGGCCATAGATGACCAGCTTAGGAGTTTGAACCCACTGAGTAACCACTTTTTCCTTTTCCAGGCTCCTTTTCCTGAAGTCATGGGGTCTGAGACTCTGAACTCCAGTCTTGGGCTTAAGGTCCCACTGACAGACTTACCTGGCTCAAATCCAGCTGTGCTCGGGTTCCCAATATCGCTATACCTCGATTCTGTGCCACTGAGTTATAACTACAGTTGGGGAATCTAGATGCGTTCGTGTGTCTTCTTCCCGGCAGTGGTGGGAAGCTGCTCGGGTCCCACTGGGCTCTGTACTCTGGCATCAGCCCCGTTCTGGAGAGCCTACCTAGCACCTAATGTGCGTCTCCACCTGCACACAGCTTGTAAGAGCTTCTCGGCAGATGGGACGCACAGTGGTTCTGGGCGTAGTTTACCCCTCTGTGGGCTCTCTGAGAGGAGACACAAACAGGCTGTGCAGAAGCTATGCATTCTCTGCCTTGTCCAGATGACAGGTTAGCGGAAGTCCTGCAGATCACAGAACACTGCAAGTCCTAAGCTCCTATGTGGCAGGCTTATTACGTGTCATGCTTTCCAAAGCTGTTACTATGATAGCTCACATAATTAAGGATCGGGAATCACTGATCCCTTTGAAAATCATGCCATATAATGATAAAAGCCACCTACCTGAGGCCCTGTTCCAAACTCTAGCAAGGTCACCTTATTAATAGATCATCATAGAATGAAGCATTCTGGGTGCCCAATCCCACCAAGGCAGCACTGAGAGGCAACCTAGGAAGAAAAGAAGAATTAGTTTGGAATTCCAAAAGGCAGGCTTGATCTGCTTTATGGCGTATTTGTCATTCATTATCACTTATTCTTTGCTGGGAGCAAATGTAAAACAAAATATAGTATGTTGGAAAATGAATATACACAAATGAGTATCTACAACTTGAGCCACAGTTATATAGATGATTTCTTTTTACTTCATTCAGCTATATTATAAATTTGCTGATATTTTTCAAATTGATCATTTATTTTCTTTTTATATTCTAAAGACATCTATTCTTCTCTATGACATCATCACAAAAATCTTTTGTCATGCCCTTCTTGTTCTGAGCAAAGATGAAGGAAGAACCATGTCCAGTGAGTGATCGCACAAAGGGTGCGAACTCCTGATGGCCAGACCCACCTTCAACAATATAGGAAGAAAAATCGAAATGTGTTCTTGAGTACACCACATGTGCAGTAAGCCTTGGTACCCCAGGGTTGCAAATTATGAAGACAGACAGACCTCCAGGAGCATGTTCAAGACAGAAAAGGGAGGCCCCAAGTTCTACACAGAAAATCATCTGCTTCCTATCTGGAGCTGAGAGCCAAAGCCCAGTTCACACAGTGACCGCTCTATTAAGATGAGTAGCCGACACTGATGTAATAAATATGACCAACACCCACTATTCACAGTACTGCTCTGCCCTACCTGGGCACTGACAGATGCGACCTCTGTCCTGCAGGACTGTGCAAACTGCCATGAGGTGGCACTAGTGAGAGCAGTGAGAAACAGTATTATACAGGACAAGGCACACGGGAAGTTCAGGAGGAAGAGATACTATTCATTTTTCATGACTTGCTAGAAGAATGTTCCCTTAAGACCCCTCTCCCTTCAAAAAAAAAAGTGTGTGCGTCCGGAGTCTGCCAGGTTGGACACCCCGGTCACTGAGTTCTAAGATGACCTCGAATTGCAGTGCAATGCGGCTTCCAGACTTTCTGACACAAGCACAGGGCAGCTCCGATGCTGTGGATATGGCCACATGCGTGTCCTAATGAAATAATCAGGGGCTTTGGAAAAACGTGACCACGATGAGAGCACTGAGATCGACAAATACTTGGGGAGGCAGGAGGAGAGTGTGCTCTCTTGAATGAAAGCTGTGACCAGAGGAGCGGCCCAAAGACAAGGTGACAATTAGCAAAAGGAACATTCCCCGGAGACTGCTTCTGTGTTGGCGTCGTCAAAGCAGTAAGATAAGTAAGAGGGGAGCCCAAGGCAGCGCAGCCTGTGCCCAGACACACAACCAGCCAACTGGACACCAATGGCTACCAAGGTAGCGCAGCCTGTGCCCAGACACAATCAGCCAACTGGACACCACTAAGCGTTACCACTAGGAGATAAAACCACAGAATTTCACAAGGAAGGAAGGAAAAGGTAGTAAAACAAAAACAGCTCTACTAAGAGCCATAGAACAACTCATAAACATTGTCTAGCAATAGCCATTTGGGGAGAAGGACACTAACTTTAGCAATAAAAACTATGGGCAGCAGAGGCCGGGTAAAGAACGAGAGGAGGGGCATCAAGGAAGCATAAAAGAGGCGTGGCTGCTTGGCGGTGAAGGGCTTGCAGTAAGACGATGTTTTCTATTGTAGCATTTAAGAACAGAAGAGAGGAAGAAGGAAAGAGAGAGGGCAGGAGGAGAGGGGGAAAGAAGAGAGGAAAAGGAAGGGGGAGAGGGGCAAGAAGGGCGGAGAAAGAGGAGAGGAAGCTAGAGGAGGAGGAAGGAGGGGAGGATAGGTTAGGAGGTTTAGTTACTCTTCTACAGCTGTGATAAAGCGCCGTGATAGAACAACTAAAGGATACTTTATTCTGGGTCACAGCTGGAGGTGCAGTCCATGGCAGCACAGCTGGAAAAGGCTGGTCCCACTGCCCCCACGGGGAGGAGGCAGCTCGCCATGCATGCTGTACTCAGCACTCCCTCTTTATGTACTCTGGGACCCACGCCAGGGAATGTGCCATCCACTTTTAGGATGCTCTTCCTACCTCGGTTAACCTAATCCACAGGACCCCTCACAGGCATGCCGCACGCTTGTCTCCTGGATGATCCAGGTCATGCTAATAACCAACACTAGCCATCCCAGAAGGGGAGGGGAGGGAGGAAGAAGAGAAAGACTCAGCAGAAAGATCAGAAGGCTGAGTGTGAGCAGAATACAGGGAAGGACTTGTGGCAAGCAGAAGGGGACCCAAGGAAGACTGGCAGATGACTTTGCAGTAAGAAAACTGGTTTCCCTATATTGACTAGGGGTGTGTATGTTCATCTGCTGATCTTTTCTTGTCCCAGAATAAAAAAATTCAGTTTCCTCATGCTGGCCATGGCTGAGCAGAAGGGCCCTGTTTGTAGTTTAACAATAAAGAGCAAGGTAGTAGATGGAGGAAGAACAGGGGAGTCAGGACATCCTCCCGTTTCACAAAACAATAAACAGAACTTGGTACAAAGGACTCAGTCTTTTAGTTATTGCTGGTGGAAGACGGAAGACTAAACTGCTGAATCCTTCTGGAATATACTGTGGAAACGCAGAAAGTTCTTTAAAATCCAAACACATGGATTTGACAAATTATTTTTGAAAGTTAAAGTGTTCTCTCTCTCTCTCTCAAAGAACTTAAGCATAAAATCAAAATAGATTTTAAGAATAAAATTGATAATGTTTAATAAAATGGATGGCTCTCAGTGTACATGTGACAGAATAAATATGCAGCTATTAAAACTTAACAAGTTTAAGATCATAAAATTACATGGAAAAGAGAAGTTAAAGAACTTAATATATTAGGGCCACAGGGGAAAACATATAATGCTAATTTTTAATATTTATTATTGTTATTTTTTTAAAAAGTGATTCTTTTTTCTTTCTTTCTTTATTATGTATACAATATTCTGTCTGTGTGTATGCCTGAAGGCCAGAAGAGGACACCAGACCCCATTACAGATGGTTGTGAGCCACCATGTGGTTGCTGGGAATTGAACTCAGGACCTTTGGAAGAGCAGGCAATGCTCTTAACCTCTGAGCCATCTCTCCAGCCCTATTATTGTTATTTTTAATTGTGTGTCCTCAGAGGCCAGAAGCATTGAACACCTCACCTCCCCACTTGAGCCAAATTTACTAATGGAAGTTGTCAGCTGCCCAATGTGGGTGCTGGGAATTTAACTCTGGTCCTCTATAAGAGCAATATGGTCTCTTGACCTCCAAGGCATTCTCTCCAGCTACGGCATTCTATTCAAACCTTTTCATGTATTTAGGTAACCAACAAATAAAAGATTGATAAAATAAAGACTGAACACTCTCTTATATTACCTAAATATTTTATTTTTATAATTAGGAATTTTTATTTTTACCAAAAATTATGTTTTTAACTGGAAAAGTTTGATGTCCATATATCTAGAAATGAAGTGAGTCATACTTCAAACCATATACAGAACTTGACTCTGGATCACAGATTAACTGTAAGATTTGGTCTGTGTAAAACCCAAGTTATAAAACGCTTAGAAGAAAATATTAGAAACAAAACTCTCTGTGAAGAGTAGGAAATTAGCTAACACCAACGAAAGCACAAACCGTTAAAACAACAAACAGGTAAACTGGACTTCAGCAAAACTTAAAAACAGTCTTCAAGACATCATTAAGAAAAGGGAAAACTAGGAGGTAGAAGACAGACAAATCCTTACTTGTATCTAGAAAAAAAGAATTTCTAAAACTCGACAAGATGGCAATAAAACAATTGAAAATGAATAACAATAATAAAAAATGCCAGGTGGTGGCAGTGGCTGACACCTTTAATCCCAGCACTTGGGAGGCAGAGGCAGGCGGATCTCTGTGAGTTTGAGACCAGTCTGGTCTACAAGAGCTAGTTCCAGGACAGGCTCCAAAACCACAGAGAAACCCTGTCTCGAAAAACCAAAAAACAAAAAACCCAAAATACAAAACACACACACACAAAACGAAAAACAAAAACAAACCAAAAGCATTAAAAAAAAAAGACTAAGAAAGCCATTAGTAGGTATTCCCTCATGAAAACATAAACCGGCTGGAGAGATGTCTTAGCCATTAAGAGCACATGCTGCTCTCACGAAGAATCTAAATCAGGTGACTTCCAAATGCCTGTAACCCCAGCACTGGGGATCTTGTGCCCTCTTCTGGCCTCTGTGGGACCTGCACTCTCATGCACATACATACTCACAGATAAACACACAGATAGATAATTGAAAATAGAATATTATTTTTTTAAAAGGAAAAGTAAAGAAAAATGGCAAAAACTAACCCTACATGAATAGATGTTTGGCATCACTGGCTATCAGGGAAATGCAAATTAATAGCAATGAGCTCATTCCATGGGTCCTAAGTGGCGGACTGGGTTTGGCAGTTATTGTGCAATAGGCCTCTCTGAAATTGTATTACACAGTGGGCACACCCGTAATGAAAAGAAGGTAACAATGATGCAATTCACTTTGAGAACAGTTGTGGTTTCTTAAAAAGTCAAACATGCGCCTGCCATGTGACAGCCATTTCGTTTCTATCTACTTAGGCAAGAGATAAAAGCATACATCCTTACAGAGACTTGTGCGCAGATATCCAAAGCGCCTTTGTTTGAATAGTCAAAATTATATAGAAGCCAAATGCCTGTCAATGTGGACCCAATCCACTGGGGAGCAGCAATAAGGAATGAACAGCAGATATTTGCAGAAACATGAATAAATCTCCAAGTAATTATTTATGCTTGTTGAAACAAGCCAGGCCAGAAAAGGTACGTGTTGTGTGGTTCCATTCGTACGAACAGATGTCGAGGAAATGAGAAATACACTCCAGTGAGAAGACAGGAGGTAGAGAGGAGGATCGATCACAAAGGCTGTAAATAAGCCAGCAGGAACAGCAGATCACTCAGTGTGGGATGCAGGGACGGCCTCACAGTGGGGTCCAAATGGTATACTGTGTGCTTCCTATCTGTCTGCTTCATAGACACCGACCACACCTCAGTAAAGTCATGAGAAAACAGAACGGCAGCGTTTGTACTGGAAATACCAGTGAAGAGAAAAACACATCTTCAGATGAATTCACTGAACTCTCAGGAGAAAACCCTCTAAGAATGGACAATCTGGAATCTTTACAAGGGCAACGGCTCAACATGACAAAACTCTCTCCTCCTCATTCAGACGGGGAGACCATGTGAGGAAGTTCGGTGTAGCTGCGAGAAGCCTGCAGCCCTGGTGGGAAAGACACACATCTAAGAGGCTTCAGGGCCACATTCTCAGCTGTTGTCCTCGGAGGAGCCAGGGAGGCTCACCTGCTGCTGATGAACCGGCATACCATACCACATGATTTCAAGGTTCCAGGAATACACTCTAGCTGGAACTGAGACCTGTGGACAATAAATAGTTCTAGGATTCATTCCATTTATTAAATACCAAGGAAGTGTCTGCTGCCGGGTCTGGGTGCAGCTTCTACACTGCTGTTGTAAATAATAATTGTCTTGGACTTCTGATGACCATTTAATTTGATTTTTTTTAACTTCATACTTGCACAAAGGTGCACCCATACAACCCTTCTGACTTTACTTTCAGTATTTGATCAATGACATGGGATGTTCACTGCCTCATTATAAAACTGGCTTTGTGTTTGGCGACTTTGTTCAACGCAGACTGCTGCAATGGCTAATGTGACACTTGGCAGATAAGGCATAATGACACACTTTCTGCTACAGTAAAAGCCATTACTTAGTATGCTAACTTAAACATAAATTTTCAATCGCAGGACTAAACGTTAAGCTTACACTAGGCTGTAGACTGTGGCCCATTCATTGCAGGACCTAAAAACTGAGCTCATTGGCAACCGTCTTGCAAGGAAAGATATCCCATGCTAACTGGTACACATGGTCCACCAGGAGCAACTTCATGTAGTTCTAAAGCAGACAATATATGACATTTAATGTTCCTGAATTATACATTTATCATTTTTTTATTTTGATTAACACCAGAACCAAGACAAGCGTGACCCAAAGAACAAGTGCAAGCCATACGAGGGCAGGTATTCCAGAACCAAGACAAGCGTGACACAAATAAATGGTGTGAGCCACACGTGGGCAGGTATCCAGGTAGGAGGAATTAGAAGCAGGACTAGATACCTGTAGGAGATATGTTATATTTCAAGCAAATGCAAGAGGTGGAGCCTGGAGCTATGCGATTAGATGGCTGAAGGGCTTCCCTGGACTCTTGCATACTGGCCCCGTGCTCAGACTGTTGAGAAAAAGCCAATTGCTACGTGCCCCTGTTGCTTCCTGAAACAGAACCAACTGGCCATAACCGTCTGGTTTCTAACTAGCTTAGCTTTTTTTAAAGAAAAGAAACATCTTTCTTTAGTTATCAAACTGTAAACTCACTCTGTTGTTTCCTGACAGGTGATAATCAAAGGGATTCCAATTCACCAATCTGAAGCTTGGGCAGCAACAGCGAAGGCAGCCCCCTTTCCACCACCCACAGACTCCTCAGTTCGCTCCACACCTTTGAGCCCTCTTCCTGCTGTGACCTAGAAACATGCTGGAGGAGTCATTTCATAATCTTAGACAGCGAGTTTCTGGTCTTCACCTCTGCACGGTGTTCCTTTCAAAGTTTACTTGGAGAAAGCCCCAACACAGATTCTCACTCTGACTCAGGCTAAAGCAGCAACAGTAGGCAAAGATGACCTACTTCTGAGAATAAAGGCTGGTCCAAATCCTACCTGAGCAGTATACCTTTGGGCAGTTTATCCTATTTTTTTTTTTTTTTTTTTTGGTTTTTCGAGACAGGGTTTCT
>JABTXL010000001.1:41268301-41287044 GCA_025134845.1 Neodon shergylaensis
AAAAAAAAAAAAAAAACTGTAAGTATGTATGTATGTATGTATGTGGCATTTGTGAAGTAGGAGGACAGCTTGTGAGGGATGGGTCCTCCTTTCACCATGTGTATCTAGGGACTGAACTCAGATCATCAGGATTGGTGGCAGTCATGGAAAGCTTACTATAGTCTTTAGTATAGTCCTGAGTACTCAATATATAAAGCTATTGCATACAGCATGCTCAACAGTGCTGTCCCACCATGTCCTGATATGTACAGGAACAGGGCTGCTGAGATGGCTCAGTGGGTAATGGTGTCTGCTGAGCTCAGTCCCTGGAAACTATGTAGAAGGGAGAAACAGAGGATCAACTCTATAAGGTTGACCTCTCAACTCCACATGTGTGTCCTGTAACATGCATGTCTCTTCTCTCCCACATCACACACATTTACACAATAATGATAAATTATAGAAATAAGGACTGACCCCTCCCGGATACAGGCTCTTATACAGATCACAGTCATCACAGAAACAAAAGAACATTTCATATGAAAGGCTTATGCACTCAAAGAGTAACACGGTATCTGGAGAAGTAGCATGCTTATGATTGCGTGTCTGTAGACAGGTAGGGTGTACCTTGGGTTTTATGATAATTGCAGTCACAGATAAACCCAAATCACAATTACAGAAACTGGTTTTCTGTGAAATGGAATGGCAACTTGGGCAAAAATTTTGCCTATTCGGAGATAAACTTACCAGGGCTTAACTGTGGCTGGTAGAGGACTACTTTTTACTTTTTTTTTGTTTGTTTTTTGTTTTGTGAGACAAGGTTTCTCTGTACCTTTGGAGCCTGTCCTGGAACTAGCTCTTGTAGACCAGGTTGCCCTCGAACTCACAGAGATCTGCCTGTCTCTGCCTCCCGAGTGCTGGGATTAAAGGTGTGCGCCACCACCGCCCGGGTAGAGGACTATTAAGCCCTTTAAAACACATACAGCTGAGGTGGCTCTCTTTCACACAACCCAGTGTTTCTCAACTTTCCTAAGGCTGGGACCCTTTAATACAGTTCCAAATGTCATGGTGACCCTCGAATGAAAATTATTTTCATTGCTACTTCTTAACTGTAGTTTTGCTACTGTTATGAATTGCAATGTAAATATCTGATATGCAGGGTGGTCTTAGGTGGTGGCCCCTGTGAAAGGGTCCTTCACCCCCCCAAAGGGGTCATGATTTACTTACAAAGCCCATTATCTCCCTTTCCCACCCCAGCTAATCACCCATAGTTCCCCTGTGGCTAAGGCAAGGGTTGGCCAGAGTTGTGTGGCCTTAACGCCCATCCAGCATATCCAGGCTGGTGAGGGAGATGTACAAAGGGAAGTCACAGGGAGAGGTGGGGTCCAATACAGCCAACAATTTGAATATGGATACACAGAGGAGGCACTCAAGTGTTTTATAACGAATAGAAAATAGGAAGAGGAAGGGGAAGAGGAGGGCCCTTTCCACCTCGTTGGCCCAACAGATGACGAAGAAAACTGTTGTCTCCACAAATGACTGAGAATTGAAAACTTGGAAGTTCTCTAGACTTTCAATTGCATATCAAGCATTTAAGGAGATAAGACCTTTTCTTGTCTTGGTCCATTCTCAATGATACCAGGAAGCTGTAGTGACTGTGCCACCTTGTGGTCATGACTAGAAAGTTCATTTTCCCTTAATGGACCAGATAGTCCCTGACTCTTGCACAAAGGCACCAAGAAATACATTAGAAGCAACTTAGAGACAAATAAATGTCTGTCATCTCATGTAGGTCTTAAAGTGTCACTGGGAACACAACACTCGATAGTCTACAGGGGAAGAGCTAACAAAGGGGCACCGATAATTCATCATTATTGACAACCAAAAGCAGAAGGTAGAAAACACCACAAAATAAATACAGGCTAGGTACAAAGACAGTCCACAGGAAGAAGATATCTGGGTGGAGGGTGCTCCCAAGAGGAGGTACAGCTGAACAGGACCAGAGCTGGGGTGTGCTGAGCACCATGGGGACGAGGCTTCCCTTGGTGGGAGCCATGGGGTCTTAGGAAAGGAGTGTCGAGGGAGGCTGGAGAGGACACCGCAGAAGCAGCAGCGAGACTTGGTGGTGTGTGAGAGAAATCTCATCTGAGTCAAACAGGGCGCTGTGGTCTGCGTAAGCGGTTCAGCTATAATGCAAGTTTATACTGGCCTGTCGTGGGCAGTGAGTGACAGTGGACAGGAGACGCATCCTGTAATGAGTCAGTAGAATTTTACATGAGCAGGAGTTAGTAGGGTGAAGACACTGAATGGCAACTTATTTAATAGATCCTGGGGAACTCGCAAAGTTGATTTTTTAAAATGCTGTAAATTTTACTTTACTGCTATCTCTCCTACCTCTATCACCCCCAAATCATGTAGGGTTCCAGTTTTTCATTTCTTAACCCTTTCCCCAAAAGGTGCTACCTCCTTCCCAGGCAACAGAGCAAGGGCAAGACTTCAGTCTGGACTCATTTTTGCTTCATCTTCCTCCAGCCTAGAGCCAGGAAGGCATGGTGACAGAGGGACGGACGGACGGACGGGTGGACAGCACAAGGGCCTGAGAAGATCAAGAAAAGGACTACTCTGTGCTGAGCACCGTCTTTCCAGACCGGGCCCCTGTGTGTGGGAGAGGTGAAGGCATGACGGACAGATCTGTCATAATAGCAGAACCATAATCCTGTCTGGGGTAGACCAATTAACATGGATGTTCAGCAAGGCTGTACCTGATGTTTTATAGTTGTTGCTGTGGACCGGCTTCTAGCTCTGATTCTTCATCAATCTGGTATTTATAGGTGGGAAGGAGAAGCAGTCCCTGCCTGCCCCCAAGATGGGCACTGGGATAAGAGGTGGGAGGTAGTATGGTCACCGGCATGACTGCACTGGGGATGTGGATGTAAGAGCTAGGTAGCTGTCCCCAAAGTGAGTTCCTGAATGCCTGCTAGACACTCCCATGGGATCTGGGGAACCCTGAAATATGCGAAGGGGCCAGATCCCTGCCCTGAGGACAGGGAGAAAGGCCTGATGACTGCCCCTGGGGAAGTCTCCCCTCTACTCTTGTGGGTCCTGGAGGGAGCAGACAGGCCACAGAGGCTTCTCAGAGGAGTTAAGGGGGTGTAGTGTATACCCTCTGCTCCCCCTTGGATCAATATACGGGGACCATGTTAATTCTTTCTCTGGGTCCCCTAGCAGGAACTTGATGTGAAACCCTTCCAGGATGGTTGTGGAATCCTGGATGCCCAATGGGCTTGGCCATGGAGCATGAAGGGGCTCAGGTCCTTGGCAAAAGCTCTGTGTGTCCCAGGTCTGCCACTGCCGGCACAGGGCAGTGTTCTGAAGATACAGTACCTCTGCTGGGATCAGGCATGTGCATCACCCGGAAGTTGCCCTTAACCTGGGGTTTCGCATGGTCCTTGGGCACCTTACAGGAGCAGGTGTCGGAGGAAAGGTTGTGGCGGATGGAGTTCTCCCAGCTCTCATAGTCGCCCCTGAAGAAGGGGAACGCTGCCTAGACCCAGGGAATGATCTGGGCCAGCTTTAGCCCGAGGATGGAAGGATGCACCCGGAATTATCAAGGTGATCGCGGGCAATGAGGTTTGTTGGGCCTCAGGTGAGGCTGTAAGGGAGGCAGCCCTGGGTTGGGGTCTGGCCTAGCAGAGGGCTCAGGGCCACCAGATGGTGAATGTGGAGGCTGGGTGCCAGTCTGAGGCCATGCTACCATCAAAGGTTTGAAAGAGCAGGGTGAGAGCTGGGATGTCGCTCAGTGGTAGGGTGACTGCCTAGCATGGGTGAGACGATGCATTCAATAGCATTCAATAGCCAGTGCCACTATATATATATATATATATATATATATATATATATATATCTCATAATAAAAATAAGCAAAGCTCAAGGTGCGTATGGAGAACAGCAGTGGCAGAGATATTTCGGACCTCAGGAGTGTGGGAAGGAACCCAATGCCAGGAGTAAACCATCAGAGAGCCAGGCAAGAGGAGCAAGGGGGGCTACTACACAGGATGAAGTCCCAATAAGCTCTCCTGCCTCAGAGGGAAAAGGGCACACGTCAGGAAGGAACTGTTCAGGGCGGGTTCCCTCAGAGCTCACTCACTCCTTGCCTCCGGACTGGCTCTGACTACTGGTCCAGATGTCCCATTCCGGCAATAGCCCTCCTTACTTCTCGCCACCCCGGAAGATTCCCCCCTCCCTGCTTTTCTTGGCTCTCCAGAGCTTTTAGTAATCTTGGAAAGAGTCTTCCTTAGGGGAACAGCAGAGTCCAGAGACGAGAGATGGGAGAGAATGTTCTGGGCAGAGCTGGGGAGTAACTCTGGCTCAGATCCCAACAGGCACTGGACGCACTGTCACCTTGCACTTGCTGCGTTTTAATCACCTAGTGACGTCACTGTCCTCACTGTCCTTCGTCACAGGCGGGGGCAAGAGAAGCAAAGGAAGGAGTGGTCTTCCAGGTAGGCACTAGGGAGGGCTGCACTGCTCATGCGAGTGTGTGGTGTGTGGTGTGTCTGGAGGACTGTAACGTCAGGGCACCTTGGTCAGGACTTGTGAGCAGTCCCGATACTTCAGATGCCTCAGCTGAAGTCTTCCAGATAGCTCAAGTACCAATCTACATTATCATTTTAAAATGATTATTTGGTAATGTGTAAATCTCTCTTTAATTTTCCTGCTTTGCTGAATCTAATGAGTTTGCTTTGACAGATGAGTCCCTTCCTACCTTAATGCAAACCTGTAATGTCAAAGCACAACAATGATCGTGATGATCCTGAACATGGTGGAGGACATGGGCTCTGAGCAGCCAAGCACCATACCAATGCCCCTCCCCAACACAGTGGTGTTAAAGCAGGCACCATGTCCCTTCTGAGCCAGTCTTTCGGGTAAAAACAGTAAGTTGGACGATGGGATTTGGGGTCCGGGAAGATCAGCAGTCCAAGGCGATGATGACCGAGGTGACGGTTAAGGGGAGCAATGATGGACACGGGTGAGGAACAAAAGCACACACAGTGTGGGTGGTGCTGACGGCTGAGATGCAGACATTCTCAGGTCCGACTTGGTCACCGAGAGTCTCTCCTAGAGGTCCAGATGACCATGTGACTGACATGCTAAGGAAAACACAGACATTTAGCTTTTTGCCCACCCAGTTTATACCTAAGAACTGAGCTGAAGAAAATTGCCAGAGAAGTAAACAACGATCTCTGCACATGACCACATAAGAACTATAAACCTACCTAGCTAACAACTGGGAGGAAGCTAGATAATTGTATTTATTCACCAATTCCGTGGATATTTTATTCACTTTACCTCCCTCAAGCATCTTTTCCCCTTGGCAGTGCCAACCTCCTGAGGAAACAGTCTGTGTTTTGTATGTGGTCTCATCCCTTTACCATCCAGCCTATCACGGAAGAAAACAGCACTGTTTCCCTAGGAGGCAAACCTAGTGGCATTCTTTTGTTATCACCATGGGGTGATCTTCAGTGCCATCACTGTGCAAACTCTAGCCTCTTGCTTTCCCGAGTCCTCTGTTTGGCCATTTCCTTTGCACTTTCCCTTGGTGGCACTGCTTTTCCACTTGCCCTTGCTCACCGGCAAGCCAGCATGCCCCGACACTTGCAGGCTGCTGGATCTCCTAGCCCTCTGCGCACCCTCTCACTGAGCACCAGGTTCCTCCTGTGCTATGTGCAGCTTCATGCTCATGAAACCACTATCTCTGCCTCTCTCGTGGTCTCCTATGTGCCTTTCTATATAAGCCAACTCCCTACAGGTCAATCTTTCCCTCCTGGGTTTTATGCATACTGCAGACTGCACCATGCCTGCTTCGAGTCAGATATCAGGTACTAAGCTAGAGCCTCTCCTCAGACTGCAAGCAGGGCTTCCTCAGACTGACAGGTGGCAGAAGACAGGAAGAAGGAATCCAAAGATGCATAGTTCTGAGGGGCTGGATGAACAAGGACCCTCGGAGACAGCAGAAAACACAAAAGAATTTCTGTATAGTCGCCTGAATAATGAGGAACAGCCTGGAAAAACCTGGCAGGATAATGAGACAGCAGTCCTGCTCCAGTGAGGGGAAACTTTAGAAACTAGAGACAAAGGGAACAAGTTAGGGGACCAGCTAGAGAGGCACCTTCCCAAATGCCCTGTGCTCTCCTTGGGGACTGCCAGCCAGAAGTAAGTGGAGCTCCTGAGCTGCATAAGGTGCCCCTTGCAGGATGACGGTGACTGCTGTCCTCTCAAGGCCCGTGGCTAGAGGGCAGGGGCTCCTCGAAAGCTACACAGCTTTTTAGACAAGTGAGCCAGCCCCTTCTCTATCCCTGGGCTGCTCTCCGAGCTGCAGTGACAGCCACCTTGTTACCCGCTAGGAGCTCACATCTGTGTGTACCCAGTCTTCCTCCTGAGCTGGCATTAGAGGGCAAGGTGTGCACCTCCGGCTTTTATCTCTTCTTTCTCTGAGAACCAGATACATAGTGAACATCTGTGCAATCTGTAGGAGGAGTTGCGGGGAAGAAAGTCTGAGCAAACCTTGTGCAGCGGTTCGGAGCTCTGTGATAAAAGTCATCTGCCTAGGAAGACGTCCCCAGGAGTAATTATTGCCCCCACCTCAAAAGAAAAAGCTGTTTGGAGGAAAGCCATGACTACCGGAATTGTGTATTACAATGATACTTGTATATCCCTCTCATGCTAAGGAAGCAAGTGTTTATCCTCAGTGGAGTAGAATATCAGGTGACTGGTCTGAGATCCTCACAGCAGGGCCAAAGTCTCAAAACAGGTTGTGTGCCTTTCTCAGTTCCTGAAAGCTGTGAGCATCATGCACTGTATGCAAATTGCCTTCGTCACTACTGGGTACCTTTCGGGACAGAACCACAGTGCTTGTAGCATACAGACAGACACACAGATTCCCTGCACAGCATTACGGGGAATGCCGCCTGTACAGATCATCTGAAATCTATTGTAGGCCATTTTAAAGATAGACAAAAGTTGAGAAAGTAGCAAAATGAATTCTTGTAGCCATAACCGGTTTTGACAGCAGAGTAACAGAACAGCAGGACACAGGAAAGCAAGAGGCTAGAGTTTGCAGATGACGGCACCAAAGATCACCCCATGGTGATAACTAAAAGATGCCACTAGATTTGCCTCCTAGGGAAAGAGTGCAGTTTTTTTCTGCGATAGCCTGGAAGGCTAGAGATGGGGAGGTAAAGGACTGAGACCACATACAAAACACAAACTGTTTCCTCAGGAGGTTGGCACTGCTGAGGAAAAGATACTTGAGGGGCTGGAATGGAGGCTAAGATTTGGGTTTTGCTTTTTTGATGGAAGAAAATATGAGCACAGTTTATAAGCAGAGAGGAAACATGGGAAATTCCAGTATGGGAGGGGGAGCCTACCAGGTTGTCTCAGCAGCTCGCCTCATACCATGCATAGACAGCTAGACAGCTAGGATACAGTCTCCCCAGGGCTTGGAAGAAGTGTTGGGCAACACTACGGAAACCCAGGGCACAGCCTGCTTTGGAAAGGCGGCAGGAGGCCTGGTGAGTCTTAGGCAAAGGTGCCAGTGGACACTAAGGGTGGGGACTGCAGGGAGAGGACTGAGCACAGGGCCTGAGTATCACTGGATCACCAAAGGTCCAGTGTAAGACTCAGCGAGCCTCTCTCCCAGCCAGGATAAAAGCCCACTGAAGAACTGACAGGGCATAGCCTTTGTCTCATTGGCTATCCTCCCCTGCTGTTCCTGCCCACTGCCATCCGGATCCTCAGTCCCAGGTCAGACCTTCACAGGGCTGTGTGCCCTTGCTCTAGGACTGCTCCTCTGAGCCTGGCTCTCCTGTCCTTTCTCCATATGTCCACTGCGACTATGCCCCTACAGCAGAAGTGCCAAACTGCAATTCTGGTTCCAACTGAGTGACCATGGGTGGTTTTATGAGTAGAAGCCAGATGTCTAAACTGTAAGTTGTAGGGGTTGCTGAGAACCAGTCACTACTGTAAACAAATACCCAGAATTCTGGTGAACATGGACCCGACGGGGAATACCTGGGCACTCCAAATAGCAGAGGATCACGTGAGGGCCTGCCCTGGTCAGACCCAGCACACCCATTTCCTCTTGCCCTGCACGGCTCCCTCAGGACCAGGATGGCGGTCTCAGCGCACCAAGCGAGAAGCACATCTCTGCCTCCTACTCCCGGTGAAACCTTTTCTTTCACCTAAATGTCACTCCCTCTTTTTTCCTGCATCTTTCTAACTCAAGCCTTTTCCAAGGCTCATCTCAAGCTTCCCTTCTTCCTCCCATAGTGTTTGATATCTATGTTACTCTCTGGACATTTAAAAATATACTGCCTTTGTGTTTCTTTTGTACTTCCGCCCACCACTTAACTGGCATTTTTAAAAGCAAGCAAAAGTTAAGGCAGTGAACACAGATACCCTAAAAGAGTAGCAAGGGTACTTCGATTCCCACTTAGCACAAGAATCAAGTTTTAGTTGTCAGGAAGCGAAGTAAAAAACAAAGTCCTTCTGGTCTCTCACTACAGAAGGGGTCAATGTTAGGTACCAATGACCATCTCGACCAGTGGCATGGCTCTCCGTCCTCGAGCAAAGGCAAGGAAGCTGCAGTCTGTCTTTCAAACCAGTGTAAATTCTTGTGATTTTAGGCAAATCTGTACAGCTGTTTACAATGCTTTGTTAAAATAATGTCAGCCGGTCTAGTTTTACCTTGAGGTTGCTATGAAGAGTAAGAAACAAGAGAAGCAAATAAATTTTTAAAAAGTTTCTTTGAAGGTGGTAGTATTCCAATACTGATTCAAAATTTAATCACATTTTCATATCAGTTATTTTTAAAAAGATTCCAAATGGTATTTACAGAGCTGAAAAAATGTCCAACCCTTCAACATGGGGACCATCATAGGACTGCCCAGGTGAAGCTCTCGCTCTTGGCCTTCTCACAGGGGGCAGACAGCACACACACACACTGCATGATTTCCTTTATGGCTCCTGGGAGGGAAGGGCCGTCGGTACACTCCGGTCTTAGGAGTTCAATATCGAAAATTAACCAGCCTAAGCAATATTTTCCACTGCTACCATATAGAATTACATTGTTTACTGAAGCAAAGCTGTTCAAAACTCCTGAAAGAAACAGTGACCATCCAGAAATCAGGTGGCTTGGCCGTAAATCTGACTCAAATGAACTATGTCTGAGATCCTTCCTGTAAAACAAAGTTTAGATTTATAATATTCTTGAATCTACTTTCCCTTAGAAAGCACATACATTTCCCACCAATTCCATATATATATGTATTTATATATATATGCATATAAATACATAGCTTAATAAGCATCCATACAACACTCTCCAACCTGAGTGAATCAGTGAAACGTTAAGCCTCAAATTTTAATTCTTGCAACAAATTTATTACTTCTTAAATATGTTAATCTTGGTATTAATGAATTTATAATTAGCTTTTGCAGTCCGCTCATGCTGAGACTCACTCAATGCGTGCTTACACCCACTCCGTCTGAACTTCCTGTCTCAGGCTGCTTTGAAAATGAAACAAGAAAGGTGGAAGCAGACGGATGCCGCTGCGGTCCAGCCCAAGTGTTTTATGGCTGGAGCACAGCGTTAATACTTAAATACGACGATGATACAATTTAAAAGTCATGTTGGTCAGTGATTCACAGAACCTAACCAATCAAGTTAAGTTTCCTTTCCTCCTAAGCAGAAACAGTCTCTTTTTGTGTGCGATCGTTTTGGTTTTGCTTTTACTAGGAAGAACTTGTAATTATAACTTGGCTAACATAAAAACTCTCATGACACTCCTCATCCTTACATGCTTGGGACCTCTGCTTCCTGATGTGACCAGTTTCAAGCCACACGTGAAGGACTCGCCCAGTGCTGCTTCGTTTCAGTGAAACGGCAGATTAGACAGACAGCAGCATTTACCTTCAGGGTTTTCCCAAATTCTCTCTTTTGGCAGCTGAACACGGCACTTGTGAGCTGCAGAACTTTTGAGACCTAGCTGGAGTGCAGCAGCACACACAGAGGCAGGGCACACACAGGAGCGTCCACGCGCATCGCCCTGCACGCTCCTGTCCCACGGGTGCTCCAGAACCTCACCACTGGCTAACACAGCAGCTGGGTGCCTGCCGCAGCAGCTCTGCCATACACAGGGTGGCAGCAGTGAGAGCATAGCAGAGCCAAGCAGCAAGCACACTTGGATGCCAAGGGGAGCACACCAGTGTGTCTGAATCCTGATTAGGAAAAAAGTTCGCAGACACACGGGCATTTTGGTTTTAATTAACAAGTTCTTTTCATTCTGGCAGAGGGACCATGGACTGCAGAGAGGCATTATGAGTCACCCTCGGGACGGGACCCGTTCTGCTCTCTTAGGCTGCTTTCTCCTTTGCTTGCTGTGACCAAGAAAGGGTGAATTGAGTATCATTTCATTCAAGTATGACACTGGGCCAAGGTGGAGCCGAGCGGTTATATCTATAGTGCTTACTTTGAGATAACCTGAGCCGTGGGCAAAGGTACTTCAGAACATGACTCCCTTCTAAGAACAGCATGCGGCGAGAACAGGGGCACGCTTAAGAAATAAAAGTTTAATAAAACTGAATGGAGTTATAATATGCACAAAGAGGACTTTTGAAGAAAACACTCAGAACAGTGCCTTTACCCAACACTGAAGCAGCACTGTCTGCAAACACGTAACAGTTAAAGCTCCCAAACACAGCGGATGCACAGTGAGTACCAGGCTATCTGTTAACACTTTTCTTTGAGAAACAACCAATATGATTGAAGATACTAAAATCTTTGATGCAATTTTGGCCATTTAGAATATGTTTATTAACTGTCAAAGACAAATGCTTAAGACCTTTTGCAGACTGCCAGACTTTATTTTATTTTAACAATTACTTTGTTTACAAACTTCTAGGACTTAAAAGCATATTCAGAAACAAAAACAATTCTTTCGGCTAAAATTCTGTCTCTTTCAACAGTAAATCAATTTATTCAGATAAATATTTAAATCTCTCTTTTTTTCAGTTAAGTTTATTATTTGGTGGTTTATTTTCATCTCAGTTTGGGTAACCGATGACGGCAACACATCTTCACACACAGTCCTTTAAAACATGACGCATGACAATTACTTTTGAGGACTGCCTTATACCTTTCTTTAGAAGTCTGAAAGGAACCCGTGGGAAGGCTGACATGTGCCCTGCCCACCGAGCAGACTGAAATTGGCTTTCTGTGCGCCATCCCTTCTGAGGATGCACAGGTTTTGCTTCGGGAAAGTAGAGCGGACGTGGTCCCCGAGTCCTACAGATGGACGCACGCTGTACTCACCTGGATGTTTGCTCTCTGGAAACCTCTAATTCTGCCAAGAAAGAACCAACAGGGCTACTGCCACCACGATTGGTGCAACTATTTTATTGGCCGTCCAGTTATATCTTAATGCTGAGATCACACACCTTTCCGACAGTTTTCAAATAAAATACTAATATTAGAAGAGAAATACAACTAAGATAAAAATTTACGCAATTAAATTAGCCCAAGCAATAACAAATTACCAAAACACAGGAAAAACATTTTCTGACATTTACTTAAGCAGTTTTAAGGGTCTGAGGCTGAGTTTGCAATCAGGTACATTGGACACACCACTGTTCATTTTAAGGACAGGACAGATCTTACCCATCACATGCAAAGTAGCAAAATTTCCATAAAGTTATAAAAATTATAATAAGTTTCATGTCAAAGCAGTAGAGCTAATTTCCCTTCTCCAGAATGGAACCCTCACAGAAACTGTCCTTAGAAAATGCAAAAGGCAACCTAAGAAAGGGAACCTATTTAAATGCTACTTTACTTCATTGCCTTAAGATGATACAATAGAATCTTTTATTGTAACTCCTTTGGGCACTCTGAGAACTAATTTGGGCTCTATAATTATAGCATTAAGACAATACAAGAAAATAAAGCTAATTTACTGAGAAAAGCTAGCAGACTAAAATTCAATCGGTGCTGTGTCGAACCTGCAAAGTTAAACAACCTTAAGCTTCCAGCTTTGGTTTCCTAAAATTCTCCCCATCTAGAACAATCCCTTGATGGATCTTCAGGGAAACAGAACCGACAGCTACACTTTCTGATTCTGTCATTTAGACAAAAGACTTAAGAGTCCTCATTTAAAAACTGATTTTTAGTTTCCAAAAAATGTATCCTAAAGATTCTAATGCCCACTGATCAGATAGTAGTTGTTTTTTTTTCCTTTTTATGGTATGAGGCGCATCATTTACTCTGACAACATTCTCATACTTAGAAACTGTAACATAGAAAAACCATAAACAACCTACACGCAGTACACCAACACTGGTCTGGGACAATAGTTTAATATTAACAACTGAAAAGTGTAAGATGAGGCTCTCGTGCACTACACTGCCAGAAGGACTCAGAGCAGGCTGCAAAACTAAAGGTGAATTTTAGAGACCACAAGAGAAGGCTTCAATTCTCCTTCAGAAAATCAATGGCTAATTAGTAAATGAGAAAGAGAAATGTCTTTAATCAGCAGCATACACCTTAAAATGTTCTGAAAATCAAGTCTCATTTGTGGAACACTCCTATCTGCATCTTGTGAAAGGCTTTAAAGTGTTCTCAAGGTTGTAAGAAATTATTCAAATTGCCCCCAAAAATCCACAGAACAAAACTATTCTTAGAATGAGGCTTTGAAATTTATTTTACTAACCTAGAAAAGTTTTAAGCTTTCCAGTAAAGAACAAGGAAGGCAATTTTCAACGCCTCCTAAGGCTCTCAGACTATTTCACAGAACTACATACTTAAATCCTCTTTAAAATCTTTTTTAGAAACAGCAGAAAATGACTTTCTCCTTTTCCTTCTGTTAAAAAAAAGAATTTCAAATCAGCACTACAAATCATTCGTAGAATTTAGTTTAATCTAAATCTAAAGAGAGAAGGGGCAGAGGCTCTGAAGGTCTAATTTTAAAAGGTGGTTACAAAGTCAGCAATTTACACTAAAATTATTCTCTGATAAAATTCCCCAAATTAACACTCAGATATCCTTTTGTAAACTTGCGATTTTTGCTTTATAGCTGGTTATGCTTTATTCATAAGTTGAATTTTAAGTTTATCATAATTAACTATTTTATTCTGAAATTCTTATTTCTCCAGTTTCTCATCATTATTTTGAACATTTAGTTTACACTGATGCTGAGTACACTTTGATTGTCAGAAGTCTTATATTTAAATGGCACCAAAACCACATTTTTTTCTCTAATATCTTCACATTTTAGGTTTTCTATGATTTTAAATTAGGAAAAAGTTCCATTTAAAAAACAAGGCAAAGAATACTCCTAGCAAACTGAGTTTCCCATCAGCCTAGGCTGTAGCAGCAGACGTTCAGCCTGTGCATGCACGCCCATTTCATAGGCAGTCCTCTCAAACCCCAACACAGACTCTAGTTAGTTTCAACACCAGGATCCTGCGGGGACTCTGTTTACAAGGCACACAGGGACCTTGAAACACTAACAATTTTAATGTCACATCACACTACTTCCCTTTTTAAAAAATGAGATATTATTTGTTTTATAACTTTTCTGTACTTTGATATGCATTATAAAAAGCAAAAGCCTTAAGAATAACAAACACTAATACATCTACAAAATCAGAACCCAAAAGCATTCAAATGTCTCTGAGAGTCAGCATCACCATATCCTGGTCAATTCTCTCCTGTATGGAGGACACACAGACAGGAGGACACACCAGGTAGAATGCAAACCTCAGGGAGAAAGGCCAATAAATTGAAAAGTAAAATTCAAACTATGCCTCTGTCATAATGTCTATTGGGCTTTTCTGCAGATATATTTCTCATAATGTCAAATGTTAACATCTACACACCAACCTTTCATAAAAGTTTATAATCTAGAAATACTCATTTACTTTCTCAAATTAAATCTGAAATTAAATTTTCAAATGAGATATAAATTTGCCCTGATACAAAGGAAAAGCATTAACAGCAGATTTCAGAGTTTCAAAAAAGTTAACAATGATATGATTACAAAATAAAAGCAACAATAAATCACTTCTAAAGTGTCTTTGTGTTGGGATGGAAAAGAGCTCTTCTGCATGAGTTCTGAAATCACAGGGAACCATGGACCCTGCCCTTGCATTGAACTTGTTTGTAAACACTTTTCTAAGCCTACCTAAACACTTACTAATTGCTTAAATGTGCTACCTACATTAATTCCTGTTAAAATTAAAGAAATTAAAGGTCTGCCTTTGTTTTCAAGCAATGACAGACATGCTTTCAACATATTCAGTGTTTCAGAAAAAAATGTTTCTAAGGTTCTTCAAACACTTGAGATGACGGACAGACACTCTCTGTCACCCTGAACAGATCCCCCTTGCTTAGCTTTGCTCAACAGATACACTTTTCTTCTGAAACTCTTCCCTCACATGCTCACATGTAACAGGTTAACTTTTTATATGTTAAATTCCCAAAGTAGAAAATTACAAATAATAATATCAAAATATTCCTAGAAGGGTGAACATTTTGATTATACAACTTGAGAAAAATGATTACTGAAAGCAAACTTCAAAGGCAGCAATGGACATGGATTTTAGTTGTCTGTTTTTTAAAATCCCAGTTACAATAGGAACATGACATTTAATTTAGAAACAACAATTTAATTCTTAGGTAAAATTCCAGGATACTATATGAAAATGTATTTCACAAAAATAAAAACTCTAATAACAATGAAGGAAAATTCCCATATTTGATTGATATTAAAACATAAACAGCATTCTTAAAATTTCCAACTATATTGATAGACAAATTCACTAATTTAGCTATAAAATGTATTTAATGAAATATTTTGATAATAAATACACAGATATGGAGTTTTATCAGTACTAGCTCATACTCACTAAATCATGTACCACAGCAGAAAAATTCTTTTCAGAATTCTGAACAGCAACACTGGGCATCTAAGTCTCAGACAGGAATCTAAATCAGTGAGGTTTCTCTGACCTTATGTGGAGCAGGAGATACCCTTAGATAATTTTATAAACTGGTATAATTTAATAGGACTTCTAGACAAAGGACGTTCAACAGGTAGGATTTCTATGGCATCAGAAAACCTTAAAAAACCAGTTCAATCCAGCTATTGTGGCTCTCTATCTAAACGAGACTCTAAGACTCACAGGTTTTAATCTGGGCATTCTGAGCACATTTTCTGATTTAGAAAAGTAACTGGCTGTACAAAACCCAAACATAAAGTTTATATCACTCTATATGAGAAAGAATAACCTTTAATAGGAGAACTTCTGTTGAGGTTGACAATAAAGAATGGAATCCTATTTTTAAGTGCCCAAACAACTTAATAGCTCAATGAGCTAACAACTAAAAGCAAAAACCTGCCTTGACTTTGACTGACACTGAATTTATTGGTATTAGTATTTGGTTTGCCGAAGTGGCAACTGTTCAGTATCCAAAAGTCTGGTGTATTTTAAGCACAAATCACAATCCTGACTACTTATAGTCAAAGTAACTATCTTAAGGCAAAAACACAATGAAAATGCAAAATAAACTTCAGAGGTTTTCGAAGTAATGCAGGAATTTCTGAACCTTTTGGACAGAAGGTTAGAGTGGGGAGGGGTTATCTTCTTCATTGATACTTTAATCTCTTTTCAACCCATTATGATTTAATAGTCATTTGTGACACTGTGTTTTCTTTAGTGACTTCTTAGAAAGCTGTGGCTGTTTCCCAAGTGGGAAACCACAGGACGATGCTTGCAGGACACTGAGAGAATTCTCATGAAGGTATTTACAGAAAGGTGCTGAGAAATGTTCAGTTAGAAACAGGAACTAGCACACAATGGACTTCAAAATAATAACTTTCATACAGTATGGCAAAAGAGAACATTGCCTAAGAAGCCTAGAAATTCAGTTCTAACTCTGATCCATTTCTACAAACTGTAAAAAACAAAGCAACACAGAGGTGCATTTCCCAAACTCCATATGCCTGTGGAAAACCCAATGTCAGTTGTTTCCAGTCCAGATCAGTCTTCATCTCAAGTACCAGTACAGTTAACAATGTACACATTTGACCTTTCGAAAATACTGTGGCCATCCAAGGCACAAGAGCCGATAGGAGCTAAAGATCAGTAAACATTGCCTGTTAGACACAAATCCCTTCTGCTGAAAAGATGCAAATTGATAGGTTTCAGGATTTTCAAGCATTTTCACTTCCAAAGGGTAAAGTTACAACATATGCATAGGGTGGACTTGAAAAATGGATGTGTATGTAAAGTTTTCCATGGTCTTCACGAGAGCCACTCCCGCCTCCCCAGAAATGCCTACTGCTTACAATGTTCAAGAATCTTCACCACTTTGCCTGTAACTTCCAACCAGAAGTCCTCAATGTACCTGAAGCCAAACTGAATATTAGGTATTTTACAAAATGGCTGTAAACCCCCATTATGGGCATCCATGGCTCTTTGATCTCACTGCACAGAATTCATAACTGTTCAATAATGCTATACCATTACACCACACACCTTCAAGTATTTCCATTTTTCCACAATTCCTTCCAAAATCAGCTTCCAGAGAAAAGCAATGTAACATGAAAAGTTTCTGGGAGGGCTCGTTACATAAAAGAACAGCGTGGATGAAAACTAAGCCACACACATATCCATCTTCTGCCGGGCTTGTTTATCTCTCCTCTCCCTCCATCACTCCTAAACGTGGGTGCACTTAGTAATGGAAAGAGAAGGCTCTTCCATCAGCACCCACTTCCAGCACCACAGCCTTTGGTCTTCAGACAGTAAGTCTGCGTAGGTGATGCAAACCCTAAGAAAAGAGAGGCTGTCCCTTTAAAATGCCCTGCTCTGTCCCAGATCCCACGTGGAACCAACATCAGCAGCACTTTCCCACTACCATCAATGTGATGCAAGAGGCACCATCCTTTTATATACATAAAACCAGAAACCCTCAGTCCAACATTCCTTAGTGAGGGCGAACAGGTGAAGCAAACGTGTCAGGAAGGGAGAAGCCAAACAACTCCCCACCCCTCCCCAGAAGGTTCGCCAGTCTCGCCCTCCAGTCTCTCTGGGCAACAGCACCTTTTCCACCCCTCCTCTGGAGAGCCCAGTTTAAAGAAAGGAGGGAGCCACTAACAAAACCTGAGGCATTAATGCGACGAAAATGCAATCTAAAGCCGCAAAGGTTTATTCTTCCAATCACACACATTAACTCTATTAAGAAAATGGCATCACTTTCTTTCCTACCAAAAAAAGCAAACCCCGCAAAGATCATTAAAAGGGAGTTATAAAATAGCAAATATCGTGTTTATCTTATCTCAGATCAGTCCACATTACCAATAAGTTTAGCAGTTTCTGCACTACCACCTCCCCCTCCCTCCCCCAGCTTCTCTTGCATTGGATTTTCACGTTTTCTCATTGTCGGTGGAGTTATAAAAGGCTTTTGCCCTTCGAAAGTTTTAAAAAAATAAATAAATATTAACTCCTTGGTCCCTGCAAAGTCAAAATGGACTTCAGGGGAAAGGCGGTTCACACTTTTACCTTTAGCGAGAAAGGGGGGAGCATCCCGGATTTTTAGGGATTTTTTGCGATTTTTTAACAATTTTTATTTGGTTATATGCCTGAGTTCTCCCTCCATTTTGGTTGTTTATGATACTGACAACAAGCTGTCCCTGCTCCGTCCCGATCTCCTGCTTTCATTTAGCACCCCCTCCCCCTACGCCCCCGCCGCCACCCTGCTGGGTCCGGCGCCCCGCGGACCCCGCACCCCGACTCGGCTATCCCACCTGGGCAGAGGGCAAAAACAAATGCATTTCTCCAGAAAAGAAAAACCTCTTCGGAAAAGGGGGCAAAGTTACCCCAAGTCACTCCCAGTGCCCCCCAAATATTGCCGACCGCGGGTCTCCGCCAGGCCCTTTGGGAAGCGACCTTCCCCCGGGATGTTTTGGTGGAAAATGCGGAGAGTTTCCTCTCAAAACCGAATTTATATTAATTTTTCCCTTATTTTTCGGGTCTCTAATGTCTTCCGCTCTCGCTGCTGCCGCTGCCGCTGTCACAATATTCACAGCACCAGAGAGGAGGAGGAGGAGGAGGAAAACTTTTCAAACTTTCCAGACCCTGAATAAAAGGGTTTTTTTTTTCCCACCGACCTCACCTTCGGGTCCCCAGACGCGTCGCCCCCTGCCCTGTCAGCAGCGACCTCGGGAGTCCTCGCAGCCCCGCCGCACGATTTTATTTGATTTTTTATTATTATTTTTCTCTCTGGGGTCCTGAGCAGGGGCTGGGAGTAGCACAAACTTTTCCTCCTCCTGCCGCCGCCGCGGCTCCTCTGCCCCCTCGGCTAGTCCCATAATTTAAATAACCCTGATATTCCTCCCGCTAAACGCCTCCCCGCCGTCCCGGACCCCGGGAGAACTCACCGCGGGGCTTTAACATCCTCCCTCCGGCCCGTCCGCCGCCTTTACACCGCCCGCGGAATTTCTAATAATTTTTTTCTCATATTTCGGGCTGGACGCGGCGGGCCTGGAAATTGTTTCCTTACGCCTCTTTCCAGCAGCCATTGTAGTGTATGCGCTGCCCCTGCAGCTCAACTTGCAGCTGCCGCCGCCGCTGCCGCCGCCGCCGCCGCCGCCGCCGCCGACGTCGCGCCCACTGCCGCCTCCCCCCGCCCGCTCGGCCGCCGCCCCCGCCCC
>JABTXL010000001.1:41292044-41321833 GCA_025134845.1 Neodon shergylaensis
CCCCCCGCCCGCTCGGCCGCCGCCCCCGCCCCGCGCCCGCCCGCTGGCCCGCCCTGGCCCCCGCCCGCCTCGGGGCCCGCCCCCCTCCCGCTCCGCCCCGGGTCTGGCCAATCCGTGAGGCCGCCGCCTGGTTCCGGCAGATCCATTGGTTGGCGGGGCTGCCCGTCAGGCCGAAGTGTTAAGAGCGAGGCTGTAGGGCGGGGGGCGCGGTGGGGCGGAGCGAGGGCGGGGTCTCACACTGCCCCACCCACTCCTCCTGCCTGGGCCCTCCTCCCACCGCCCGGGGGCGGAGCGAACAGGGCCCGCCCCCATCGCGCAGAGTCCCGCGCGCCTGTCAATCTGGCAGCGGCGCGCGCGGATTGGACAAGCCGAAACGGGGGGCGCGGGGGCAGCACGTTGGGGTGCGCGCTACTTAAGGTCCTGCTGCGTGAGCCACTGACGTGTTTGGAGCTGGAGCCGGCTCGGGTGCTGGCGGAGTTGCGATCGGTGGTGAGTGGTCTCCGGCCCCTCCCTTCCTCCACCGCAGGCCCCGGACCACACTAGCCGAGGAGCCCGACCCTAGTTCGCGGCGCCACATCGTCTGCGGCGTGCCCCGCTGTCGCTGCTCGTGCCACGCGATCCGTCCCGCTGGGGCAGCGGAAGGTGACCCCATGCAGGTCTGGACACCCCGGATAGTGTCACTCTCTGCCCTGCCCTCCCCGGGTCCCCGCGCTCTGCTGCTCCCCCCACTCCCCAGCCCCCGTGTCGTGTTCACCTGTGCCCGGTGTCCACGGTCGGACACTGCGGAGCGGCACCCCGGAAGGCGATGAGGTCCGGGAGTCTCATGCATTGGGCTCTCCTCCGTTCTCCCAGTTCTCGGGGTGGTGTGTACTTTGACTTTATGTCCCTGATTCTCTGTACCCAGGTTTACAGCGTGGTGTGTTTCTGCTTCCGGATTTAGCTCTCAGACCTGACTCTGAGCAGCCTAGGGACCTGGACGTGTTCAGTAACGCGCCCTTCCCCCACCACGGATCAAAGCTACGAGGCACCAGGAACTCTTTTGGTAAGCAGTTTGCCCCTTAGAGTAGATTTTAGAGTTATTCCTCACGTGTGCTGTAGGTTTGGAACCTTCCCTCAAACCTTTGATTTTTTTCTTTCTTTCTGAATATCCATCCACTTGGAAGTAGTAGAACTTTGTAACAGTTGTTCACTCCTGAATCTTCAAAGAGTCAGCAGATAAGGCCTCTTCAGCAGGGCACTCCATCTCGCCCTTCAGCAGCACTCTTCCAAGTAAATTGACATTTCCTCTTCCTGAACAGCTCACACAGGGATTCATGTGAAGGGGGGAGGCATTCGGAAATCCATGTTTAAAGTGACTTGTGTTTAGAATCCAGAATAAAAGACAATGAAGTGGGAATAGCTCGAAGCAGCAAATTTGTTGCCTGTATTGTGTAGGTATTTTTAAAGATTTTTCTGGCAGATGATAACTGACAGAACAGAATCCCTTCGTGGTTAGGACAGAGCTTGAGTTCTGTTGGTGTCTGATTGTTGCTGGGATTATTATATGTCTGGTGTATGAAGAATCAAGCAGAGTTCTGTGAAGACATGGCAGGACAGATTTGAAAGAGAAGATGGTAAATTTTCTTAGTCCCGTTATTTCTCTTAGGAAGAGGCAGTCGTGTAAAATTCTGCCCTCTGAGGAGCAAAGGCTTCTAGATACAGTTGGACTCTGTACTGAGTTTCTGTCAAGATGCTTCTGTTGGCTGGATATTTTCAATGAAGGTCATGAAATAAAATAATTATTTGGTAATTATTGAAAGTTAAAGAACTGAAGAATAATCAGAACCATCCTTTCCATCCCATGGAAGGGCTGGACTCCTTTAGCCTAGACAACCGGCTGTTTCTCAGTATAGAAGGAACTGGATAGGGTGACCATTGACTGAGAATTCATTCACTTATCTGGCGTTCAGGGGCTTGAATTACTTTTTCTGAAGATATATTATTTCTTTGAACATTTTTGTGACATTTCATACAAAAATTCTGACTTCTCTGAAAATGCCCATGCATGTTTTTGGTGTTTTTTTTTTTTTTTTTTTTTTTTTTTTTTTAATTCAGTGGCATTTTGAACATCATACTGTCTTGTTTCTCTGGAATCTACTTTGATTTTTAGGTAGAAAAATGATTAAACTAGGGCAGGATTTGGACATGTATGTCACATCAGCGCCTTATGCTTGGTGCAGGGATTTTTTTTCAAAGATGGTGGGCTGCGTATTAATGCCATATCAAAGTATTGAAACAAATAAAGATCACTCTGAAGTAGCTGAGACTACTGCTGTTTTCTTTGAAGAGAATTGTCACCAGTTTCCCTTGAGCTGGAGTCTGAGGAGCAGTTGTCCTGAACCATGACTGATAGCTAGCCTTACTTCCTGAAGTGTGGTCCTCTCCTTGGGATAGCTGAATGGTTCTCAGGGAAGTGTGCTGTCTTTAAGCAGTCAAGACTTCTTGCAGAACTGTATGTCTAAGACTCCAGTTGGAAAATTACTGAGCCACAGTAGCATTCCCTGACTTCCTCCAGCCCAGGGGAGTGGCCTTTAAGTAGAGGTAGCGCTGGAAGAAAACTCTTCATTGGAACGCTCACCAAGCAGTAACTTGGCTTTTCGAGATACTCACTGCGCTCTGTTGTTTACTAAAGTACCTTCTGCTTAGAGAGTTAAGTTTTCCATGCTTGTGAGGCCGATGATGTTTTCTGGTCGTTTCCTTCTGACCTGTTTTTCTCCCAGGTGTCTGCAGTGAGAAGACAAGATGCCCCTGGTCACACGGCGCCTGAGGGACCCTGACATAAACCCTTGCTTGTCGGTAGGGTGGTTTGTTTTTCATTGTCGTGAGTGTTAACTTGGGAAAACCGCTCTTAATTTTGTTGGCGTTTGTTTCCGACAGTTATTGAATAAAGTATTATTCTATGAAAAAGATATTCCTGGCCAGTGTATTTTATTTCACTCTGACATTTAAAAATGACCAAAATGTAGCTAACAAAGACTCTTTTCTTCAGTTTTGCTTAGTTGTGAAGGAAGCTGCGTTTGGTTGTCGCTGTAAAGCTTGGCCAGCATATGTAAGCCAAGGAAAAATCTTGAAATCTAAACGTGGTACAACACAGCAAACTCTTAAAAACAATGGTTTTAATCACAACAGTTACTTAATCTGTCTTTGAGACAACCTGGCTGAGTCATAGGGTGACGGTACAATTAGCTTATTTTAAAGCTTAATGGTTCTCACAAAGGTATCTTAAAAACAACATTGTGTTGAAATAATAACCTTTTGTTCACTCACATTAATTGGGTATAACTTGTAACACTCTGTTGTGTCCTTGCCACTCCTGAGAAATACAATATAAACGTCATCGTATTGTTGCCATGTGGAGCACTAATGCACCATCCTGTATGGACTTTTCAGACATACACACTATACAGTATATATCCATTGGTCTGTATATTCTGTTTCCAACAACTTTATTAAGTATGCAAATATTGTTTAGATAAGTTATATTTCTTAGAATGGTGAAACAGATTGCCCGCCTATTGGAAACTTTATTTTGCTAACTTTTCATAGCCATACCTTTTTTTTTTTTGAAGCTCATTGTCCAAACCGCTTCTAGTTCAGACAGCTTAAGTTTAATTACTAGTGCTACCTACTTCATTTCCCAAACGCACGGCCCTGTGCTGCTAACTTTCTTTTTGAAGTCACATTAATGATAACTATTAAAACTGCATATGTAATAGTACACTTGCGTAATGGAGTGAACGATAGCCAAAAATGCATCTAGATGAATGCTGTTAATTTAGGTTGCCTTGATGTAGATCGCTTACTTGTGTAATTTACCTGGAATCTTAAAACGGGCGTTAAGATCAAACATCAAGTCAAAATGAGAATTGGGGAAAGCCAGGAGCGCGCCGTGAGCTGGGAGACAGGTTTCTCCCGCTTGCTGTGGAACAATGCTCCGCATGGTAGATCTCGCTTCAGCTTCTGGGACAAATGACCACAGTCAGTGCTTTGGCTCAGACTCGTGTGATCAGATACTTAGAAAACTGGCCCGGACTGGAAAAAAAAGATGTCTTTTTAAGTTGAGTGACTTCTGGAATAGTTGGCTATATTATTTGGGTTTTATAAGTCTACCCACTAAAATATGAACAAAAATAAACCATTTCCCATCTGCTCAGAGGGGAAGCGATTTCAGAAGCCTTTGTGTTGGGGTCTATTTTAGATCACATTCCACATTTTAAATGACGACTCTCTTACATATTTAAGGAATCTGATGCTTCTACCAGATGTATGGATGAAAATAACTATGCCAGGGAAAGATGTTCAAATTACTTCTTGAAGTACAAAAACTGCCGGCGATTCTGGGTAAGCCCACTTTGGCACGCTTCTGGTTAAAACTCTGCTCTTGGCTCTTGACTGAAGCTGATATCAATCAATAACCCACATTCTTTCCAATAATGGCTGGAGGGAAATTTAACCTCCAGCCTTACCTCCTGTGTAGTATTTCAACCCTATGGGGTCCTTGAGAGATTGTTTCATTCTAGTGTAAGGGTTAATGTTTCAGTTTCAATATAAATAAGTCTTCCTAGGGAAGTATCTGTAATCATAAAATAACCTTGCTATAAATTTGTGTTTCCTGAAGAAGAGGAGAAAGTATAGTTTACCTTGATGTCATACATCCCCTTAGACTTTTCGTTTCTGTCTCCTTTCCCACAGCAATTATCGTGTTAAAATGTGATTAAAACATTGATAATTCATTTGCTTCCTTGAGTACTATGGCCAGCTCCTTCCTTTTCCTTTTTTGATAATTAGTCTCACTTAATCAAGCTCTTGTAGGTGAACTGTATACACTCTTGTATATGTACTTCATGGCATATTCCTACCCCACTCCTGCTGATAATGTTTTCTGTGGGGATAATCACTTCAGTGTAAGTAAATGTTAGTAGATTGAAACATCAGGAGTTCCAGAAGTAGGTTTTGGGGTTTTAAAACTTCGGTTTCACCCAGCACTTGGGAAGCAGAGGCAGGCGGATCTCTGTGAGTTCAAGGCCAAGCTAGCCTACAGAGCTAGTTTCAGGACAAGTTCTAAAGCTACACAGAGAAACCCTGTCTTGGGGGTGGAGGGAAGGAAACCCTTAGGTTTTAGAATTTTCTTTTTGAAGAAACAGTGGAAAATTACTGGCAAGTTATTGCCATTTAATACATGACTGATTTTGATGTTTTCTTTTATGCCTATATACAGAATTCTGTCATGATCCAAAGAAGACAAAATGGAGTTGAGCCATCTATGCCTACAGCAGCAGAAAGAGATGAAATTTTGCGAGCAATGCAAAAGATGCCCTATTGACTGTCTGCATTAAAATTGTTTCTGTAACTTGAAGGAGATGACTTTTTTTTTTTTAATAAATGTTTGCTGAAATCTTAAGACTATACTCGTTTCCATCCCAGGCAATTTTGAGTTGTACAAGGTGAGGCAGAAGTTCAGTTAGCCTCTTTGGTGTTTTTGCTTTCAGTGCTGTGACAAGAATATGTTATTTCTATGCTGCCCCTCATAGAAGGACAGCAGTGTTAGGAAGGGCTGAGGGAACTGAGCCCTCTTTGGCCCAGAAAGAGACTTAACATGAGAACAGACTCTTGGGGCTCTTACATAGGTAGACTTTCTCAGGAAAGGGAATGATGCAAGCATCACTATGGTGGCCAGAAAGGGGACTGTGATGAGTTGAAGAATATCCTGTGTTTAAAACGAGTAGAGATGAGGTGGAGAGGGGATTGGCAGGGTGCATTGTGTGGTGGATGTGTGGTGGGCTGCAGACCTGGTCTCCCCCGACGTCTTCATCCTGCTGCACCTGTCATCTTTAAGGTTAGTGCATTCACCAGGAGGTCAGTGGGCACGAGAAGAACCATCCTTTAAGGAAAGGCTTGAGACCATATTCTGGCAAAAATTTATGAGTTTTTTGATTACCTAAAGCCATAGGACCAGTTTTTAGACCACAGTAATAGGCAAAAAAGAAATGGACCTTCCTAGAAGTAGGATTTCTAGTTTCAGGATGAGAGCCCATAAAGCTTAGGGGTTTACTGGGTGAATCAGTGTGGGCAAGCTTCACTTCAGTTAATGATAACAAGTAATGGAATGTTTGGTGTGGTGACTGGGTGATACAGGAGCCCTCCTTGTTCCCGTTGCTTTTTCATTGTTTTGTATTTAATAATAATGTGTTTTAGGAAGTCAAGGCAAACTGTTGTATTCCTTTCCATCACCTGGTCCTGAATCAAGAGCATCAGTGGCTACTGACAATGAAATCTCCAGTCGTAAACCAAGCTCAGAAATGTCTAAACCAGATGACATTATTTTATTTTATTTTATTTTATTTTATTTTATTTTTTATCTTTTTTGGTTTTTTGAGACAGGGTTTCTCTGTAGCTTTGGTGATTTTATTTTATTTTTGAGACAAGGTCTTGCTGTGTAGTCCAGCCTGGCCTGGAACTTGGTGGTCCTCACACCTCAGCCTTCTGAACACTGGGATAACATGAGCTACCACATCTGGCTTAACCTGATTGTTGGATGTGATTCTGTTTGAATAAAAATGGATGGAAAATATTTTGTAGTGCAGAATTTGGGGGAGTAGCCAATTAATGTTTAGTTTAACTTGAGGGTCATACCAGGAGAGGGAGCCCATGTCCTACACTGCTTGGATGGCCAGGAACCAGAGACTGGACAGCCCAGAGACCTAGGATTGGTGCCTTGTCCAGTCATCACCAGAGAGGCTTCCTCTGGCAGCAGATGGGAGGAAGTGCAGAGACTCACAGCTACATGTGAGGAGAAAGAGTCTGAGTTGGAGGTTTTCATCAGGTCCCTCTCCTCAGAGATCGAGGCACCCTGTGGAGGAGTGTGAAGAAAGATTGTAGGAGTTAGAGGGGATAGAGGACGCCTGGAGAACATGCCCCACTAAATTGAGCAGGGCTCGCATGGGCTTACATGAGCTCACATGGCCTCACGTGGACTCACAGAGACAGAAATGGGCCTGCATCACGTCCTCTGCATTCATGTTATGGCTGTTAGCTTGGTATTCTTGTGAGACTCCAAACAGTAGGAGTGGGTGTATCTCTGGCTCTTTAACCTGCTCTTGAGACTCTCTTCCTCCTAATGGATTGCCTTATCTAGCTTCAGTATCAGGGCTTTCACCTTGTCTTATTTTATCTTGTTTTTCCTGTTTGACTGTTTTCTCTTGGAAGCCTGCTCTTTGCTGAAGAGGAGACAGGTGGAGTGGATCTGAAGGGGGGGGAGGAGAGATGGAGGTGGAGAACTAGGAGGAGTGGAGGGCAAGGAAGTTGTGGTTGCTATGTATTGTGAGAGAAAAATATTTTCAATTTAAAAAAGAGATAAAACATTTTGAGTTGATTTCTGTGAAAGTGATGAATTCAGGTAGAATTTCAGAATATTTACTACACACTTTCTTTTTTTTATTTTTTATTTTTATTTATTATGTATACAATATTCTGTCTGTGTGTATGCCTGCAGGCCAGAAGAGGGCGCCAGACCTCATTACAGATGGTTGTGAGCCACCATGTGGTTGCTGGGAATTGAACTCAGGACCTTTGGAAGAGCAGGCAATGCTCTTAACCACTGAGCCATCTCTCCAGCCCCCTTACTACACACTTTCATGAGCATGTAAGCATATTCCCTGGTCTAGAATTTTAGCATCACTTCTACGTGCTTGTTAGATCTCAAACCCACAGGGCTGAGGTACCTACTTAACATACCAAGACAGACAGACCTGATTGCCAGGTTCTCCCAGCATTCCTCAGTCCCTCCCTGTTACAGGGTCCTCCTGACTGGCATACCCCACCTCCTATCTTAAACTTCTCCAGCTCAGGTATTGGTTTGGGCTTCCCTCCCCAAGCTGCCTTTCCCTATATAATTCAACCATGACCTGGCACTTTGGTCTACCCTTTACTCTCATGGCCTCTTGGTTCTGTTCCTCTGCCCTCTCCTCACATGGCCTGGCTCAGCCTGATCATGTTCACTCTGGACTCTCCCAGACCTCTCTGCCTCTGACTATGCTCTCCCTTTTGTCTATAATAAACTTTCTCCTCCATTATAAGCAGTCATGTCTTTCCTTTTCTGTGTCATTCATCTGATGTGGAAACCCAGGAGTGGTATAAATGAGTTCCCTTCCAAGGAACTCAGCCTTTCCAAACCAAGTTGCTGATTAGACTCTTACAAGGTATGTATGGATCATTTGATTCTGCTGACTTCTGCTGCCCACAAAATTTGGTTCCCACATCGAGAGTTCAATTGTTCAGCGGCTCCTTCCTCTACCTGTTTTTCTCACTATTTGTCTCTCATCTGAGTGTCTCTCTGGGCTCTGCCCTGCTCTGCCCTCCATGTGGGCACCTACGTGTTTCTCTGGCTCCTGCAGCCCGGTATGCCTCTGGCCTGCTACACCCATCTGGACTTCTCCTTTTTCTTCTGCTCTCTTCTCCCATCTCCTCTACTGGATAAGTGCCACTGTGGAGTTCTCTGCTTTGTCTCCTTTTGCTACGAAAATCACACTGGTGTGCTAGGAAGCTCCTCTTGGCCACTGGGCTCCAATCACAAGGATGTTGGATGCCTTTCTGTTGTACAATATTATTTAAAAATCTGTTACTTTTGTTTATGCTGTGAAACGTTTGTTCAACGATGCAAAGATGGGTTGCATTCTTTTATGTTGCATTTGTTTAACTCTGTGAAGCTGTGTTTCTTTGCCTGCCTAAAACACCTGATTGGTTAAATAAAGAGCTGAACAGCCAATAGGTAGAAAGGAGAAAGGATATGTGGGGCTGTCAGACAGAGAGAATAAGCAAACAGCTCAAGAAGTGAGAGAAGGAGGAGGACTCCAGGGACAGTCACCCAGCTACACAGCCAGCGACTCAGTAAGAAGTCAAAAAAAGGTATAGTCATTATGGGGCATTATGGTCTACTGCAGAAAACTGATAGAGGCTCAAACCCAAAATTATGTACAGGAAGGTAGATGAAATCTTTTTTCTAGAATTAGTTGGTGCTCTATAGGATCATCAATATCATAACAAAAAGTTTAGAATATATATGTATATATATGTATTAATCATATAAAATTTATACCTTAAGAAAAGCTTTCAAAGGGTCAATATAAAACCAAAGAATTATGAGAGTAGTGTCAATAAAAAAGTCCTTAAATTTTTGTTTTTCTTCTGTCCCACATCGGGTGGCTCTTATGACAGGGGACATTTTGGATTTCATTTTAATAAGCATGCTTGACTTTAGAGAAGGAGGGAGTCACACTCTCAACTCCAAAGCCAGCTTTAATCTTTAAGGACTGGGGCTACAAAAAGACCATTTGCATTATGTCTGTAGGGAACAACAGAAACAAAAATTTGGGAAGATTTATGAATTTTATCCACTTGGAAAGGTGATATACAAATAAGTCAATCTACTCTTTATCTTGAGACTTTTTTTTTTCTGGATGAATTTTCCTTTTTCTTCAGATGTCTCAGTTGTTCAGTTGTCTTCAGATTCTTTACCTTTATTCTCCTGAAAAGACAGAAATAAAACCCTTCCCCAACACTAATTTTAGGGAGATTGTCTTTTGGCAAGTTAGATCTGGTCAAATGAAAAGGATTTGTTAGTTTTATATATTAGTTGAGATTGAATGGCCTTGCTATTTGATGAACTATCACCTCTTCTAATTAAGCTGCCTCTCTTGTTCAAATCGAACCTTTATCAATTTTGATGGTATCCATAGCTTTTCTTCTCCTGTGGAAACAAAAACAAAACCCCTTCTCTTATGTAACACATATCCTGATTTCCATTCTAAGGTCAGTACATTTTTAAAGTATAGCGGCTGATTTAATTCTGTGTTCTTTTTTTTTAATTTCCAATGTCTCTCTGCAGTCGTTGGTCCTTTCTCATTAACATTTAGAAAATTCAAAGTTAATAAAGCATTATTCAATCTACTGCTGGAGTATTTACCATCCCATTCTGTTTACTTAACATATCCTTTAGAGTTCGATTTGATCTTTCTCTAACTGCCTGGCTTGTAGGATTGTGTTGTATACCTGTAATATGCTTTATATTATAATAAGTAAGAAACTATTTCATTTTCTTAGAGACACACCCTGGCATTGTCTGTCTTTATTTGTACAGTTATACCCATGATGGCCATAACATCTAGCAAATTGTTATTACCTAAAAAGCCTTTTTTGAACTCCAAGTAGTTGCCCACAGAAAAGCTGAATAGGTATCAGTGGTGTAGTGCACATATTTTAGTTTTTGAAATTCTACAAAATGGAAAAAAATCCATTGGCCAGATTTCATTCCTTTGAGTACCCTTTGGGCTACTTCCTACAGGTAGTGGTGTTTGAGTGTATAAAGAACAAGTAAGACATTTCCTTATAATTTCTTTGGCTTGTTGCCATGTGATGGAAAAGTCTTTTTTTAAAAACCTTTATTAGGGCTGGAGAGATGGCTCAGTGGTTAGGAGCATTGCCTGCTCCTCCAAAGGTCCTGTGTTCAATTCCCAGCAACCACATGGTGGCTCACAACCATCTGTAAAGAGGTCTGATGCCCTCTTCTGGCCTTCAGGCATACACACAGACAGAATATTGTATACATAATAAATAAATAAATAAATAAATATATAAAAAATAAAAACCTTTCTTATTGACATGATGCTTTTTAATGAAATTTTGAGGCCTTCAGCACATTTCCAGTCAATAATAGAACAATTTCTGATATGGGATTCCCCTCTGTATTCTGTGAATACCATTGGTTAATAAAAAGCTGCTTTGTGCCTATTGCGGCACAGAATAGGGCAAGGAGGGACTTCCAAGCAGATAGAGGAGAGATAGTAGGCGGAGTCAATGAGAAACCAGGCAGCCACCACAGGAGACAGATGCCAGACACAGGACAGAACCTTACTGGTAGGCCTCAATCACGTTGTGGTACACAGATGAACAGAAATGGGTTAATTTAAGATATAAGAGCTAGCCAATAATAAGTGCGAGCTAATAGGCCAAGCAGTGTTGTAATAGTATCATTTCAGGGTCTGAGTGGCCGGGAACGAAGAAGCAGCCTCCGCCTACAGATTTCTGCATTACCTTGTGTTAGAGGACCTCCCTGGCATGTGTGGGATTGGATGTGTGTTATGTATATGGGGTGATTCCTATTCCTGATTGTGTCTTGTAACTGAGTAAATAATAAAGTCAATTCTTTATCATCTGGTATAAAATTAGTTGTTCCAATATGCAAAACAATTTTTTATTCATATGTGAATCAGTAACTATATTGAGAGTTTCTTTAAAATTCTCAGTACCATGAGAATAGCATATAATTCTGACTTTTGGAAAGAATCATAAGGGCTTTGATCCATTCACTTAAATTTTTTGATTTGTAGCCTACCTTTCCTGATTCATTTGCATCAGTATAAAATGTAGGAGTTCCAGTTATTGGTGTGACCTGCACAAGGTGAGGAAGAATACAGTGAGTTCTCTTTATAAGTTGACTCCTCTTGCTTTTGGAATAATTGTTGTTAATCTCTCCCAAAAATTATTGTAAGCTCTTTGCCAGGGTTCACTTTCTGCCCATAATTTGTCAATTTCATCATTATTAAAAGGTCCTATAATTTTTGCTGGGTCTATTCCTACTAATTGACAAAAATCTCAAGTTTCCATTTAGAATTAACTATGTGAGTTAGTTTCCACACAAGTTTTTATTTTTTTACTCGATCTATATGATAAAAAGATCCATTCTAGATAGTATCTTCCCTCTCCATTAAAATGTCTGATGGGGGAATGTTTGGAGGGTAATATGACCAGAATGTAGTTAAGATTCAGGTCCACATGATCCACATGTTCCTTCTGTAATTTCTCTTCAATCAAAGTCAATTCTCTCTTAGGGCTATTTAAGTCCTTGTAACTATGTAAGGTTTTGTTTAAATGAATCAGGGCATCAGGACCTCTCCCACTGGTGGGTCATAGATGGGAAATGTCTCCTAGTAATCTTTAGAAGTCATTAAGAATCTGCAATTGACCTCTCCTAATTTGCATCTTTTAGGTTCTTATTTTTTGTAAACCTAATTTATAGCCTAAATAATAGAATTTCCTCTTTGTATTTTTTTTTTCAGGAGCAATTCGTAATCCCCAACAAGGCAAAATTTTACTTCAGATGTTCTTTATAAAGTATCTACAGTTGAATCAGACAGTGAAATGTCATCCATGTAATAATAAATTGTAGATTCAGGATATATTACTTATGTATCATTTCCAATGGCTCATTTATAAAATATTGGCACAGAGTGAGACTATTTAACTTTTCCTGTGGGAGACTCTTCCATTAATACCTCTTAGCAGGCTAATACTTTATAAGTATGCACTGTGAAGGCATTTTTTCTCTGTCCTTTGTAAAGGTATAGTGAAGAAGAAAGAGTCTTTTAAATCAGTAACTATAAGAGGCCATGCTTTAGGCAATAGAGAAGGCAAAGGAATGCCATACTGTGGAGAGCCCATTGGTTGAATCACCTTATTAATAGCTCTTAGATCTGTTACCATTCTCCATTTTCCAGATTTCTTTTTAACAACAAATACAGGAGAATTTCAAGGGCTGGTTGATTCTCTAATATGCTGAGCATCTAGTTGCTCCTGTACCAGCTGTTTTAAAGCCTGAAGTTTCTCTGTTGTTAAAGGCAATTGCTTAACCCATATAGGTTTGTCTGTCAACCATTTTAAAGGTAGGGCTGTTAGTTCCTTTGTAATATCAGCAACTGTTGTGCCCTGCTCTTGTACAAACTGAATGGTTGGTGGTTGGTATTTATAACATCTTGTAATTATTTTTCCAGAAAAATACATTAATGAATGGTTTGTTTCTAAGATTGGGGGAATGTTAACCTGAGTCTTCTATTACTAAACAAATAACGTTCCCACAAATTCCTTGCTATGTTAGCTACATATATTTTTTTTTGTTTTTTTTTTGTTTTTTTTTTTTTTTGGTTTTCAAGACAGGGTTTCTCTGTTTGGAGCCCGTCCTGGCACTAGCTCTTGTAGACCAGGCTGGCCTTGAACTCAGAGATCCGCCTGCCTCTGCCTCCCGAGTGCTGGGATTAAAGGCGTGCGCCACCACCGCCCGGCTACATATAGATTTAATATTCCTCTCTGTCCTTCTTTGACCCATTTCACGCTCTGCTTTACCTGAGATAAAATTCCAATCTCTAAAAACGGAACATTTACATCCTGAAGAAGCCAATTTGTATGCAAAGACACCTGAGTCTATCAGACATTCAATGATAATGTCATTTATTTATATTTTTAAATTTTGCCTTTGTTTATTTATAGAAGTTTGCCAAAATACCTGCTGTATGGTTTCTCCTGAATTTTTGTTCTCTTTTCCATAGCTGTCCTATTATCGAGAGCAGCATGGTTTCTTACAATAGGCATTAGGTTTTTAAATTGTTCTGGGAAGGAGTTTCCTCTACGTTGACAGAAAATGACTGAACTGGATTTGGCATAGAGGCCTGTGAGAGGCCCCCTTGTGGAGTTTCTCAATGGCAAAAGATTACCTTAAATATTCCTCACTGACCTACATTCAATAATCCAATGCCCGTCTTTGCAACAACTTTTGCATAATCCAGAAGAAAGGCATGGATTATGCTTAGAAAAAATATTGTTTCTAGGAATTCCCTGTCTATAATCTCTTTTAAGGTGAAGGTGACCCTGTTTGCCACAATTATACCATCTGACATTTTGTTTTATCCTCAAATCTCTGGAAATCACTTCTCCTACCCATGTATCATCATAGTTATGAGATTTGATATTAATTGTATCTCAAATCCATTCCTCCAAAAATGCCAACCTTGCCTTTGTTGGCCTAATTATCTGTTTGCATGGAGAACTGGCATTATTTATTTATTTATTTATTTATTTATTTATTTATTTATTTAAGATTTCTGTCTCTTCCCCGCCGCCTCCCCTTTCCCTCCCCCTCCCCCAATCAAATCCCCCTCCCTCGTCAGCCCAAAGAGCAATCAGGGTTCCCTGCCCTGTGGGAAGTCCGAGGACCACCCACCTCCATCCAGGTCTAGTAAGGTGAGCATCCAAACTGCCTAGGCTCCCACAAAGCCAGTATGTGCAGTAGGATCAAAAACCCATTGCCATTGTTCTTGAGGTCTCAGTAGTCCTCATTGTCCGCTATGTTCAGAGAGACCAGTTTTAACTCAGGCTTTTTCAGGCCCAGGCCAGCTGGCCTTGGTGAGTTCCCGATAGAACATCCCCATTGTCTCAGTGTGTGGGTGCACCCCTCGCGGTCCTGAGTTCCTTGCTCGTGCTCTCTCTCCTTCTGCTCCTGATTTGGACCTTAAGATTTCAGTCCGGTGCTCCAATGTGGGTCTCTGTCTCTGTCTCCTTTCATCGCCTGGTGAAGGTTAATATTCAGGAGGATGCCTATATAGAACTGGCATTTTTTAAAAGCCAGAGATTCAATTATTATTTGTCTAGATTCTGAATTTGGTATCATCCTAATTACTGCTGAAGTAAATCTCTGTAAGAAACCTGTAAAGGTTTCTTTTGTGCCCTGTATAACTTTATAAATGACTAAGTTTCCTTTCCTATTTCTCCAATTATTTCTCAAGCATTCAAAACTGCTGCATGTTATAAATCCAGGGTGTGGTCATCATATACAGCTTGCCTTTCTCTAGTAGCATAATCTCTGTCTCCAAGGATTTGTCCTTGGGAGATTTCCCTACCTCTAGCTTTAGTCCATTGTTCAATAATCTTAGCCTTTTCTCTGAACCAGTTACTCCATTATAATTGTGGAACAGGCTTTAAAACACAGTTAATAAATTCTATCCAGTCTTTAGTGATAATGCTATTACAAACTGACTGTGAGTTTAACATTTGCTTCACAAAAGATGAAGGCATGCCATATGAGAATATTTTTTTCCTTGAATCTCCTTAAACCTAACATTGGCACAGGAGTTCAGTTAGCAGTAACAGAGCCTCTGCCATTTGGCAATTGCTGTAAGGTTACTGGATATATTAAATTTGGTTATTTGAAAATTTTAGGCTGTTCCTCTCTATTCTTATAATGCAGTGCTTAGATTGATTCTCCATTAAATTCCTCTGTCTAGATTTGAATATCTCTGTGATCTGTATTATTAGGTTTTTCTAAGGCCTGTATTTTATCACTCAGATGGCTAACATTTTTAGTTAAAAACAAAAATGAGCCGGGCGGTGGTGGCGCATGCCTTTAATCCCAGTACTTGGGAGGCAGAGGCAGGCGGATCTCTGTGAGTTCGAGGCCAGCCTGGTCTAGAAGAGCTAGTTTCAGGACAGGAACCAAAAGCTACAGAGAAACCCTGTCTCGAAAATAAAAATAATAAAAAAAAATGATAAAGCTGATAATGTTTACAATTGACATTACATAAATCCCACCTAATTTAGACATCCTCTCATTTAATTGTTTCATTTTCAAACTATCTAGCATATTATCATATAGAGAACCACACCCCTCCATTGCAATGTTTTTTTTTCCAATTTTTTTTGAAATATTGTTTCTCTGTAGCTTTAGAGCCTTTCCTGGCTGGACTTGCTCTGTAGACCAAGTTGGTCTCGAACTCACAGAGATCCGCATGTCTCTGCTTTATGAGTGCTGGAATTACAGGTGTGAGCTACCACTGCCTGGCTTGGTTTTTCCCAAATTTTTTTTTTTGTTTTGTTTTTTCGAGACAGGATTCTCTGTGGTTTTGGAGCCTGTCCTGGAACTAGCTCTTGTAGACCAGGCTGGTCTCGAACTCACAGAGATCCGCCTGCCTCTGCCTCCCGAGTGCTGGGATTAAAGGCGTGCGCCACCACTGCCCGGCTGGTTTTTCCCAATTTTTAATGTGGGGAAAGGAAACTGTCTCTTTTAACTAATTCATCCATTGAAGAATTCCCAATTGTCTTACCAAATCTACCGATGATGTTGATGAAAATGTGAGACTTATTGCTGCCGTGTAGAACAGTAAAAGCCTAACTTGATTTCAAGGCAGCTACCTAGTTTGGCAACAGCCCGAGAAGGGGGTTCAGGGAGAGCCCATAAACCATGGGAGAGAGGTGGAGGGAGAGGGGGAGAGGGAGGGAGAGAGAGAGAGAGATCTGAGAAATGCACAGGGGATTGTTGGGGGGAAGCATATGTTGTAGGGGGGGGGCTGCCTGAAGCCAGAACCAGCCAGTCTAGGGCAGATGAGTCCTGTGGTGTTTGAAGCCCAGGTGCTTCTGGAGTTTGGGTGGCAGCTGGAAACTGTTTCAGAGAGGCTATAATGGGAAAACCCCAAACTTGCTCATAGGCTTGGGGGAAAAAAAGCAAGTCTAGCTGGGTGGGGCTAGAGTCTCAAATGTAGCTCCGGCCTGTGCTGGTGGTTAAAGAGCCACAGGCAGATGAATTTTTCATGAATTTGTACCCTGAACGTTGGGCACCAATTGTAGTATGAATAAAGAAACCCCAGAGACAGATATTGGGGTTCAACCTGAAGATCAGAGAAGCAAAGCAGCCAAGCCACTAGAGAGCTCTTACCTCTAGGAAATCTTCAGACTGAAAGAGAATGAGTTTCTGTCTCATTCCGCCTTATATTCCTCTCTAGTGCTGGGGTTAAATGCATGCATCACCACCACCTGGCCTCTGTGGCTAACTAGAGTGGCTGCTGGGATTAAAGGTGTGTGCCACCACTGCCTGGCCCCATATGGCTGACTAGTGTGGCTGTTTTGTTTTCTGGTCTTCAGGCAAGCTTTATTTATTAAAATACAAATGAAAAATCACGGCACCAACAGCCTAGATTTACCCACCTGCCTGATCCTGAGGACGGGATCTCTCTCCTCCCATTCTCTAATCTTGGGGCTCCCCTCCCCCAACCGCCAGGACCATGGGCCCAAAAGTTTCAAACGTACACTAAAGTTTCCCCTAAGCCCCTTAGAAATTTCCCATAAACCCCTTTCCTACTCTATCTAGTAGATTGCATGTCAACTACAGACTGCTCCAGAAACTGGCCGGCCCCAGATGTTCCCCCAGAATCGGCCTCCCAGATTGGCCCGGTCTCACAAACTGCTCCAAAATGACCTGCCCTTCCCTAACCCCAGATGGTCCTGCAAAGCCTCCTGGACAGCAAGTGAAACAACCTATCCTTCCTGGACTTGGCCAGCATTCCGGTTTCCTTGGGTTCCCACCAAGGATGCTTCAGTGTCAATAGGAAATAGTCATAGAAGATTAAGTTGCCCTTCTCGTTTATTTGTTATCGACAAGAAGATTGGGGTGTTAGTTCTCAAACCCGTAACAGATGGCTGAGGTGCCTGCTTACCATATCAAAGTAGATCTGGCTGCCAGGTCCTCCCAGCATCCTTCAGTCCTCCCAGTATCCCTGTTACAGTCCTCCTGGATGGCATACCTTGCCCTCTGTCTTAGGCTGCCCTCCCAAAGACTGCCCTTTCCAACCCTTTTGGTTACCTCACCCTTTGGTCCACCCTTTATCCTCATGGCCTCTTGGTCCTGCTCCTCGCTTCTCTCCCCTCTCCCCTCTCCTCACAGGATCCAGGTCAGTCTGGCCATGTTCACTCTGGATTCTCCTAAATCTCTCTAGCATTCTTTCATTTCTGTTAATCTGTGTATTACTTCGAGGCTTTGGCTTTACCTCATTTTCTACATGTCTTGTCTCCTCAGCAGTTGGCTGGCATCTTTTCCTTCAGCAGCTACATGGTGTCTCCTTGACTCAGCCTACTTTCTCTCTACAGCTCTGTTCGAATTTCCTGGCTGGCTTTACTCTGCTAAGCCATTGGCCAAAGCAGCTTTATTTATCAACCAATAAAAAAACCACATACACGGAAGGACATCCCACATCACTGCAGCTACTAGTTTTCTTCTCCTTTGTAAGTAATACTACAGATACCTCTTCAGAGGCCGACCTGCTCAATTAGGAGATCCCCATATGAAATTAGAAGAGATACCAAAACCAATAGACCAGTGGGAGGAAAATTTTAAAAATCAGGGAGGAAATTTTAAAATTCCTAGACAAATGAAGATAAAAGCAAAACTTACCAGAATCTCTGGGATACAGCTAAGTTATCTATAGAGGAAAGTTTACAGTCAATAAAGCCACCTCCTGAATAACCTGATGCCTCATCTCAAAATCTTAGAAAAACAAGAACAATCCAAATTCTAAAGCAGTTGACAGCAGGAAATAATAAATGTCAGGGCAGAAATAATGACAGAGACAAAGAGAACAATATATATACGTAAACAGTTGGTTCTTTGGAAAGACAACCAAGACTGACAAACCTCTACCAGATTTAAGAGAAGACTTGAGTTAGCAAAGTGAGAGATGATACAGCAGAATCCAATAAATTCTAGAGGACACTAGGGAATCCTTTGACAGCTTTTCCAATAAGCTGAAAAATATAGAAGAAATGAATATATTCCTAGACAGCTATGAACTGCCAAAATTAGGAAGAAGCTTAAATAGACCCTTAGCAGGCACTGAGAGAAAATTGGTGTCTTAAAAAGCCTCAAAAAAGAAAATCCCAGGACTAAAAAATGTATCAAGCTGTACCAAATGCCTCAGGAAGAGCTAATGTCAGCACCCCTCATGTTGTTTCACAAACAACAGGGAGGGACATGCTATTGTGGGACGTGCCATGGTTACAGTTCTCCAGCATCACGGTGTGTGAGATGTGGAGCTGGGTAAGTTGGTAATTAAATGTGTCAGAATGTTAATGAGTATTTCACAAAATTTTCATATAAGGCAATTTTATATAAGACTATTCAAAAACAATCTATATGCATATGTCTGTATGCATATATACATATACATACATATATATGTCATTTTATCACAGTCCTGTGCACCTAATATAGAAGCTTCAGGTTTATCAGTGGATTGAGAAGGATGATATTACGTGTCTGTAATATGAAACAATCTTTTTTAAAAACCACTGTATTTGCAAAATCCTGGAAGCCATAAATGATATAACTTATGGTTATAGGCATAATGTCCGATAACCTTCTAGTGCATAATAAATGACCAACAAATGTTTGTGTTTGGGGTAGGTTATAACTTTTGGAACTGAAAAATGTACAAGGCTCAAACAATGTCAAAAGACTGACAACAGCACAATAAATCCTCCGAGAAGCAGTCAATGCCAGGGTTTTTCAAGATGTCTCATGTACATATGAGAATTATCTGCATATTTTCTTTGTACTAAAGGAATACCATAGTATATAAGCTCCATCGTAGTTTGCTTTTTGCTTTTAACAGGCATAGTTTGAAATAACTTGAAACAAGATGATAGCAGTCATTTGTGTTATATTTTATCTATCAGATAATTTATAAGAGTTGAAATTTTAGATGGAAGGTTTTGGTGTCTTAAATTTTGCTGATACTGATAAATCAATTGCTCTCCAAGGAAAAGCACATCAATTTACTCCGATAAATGAAGACTGGGAGTGTTTCTTTCCTGGCATCTTCCATCCCAACTTGAAACTCTCTTCATCTTTACCAATCTGATGAGTGACACCAGAACAGATATGTTCTTCTTCTTTTGCCCTCTCCTTTTAAGATTGTTGCTGTAAATGGATTAGAAGCCCTTGGCTATCGTTGGGAAATTATCTCTTTGTCATATTTGTTCTGTGTATATTTTTACTTTCCAAATTAATATTTTATATATATCTTTATTTTTTTTAATCATTTTCTGTAGTGTTTTATGATGTCATATAACTAACTGGATCATTTTACTTACGGTTTTTGCAGTTTGAAAATACTAAATAACAAGTACAAAAAAAACCCAACCCTATCAGTTCAGTTATCCCCAGCAAACATCTGCCAAGTGCCTCTGGTGAGCAGCATGCTCAGCTAACAGTGCAAGAGCATATGGATGCTCAGGTAACAGTGTAGGGGTGTATGGATGCTCAGCTGACGGTGCAGGGGTGTATGGATGCTCCGCTAACAGTGCACGAGCATATGGATGAGAAAGTTTCTCAAGGGACTTCACTATGTGACTGGAGAGTGCAAAATAGCACTGTGGTAGGAATAATAGAAAACCAGAAGGGAGAAAAACTCGAATCACACCGAGGTGCACATGTGTGTGTCATTTTGGGGAACTCCTTACTAATGAAAGCCACAGCATATGAAGGGAATTAGCACAAGAGAAAGAAAGGTAGAATGGGTTCAGATTGCTGTGTTTGGTGCTTCATAGCTTGCTTTCTATGTAAGGAAAAACTAGATAGAGTTTTGAGACAAAAATTCAAATGCAATTTGTATGTTAAACATAATTCTGGAGGCAGAGAGATTTTTGCAGTGATCCCAGATCCCTGTGATGGTTTTACCTGTTCCAGGACACTGATCCTAATATATTTTCCCTCTCCCCAGCAGTAGGTGAATCTGTCAAAATTGCAGGAATTCCTTCATTTAAAATTCCCCGAACCTACCTCCCACCCTCTCAGGCTGATGCCCACATTCCTTCCTAGGACTTACAAAACACTCTGCGATCTGGAACCTGAAGGGAGCAGATTGGAAGAAGAGGTTCCAGTGCTTGTGCCCAGTGGCCTTAGATTTCAGGAATGAGGCATGGAATACTGAAATCCCTCCACACAGGGACTTACCTTCCCACTTACTATTGCCCACCACACCCTGTTTTCTCATCGTGAATGCCTGTACTCTGCTGTCCTCAGCCCCACCGTCTCCTCAGGCTCAGCTCTCAGGTATTTTTATTTTATAAGGTCCCCACTCAGATTCATTGGCTTCGTCTTCATTCCTGCACCTGTACGGTGGCATTTGTACTTTACCCGGCACAGCTGGGAGACACAAATAAATTTGCTAAAACCAGACAGAGGGGAACCTATCTACGTACTGTTAATACCCCACCTTCGACGTTTTAGAGGAAGAACAGGAGAATGGAATGCCTCTCTTAAAAAGGGACAGAGGCGGCGCGATTTGAGTTTTGTTTGCGAGCACAGCCGTTCCCAGTGATAACTCTCAGTTTCAGGAGTTGTTCCAACTGTTGTCACTTTGTCATGCAGCAGCTGAGCATCCTGTCACTGTATTAGAGAGGCGTTTGTGTGGTCGGCCTCTGAGCTGCGGATTGTGCTCAGTCCCAGAAGTTTGTAGGATTTGCTGTTGTAGGGCTGTCTTCATTGCAAGAATTAGATGGTGCTATCACACTGTGAGATGTGCACTGGGTATGTGCACATATCTCCCTGCTGCACATATGATACCCACCTTCCTTAGGCAAATTCTGAAGTCACATTGAAAAAAAAATGCTTGGTGACTGGGAAAACAGCTTCAGTGGTGGAGTTCTTTAGCACCCATTAGCCTCCAAAATGCTCTAATGGTGTGCAAAGGTCACCCGAGCCTACCCATTCAGCTTCTCCCGTCTTGCTTTATTTAGTGTCCCACTTGGATTCCTCCTTCAAGTCCTGCGAGTCCCCTTAACGAAATGAAAAGAAAGAAAGGGTCATTTTGAAGCTCACCTGGGTTGAGGAAAAGGAGGGGCAAGCAAATTCAGACAAAGGGAAGAACAGAAAACGAGAGGGGTGTGTAGCCTTGAAGGGAGAGAGCTATTCAGCTAAGTGCAGGGTACTGGGCAAGAACGGCAATGGTGGCTCCTGAAATCATAATGTAAGTGAAGAGCTAAGTGTCAGCATCTGAATTAATGTCCTGATTAGTAATACAAGTATTGCGTGGCAGATCATGGTAAGAACAGTGTGTTTATGTGAGTTTGGGTTCTGCCTCCTCTTGAGTATCATCTGCCTCATCCTTGAGCTTCTTCTGTGATTTGAAATGTACAATTTAAAAGAGTCGGATACCGGGCAGTGGGGGCACATTCCTCTGATCCCAGCACTCAGGGGGCAGAAGCAGGTGGATCTCTGTGAGTCTGAGGCCAGCTTGGTCTATGGAGCAAGCTCCAGGCCAGCTAGGGCTGTTACACAGAGAAACCCCGACACAAAAAAACAAAAAGAAAAAAAAAAGTATAGTGAACCCAGAGAGACTTCCATTTGTTGGGTGTGTGGGTGCTGACATTTGAGAGATGTGTATAGTACTGGTGTATTCACAAGTAAAAGCTGCAGTGAGTCTAGGCGAACTCTGATGCAGTTATGGCCCCAGCCACCTACTCTTGCTTTACTCAACAATCCCAAATCTTCCCTTCCCAAGTTCCAATGATAAAAGACAGAACTCTCATCTCTGCCGGAAAAAGGCTATTCAAAACCAAACTGAACGCTCTTCTTTCCACACCCTTTCTTTCGTCCTTCTAGCATCTGGTCCAGATTGCTCCCTCATCTTTCTTACTCCTACTCCGCCACTATCCCGCTTCCTTCATTACCATCTGAAATCCCCGGTAAGCAAGAGAAGTGTAAAAACCCACTGGTCAGAAACTGGAGGATTCCAAAAGGAACTGGGTGTGTTTACCACGTAACTGAGAATAGAGTATTCCCATCAAGATTTAGGGCACAATTCACACAATGCAGCTGACTGTTGGCTAGATGGTTCTTCTACCAGCAGCTAGAACCTCCCCTGCCCTCTTCTCCCCACACATTGCCTTCCCTTCATGTTTCTTTCACTCCCCCTTTCAATCTGTCCTTCATTCCCTTCAGAGAACCTCCTCTTACTTCCACTGTCTCTGCCCAGTCAAACCTTGGCATTCCTGAAATGGCTCTTGAATTTTGCCCACACCTCCCCCATGGCCTCCATGATTTAGCATGGAGTGCAGGTCTCCTTGACTCTGCTCACGATTATGTGATACAACTGTACACTGTCCTTGCGTTGCCTATGGGAGCTGTGTCCCTCTGGAAAGTGCAAAGGCAGAGACCATTGTGGCACTTCGTATTTGCATTTTCTCTTCATAAGCATAATTCTATTGAAAATTAATACAGCTCTGTGGAGTCGGTCTTCTTGGTTTAAAGATGCCAAACTGAGACTCAGTGCATCGGGCATGAGGCAGAGTTGCGGGTGTTCTTCCTCTTCTTGTACGGTTGACCCTGCTTCTTAATGTCTATCCTATGTTTCAGATCTCCTGATTGTGGCTATTGTCTGAATTGTCATTTCCTCCACCAGTTAGTACTTACTGAGTTTGTAAAGCAGGCAGTGTTAAAGTGAGTGAGAGCAGGGTATTCCAGGAGGAAGTTACACATGAAGGATATGGATTGGTAGTTGATTCTCTACCAAACCTTTTCACTCACTCTAGGAAAGCTTTCAAAACTGTTTAGTGCTCTGGACTCTTTCCTCACTCTCTGCTACAGAAGAAGCTGTGGAGATGGCATTAGTGAGAGAGGAAAAAGTGTTCTTGGTCATAAAATAGCAAGAAGGAATAAAATAAGACGCCTGGATCACGGCCAAGTAGCATATATTTTTCTCTTGATAAATGTATTGGTTCGTTATTTTCCTTTGCTAACAACGCCCTGAAGAACTTGGTTAAGGAGCTGCAGATCCTGGAGGGTTGTCTTCAGTTTATACTCTGCGCTTGGCAACCGGTGTCATCCCTGTCTGTCTGTTTCATTCACTTCAAACGTACATGTCCCTGTGGAACGGCATTCCAATCCCATGACGACTCCCGCAGAGCATTCCCACACTGGAGAGTGTCTTTCACCACCCCAGTGGACCACATTTCTCTACCTCTGGAGGAAAACAAACTCTATGATTATCGCCACCACCAAAAACTCACACCGGCGTTCTTCTGCCGCTGTGCTAACCATGGTCTGTTCGTCTCCAGTCTTGTGTAGCCTCACGGCATTCCACAGGATGAGTGCATGGATGAATGCTTCACTCAGTTACCTCTGATGCCTTTAACTTTATTTCTTGCTCCTTTTACATTTTGAACTGGTAGATGAAGGCTGGGGAAAGCTGAGGAGGGAAGGTATGTTCTTGAGGGAAATACACCATTGCTGGTTGGAGGCGTGGCTAAGTTTATAATGTGGTTTTAATTCTAGCTCTCTCTCTCTCTCTCTTTCTCTCTCTCTCTCTCTCTCTCTCTCTCTCTCTCTCTCTCTGTGTGTAAGTCAGAGGACAATCTCAGACCAGCCTCAGGAACACTATCCACCTTCCGTGGGACAGGGTCTCCCATTATCCTGAAGCACACTAATTAGATAAATTGGCTGGTTAATGACTCTCAGGGTCCTCTTTCTGGCTCTCTAGTGTCCCACCACACTTGGCATTTTATGTGAGTTCTGGGAATCGTCCTTATGCTTTTGAGGCAAGATCTAGCTTACCACCTATTTCCTGAGCCTTGGATAATTTCCTTAAGCTTCGAGGTCTCATGTTCTGCATCTATCAAATGCCATCCTTAGAGAGCGCACACGGCGTGGAGTAAGACAGGTGTATGAAAAGCTGAGCACAGTGACCAGGCTGGAGAAGGCACACATAGGCATTTGTTATTGTTTTCTATTCCTTTTTTGCTTAGAGGCAAAAGTGAACTGAGGCTCTTGGAATCCCATTCAAGTAATCGGGTTTAAATCTGCAAAATAGGAGTCTTACATTTGGGTTCTATACACTGGAATAATAGATCAATTACAACTTCTCCATGTTGTTGACCTTCAAGCTCACATCCTAGTCTGGAGTCAGAATTATTTGGTGCCATGCGCAGTAGTCTTTATGAAAACTTTGCTCCATTTATCGACAGCAGGAATTATTAACCTCCCACTTGCTAATGTTCAGAAACTGTTTCTATCTCTCGGGACCCTCAGTATCCATACATGTTTAATATCAGTTTGTTGATTGCTGCAGCTGTACATCTGGGTTATTGATAGGACGTCATCCAATCTGGAGGCCAATATCAAAGCTTTCCCTGGTCCAGGCAGCAAAGGCCATCAGAAATGCCGGGGAAGTGAGTAAGTGCCATGGATTTTGAATTTGTACAGAAAAGGTATATTGTCATGTATAAATACACTGCACGTGAAGTTGGAAAACAATTTTCAAATCTGAATCTGTAGAATGCTAAGTATCTTTGAAGACAAAAATCCTTAGAGAAGTCTAATGTTGTAACTCATCTGCTGATATTATGCCAATTTCTTCCACAATGGCTTCAGGATGACTCTCAAGGATGTTACACTCTGTGTTCATGGCCCAGCCTGGAACTGAAACTGTACAATAATCTAGATGTTAGTTTGAGTTTGGAGTAATACAGTTTCATATAGAAAAGAAGAATGCTTCACTGCCCATTGTCCTCTCCGACGGAGGCCGTGGTGTGTTAATAGAATTGTCCAGGGACCTTTATCCTGACAGAGAGGCAGCCACATCAAACAAGCCCTGTCTCAAAACACGGGAGATCCATCTAAAGCACCGGTATAGACTGCGAACCTATGATCTTCTGTAGGTTTAACGTGGCGGGCGGGCACTTCTCTCTATGCCCTACTATGGACTGGAGAACCAATTTAGGGTAAAGGGAAGGAATCTTTGTGGTAAATTTAGGAACCAGCCTGAGTCATCTGAGTTTCTCTAACTGTGCAGGTTGGAAGTCATTAGGTGGAGAAAGAGATCTAGTTAATCAGGATTTTTAAAAAAAATTTATTTCAAATGCTCCAAAATGGTGGCTGAAAGTGCAAAAAATAAAAATATTGTCTCCCAGCATCCGCACAGAGGGATTGGTTCCAGAAACCCTTGCAGGTACCAAGCTCATGGGTGTGTAAGTTCCATATCTTTACATGTTATATGTTCATGTCCCCTCATATACTTTGAATCATCTTTCAGGGGCTTACAGATATGAATATAATGTAAATGCGGTGTAAATTACTGGTAGGCTGTGGTGTAGGGAATAATGACAAGAAAAATAAAACCTGTCTATGTTTAGTTCAGACATAGTTTTAAAAAAGATCTTCTATTTATGCTGATGGAATAAAAAAAACACACTGTCAGGCAGACGGGAGGCCTGTGCACGGCTTCTCTGGACAAGTCAGAGGCAGTCATGTCTGAACGAATGGAATGAGCGAAAAAAATCACACCCACTGTCAGGGCAGTAGGTTCACCTAAATAGCTCGCTCACACAAGATGCTCCTCTCACAGTCTGCCACGCAAATTCAGACAGGGGTGACAACTGGAGGGTGTAATTGGAACTGAGTGTAACTAAAGGAGGAGAGGGCCTGCGTCTAAACACAGGCAAATACAGAATAAGTCAATGGAAAATAGACAGTCTGGGCCATGCTAGCCATGAGCTCTGCCACAGGGCCACATTCCCAGCCCTTGCCATCTTGCTACAGCTCACCTTGGTTTACACAGAACTCATGGTCCTTCAGTGTCTATCTGCCGAGCGCTGGGATTGCAGTGCCATCATGTCCAATCTCCATGTGTTTTTTTTTTCCATTTTGTTTTCAATTTGATGAATTCGTTTTTAGTTTGTTTATTTTTGTTTTCCTAGAAAGAGTTTCTCTGTAGAGTCCTGGCTGTCCTGGAACTAGCCCTGTAGGCCAGGCTGGCCTCATATTCAGAGATCCGCCTGCCTCTGCCTCTCAAGTGCTGGGATTAAAGGCGTGCGCCACCACCACCTGATTAGTTTGGCGAATTCCTTTACAGAAGATGTTCTGGGCACCAGATAGGGTATTTCAGAAGATGTAAAATGAAACAAAAACAAGGCAAAAAAAATGGACAAGTGTAAAACAGATAGAATTGAACAAAGCCAGGGACTTGGGAAGACACATTTACCTTTTGTTTGAGTCTAAGCATTTTTATAGACTCCTGCAGAGTTTGTTGGCTTGGCTGTGACTCTGCTGCGTATTGCAATTGTTCCATACAGCAGAAATAAGGAAACGCCCCCCCGAATTGTGTTTCCCCTGTTGGTTTTCCTTGCACCAGATCTAAATGTCAAAACGAAAAGGTTTGCTCTGTGGCTCACTCTAAACAAGCTCAACTCAGCATCCAGGTAGCGCTGCTCAATCAGCCAACATAAGTACTTATTTTTGAAAGTGTATTTTTGACTTTAAACACTTAAATCCATTGTGGTTTATCATGTCAATATGTGTTTTGGCGACTGTACAGCTCCAAGGAGGCCTGTTAAAATTTGTCAGGCGGTCTGTTGGAAGGTCCAGCTTCAGCAGCCCGTTCCCCCTGTGCTCAGAGGGCTCTGAGGTACACCCAAACATGTGCTGTCCCCCCTACAGGGGAGATAATGCCAAGTCTAACCGGCAAATGGACTCCCAGCCAAATCAGTGTTTCACTGAGGAAAAACATAACCTAAGAACTGGAGTTTGTGTGGGTGACTGAGCTCATACTGTGAAATTAGAATAAATTAAATTCAGACAACATCTTCAATTAAACATCAATCCAGAATCTTCTCATCTAAACCTCAGCAACTCTGGGCTATTCCTCACGGGGGCGTGGGGGGGGTAGTAGTGTCTGTGCTTTCATAGATGAGGGAAACTGGACCTCAAGTATACTCGTGATGGCCAGGACACAAGATGGAAGATGGGCAAGGGTGAAACACAATTGTTTTAATATCCAGTCTAGTGTGCATCTGTTACGTACAAAAGTGCCTCTTGAAAATAAATCAACTTTATGCAACTACTTTAAAGTCTATATATTTTTTTAATGAAGCGTCTATTAAAGACATGGATAGGAATTGCTGCTTTTGTTATCCCAATTATTAAAATAGCACTAGGAAGTCTTTTGAAAATTGAATGGAAAAGCTCTGGAGGGAAAACATTGCACCGCACCCTCCCTGTTTATCCAGAAAAGATGCATATTTGTGATGTGCCCCAGTCAGCAATGGGAACATTATTTCTGCCAAAAAACATTTTTTAGGAAGTCGTCTACACACAATAATTACAAGTCGTCTCCCAAATAGAGCAATGCTATAACCATCACTGCTGCTGTCAGAACTACAAGACTGCTAAAAATAATAACTGCCGCTTTTCAAAGCTTCGTGCGTGCCGTGCACAGCGCCACACACTGGACGGATGAGCTGTTTGCAGTTCTCACTGTCAAATCACCAAGGAAAGCTCTGAAACTGCAGCTTGAATCATCTTGTTACTTATTTAAGTTCTGCACACTTATGTTGTGTGTGATGCATGTATATATATGTGTGTGTTTGTGCGTGGGATATGTGTGTGCATGTGCATGACAGAAGCAGATGCCTTCTTCAATGACCTTCCACATTTCGAGACAGGGTCTCTCCCTGAACCCGGAGATCACTGTGTTGACTATTCTGTCTGGCCATCAATATCTGGGGACCCTCTTGTCTCTTCCTGACGCCAGGGCTAGGGTTGCAAGCACACAATGCCACGATTAGCATTTTTACATGAACACTAGGCATTTGAGCTCAGGAGCTAACGATTGCACAACAAGCACCTTGTCCACTGGGCCACACCCGCGGTTGTAATGTAATCGTGTAATGTGTAGGGGATGGAACCGGGGTTTTAACTCAGAAACACAATTCCATAGCTCACATTCATGTCAAGTAATATTGCTGTGTTGGGTCATATAGGTGTAGGCAAAGGTTCTAAAAGCTGGGGTATCCAGGATTGAGGGGCTGCATCTGCTGCTCATCGTCCGGGGGTAGAAGTCATCACATGGGCAGGAGAGGGAGATAGAAAGGGAACCCGTTTATCAAGACCCTGTTAGCTGATCCAGTCTTGGGGGAAGGTGGATCCATTTATGACACCCATTTGTAAGAACAGGGCCATCCTGACCTCATCCTTTTAAAATTCTCCCACTTCTTAATGTTGTCACACTGGGGGCTGAGATTCAAACTCAGACACTAAGAAAGGTGATCTGGAGCTGTCATTTTGTTCGGCTTGCTTCTTTGAAACATGCAGTGAGGTCACTTCAGCATTCATCTACCAAAAAATATTTCATAATTTTTTCTAGGTTACAGACATTAAGGAACAGAGGCCTAGAGGGAAGAAGAGAGAAGGGAAAATGTGATGTGGGATTCCCCTCTGTATGCTATGAATAGTTTTTTTTTTAACCATTGGTTAATAAAGAAGCTGCTTTGGCCTATGGCAGGGCAGAATATAGCAAGGTGGGAAATCCAAGCAGAGATAGAGGAAGAAAGAAGATGGAGTCAGGCAGACGCCATGTAGCCATCCAAGAAGCAAGAGGTGTCAAACCACAAGCCTCATGGTAAAATATAAAATAATAGAAATGGGTTAATTTAAGGTATAATAGTAATAAGAAACATGAACTAATAGGCCAAAGAGTACACAATTAATATTAAGCCCCAGAATGGTTATTTTACAAGCAGCTGCAAGAACTAGTGAGCGGGCCCTGGTGGGTGGAGAGACAGTGGGGGCGGGCAGCAGAATGGAGGATATTCATGGCTACAGAAAGGAGGAGGGGGAGTGTCTTGCAAGAAGGTTCTGGAGAGATTTGGATAGAGACTTCAGAAGACAGCTTTTCTTCAGACTGGCCTCTAAGGGGAATCCCAGTGATGACCCCAATTCTTTGACAGGACATCAGCAGGCTCTGATGGGAAAGGCTTCATAACCCTGAGCAAGCAGTGCAACCAGAATTTTCAAGTAAAATCACCTCCTTGCTTATGAAGCTCTCCCCAGCTCTGCAGCTTCCCCTTCCAGCCCACAAAGATTCCTTGAGACTATGATGATGAAGCCGTGGGACCCACTATAGCCTGTGGGTGGGAATATGGAGCTGATAGAATCTTGGATTATTATCTGTCACGTCCACCCTCAACCAGCAAGGAAGATGCAACACCCGAAGCTCTTCTTGCAGCAGTTTATTCAGGACTTTATTCACAGCAATCTATCTCCTTCTCCTTCTCTTTTTCCTCTCTCTCTCTCTCTCTCTCTCTCTCTCTCTCTCTCTCTCTCTCTC